>CM062059.1:21200000-21800000 GCA_030954485.1 Citrullus mucosospermus
TAAGGATGCCTGGGAATTGACTAGGTACGAGTCCCTACAGTGAATGTGTGAAAGCTAGTGCCTCTAGGTAAAAGAATGCAAGTTTGGGCCATTAAAAAAAATAATAATAATATGATTGAAACGCACCTCAGTGGACATATTACTCACTTGAAATGTATGAAAGCTTGAAGATTGGTGCATGAGCCAGAGTAGGAGGAAAACTAAAGAAACTCTCTTAAGTCCTAATTTGAGTTCTAGCATTTTAAATTGAAGGAGACTTGCACACACACACATGGGAGATAGCAAGATTTGGCTTTGAATGATCATAACAATATAGATATGCTTGCATGTTTCTACTTAAGCTCTAAATGCTATTGTCTGAGACATGAGTCAATTGCACACTTCTTCATCTAAACTTCCTATTATTTGATTTTATTCTTTGCTCGGGACTAGCAAATCTCTAAGTTTGGGGTGCAAAAGAGTGTATCATTCCTCAAGAGTTTAGGGTTTATGGTTTAGGGTTTCCCTTGCACGCCATCCGTTGCACCCTCAAGTTCAAAGAAATTTCCCTTGCATGCCATGCCTTATTGTAGCTTATATTAACTCCATACTGTTGTCGTGTATCCTCGATTATGTTGCGAGGCTTTTTAGCATGACCAACACGAAAATTGCTCTTTATCAGTTGGCCAACTACAAATGCATTGGGTTGACAGTGATCGTGGTTCAAAAGGTCAATGAAGCACATATGAATAGCTATATATTTTGTAATCTTGAATATGCCACATTCTTCCATCTTCATCGCACATATTGCCCACTTGCACGTCTTGTAGATACACCTCACACTAAATAGTTTCTTATTTGACTTTCAGACCTACATCTCAAAATTTTTCTTCATAGCTAGACAACCTCATCTTCACATTATCTTTTGTGAAGAAGATTTACCCTACCTCCACATTCATACTAGATGAGGAATGTGGCAGCATGACAAATGGTCCAAACTCATTGTGCAAAATTGGAGTTTCCAGTGGCGCATTGAAGACAGAAGGCACACTTGGTTTTGGATGCATATCAAACACTATAGACATAGACTCATTTACAGGAGGATCACACCCAACATCCTCATTAATATTCTTCTCCCAATCATCTCCACCATTCCAATTAAGATAATTGTTTGTGGATACATCCACTTCAGAATTAAGAAACCTCTTCTGACTAGAATGATGTTGTGTAATACTTGTATCATCCCATGACTTAGTGTTGTCCTTTCCAATAGAGACCACGAAAGGAAAAATGTCAGATTCACCAATAGTGTGTTGTTCTGTTCGATTTTCTATATGATGTTTCCTCTCAACATTGACAAAAATTTGAGGTCTATTGCGATTCAACTTTACCAATAGAAATCTAATGTCCTCATCTTTGTTTAGGCATACCATAGGTCCATACGAGTCCAACTTACACTAAACCCTCATTACAATGTTGAATTTTGATGAATCGACCCTTACTATTTTATATACCCAGTCCTTTAATTCTTGGTACCTCAATGTGATTGGCACCATGATGCCCTTTAAAACTCCTCAATCATACCTTTGTTTGCTATCATCCCATGTCCTACCATGTCAAATAAACAGTTGCTTCCCATCCATCATTCAAAATAGTAAACAAGAAAATCCAGTTACAAACTTTTTCATTTATGCTAAAATCTCGTTGAACGCTCTCACTTCTCGCTATAAACACTCGCTCTCATTTCTCGTGATGTAAATCACTACTCACTTCTCGCTTAACGTCTCACTTCTCACTACACGTCTCGTTTCTCACTACATTTCTCACTTTCTGCTATTAAAGTCTTGCTTATCTTCTCTCCTTACTAAACTCTTAATCTTGACCCTTGCTACGATTCTTGCTTCTCGCTACAAATATCTCTTCTCGCTACAAAAATTTGGCTTATCCTTTTCTTGCTACTGAACTCTCGCTCTTTACTCTCCCTATGAGTCTCGATTCTCGCTACATATATCGCTTCTCGCTACGTTACTTGCTTATCTTCTCTTGCTCTCACATCTAGGTCCTCGACTCTCACTATTGTCAACCACGTGTCCAACTCTCAACCACTTCATGTGCTCTCGTCTCTTGCTGTAAGTCATTAATCATTCAGTATCTCTATCTCGTGTCACTTTCTTGCTACTCGCTCGTGATCATGCCATCTCACGCCTAATGGTTTTTGGATAATGAGTGGGGGGCCTCTAAATAACATTTGTGGAGGTGACGTGGTAATTTCACACGACGCTCATGATGCTAGCAAAAGGCCATATTTCATTGAAAACCTGGGAAGAGACTATTTTTCATTTGGGCCATCTGTACAAATTTTTCCCAATTGGAAAATTCATAAAACTCTAATTCAGGATCTAAACAGGGATAAAAAACCAAAATCTATAAAGTATTGAATTACCTAGAAACTAGATCTTAATCTGCAATGAGATATGGGTAGTGTTCTTCCTCAACTATGCAACTCAAACTGGAATAGGTTAGAAAGCCGAAGAGAAATAGTATTTTGGGGACGATAACCTTATATTTATAACTTGATCCTAGGGTTTCAATAATTCCCTAAAACCATTGAGTTGGTTTCTATACAACAACCCACACTTCTGTATGACAAATAATGGGCCCATAATTAAAGATCACACAATATGCCATTAAATAGCTCAAATGTAATTCCCATTTAATTTGTTACCCATATGAATTAATTATTAAGGACCTGTTTTGTAACCATTTTGTTTTTTATTTTTGTTTTATAAATTAAGCCTATAGATACTACTTTCACCTTCAAATTTATTCATTTGCTATCTACTTTTTACTAATGGTGTAAAAACCCAAACCAAAATTTGAAAACTAAAAAAAGTGGCTTTTAAAAATTTGTTTTTGTTTTTAGAATTTGGCAAAGAATCTAACTATTGTACTTAAGAGAGATGCAAATCAATGTAAGAAATGAGGAGGAAAAATGCTTAATTTTCAAAAACAAAAACAAAAAATGAAATGGTTACTAAACAGGGGCTATATTAATTCCAACAATCTCCCACTTGGATAACAATTTCCTTATTAGTAATTATATCAATTTATTCTTTAGTGCATAACTCAATGCTATTTAAAAAAAAAAAAAACTTTCCTTTAATTACAATCCAATCCATTTCATATACCAATGAAGAATCAAAGCGGCTTTTGTCACATGTATAATCATGACTTAACCTTCAATGATCATAACACTAAATATACACAATAACTGGAAGAGTAGCATGAAAATTATATGTAATGTGATCTAAACACATCTCTTCTCAACTGGTCTAACTTTATTCAAGAGAGATCAAACTTTACTCTTTCTAACTTTTTGTTAATCTACAATTAGAGGGGAAGTCATTCACAGTAACACAAAATATCTTCTTTATTAGTAGAAAACTTAAATTTTATGTCTACTCTAAAAAAGGCACAAACTCTCGGTGAACTGAAAATATACGATAAATTTCACACTTGCGGTGAACTGACATATACCATAAATTTCACACTTGTATGAGCATCATGCTCCTTAAACTTTGTATGAAATTTCTTAATGAGTGGATCTGCAATGATGGAGTTGTATTCCTTTTAGATACAATAAAAATTCTAAATTTTCTTTATCAACCAAAAGCTTATATATTATGTACAAAAGTTTTTTGTTGCTCAATATTTGAAACAAATTCTTGTCAAGATAACCTAATGACATAAATGTGAACTTGTTGCCATATAAATGCTATGAACACCAACTTCAAATAGAAAAAACTTTACAATTAGTCCTTATTGATAGTTGTACCTTTTACACTATCATTGGACATAGCCTTAAAGGTGGATGTTGTTGGCAACTCATATTATTAAAATCAAATTGCCTTAAGATCTTTAGTTTTATCTGATTTTGATGAGTGCACATGTATCTTTTGTTGAGTACTTCAAAACATTTTAGATCCAATTAAGAGTTATATCAAAATATAATTGTGTTCATTCTTGATAAGAGTATTAAACCAGAAGTATCTAGACTTGAGCATGAAATACTTCATTTCTTTATCCAAAGAACCTTTATTGAGATTGAATTTATTTCCTTTAATAATGTATTAAATATTATGAACTGCATAAATTACTTGAAGTCTTTTTGACATGACGTTTTGTGAAATCTCAATGTTACTAGAGATTGATATGACAATATCATTTTATAACTATATAAGGGATGCCCATATAAGCTTTTTATCTTATAGTAGTTTCTTACTATGTCATAGACCTATACATTTAGAAAATAAATTTATTCCCGTTAATTTTGTAATTCATAATTATTACCCTTATTTACCTCAAGAATGTAAATGTGACAATTAATTTGACTTGTGAAGTTACAATTTAAACTTCATTATTGAGATCTGTTACGGAATCGACAATTAAATAATACAAAAGAACGTAAAAAAATAGAGAAGATCGACACACAAATTTACGTAGTTCACTAACAATGTGTTAGTTACGTCCACGAGACAGAGGGAAAACAATTTTATTAGAGAGAATATTATAAGATTACAGAATGAACGAAACCTATAGGGTTAGAGAGTTTATATAATGCACTTCTCTAAACCCTAGGTGGAGAAGGAAAATATTTAAATAATTAAATCTATCAAATACCTATTCTAATTAGGTTTAGGATTCAAGGCATTCCAACAAAACTCCACCTTGACTTGAATTCTCTCACAGATAACAGATGTACCAGATGCAACATAAACAACATTGGCAAATGTACCCAGACTTCTCCCTCATGCCTCAGAGTGTCCCAGAAGGGACCACTAACAATTCAAAACGTTCAGCAAGTCCAAGCAATGTTGGAACTTGCCATGTGGAACTGGTTTTGTGAACATATCAGCTGGATTATCAGCAGTACCAATTTTCATTACCTTAACCCTTTGCTCATTTCTCAAGAAGTGATATCTTACGTCTATATGCTTGGTCCTTTCATGATGCTTGATCCTTGGCTAGGCATATTGCACTCAAACTGTCACAATATACAATAGCCTGATTGTGATGTAAACCAAGATCACCAACAAGTCCTCTCAACCAGATTCCCTCTTATCAACTTCTGTTAAAGCCATGTATTCCGCATCAGTAGTAGACAAAGTAATTATAGGCTGTAAGGTTGCCTTCCAACTAACAACAAAACCAACCAGAGTGAACACATAACTAGTCATAGACCTCCTATTGTCAATGTCTCTAGCATAATCAAAATCAGATAACCAGTCACCAAACACTTTGTATCATTGCCATAAACGAGACCAACATCAAACGTGCCTCTAAGGTAACGAAAAATCCTTTTAATAGCTTGCTAATGTTCCTTTCCAGGTTGGCCCATGAACCTGCTAACAACACTAACAGCATGGGTGAGATCAGGCCTAATACAAACCATAGCATACAACAAACTTCCCACTACATTAGCATAAAGAACTCGAGACATATACTCCTTCTCAGCTTCAGGTTGTGGTGAAAGCACAAATGACAAACGAGCATTTGCAGTACTAGGAATATCTATAGGCTTAGCTGATGACATTCCAAATCTAGACAATATCTTCTGAGTATATCATTTATGTGACAAGAAAAGCTTATTTTTATCTTTGTCCCTATAGATCTCCATACCCAAATTTTTTTGAGAAACACCTAAATCCTTCATATCTAACTCAGCACTGAGAAGATCCTTCAACTTTTGAATATCAGACTTAAACTTTGCAGCTATGAGCATATCATCTACATAGAAAAGTAGATAAATTATTGAACCATCCTTAGATTTGTTGTGATATACACAACAATCATACAGACTCTGGTTATGACCAAGTCTAACCATATAGCTGTCAAACCTCTTGTACCACTACCTTGGGGACTGCTTTAGTTCATATAAAGACTTTTTCAACTTGCAAACATACTCTCCTTTTACCAGGACACTGAAACCCATCTTGTTGAGTCATATAAATCTCTTCTTCTAGCTCTCCATGTAAGAAAGTTATCTACACATCTAGTTGCTCAAGTTCCAAATCTAATGTGCTACCATAGCTAGTAGCACTCTGATAGAAGTATGTCTGACTACTGGTGAGAAAATCTCATTATAATCAACTCCTTCTCTTTGTGTGAACCCTCTAGTAACAACCCGAGCTTTATACTTATTATCCTCTATGGGTGAGATTCCTTTTTTCTTTTCTTGAAAACCCATTTACAAGTGACAATCTTTCTCTCCTTAGGTCATTTGACCAACTCCCAAGTTTTATTTTTATCAAGAGATTCCATCTAATCTCCCATAGCAGCAAGTCACTTGGCAGACTCACTACACGAAACTACTTCTTTGTAGGTGGATGGCTCAATAGAATCCACCTCTTCAGCAACTTGTAGTGCATAATTCACCATATCTTCAAAACCATATCTCTTTTGAGGCTCAACACCAACTCTTCTAACTTTATCACGAGCTATACTTGGCTGATCTGTTTGTCGACTTGAATTCTCAAACACAACATTTTCTAAAATTTCAGTTACTTTAGTTTCTGGCAGCACGTCAGTTTTTGTAGTAACGTGTTGATCTTCTCCATCTTGGTGTTGCAATTCATTAACAACTGAAGTGAGTTGCATCTCCACTTGTTCATTAACACTACTACTCTCTCCCGCATCAGTAGATGTTACAACAGACTTTACATTTGAGTTAAACATGGAATTCTCATCAAAGATCACATTCTTACTAAGTATAACTCTACTTTCAGAAGGCGACCAAACTCTATATCTCTTAACTCTATTCCCAAAGCCAACAAATATACTGTATTTAGCTCTTAGTTCTAATTTACCCTCATTAACATGATAATAAACAATACAACCAAAAACCCTTAATAAAGATTAATCTGTAGGCTCACCAGATCACACCTCATAAGGTGTTTTACAATCAATACTTGTGTGAGGTCCAGGTTGATCAGATAATATGTCATATTTACTTCTGTTGTGTATGAATTGTGGAAATGGAAATTTACAAACGCAAGGTGCAGGTAAGCTACGATGATGCGTTTCACATGCTATGCGTTTAATATGCCATGCGTCTTATTTAGGCTTAAATGCTATGCGTTGGTGATCTGTTAAGTTTTCCTCTCCTTTACCTAAGTATAAGCAAAGGAGTAGGTTTTCTCGGTGAGTCCGAGGTCGAACATAAGGATTATGTTGATTCTATATTTAAATGGATTGAATGCGTTGTAGTGGTAACCAAGAAATAAGTGAGGTGTGTTTGTTTTCTAATATAAAGAAAGCGATAACATGTACACTAAACTAAGTTGTGGAAGATGGAAAGGCATGTGACACAGCAAAGTCAGCTAATGATTTGAATGAATGGATAACGACAGGGTTCGGACGTTAACATCTAACATCGGAAACGCATGGTGGTAATCTATTCATACTTGCGACTCTTCTCCCGGTTGTCAGCTGCATAGGAGAGTGTTAAGAACCAAAGTTATTCCTGTAACACTTCTTGGCTCTTGTCAATTGAGTTCCACAATCACTTACCCCCTCGAGCAGTTTGATTATTACTACTTATATCGATTAGCTAAATGGACATAAGCATCGGATTAAGTTTGCAATTGACAAGATGAAATAGTTACACTATGGTTCTTAGTTAGATGCTAACGCAACCCTAGACCCTTGAGAGATTAGTTACTCATGGATTGAAAGTAAAAAGCGGAAAGTATAGAGAAATGAGTAGACATGGAAGAAATATATATTGATGAAGGGAATACAACTTTAGATAAGCTCAATGTCTTGACACAAATCTAAAATCAAGATAGAAAAGTAAGATAGAAAGCAGGAAAAGGCGTCAATGTCTTGAGTCGCCTGGTTGGAAGCGTGAGGTTCTGCTGTGAAGTGGTCAGGCGGAGGGAAGACTCTTCTCTCTCGAGCTATTCGTCTCCGGTTGAGGTCTGGAGAGAACTCTGCTGTCACAATCAACAACCCTTTCTCATCTTGCAGGTTTGCCCTTTTATAGATGCTGCGTTCGCAATCAATGGCAAATCTGCTTGATTGGCGACGAGATTGATATCATGTATCCATCTCGCCTGATTGCATAATTCTTGGGTCAATTAAGATCCACCACATTAGCCACAGATTATGTATGTCAATCATCCGACAATCGCTCAAGATTCTGATCTGATTGCCCGCTGCCTTGTGTTGATGGTTGTTTATGCGTCCATGGATAGTTTGGCCGTTGTCAACGCGTCATGAGTTGCTAACGCATAGTCTTGCATTGAGTAGTTAACGCATCTACAGGTTCGCATTCCATTCAGATCATGCGTCCATGAAAAACAGATTGCTAACGCATAGTCCTACGTTAAGAAGTTGTCAATGCATCGTTTGCATTCATGCGTTAAAACATGCGTTTTAGGCTAAAAAAGTGGTAAAATCATTATCTTCATAAAAATACAAGAGTAGAACGCAAAGGAAGATTTATTAATTAAAATCAACATAAACTGCCGCATGCTTCTCTATTTAATCTCTATTTATCTAAGAAAAAGGCTATCATAACTTGTATTTCTACAAGTTATCAACTGCCTCTGCCCAAAACCTTCTAGCGAAACCACCATTAGAAAGCATGCACCTTGCCCTCTCCAACAATATCTGATTCATACTTTCTCCAACCTCATTTTGTTGCGAAGTGTCCCTAACAGTATGATGACGAACAATTCCCTTAGCTTTAAAGAACTCATTAAACTCAAACCCACAAAATTCTAGACCATTATTAATCCGCAACCTTTTGATCTTCTTCCCAGTTTGATTTTCAATCAAAATCTTCCATTGTTTGAAATTCTTGAAGGCTTCACTTTTATGCTTCATCATAAATACCCAAGTCATTCTTGAGTAATCATCAATTATAGACATAAAGTACATGCTGCCTACAAGAGACTCAACTCTGGAAGGTCCCCAACAATCTCAATGGATGTAATTAAGTGTCCCTCTTGTACGATGAACACCCTTTGAAAACTTGCTGCGATGAAGCTTCCCAAATACACAATGTTCACAGAATTCAACTCTTGCACCTTGTGCCTACACAAAATATCCCTCTTTGACAAAATTTGCATCACTTTTTCACTCATATGACCAAGTCTCATATGCCACAACTTAGTCATATTCTCCTTGTGAACAATAGATGATGCAACAGTAGCATAACTTGTTATTGTGGAACCTGATAGGAAATACAATGTCCCATGTTTTATGCCATTCAGAATCACCTCAGAACCTTTGTAGACATACATTGCTCCACCTTTACCTTTGAAGCTGTAACCTTTACTATCGAGTACACTTAAAGATATCAAACTCTTCGTCATTAATGGAACATGTCTAACCTTGTTCAAAGTGTAGAAGACACCATCATGTGTTCATATATTGACTGAGCCAATTTCAACTATCTTGCACACAGCGCTGTTAGCCATGCTAACATTCCCTCTGTCTATTTTCTGATACGTTAAGAACCACTCTCTATTTGGGCACATATGATAAGATGCCCCAGAATCAAGAACCCACACATCATCAGAATGTGAAATTTCATTCAAAACTAAAGCTAGATCTCCTTCAGAATCGCCCTCGTCTTCTTCAGGATTAATCTTAACTTGTGCAACAGACGCAGAAGTTTCCTTCTTGTCATTCTTTTCCTTTTTGTCTTGCTGCCTTTTTAACTTAGGACACTCAGTTCTCTAATGACCTTTTTCTTTACAATAATGGCAAATGTCATCTAACTTAGAACCCTTGGACTTCAAAGATTTATGATTCTGGTTTGACTTTTGCTTACCAGAATTCTCACGTCCATTGCTCTTTGTAGCAGCTAACCCAGATGTCTAACTTTCTATACTTGAACTAATAGCAGTCTGACAATCCTCTCTCATAAGACTTTGTATCTTCTAAAGTCAAAGTTTCTTTCCCTCCAATATACGAGTCAACGAAAGTCTCATATGACGAGGGTAAAGACGTCAACAGAAGTAAGGCAACATCTTCATCCTCATCATCAACCTTTATCTCTACATTACGCAGATCTAACAAAATTTTATTCAACTGATCAAGATGATCTCGAAGATAACGTACCTTCCTGCATACGTAGATGACACAAACGATTCTTAAGAAACAACTTCTTGGTTAAAGACTTAGTCATGTAAAACTTTCCAACTTTAATCACAGACCAGCGACAGTTTCTTCATCTGCGACCTCGATGATGACATCATCAACCAAACATAGCATGATCGTTGAATGAGCCTTCTCTTACAGAGTCTGCCATTCTGCGTCATCCACGATTGCCTTCTTTGACTTAAGAGTAAGTGGTGCCCACAACCCCTGCTACTTCAATAGGGATCGCATCTTGATCTGCCATGAACCAAAACTGTTCCTCCTTGTAAATTCATTGATTTTTCCGTTCATGCAAGACATCTTTAATTGTCAAATATATGCATAATTTTAAAACCCTAACAATTAGGCTCTAATACCAGTTTGTTACGAAATCGACAATTAAAAAAATATAAAAGAATATAAAAAATAGAGAAGATTAACACACAAATTTACGTGGTTCACTATCAATGTGTTAGCTATGTCCACGAGACAAAGGGAAAACAATTTTATTAGACAGAATGTTACAAGATTACAGATGAATAAAACCTATATAGTTAGAGAGTTTATATAGTGCACTTCTCTAAACCCTAGGTGGAGAAGGAAGATATTTAAATAATTAAATATATCAAGTACCAATTCTAATTAGGTTTAGGATTCAAGTTATTCCAACAAGGTCATTGATAAATATAAACAAAAACATATGAAACTTTGTGTTACTACTAGATCAAAAGTACAAATCAGTCTTTATAGCAAACTCAAATGGCTCTAAGAAAAAGGGTTGCTAAGTGTTAAAAATTCTTAATAGTTAATGACACTCAAAATTGAAACTAAAATAGTTGGAAAAGCTTTATATCTCTTAACGATACCTATTGAAGACAAAAGATACCAAATATTATTATGCTTATGATTTCACTTAAAACTGTTTTTGAAATAATTAATTCTCATTTTCTAAAATATATCACTTTTGACGGCTTAACAACAATTTAAATGATGTTGAGTTTGTTTAACTTGAATAAGCAAAACTTTTAATATAAGAATCACACAAAGAACATAACTCAATTTCTCTTTTCCTAGTGACATTACTCCTCATTCTTTCTTCTCTCTCAAACTCAACATCCCCATGAAATTTTAAGATATCAGGTAGACCAAATATTAGTGGAAACTAATCTTCGAAAATCATGACAATGATTTGTTGGAAATCTATAGTAAATATAAATACAAACACAGAATAAACAATTTATATCTAACATGGACTGCAATAAAAAAAGGGAAAAATAATTGTTCAAGACTCAATAAATTTTCTTCTACCCCAAAAAGACCTCCAAAATTGTTGTCATTCACTCTGCCGCAAAAAAGTCCACATCTGCCACTTCAATTTGCCATACCCACCAATTCCAACATAAACATATTTTTATATTATATGTATGGCTAACTAATAACCTAATTTGCAAATGGGCCAAGCCCAAGTTAGTCTTCACGGCAACAAGATTGATAAAAACCTTCTCCAATTTGACTTTTGGTGGTTATTATTATTATTATTATTATGTTGGAGATTTATGTGTTGGCTCTCTATTCATTTGAGGGTCATGAATATAGTCTTAACATTTGGCTATGACATTAGAAATTCATGTAAAATATTTTCTTTCCTTATCAGGATATTTCCTACTAATATATTCTTCTTGATATTTTTCCTTATTGGAAACGATGTCTTTTATTTCTATCACATTAATAATTTTTTTTTATTTACATCGTATTATAAAAGGTGATTAATAATAATTTTTATTGACATGTCTTCTTGGCTTATATAAAGACAAGAATTTCCCATGTCTCTATTTATTTCAACTCCTAAGATTCTTCTTGCTTCCCCCAAGACTTTCATGTCAAACTCTTTATTTAGAAGAGCTTTAACATGTTTAAGATCCTTCTTAGAGTTTTCTTCCAATAACATGTCATCTACATGGAGAAGTAGATACACTGCATCTTCAACACTTTTTGTGTTAGTGTAGACACGCCAATCAATAGGAGCTTCTCTTGAACCCAATCTTGGATACTACCTCATCAAATCTGTTATACCAATATCTAGGTGACTTTTTAAGACCATAGATTGACTTATTCAATAGGCAAACTAGGTCTTCTTCTCCTTTCTTCACATAATCTTCACATAATCTTGTGGTTACTTTATATAAATTGTTTCATTCAAGTAACCATGTAAGAAAGCTGTTTTAACATCCAATTTGTCTAACTCCAAGTCCTTTTGAACAACTAGGGAAAAGAGCAGCCTAATTGAGGTTTGCTTTACAACTAGTGAGAACACTTCATTGTAGTCTATGTCTTCTTTCTGTATGAAACCTTTAGCTACAAGTCTTGCCTTGAATGTAGACTTTTGGACCCTTGGAATTTCTAACTTGTAGATCCACTTACATGATATAGGTTTGTACCCTTTAGGTAAGGATACAAGTTTCCAACTGTCATTTAGATTGAAGGACCTCATCTCTTCATTCATGACCTCATTCAATTGTCTAACATCAGGACTATTAGTGGCATCTTTAGAGCTTGTAGGTTCATTATTGCTCAGTGAAATGGCGTCACTCAAGGCTACACTAGCAAAGTCTGTTTCAACATCTCTAGCAAGGGGCACAATAATTCTTCTTTTCCTGTCCCTTGCTAAGGAATAATTTTGTAGGTCTTCTTGCTCATTAGTTTCTTCCTCTTCCTTATCTTCAGTAGATTCTACTTCTTCAATTTCTGAATGTAGTTGAGAGGAAGAAGTTCCAAGGTCATTTAAGGACTCCACCTTAATTCTTGTGTTATTATTTTGAGGGCTTCTTTGTCATCATGAACATCTCATTTTCTCGAAATATGACATCCTTACTATTATAACACTTCTTGTTAGTAGGATACCACAACCTTTTCAACTACATCTCTCTTTCTCTTATAGATCCATTTACGCCCCATGGGTTTAACCCCTTCAGGTGAATCTACAAGTTTCCATACTAAATTGAAGTACATAAACTCTATTTCAAGGTCCATGACTTTGATCCATTGGTCCTCGTCAACTTCATTCATTACGTGTTTATAGAACAATGGATCCTCAATGCCATCATCTGGTATGACGACCTGAGTTTCTGTTAAATCCAAGTAACGATTAGGTTGTGATACAATCCTCCCATTGCATCGAGGAACTCTCAACAATTGAGAAGGAGAGACTGGCCTGAAGTAGTAGCTTCTTCATTGACTCTTGATGAAGGACCAGCATTATCAACAAGTCTTGTTGACACTTTAGTAGCTTTATTTAGTACTAATTTGCTTCGTGGTTTATGATCTCTTATGTGGTCTTCCTCCAAGAATGTAGTATTTGTCAATACAAATACTTTATTTTCTTGTGGGTCGAAGAAGAGACTATCTTTCGTTTCCTTAGGGTAACCAACAAATTGGCATAACCTTGAATGAGATTCTAATTTCTTAGGATTTGTCACTAACAGGACAACCTCAGATTCTGAAGTAGCGCAAACTAGGTTTACGCCCCTCCATAACTCGAAAGGTGTTTAAGAAATGCTCTCCAAGGGAACATTGTTCAAGATGTGCACTGTAGTCTCTACTGCAAATCCAAGATTGTAAACTACAGTATGTACATTTTTCGTTACAATTTAACAAAATACTAACACCTTGATGAGAAATATAACATCTCATTCTAAACTTATTAAAAAAAAAATTAAACTTAAATCATCATCATCGAACAAAGGAGGAACAGTACTACAAATAATTGCATATTAACAATACAAATAAAGAACAAAAGTACAAAATTATCCAAAGTTGATCACTAAAAGTCAGATTGACCAACTAAAGAATAAATATAATGTTGGTAAGATGTGGATATGGAATGAATGGGAGAATTTACACTCTTGAGAATAGTTGAATTAAAAAAGAGAAAAAAGAGAGAAAGGAATCAAAATTAAGCTCTCCAACTTTTACATTAAAGAAGGTTAGGAAAGAAAGGAGAAAAAAAGAGAGGAAGAGGAATACAAAAAAGTTGCTTTGAATGGACAACTATTTTGCATCCTCTTCTACTACTTAGTATCATCCATGAGAATAGTTTGTTGAGGAATCTGTTGGTGTTCATTTGCCACTCTTGAGTGTTGTTGTACAACCAAGATCATGGCATTGCCCATGAAATCTGAAGAGGCCAATACCTCTCCAATTGCCCCAAGTTCTGTGCGCTCATTCCAAAGCACCAAGCCTCGAACCAATGCCAAAAATGGGCTATGTCGTCTTCCAACTATTACGAGATCAAAATTATTGCTCCCCATCCAACGTAGTATAGAGATTGTTCCAGTGCCATCCTTCACCACCTCTTCTATGTACCTCACTCTGTAGTTGTCTCCTATAATTTGTCGAAACTCAACCACAGCTTCATCGTCCAGCCTTCTTTCCTTAACCTCATCATTTGGGACATCCTCGTTGTCCATTAGCCGAATCATTGTCAAGCTTATATTGGTATGCCCAACCATTCTTGCCCCGATGAACATTGCCTCACGGTCGTCTGCTCCACCTATGAACACTACAGCTATTTGAAAACAATGCAAATTGGTTTCAATAGACTTTGAGACCTTTAAAAATCCACGTTCAACAACAAAGGCGACGAAGCATGGTGCCTTGTCAAGGATATGATGATTAACCATTTTTATTTTATATTTGGACAATGACATCATGCCATTGGAATGAAATCTTTTGTGGAAAGGAACAATAATCAAGGAAGTGTTTTTATGGAGTGCAAGCGAACAAACATCATCATGCATAGTTGTAGAAGGTGATATCACAGTGAAAGGATTAATTTCAACAATTTCACTGTTTGTCTCTCCAAAGTATTTGAAGGCATTAACAATAGGCTCAGAAGAGCATGACTTTAATGTCCTAGCCTTCTTATGCTTGTGGTGTATGAGTTTGGGTTGAGCAAGACCAAGAAGCTCTACAAGATGAAGCATGTATACAATAAGGTGGCTTTGTCTCGTTGGATGCAAGGCATCGAGTAGGTTAATGGCACTGGGGACATCTTCTTGGTCATGAATGCAAACTAATACTGAAAGGTCAAACTCTAGTGTTGAGTCCATCACGGTTCTTCTCTTGTGAACTATATACCTTTTTAAAGGATGAAGGAGATATCTTATTACCGGAGTGATAATTGCAACTATAACCATTATGCTTATGCACCCAACTACGAATGCTTCCTCATCTATTACCTGTGCATGGATTTATGAAAATAAATTGTTGTGAGTTTTTGAAAAATGATAAGACGCAATAAGAGCATGATATGATGGTCAACAAGAAATGCATTTTCCTACCTTGTCCTTCTTTTTCACTTTATACATACTAAGCTCGAGAGTCCCTTGACTATTCAAGATGAGGCCGAGCGACATGGCCTCTCTCATAGGAAGTTTGTAGTACATTGAAATCATAACAGCACCTAAAAACTTCCCCAATGCGCTAACAAAGACAATGAGTGCCATGCATAAGAAATTTATGAGATTGATAGTGGAGATGCTGTCTACAACCAAACCTATTCTAGCAAAGAAGATGGGCATAAGAATCCAAGAGGTGATGAAATCAAGTCTCTCTACCAATGTTGATCTAATGGGAGACTCTGAAGGTATTGTAAATCCAAGAAAAAAAGAAGCAAAATAGATTCGCAAACCAAAGGCCTGGCAGCAGAAGGCAACCATCAACACCCATAAAAGCAATGTAACCACAAAATACTCCTTCAATGGTTGTCCGATTGGATTCATCTTTGCCATCCATAGAGTGGCAGGACGAATAACAAAAATGATGACAAGCATAAGCACCACAGTAGCAATGATGTTTGA
This sequence comes from Citrullus mucosospermus, assembly GCA_030954485.1. Classification (NCBI taxonomy): domain Eukaryota; kingdom Viridiplantae; phylum Streptophyta; class Magnoliopsida; order Cucurbitales; family Cucurbitaceae; genus Citrullus; species Citrullus mucosospermus. Next base: position 21,215,987 of record CM062059.1, read on the forward strand.
TAAGACATCATGGTTGATCTCACCATGTGGAGACATTATAGTTGCTACTAATGTAAGACATATGTTGAGAAGAGTAGAAGCCATGGATGTTGTCAAAGAAAGTTTTCCAAACTCAGAGTTTATCAAATGAAGCTCATGAAGAAGGGAAGCAACCATAGGAAAGCTGATAAATGACTGTAATCTACCCAGCTCGAAAATGTATTTGATTTTGTTGATGTCAACAATATTAGCCAAGAATATAGAGTAAATGGTGATGAGAATCATAGCCAAAATTGTAGAACAAGACCCAATACTAAATGCTTTCTTGTCAATCTTCTTCACCAATGAGATATCTGTTTGCAGTCCAATCAGAAAGAAGGCAAAAATATGGCCAAGCGCAGAAACCACATCAAGACAAACGAATCCCCTGAGAGGGAAAATCAACTCTTTAAATTTCTCCAACTGGCTTAGACTAGAAGAACCTACAACTAAACCGCCCTGATAAAACAAACCAACAATCAAAACCTATTTTTAGCGATTAACCAAATCAATTGCAGAATAGAAAAATAAAGGAGTTGTTACCAAAATTTGGGAGACGATGAGGGGTTGGCCGAGGGGCTTCAGAAGCTGAGAAAACAAGATGATAGTTCCAGAACTAATTCCAAGCTGCAAGAAGAGAAGAGGAACTGAGAACTCCAAAGGGTTAGCTCCATTGAAAATGCCGGTGCAATGAATTCGGTTGGCAAATGTACATATTGCGGTATAGTTGTTGGAGGCCTTATGGCCAATTCCGCCATTCATATAGGCAGCAACGTCATTTGGTTCCATTACAATTGAACCCATGTTCGGAGAAAGGTGTAGTGAGTGTGAAAATCGTTTGAAGAAGTCAAAAGGGAAGATGGGTGAGAAGGAGTTCTGTAATGGAAGCCATTTCTCAGGTTGGTGACTTTAGTCTGATGAAAATAAATAAAATAAAGTTCAAATTTAGAAGCAATTCAACTTGAACTCCAATCTGGCCTACAACCAAACACCCCCACCTGTTTGGCTGTTCCTCTTCTCTGTTTTTTTCCCTTAAATATTTGTATCTTGTTTGTAACAAAACAACTCAATACCTAAATTTATATTTTCATTCTGGGCACTAATATATATATATATATATATATTGACAAAATGTCACTCAAGTGATCAAAGACTTGGAGTTCAACAATCAATTATTACCTCTACATTTTTAGTAAACTTTATCAGTTTTTGCCATGCTAACTAGAAAAGTAGATTAAAAATATTATTTTTTTCATAAATTGATTAAGAATTCAAATATTTTTTTATAAACAAATGTGAAAACTACCATATATAAATGGAGAAAAAGACAGAATCATTATAAAATGGGCCTAAACATTCATATATTAGAGTATCTGTCAAAGTGTCTTGCTGTGTGAAAATATGTTTTGTATGCTTTCAGAAATTGTTGAAATTGATATGGCATATTTTAAAGCATTTTCCTATTTGAAATTAAAGCCTTTTTATTAATTCAATATGGCTATCCAAATATGTCAAATGTTATTTTTGGGGTTGTATGTTGATATGTGATAATAGCCTAATCTTGAATTGACCAAAATTTCATTTGAAAATTTGAAAGAGTATTTTTTTTTTAAAACAAAGCAATAATAATTATCATCTAGAATTAACAATAAAGATATTTTTTAAATTTTTTTTAAAGTTTAAGAGTATTTTTAAAACTACGAAAGGATTAAGGGTATTTTTTAGAATAATTGTAATTGATAGCAAGATTAGAGGAAAAATCTAAAAATATAGCTCATTTTAAAAATATTGACAAATATGTCAAATGTTGACTAGTCAACTTTTGAATTTTTGTGATTTCCAATTTTGCCCTCCCTTGTCTTGCACATCTTTTTTTCTTTTTTTCTTTTTTTCTTTTCATTTTCTTTTTCTAGCGTTTACTCTCATCTCCCCAATCTCCTCATATTTTCTTCTTCCCTTTGTTTTTTTCCTTTTTTTTTCAATTTTTCTTTCATCCCCCAATCTTCTCATATTTTCTTCTTCCCATTTTTTTTCTTTTCTTTTTCCAATTTTTCTTCTATCTCCCCAATCTCCTTATATTTTCTTCTTCTTTTTTTTTTTCCTTTTTTTTTCTATTTTTTCTTCCATCTCCCCAATCTTCTCATATTTTCTACTTCTTTTTTTTTCTTTTATTTTTCTAGCTTTTGCTTCCATCTCCCCAATCTCCTTATTTTTTCTTCTTCCTTTTTATTTTCTTTTTTTTTTTTTCCAATTTTTCTTCCATCTCTCCAATCTTCTCATATTTTCTTTTTTTTTCTTTTCTTTTTCCAATTTTCTTCCATCTCCCCAATCTTCTCATATCCTGCCTTTTTTTCCCTTTTCTTTTTCCTATTTTTCTTCCATCTCCCGATCTCCTCGTAACAATATAAATTTATCAGTGATAGTCAGTAATATACTTTTCGTTTTCCTATTCTTCTTCCATCTCCCCAATCTCCTCGTAATAATATAAATCTATCAATCATAGCCACTAATATACGTATAACTTAGTCACTAAAAGAATTATATCCTTAATTGAAGAATTCACTAACTATCACTCATGTTTTTAAATGTTAAAATAGAATTCACTAGATATTTGTATATCGGTAGTATCCATTATTAGTGATATTAGTGATAGAATTTAGGTAAATATCTGTCATATTTATGTATCGGTGATATCAAACTTAGGTAGATATTATTGATAGAAGTCTATTATTGATAATCATGATAAAAGTTTCTCAATAATAACCATTGATAGCTTTGCGTGTTATATTTCAAAATTGATTCTTACTAATAAAAGTCTATCAGAAATAACCACTAATATATTTATATCATTGATAGCTTAATTTTGATAATTTTGATAGCTTAATAGCCACTTATAGAAGTCTATCATAGCTAACTTAATGGAATTAATTGATAAAGTTGAATCTCAAACTAAAGTGTAAGTGACATGCCTAGAAGTTATCATTAATAGCATGTTATCAGTAATAGAAGCTATGAACGATAACATGTTATTTGATGGTAAAAATGAATGACAAAAGTTATCTTTAATAGCATGTTATCAGTGATAGAAACTATCATCGATAACCATGATATACGTGATATCAATGATAGAACTTAGGTGATATCCTTATATCAATGATATTAATGATATAAAAGTTGATTACATTAGATGAAAGTCTATCATTGATAGCCACTACTAAAAGCTATCGGTGATAGCCAGGAGTCATTAGTAATATGACTTAGGTAGATATCAATGATAGTCACTTATAAACCTCTCATTAATAGACTTCTATCACTTATAGCTTTAAATGTTAAGGTTTGAAAGTTGATAGTTTCCTTTCAAAGTTGATAATTACTTATAAAAGTCTACCGTTGATAAACCATTGATGGCCTTAAGTGTTCATATTTCAAGCTTGATTCCAATTGATGAAAGGGTATCAATAATAGCCACTACTAAATGATAGCAAACTGAAAGCTAATATTTTAAGTGTTACTATTTCAAGGTTGTATTAATATTTCACAAATTGAAAGTTATCATTGATAGCAGCTATCAATGGCTGATAGTTGCTATTAATGATAGCTTTCAAGTTGAGAAAATCAGAAGAAGAAGCGTGAAATGGCAGGCTGAACATAAGCTTTTTAGTCATTTATCGATATGACTATCACTATTAGCTGCTCGACCGATAGGGAGAGGAGCTTCGCAGCTCGACCGACAAGTCCGCAAAGTAGTGATATTTGATGCTAATTTTGTGCTATATCTCTAATACGTTTTTCCTTAGGCTATATTTTTTATTATTTTGAGCCTGATTGCTATTTGTGCAACCAACCCTATTTTTTACTTTAAAAAAATTTTAAAATACTCTTAAACTATAAAAAAAAAAAAGAAAAAAAAAACACGTTTCTGATAATATATGAACAAAAACCATTAATACTTGTTAAAAAAAATATCCTTAAACTTTCAAAATTTGCATTAATACTCTTAGGCTTTCAAAAAAATAAAAAATAAAATAAAAAATGCTCCTATGATTAATATGGTCATCAATTTGTTTGTAGTTTTCTTGAGGTCTAAGAGAACGAATTTTAAAACAAATTATATCAATATTCTCATTCTAAAACAATATTTTAAAACAGTTTGTTTGTATTTTTCTCCAATCTGTCCATTTCTTACATCAATTTTTCTCATAACAAATATAAATAAAAACTTCAAGTTAAAGCATAAACTCTCACAAAATTTCACCAAATTCCAAAATCAAAATCTTCCATTACAACTTATCAAAACGATACATAGTCAAATATCAAAAGGACTTATATGGCTGTAAACACACATTCAACTATTAATGTACAACCTTATTAAAACATTTAAGTCCTAATGTAAACCCTACTTTCGTTTCTAAGTACTTAACTTAAGTATGTAATAGGTTGTGGACTTATTTGTATTCTCTTGTTTAGGTTAAAGGATGAAGTGGAGGAAAGTCGGGAGTACTAATACCTAGTAAGTTTAATTTTAAATTCTTATGAGATATGTCAAGTTTGGGGTTATTTTGATAAGCTCATTAGAGGGTAAACGAAGTAAGGGAATGTCACCATTTGAACCAAGGCGGAAATATATTATTATGAATTTGGTTGTTATCGGTGCATTTAATTAAATGAAGAAAAGATAAGGAAATAAAATGAACTATATATATAAATACAGAATTAAATTATGGATCACAGAAAAAAAAAAGAAAAAAAAAAAGAGAAAGTGGGGTGAGACGATGGAGGAGGTTGATTAATATAGGATGAATGTTATAAAATGGTCATTTAACCGATTGGTTTTGCCGACTTCATTTTCCATCAAACTTGAAACAACTCATGGCTTTGCAATTAGGCATTGGAAGGAGGAAGAAGAATACATCAAGGGCAAATTGGTGTAGAATTTTGGTCGGAATCGTTGTGCAATTGCAGCTGAAATCGAAGGCTGGTCTAGTGGCACACAGTCTGAGCAAAATCTTGTGTTTGATGAATATCGAGCTTAAGAAACCGACTTAGAAGCTGAAAATTTGAGATTAGTAAGTGAACTCAATTCTTAACAACTCTTATGAAGGATGGTTGAGCTGAATATGAAGATAAACATGTTAAATATTAGGTGGAAGTGACTGATATGGATTTCCTGAGTAATCTGGAGTAAGGCAAAGTAAATTGGGAATATCTAACGAACGAAGAGGAATTAAGCTCTGAAATTTTGAGGTATATTAGAAAACATATTTCTCTAAAAGTTTTCAGAAGGGAAGAAATTCTAATTCGGGCTGAAAATGTGACTTTTAACAGTTAGAAGTTTGGGCAATAGCAAAGACAGTAGCAGAAGGAGGCGAGTCTCACTGGAAAGTTGGACGATACTGTGAATGTGAAGGAGCGAGAGCGAAACAAGTCTCGCTGGTCAAATTTGTCTCACAAATCTTGTTGGTTTCGCTACTCACGTTGCTCTCGCTAGTCTCGCTCATCCACAGTCTTGCTGGTACAGTTGGTTTTTGCTTATTTTTGCTGGTTTAGTCTCGCTAATGGCTTGAATCTCCTGCATTAGTGAACTCTTTAATGAAATATAGACTCAGTTGAGCATTCTTCACGGAATATAGTCTCGGTGATGGTTTTCTTTATGTAGTATGGTCTCAGTGGTGAATAATATGAATGTCTAAGGCTTGTTTCTATGTAAAAAGGAATTTTAAGAAAATCTAACAAAGGGAAACATATTATTTCAGGCCGAGATGAGCTAGGAAAGGCGTATAACCCACTAAGAGCCTAGGACAAGTAGTGAGTGACAATTTTATTTTAAAATGAGTTTACTTTAAACAAAGTTTTCATGATATATGGTTATGTTTGGAAACATGTTTATATGTTTATGCTTTTCACGGGTTTTAATGTGCTATGAGGATTATTTGCTTGAAAGAAAGTATGTGTTTCCATGTATGTGTGTATTATGTGTTTTACATTGGAAATCATTTGAAGCATGCTAGTTGTTAAACGAGTTTCACGAAAGGCATGCTATTTATTAACCTATGATTTTATGGAAAGCATTGATGATTGTTAATGAGTTTGTGAAGATTTGAAATGTTATAAACTCATTAATTTTTATTATGTTATTTTCAAAGCAAGTTGTTTTTTAATAATGTTTTTGAAAAGGCTTCCAATGTTGAAGGACACGAAGAAGGCATGTGGGTAGTCGGGATATAGAAATGGTTCCCAATGCTGAAGGACTGAGAGAAGGCATGTGGGTAACTTGAGTTTAAAGATAGCCCCTAATGATGAAGGACTTGGAGAAGGCATGTGAGTGGCGTAAATCTTGTTTATGGGACCCGGTATTAAAGGACATGAGAAGGTATTCGGGTAACAGAGGATATGATATCTATATGCACATAGAGGTATAATAGATGCTGTTGTGTTGAGATTACTCCACATAACTAAGGATATTTGACGTTGGGTGTGTCGAGATTACTCCGCTCCAAGTAAGGAGATGTTTTCGACGTTGAGTAGCATTGAGCTTCGCTCCGCTCTGCCTCAACTAAGGAAATGTATTGTATTTTCATGGTTTTTCAGAAGTGATACGTATATGATTTGATAGTGTTATTTGAGCATGATTTATCTGAACACGAAAATGATTTATCACTGCTTATTTATTAATATAAATTGAATACAGATTTGCATTCATTTTGAGTTAATGAAAGGGTTTTACTAAATATGTCACTCATTGGGCAACCTAGCTCATGCTTTCCCTATTTTTCTATTTTCCAGGTAAGGAGCGAGCTCGGGGTGCTTAGCCTACATGGCAACTCGTCTAGGCCCACCATCAGTGTCAGAAATTTTGAGCATTGTAAATATTTGATCTTAAACCTGTGTTGTACATATAGAGTGTTAAGGGGCGAAGGTTAGTGAACTTATGTAATTAAAAGGTTTGAATGTAAATCAACGTTTTTAAGATAGCTTAACCCTGGTTAAAGTTTGATGTTCAATTATTGTATATATCTGCTTATTAGGTGTTCGGTCGAAGTATAAGGTTGACAGTGGATGCCATGAGAGGAACGGTGTCGGCTGTCCTCACACTTTCTCCTAGGTTAAGAGGATACCTGGGAGAAGGTGTGACACCTAAGCTTCCTTTGATGCTTCTTTTATTCTTTTTCTTTTTATTATAATATATAAGTTAACCGAATGAGGCCTTTTTTTGTGAGATAAACAAAGCTCAAATAGTTAACAATATGGAGAGTAAGAGGGGAGAAAAAGAAAAAAAAAAAAAAAAAAAAAAGAGGCATAAGGATAAAATAGAGAACTATTAGATCGAAATGGAATAGTGAAGTCAAGAATATTTTTGGAGTCAAACCCTGGACGCGCAAGAAAGCAATTATATATTGACGCCCAAATGACCACCGAATCCAAATATCAATTTTGATAATATGACTATGATATATTCTATCTATAAAAATATGTTAACCATTTGATCAGAGCCTTGGCCTATGTAGATCCATCGTGCCCTATCACCTCTCAACAATCATCACTGAACAAAATTAATTACCTTACACTAGAAAAAATTAGGCTTTTTTGACATCGGTTCAAATAAAAAGGCATGCATGCATAATGACCGACATTATAGATACATTTAATGAAGCTACAATGTCAGTTTAAAACAGTTTCTTGCCCAAACATTATTTGTGAAACTCTCTTTCTTCTCTCAAACATTTATTCTCTCCTTTCTCACAAGGTTTCCTGCTGCCACCGCACACAAGGTTTATCTATTCACCTCCATTCAACACCACTATTCTAGCTTCGTCCACCTCCTTTCTCACAATATCTCACGATCTTTAGAGTTCTATTATAGATATGCAAGCTCCATCCTTCATCGAGCTTCGTTGTAGATCGCTTCTGGTGTTCATTGTACGAGCCAATCCAAGTGGGTTGAAGTTGCGTTGAGGGAGAAACAAAAGGAGGACCATGTGAAGGGTTTCAGACCAAGGAATGTTGCATTCCCGTTTTGGCAGCCTCAACCCTACTCAATTATGGTTGGTTTTTTATGAGGATGTGTCAAGTGATGTCGAATCAGTTTATTGATCTACATATATAATCTTTTTTTTTTTAATTAAATCTTACTTATTTTCTTCAACCGTTAAATTGTTTCAAATTTCAAATTTGAAAGTATAAAGATTAGATTGTTATCAACTAAAGTTTATGGACTATTGTCATTTATTTGAAAACTTATGGACCAAAAGTGTATTTTAACCTTCGTTTTTTTTTTTTTTTTTTTGAAAAAAAGTTGTCTAATTGTTACACTATTTTTTTTCTCTTCAAATTGCTACATTCATTTATATTCAAATATTGTATGGAAATACAAAATAAGTAGAGAGTTTAGTTTATGATGAGTTTGGATTAATTATGTTAGAGTTATGGGTGAATTTTTGCATGACTGAATAAAGTTAAAAATCAAGATAAGATAAGACAAATCAAGATAATTTGAGATAAAATAAAATAAGATTAATTGAAATAAGAAAAGATTTGATCTTGCTTAGGATTAGAAAAATCTCATATCCTAATCCTAGTAAATTTAGGATAAATCCTAGATCAAATCTCCTATAAATACACCATAATAACTTCATCAAAGATATATCGAAAAACTTTTAACTTCTTCTCTATTATTTAATTCCATAACTTACTTAGGCATCAAAGCCCTTTTTCTTTGTTTTTGAGGTCCTCTTTTCCCCAAATTACAAAGTTATCGTTGTTGTCAGGTGGAGGTCAAGTGCATTTTCACTTGGCTAAAATTTGGCATCAATAGTTACCACTGGAAAGAAATATACGACCTTAACAAACTTAAAAGAAATACCGAGAGCCACAATTGGATGGATAGACATAAGGGAGATGAATCAGATTGAGAACGATATTGTTCGCTAAATTTTGTTCATTAAATTTCTAATTAAATTGAATTGAGTTTCTTAGCTCGTTGCACAAAAATAGATTTGTCATTTCCATACAAGCAAGCCTTGAGAATTACTCTAGATGTGATAATGACTAAGCAAGTTTTCCTATAAAGACTCAAGTATAAGCATTTATAGGTTTCCTGGTGAGTCCAGGGTCGAACGCAGGGATTTGTAATAACTAGGCGTTGAGACTAAATGTATGACTATGCGGTGATTGTACATGTAAATATATATATGCGTTGTTGATGATGTGTAAAACTATACATAAAGAATGAAAAGAATTTCCTACTACTATTAATGAAGTGGACGCGGCGTTGAGTAGTCATATGTAAAACAATGCGTCAGATAGCATGCGTTGAGAATGAATGAAGCCATGCGCTAGAGGTAGAGTTGAACGCAAGAGCTAGTTGTTACCTGAACTTTCTAAGTACAATTACATACCTACAAACTGCGTGTGTGAATCCATCTCTCGATGTTTCGACGCCACATTTATCTTATCTCTAAGACGCATGGTAAGTTTGTTTTGGCAAAAGATGAACTACATCTCTGTAACTCATCTAGTCTTAATTAATTCTAAAGATTAACTATCCACTCTCTCAAGCTCGACAGTCATGCTTACTACGTTTGTTTGTCAGACAAAGTTATGCAAGCTAAAAATATGCATTAACCAAGATGTAACATACTCAGAATTGCTAAAAAAAAAAAAAACTAGCTTTTAACATTCAACTCATTTAGCATTTAGACAACATGGTGTAAAGTATTTAATACGGAAATGGATAGAAGATGATAGTCAATCGAACTTATATTAAGGAAATAAATCATTCTCTCGAATGTCATTAACAAAATATAAGCAAGAAGGAGAGAAATGGAAATAAAATAGAGATGAAGGGCGTCAAGCCGCCACTGGCAACGTCTTGCTTCATGGAGGCTTGAAATAGTTGCTATCTGATACATAGATTCCATAAGGGAAAGGTTTTCACTCACTGAGAGACGACTCTGAAGATGTTCAGAATTCTTCTCTCAGAAGAGCTCGAAGTGGAGGCTGGTTATGGTGAGGGAGAAATAGTGCAGAGCTTTCGCCTCTTGAACTGGTCTCTCTTCCTTTTCTTCTTGGAGAAGCTTGTGGACTATTTATAGGCGTCAAAAAGTTGATATCATGATGACCTGACACCTTTACATTAAATTTCAGCCACGCTGCATAGACTTTTCAGATTGTCAGCCTATTTGTTCTGCCATGATCTGACTGGGTGTTGTCCTTTTTCATAATGAAATGACAGTTGTTTGAGCATGCGTCAGTTTCTACTTTTCAGATTGTCAACGCATAGGCTCGAGGCATGGTCTCAACACATGGGCTCAGCGCATAGGCTCGACGCATGGGTTTCCACTTGTCCTCGCAGTAGCTTCGTCTCTTCGTACTTCTATTGTTTGCGCTTCTTTTCTTCTTAACCCTGTGTTAGGAACACAAAAGCTCATCGTTTTTCAGGTATTTTCTTTTGTAAGTAGTGTCAACGCATGGTGATACATTTTTCATCATTTAACTACCAAAATCATGCGTTTAGCTCCAAAGTTACTCTAATTAAATCAAATAGTGACTATAATAACTTGTACTTCTATAAGTTATTAGATATTCCAGGAGAGTGACAGAACGGTCAACAAAAGGTTCTCTCGCCCTGAGCCTGCCTTGTCCTTGGTCACCTAAGGAAGAGGCGGAGGCGAAATTGTGGGCCTTAGAAAAGAAAATAGAAATGTTGGACCAAAAACTTGGCTTGAATAGTTGATGCAAACTGCAAATGCACGAGTCAAGTTACAATATAAGACGATTTAAGTCCAAATATCATTCCACTAATGATCCAATTTAGAGTTCAATTTACCTAGTAATTCTAGAGTTCAATCAATTTTATTTGAGGATTCAAAATCGAGTTTTGGTTGAGAAAATAATTAAAGCAATAACGAAATCAAGTAAAGTTGGAAAATCAAGAGTTAAATACTGTTATAGGGTATTAAATCCTTATTTAATCCATTATGCAAACATTCTAGGAGTTCATGGAATTAATTGCAAATTATATGCCTAAGTTTAGAAACTTTAGTCTGGGTGATTTTCTATCAAAAAACAACATTTTCTTATGCAACTTAATTGATTACTAACTTCTTGAAACCAAATTAAATCACATGGCATTAAGAATAGTCTTTAGTAACTTTCATTTTTAATCTAACTATTTACTGATAGATAAATGAGCGTGCAGCAGAAGTTAATTTGATCAATTTTCACTCTAAGATGCTCAATTTGGAGGATGAAACATGCAATTAAGAAGAAAAACCAAAGTTTCAAGAACACTTACCCTTGAAGCTCTAAATTCTCCTTCAATTCTTGATGAATTTCAATACCACTTGGTTGTAGACCACCACAAGAGTCTTCTCTACTATTCTCTAGGCTTAGATTGGATGGTGAGATCCAAATTTGTGGTGAATTTGAGAAAGAATGAAGGTTGGGAAGAAGATGAACAATGGATGGAATTTTGCAAAATTAACCCTTAATTTCACAAAATTCTTAACCATTTTTATGTCAAAAATCATCTCTATTTATTAAAGAATAACATGCAATCCAATTGCATCAAAATTTGACAACACAAGAAGAAGACGACCAAGCTCCTAGCTTAGTTAGTGGAAAAATCCAATCTTCAAAAATCAATTTTAAAATAAATTTTGAATGGATTTCCAAAATTGAATTAAAATTGATTTTTAATTTCAAAAAATAATTAAATAATTAAATAAAAATAATTTAACATTTAATTAATTAAATATTATTTAAATATTATTTAAATATTAAATAATAAAATAATATTATTTTCCCACTTGTCCTGATTTTTCTAAAAAACCGATATGAATCCCTATTCATATGATTAATATTTAAATCATATTTAAATATTATAATTAACTCTATTTGTACGTTTAATTCGTAATTAAACGTCGATATATCGTATATATTTGACTTTCATTCCTTAAGCCAAGATTTGATTGGTTCAAACTTATTCACCACATTATTTAATATTTTAGTCCATTTATGAGCTAGTAGAGGGACCTAATGGACCTACAGATCATGAGCTCCAATGATCCGAGATTAACCGGTCAAACTCTTTAATCTAGTTAACCAACATTCGTTAACTAACGGGACACTCCACTAAAGCCCGTAGCTGCACTCTCCTAACTGTAGATATATTTGTGTCCATTTGATATAACCTTCATCGATAAGTAAATCCTTCACATGTTAGGTCAAATACCGATTTACCTTTGAGTTACATCTTTTCTCCTTAAGTACCATTGTCCCTCTAATGAACAATTGATTTAGGATCTAATCACTAAATCCCTTCCCTCTCGGGCCAATGAGAGGATGGGGCCCCTTCTTCAAGTCTTGGGAACAACACTTAAGAGAACAACCTCTCTTCTATCCCTAAGTTGGGTAGGAGTGAATTTTGTCTTGCAAATTTTATGTTCCCAACTATCTATCCGGTCTTATCCCTGAAATGGGAGGAATGTTGAGCAGCGCTATTAAACTTACTCTCACCTATGCAGATCAAGGGATAATTCTGAATAAACAGGAGTTCATAGATAGCTCAAGATTTAGATCAAGTTATCTAGGTCATCGATAAGTGAAATTGATCAGTGTTAATCGTAAACGGTGTTAATACGTAACAATGATTATTTCAAGGTCAGTCTTTCACAATCTCATTATGTAGAATACCCCCGCTCACATGTCTCTACATGAGCAAATCATGATCACTTCATTTATGACACTTTACAACATTTTTAACAATCATGAAGGGGGCCGTATTCAATAGTGTCTCCAGGAAGAGGTACCCAACCTGATCCATGTACTATAGACTATTGAGGCTACTTACTCGAACTTGATCCTGTTTATGTCTCCACATAAAGTCCAAGTACTCATGATAGTAGCCAAGGGTTCGTAGTTTAATTGGATTTAGAGTTAATAAATAATTAATACACTTGAATAATTTCATATGTACTAAAATTCACCTATTTACAAAATCTACGAGTTTTAGGACATACAACCCAACATTTACATGAGAGATTAATAACGATCCATTGTCATAAATTTAGTTAAACATGCAATCTATCAAATTGAGCATCTAACCTAACATGCATTGATGCCCAATCAACAAGAATTAAGCACAATAACAATGAAATGCATATTATTCATAACAATCCATGAAAAAAGTTTAAAACATTTTAATATAACTGTATAAATAGTTCATCAATACCCTAAAACTAAAGAGTTTAGCCACTTATAGCTTTAGACAACGTTAAAGCATAAAATTTCAACATAAAAAGAGTAGAAGAATGAAAGAAGAAGAAAACTCTACTATAGAAGAACCCCATGATTGAATAGAACCACCAAGACTCCTTTGATCGACACCTCGAGAACTCGAACAACCGAAAAAATTACTCTCACACTCTCTTCTCTTTTTGTAGCAAACTCACATTTGAGGCTCTGAATTTTGGTCTTTAAGGTAGTTGATCACCCTCCCCCCCCCCCCCCCCCCTATTTATAGAATTTACCAAACTTGCAACCCAAGAACTTTGGCAACCCTAGAGGGGGTGAATAGGGTTTCTTAAAACTAATTAAAACTTTTTCCTCAAGTGGGTCCAATTAAGTAAATTAACAAATTTTTGCTAACAAGTAATTTAAACAATACTTCCGTGCACAAAATTTCAACTCAAAGTAACCAAGTAATTAGAACTAACACTTTTAAGCACCCAATTTAATTTTAATAAAAAGATTGGTATGAGATATGTAAACATTAATTATTTTAACCAACCTAAATAAATATTAAGCAATTAATTTAAGGAAAAAATATTGCAATTAATTTTGTGAAATAAAATACAACACCAAATTAATTGCAAAATTGAAGTAGGAGAGTGATAGATAAATTAACACTGGAAATGTTATAGTGGTTCGGCACAACCAGCCTATGTCCACTTCCCAAGCTTCTCTTGAGTACTTCACTAGAAGTCTTTGACTCTTTCCATGGGTTAGAGTCAGACTGCTACAACATTCTTTTTCTGGGCATAAGAACAAACTCAATCCTTTCAACGGTTGCAGATCAAACTATTACAACAACTCTTTTTCGGGATCAAGAGCCAACCCATACAAGAGTTTGGAAAAATAAAGAGCTCATTTGACAAACTCTCTAAATATAATGGATTTACAAGTTAAAGTACTCGACAAACCAATCCTCACAACATAAAGTATCTCTCTCAAGAATAAGATGAAAAGAAGAAAATTGAAACTTGGAGAGAGCAACAATGAAGGCTTGTGTTTTATGGAGGATTGAAAAATAATATGAAATTGTTGTTGAAATTTGGAGAAGATGAAGTGTTTAAGAGAGGGAAGTGGGGTAAAAAGTGGATTTTAATATGAATCATTGGATTGATCAAAGAGTAAAATGAAAGGTGGAGATTAAAAGTAAAAAGTATATTTTTTTATTATTATTTTAAAGACAACTAGCCGTTAGATACAAAAATATATAATATTAAATTCTTTTTCTTTTAAAACCAACTAGCCGTCAGATACAAACATAAAATACTAATAGATTTATTTTCTTTTTAAATTCATTTTCTTGTTAAAACCAATCCACAAACAAAACCCCACCATGTGTCACTCACTCCGTAGCTCCAAGTGACACTCTTTAAATGGTCTAATTTAATGATTTGGCCGCCACATCACCACCTTGGGTAATTTTCTGTTAACATTATTTAAGCTCTAACTTCTTCGTTTGGACTCTGATTTAGGTGATTCAAGAGGTGTCATGTGACATCCCAAATCTCAAATAAATTTTAAACTAATTATCTTGAATCTTGTGGTTAATTATTTAAATTTTGAGGTTAATTGGTCAATTTAAGAAATTTTGGGCAAGTTACAGAGGAAATTGATTTTTGTGTTGGGGGAATTATTATCAGGAGATTTTTGGGTTTTAATTAAATTTTATTTGAGAGGAGAGGAGGAAATGAAAAGGAAAGAGAAAAAAAAATATAATAATAAATTATATTTTGGAATTACGAGGGTTTAGGGTTTATTAAGAGAAAGGGGGAAAAGTTATTATATAATTAGGTGAATGTCACGGGATTAGCGTTTCAACCTAACCAACCGCGCGACACTTGTGTGATCCTACTGTCAAAGGTCACGCCAAGTAAGCCTATTGAAATTTAAGGATCGTTTCCTCCCTAGCGCAATCGGGTGAGATTGGCAAAGGAAGATGCTAGCAAGGAGGACTCAAGAGTTTGAGTGAATGAGAGCTTTAGAAAGGGAGCTTCACCAACCGGTGAGAGAACACACAAGCTTTGAAAGTTGGCTTGGATTGCTAACTCTCTATCTATGCGTTACAAATGGGGCCCCTCCTTGTAAGCACTGATTTGCGTTGCCAAGCATTAAGGTGTAGCCATGCGTTTGTGGCTATGCGTCTTAAAGAGAGAAGTGGTTGTGAACGAGAGCAAGAAATTTTGGAAAGCAAAATTTTGGCTAAGTGTTGGCGAAGCCCGTGCGTTGTGGTTGATTCACGGAAGTTAGTGAGCTGAAGTAGCTAAATCCCGACGGGGGAAGAATACACTTGAACCATGCGTTCAAGTCACTCTGCGTTGAGGACAGTTGTGCGTTGAAGTTGATGCGTCGAAGACTAATATGTGTTGGAGTCATCCGGTGCTGAAGACAGAATGGTCTGGACGCGACGAAAGTAGTAGTGCAAGATGGAAAGATATGTGTTCAAAATAGGAGGCGTGTGAGGATGCCCACCATGCGTTGGAAGAGAAGTTAACTTGAGTGCCATGCGTTGAGAGGAGAATCCTGCGCTAGTCTGCAGATGAAAGGTAAGTCAGCAGCATAAGTTCTGGGTATGAGAAGGTTAAGTCGGTAGTATATATAGCTGGATTAATTAAATGTTTAATCATTTTAAAGACATTTGAGAGCTTAAGTCGGTTCTATTCTTCAGATAAACTTCAGAAGAAGATTGAGGAAGGTGTTCTTGAGGATTTTGGACGAAGTTCGACTCATATTGATGCTGAAAACGAAGCTGGAACAAGGGAATGACTGAAGTCACTTGGTTGGTTGAGCAATGACTGATATTCGGAGTAGAACGTGAGGAAGAAGCCGAGTTCAGAGCTGAAAATTTAAGGTTAGTAAGTTGACATAATTCCTAACAATGTTTGTAAAGGATGGTGATGCCGAAATTGAAGATTTACTATGTGAATCCTTAGGAAACCAGAGTTTGCAAGATCATCTCGTAATCAGGAACAGCAGGAGGTAATTCCGAAATATCGTAAGAACGAGGAGGAGCTACACCCTGAAATTTTAAGGTAAGCTATAGAACTTGATTTCCTATAAGTTTGTAGAAGAGTAGAAGCTCTAAATCCATATGGAAATGTGACTTTTAATAGGTTGAAGTAAGAACGAGAAGAAAGGAGGGAATTTCAGTGCAGAGTGCTGTTGGAAAATCAAGTATCGGCACACTGTCTGGGAACCGGTAGCGAGACGGGTATCGTTGAGACGCAAAGAAACCTTCCGTCTCACAGATATCGCTAGATAACGCTGAGTATCGCTGCTAAGGTAGGTAACGCTGGTGCTGTTCCATCAAGTATCGCTAGTAACAGTCTTTATCGGTGGGTATCGCTGGGATTTTCACTTGTTAATCAGTAGAGTAAAGGAAGAAAAATAATGTTAGTTAACGCAAGGTGTACTTCTTTTGCAGGCCAAGAAGAAATAGGAAAACTGTATAACCCACGTAAAGCCTAGAAAGAGTAGTGAGTGACTATTTTATTCTTCAATTCTATTTATTTGAAAATGTTCTTATGAAGTATGATTTTCAATGAACTGTTTAATATGAATAATGTTGATTACATTTCTAAAAAGGCATGTTACATATTTCTAAAGTTGATAGAAAGCATTTATGTGAAATGTTATTGAATAAAGTTTTGCATGATTTCTAGGAAAGGATTTTCATATGAACTATTATGTGAACGAAATTCTAAAATGTTTTAGAGGAGGCTCAGTGCTCAAGGACACGAGAAGGCACGTGAGTTTTCTCGGGACCCAGTACTCAAGGACATGAGAAGGTACTTGGGCAACCCGTCATATTCTTATGTGCACATAGAGGTTGATTTGGCTAATGCATTGAGTATGCTCCGCATTGAACCTGGGATGTTTTCGATGTTGAGTGCGTAGAAGCATTGCTCCGCCTCAACTAAGGGAAAAGTTTGAATAAACTAGTTGATATTGATAAATTCCTTGGAAAACATTTTTGTATGACTTTTGTATTGATTTATGAGAATGATGGATTTCATGAAAAGCATGTTACATTTAAACAAATGTTAAACTCTTATTTATTCGTTATACGTAACATGCCTGTTTTAAATGAATGCCGTTTTACAAAGATTGTCACTCACTAGGCTGTTAGCTTATGTTTTCCAATGTTTTCCTTTTCTCTCCCCAGGTAGCAAGGACGTTCCCGGCGCTTAGCCTACTTCAGCTCTCCCTGCCTAAGTCTCGAGTTATCAAGATACAGTCAAGTCTAAGAGTTGTACGTTACACATGTTTATGTAAATGGCATGTAGAACATGTAGTTTTGAGTGGGGATTGTTGGTAGAGTTGTGTATATTGTATTATGGATATGGAAGTGAAATTATGCTATATAATAAAAGCGTACCCTATACAGGGAATTGTATCAAATTATAGCATGTGTAGCATGACTGAGTTTTATGTATGTATATGAGTAAATGTATGCAGAGGAAGGAAAGGTAAGAAGGGACAATATGCGTCCCAAGAGGGGTGATGTTTATTGTCTTCACATTCCCTTTCAGGATAGGTAGGTAATCCGGGAAGGGGTGTGACACTCCTCGTATTTATAGAGGGAATTTGTCAACTTAACTATGATGACCGACTTACTATGTCGGTCAAGAGGGATCTAGACTCTTCTTCTATGTACAAGGGTGGAAATCCTATGTACAAGTCTAAACTCCACCGACTTAGGCCCATACTAGAACTATCTAGACCTATCGAGGGCCTTTTAGCTATTTACATGGATGTTCGACTATCTTAGAAGGTTCTGGAACTGTCCATGCATGCCTATCGCACTCTCCAGCATTGTCGGGGGGCGTCCCGCATATCCTCGCCCATTCGAGGTTCTTCTGGAGGTTTCTGGTGCTGTTGGGGGCTTGTGCGTACAGTCGCGGTCATTCCTGTGTCTTCTAGAGTCTTCCCGCGACGTCGGGCATCCAGGCATGGGCGCTGGCTTTGCCCAGCGGCCTGCCCGCCTCTTTAGACGCGTTTAGAGGCTTGTCGAGGTCTCTGGCTTTGTCCCGATGTGTCTAGAACCTTCTGGGACTTACTCGAGGCGTCTGAGATTTTCCATACGTCGAAGGATGCCATTGGACGCATGGTCTCTAGGCGGTGTACGCATGAGGCGTCAACGATATGCTTACATTGCTGGCACTTATGAGGCACGCATGCACTGTTCCTACTCTGAACGCATCGTGGGTATGCATCGAACTTGCACACCTGGTAACTTCGCATATGCGGGCACGTCATGCTGCTCACCCTTGTAGTTGAGCGTGCACGCCACATACTTATGGCTGGTTGCGCAGCATCTCCGCCATGTGTCAACGCACATGGGCGTCTGTTGAGGCACTCAGGTGGTGGTCCGGTTATGTCGAAGGCACACGCCTGAGGCATGAGCGTGGCCCGATGGCACTTGCGTCCCGTCTGCATGCGATGGCATCCTCGTGAAGCGGTTTTGTCAACGCCTTGGCCCTTCACTCTTGACCTTCCCTTGATGATGCGGGGCGAGTCAAGGGCGTTTGTGTCGCGGTTTGAAATGGCGTTATTTCCATCCGTGACATGAAGCTTAGTTTGCTTGCAGAAAAAAAAAAAGAAAAAGAAAAAGAAAATTTCTTTCTCTCTCCCTTTCTCTTCTTCTCCTCAACGGCGCCCCATTGCTTCTCTCTTCCCTTTGTCGCTTTCAGTTGTCGGTTACTTAACCAAATTTTCGCCGCTTGTTTCATCTAGCCACGGGTTTCCAGTCGTTGCAGAGTCTTTAAGTCGAGTCTCATTGCCGCCGTTCGCTGGCATCCATGGGCTAGGTTTTTGCTGCCTCCCTCTGCCCTCAGTTGCTCCCCACCGAACAACTCCCTCCGTTAACCGATTTTGTCCGGTGATCGTCCTAGCCGATTAATGTCGGTCGTCGACTGTCAGTTTGGCTACCTCACCATATTCTTGTTTTTGGGTAACTTTGAGTGTTTTGTGAGTTTTGTTTTTCAAGTTTGTGAGTACCCCTTGATTCTTTGCCTTATTCAGCGTTTACCTAATGTGAAGTGTTTTTAAATTGAAGATTGGGAGCTTTTGGGAAGCCACTGTCCAGCAACGTTAAGGATCAATTTTGTTTATTTCAAATCAATTTTGGTGAGTAAAGCTACTGTGTAACTATTGTGGGTGGCTGAAAATTGGGTTTCTAACCCCTAAATTGTTGATTGCATGTAAGTTGGACTTACTGTTTGAAGTTGGGAAAAAGTTGGAACCTATTTGCAATGTGGGTAAGGTCATCGAGTTCAATTGTTGATGGTTTTGGGGTTTATGCCTAAAAACTTATTTTAGTTTTGGGTTCATATCCTAGGTTTTAATTCAAGGTCCTTGGGAAAATTGTAGGCTTGAAAAACTTTTGGACTCATTCCCAAAGAAAGTGATTTACTACTATTTTGCCTACGAATTGGTGCCCTAATTGCATTATTCATGATTAAGTGTATGCATACCCTGTAAGCATGCACTGGTTGCCTGTCTTATCTTGTTAGGCCTCATGAACGTAAGAGATGTTATGAGTATATTGGGTTTACCATATTTGCTGGGTATAATTTTGGTCTATGGTTCTATGCATGAATATTATTTGGTTACTATGGATTGGACATTATGATTAAGCTGTGATGCTTATTACTGAATGCATATTGGATTGATAATGATTGTTATCCTACTTATTGGGCCATGTACTCTCTATTGACTATGAACCTTCTAGTTCACTAAATATTATTATGACTGGGTGTCTCTCAAGATCACCACCTATGTTTATGATTGTGACCTTCGGATTTACTACCTATGACTGTGTGCTTCCGAGTTGGTTGCTTATGCCTATGTCTATACCTATGTTTTGTACACTGGTGCACCTATGATAAGAGGATAACAATTTCACCTAGTGGGCTCAGTAGTGGGTCACTTACTGAGTACCTTTATACTTGTGCCTTCCAATGACACATTTTTAAGGTAAGGGTCGGGACAGACATGTGGATGATAAGAGGAATTCATGGTCACGCCATGGGACTAGTCATTGCTTCTGCGTTTTATGTTCATGTCTTCTCTTTCTAGGATAAAAGGTCTAGCTGTCAATCGATAGCCTACCTTATTTAACTGTTTATTTTTTTACTTCTTTATTTCATTAAATTTATTATTAACTCTGAGTTTATGTTTTAAGGGGGACACCAATAAAAACTGATTTTTATGTAATTCGATTTAAATAACTTATTCGATTTATTTTTATTTTATTTTTATAATAAAACGTGTATTATTGCTTTAATTCAAAAACTGCTTTACAAGATTACGCATGCATAGAGTAGCGTCCTGTTAGTTAGAAAAGTCGGGTCGTTACTGATGTGCAAATTCCATGTTACCCCAAGTGTACAAGTCAAGTTGTAATATAAGACGGTTAAGTTCTGAATATTGTTCCACTAGGATCCAATTGTAAAGGTTTAAATCACTTAACTATTCTAGAATTGAGTCAATTTTATTTGAGGATTCAACTTCAAGTTGTGATTCAAGAAAACAAATAAAGAAAGCAAGTAAATTTGGAATACAAGAGTCAAAGAGAGTTCTAGGATATTGAATCATTGTTTAATTCATTATGCAGCATTCTAGGGTTCATGGAATTTATTGAAATTTATATGTTTAAGTCTAGAAACGTAAATCCGGGTTATTTTCTACCAAAAACAACATTTTCTAATGCAACCTAATTGATTACTAACATCTTGAAACCAATATAAGTCACATGGCATTAGGAGTAGTTTTTAGCCTATTTCATTGTTAACCTAACTATTTGCATGAAAGATTAACAAAGATTCATTGTTATAGATCCAATTAGATATACAATTCCTTAAATCATACATCTAATTTAACATGCATGGATGGCCAATCAACAAGTATTAAGCACAATAACAATGAAAAGTATATTCATTGCAACAATCCATGAAAAGTCTACAACATTAGCATAACTTCATTAACAATTCATCAACACCCTAAAACTAAAGAGTCTAGCCACTCATAGCTTTAGACAACATGTTCAAGACAAATTTCAGCAAAGAAAGAGTGTAAAGAAAGAAAAACTCTACTATAAGAAGCTCTTGATTGAGGAGGAACCGTCAGGACTTCCTTAATCTTCACGTTGGGAACTTGAACAGCACCAAACTCTCTCTCAAACTCTTTTCTCTCTTTCTTGCAACCAACTCACTCTTTGAGGATTTGTATTGTGTTGTTCTCTCTACCTAAGGTTCCTGGAAACCCTTCAATTTATAGACTTGGCCGCCTAGATTTCTTTCCAAAATTGCAGATTTTTTCAAATTAGGAAAGTTGGCGCCGCGACACTGGCCAACATTAAAAGGTGGCGCTGCATCGCTATGAGATGGCGCTGCTGCATTGTGCGTCATTGATTCTTACCCTCAGCGTCGTGCTACAATGCCACACTAGCGCTGCTATGCTTTTTGTATAGCAGCTTTCGAGAAAACCGGTCAAGGCAGCGCCGAGCTGGTGACGTAACTGCCCTATTTTTAGGGAGTTTTGTGATTTTCTTCTCTTTTTCGCTTTATTTTGGCTTGGTTTGGTTCTTTTGGCTTTCAATTCTTATTTTTTTGTATTGACCTGAAAACCACTATCAAACAAGTGAAATCTAATAGAAACTCCCTTATTTTAATAGAATAAAAAGTATTTTTCAAGTGCTTTTGACCACCCCAAACTTAGAAATTTGCTAGTCCCGAGCAAAGAATAGAATCAAACATAGGGAATTTAAACAAAAAGTATGCTAACGACTCATGTTTCGAAGCATAGAATTTAAGAGCTCAAGTAGAAACATGCAAGCATATCTGCATTGGTATAAACATTCAAGACCAAACCTTGCTATCTCCCATGTGTGTGTGTACAAGCCTCATTTAATTCAAAATGTTAAAACTCAAATTGATACTTCAGGGAGCTTCCTTAGTTTTCCTCCTACTCTAGCTCATGCAAAAATTTTCAAGCATCCACACATTTCAAGTGAGTAATATGTCCACTAAGGTGCCATTCAATCACATTTTTCCTGGGCCATAAACTTGCATTCTTTTACCTAGGGGTACTAGCTTTCACACATTCATTGTAGGGACTCATACCTAGTCAATTCCCAAGCGTCCTTACTGATCACAGCAAAGGAAACTCTTTTTATCCCCATCCATGCATACTCATTACAAGTTTAACATTTAAAAGGATACGTATGTAAAGCTCATATATTTTGTGTACACTTTTTCTCAAAGACACGTATACTTTTTTCTTTTTCCTTAGTCTAAGATTACAAACCATCATACATTTCAACTCTCTAATCGGTGGGGCCTTTCGGAGTGACAACCAAATACACCCAACTTAATCCTTTTTTCAGTTAAAGATTCTAAATTAAAGTGGCTACGTGCTCAAGAATATGGAAAATTTTAAGAGGGACTTAAATGAATTTAACTCAAGATACTACTATCCTATTTCCACAATAAGTCATCTATCATGCAAATTCGAATCTCATCATGGGAAATCAACCTTATAAGCACACAACCATAAAAAAACATTTATGTTATCTTTAAAAGCTCCAAAATTTTCATTTTTTCTTTTTCAAATTTTCATTAACATGCATTGATACTTCACAAACATGCATAACAGGATAAGAAAAAACACAAAAGTACGAGTGACACCTCCCATCCCAAACTTAGAATCATGCATTGTCCCCAATGCATAAGGGAATCGAGCTAAGAAAGAACAAGCCTGGGAGCAAGCAGAAAACTTCCAAACAGGCTTGGTGGAAAGAGTACTTTTTGTGATGGACCATGATCCTGAAAATTTGAAAGCATACGAGTGACTATGAATTTTGAAAATAAAATGAAGAAGTTAAATAATAAAGAAAGCAACAAAATTGGGTTGCCCTCCAATAAGCGCTTGCTTTAAGGTCTCTTAGCTAAACCGAACTAATTGATCATTCAATGAATGCAAGGTTCTCAATTCGGCGTTCTTCATCATCGATGTAGTGCTTTAATCATTGACCATTCACTTTGGAGGTTGTTCCATCATTGCCTTGTAACTCCACTGCTCCATGTAGGGACACCTTCATAGTGACGAACGGTCCCAACCAACGTGTCCTAAGCTTTCCTGGAAACAAACGTAAATGTGAATTGAAAAGTAAAACTCTTTGTCTAGGAAGAAAGGTCTGTGGAGTGATCTTTTTGTCATGCCATCTAACGTTACGCTCCTTGTAGAGTTTGACATTCTCATAAGATTGAGCACGGAACTCCTCTATCTCATTGAGTTCCAAGAGGCCCTTCTCACCGGCTTTCTCAAAGTCCATGTTCAGCTTCTTGATGGCCCAATAAGCTTTATGCTCGAGCTTTACCAGTTAGTGACAAGCTATTCCAAACACCAACCTATATGGTGAATTACCTATTGGGGTTTTGAAAGTTATACGGTAGGCCCATAGTGCATCATCGAGCTTTAGAGCCCAATCCTTCCTATTGATCTTGACAGTCTTTTCCAAAACCTGCTTGATTTCCATATTAAATAACTCAACAAGACCATTAGTTTGAGGATGATAAGCTGTGGCAATTTTATGATTAACACCATACTTTTGCATCATGGATTCAAACAATTTATTACAAAAGTGAGAACAATTATCACTAATAATAGCTCTAGGTGTGCAAATATGTTCTTATGCAAGAATTTCAAAATAGAGCGAGCATCATTGGTCCTAGTAGTTATGACTTCTGCCCACTTAGATAGATAATCAACTACAGCTAGAATATATAGGTAGTCATTAGAGGATATAGGAAAAGCCCCCATAAAATCAATATCCTAGAAATCAAAAAGCTCCACCTCCAGGATAGGTTTCATGGGAAGCTCATGTTGTTTAGAAATATTGCCAGTACTTTGGCATCTATCACATGATTTTATAAAAGTATAACAATCCTTAAAAAGAGAAGGCCAATAACAAGTACCTTAGATTGTTCTATTGGGTCCAAAATGACCTCCATAAGGGGAGGCATGGCATGAGTTTAAAATACTTACCACCTCTTCTTGAGGCACACACTTCCTTATCATGTTATCAGCACAAACCTTATATAGAAGTGGATCCTGCCAATGGTAAGACTTGACATTATGTAGAAACCTCTTCCTCTACTGAGTGTTCAAGTTAGGTGGCAAATGTCATCCTGCAAGATAGTTAACTATGTCAGCAAACCAAGGTAAACTATCTTCCTTTATGAGTTAGCATCCTCATTCTCAATCCTCAATAGATAGTCTGCAACCACATTTTCACATTCTTTTCTATCTTTGATTTCAAGATCAAATTCTTGCAACAATAGAATCCATCTCATCCATCTAGGTTTTGAGTCTTTCTTTTCAAACAAATACTTCAAGGCAACATGGTCAGTATGCACTACAATTTTAGAGCCAAGCAAGTATGATCTAAATTTATCAAGGACAAACACAAGAGCTAGCAATTCTTTTTCAGTAGTAGTATATTTCTATTGAGTACTATTAAGAGTCCTACTAGCATAGTAAATTGTCCTAAACATGTTATCTCTACGTTGACCTAAAACAACACCTAAGGCATAATCACTAGCATCACACATGATCTCAAAAGATTGACTCCATTTAGGTACAACAATGATTGGTGTAGAGATCAATCTTTCTTTTAAAGTATTAAAAACTAGTAAACATGCATCATCAAATATAAATTTAGCTTCCTTTTCTAACAAGTTACTCAAGGGCTTTGCAATTTTAGAAAAATCTTTAATGAATCTCCTGTAAAACCTTGCATGCCCAAGGAAGCTTCTAACTCCCTTCACATTAGTGGGAGGTGGCAATTGTTCAATGGCAGCGATTTTAGCCCTATCCACTTCCAATCCTCTCTCTGAGACTTTGTGCCCTCGAACGATGCCTTCCTTGTCCATGAAGTGACACTTCTCCCAATTCAACACAAGGTTAGCATCTTGGCACCTCTACAAAACATGTGTAAGATTAGCAAGACAAGAATCAAATAAAAACCCAAAAATAGAAAAATCATCCATGAAAACCTCCATTATGTCTTCAATTAGCCTTTGAAAAATAGATAGCATACAACATTGGAAAGTAGCAGGGGCATTGCACAAACCAAAAGACATTCTCCTAAAAGCAAATGTCTCATAGGAACAAGTGAATATGGTCTTTTCTTGATCCTCAAAAGCAATGACAATTTGATTGTAACCAGAATATCCATCTAAAAAGCAATAGTGAGAATAACCTGCAAGTCTATCAAGCATTTGATCTACAAAAGGAAAAGGAAAATGATCTTTTCTAGTAGCCTTATTCAACTTCCTATAGTCTATACACACATGCTATCCTATCACCGTTCTAGTGGCAATCATCTCATCTTTTTCATTTTTAACAACTGTCATACCACCTTTCTTATGTACTACTTGAACAGGACTTACCCATGAACTGTCAGAGATGACATAAATGATACCTACATTCAAAAGCTTGAGCAGTTCTTTCTTAACTACCTCCTTCATGGCAAGATTAAGTCTCCTTTGGTGTTCCACCGAAGGATTAAAGTTATCTTTCATCAAAATTCTATGCATACAAACTGATGGACTAATACCTTTAAGATCCTCAATAGGCCAACGAATAGCAGACTTATGTTCTCTTAACACTCTTAACAACTTTTCTTCTTCCACAGAATTCAAATCAGAAGATATAATAACAGGAAGATAAGAGAAGTCATCCAAGAATGTATATTTCAAATGAAGAGGCAACACTTTTAATTCTAAAGCAGACTTTTCAACATTGACATTATTTATAACATGCAAAGGAGCTAGAGGCATTGATTTATACATTTTAGTGCATACTGGCATGTTGTCTAACCATTTAGCATACAAGGCAATTTCATTAAATATAGTATCCACA
The DNA here is from genome assembly GCA_030954485.1 of Citrullus mucosospermus. NCBI lineage: Eukaryota > Viridiplantae > Streptophyta > Magnoliopsida > Cucurbitales > Cucurbitaceae > Citrullus > Citrullus mucosospermus. The sequence continues at coordinate 21,242,219 of CM062059.1, forward strand.
TTATCAAAATTAAAATCCACTATGCTTTGGTCTAAATGATCAGTAGCAAGCACAACCTCAACATGCTTAGACATAGTTTGATCAATTATATCAATTGCATGACAAGTACTACCCTCATCATGATGACTCAAGGATTTGTAAATATTAAAAACAACATTCTCATCGTTTACCCTTAGAGTCAAGTTCCCTTGTTGGACATCAATGATGGCTTTCCCAGTTGCTAGGAATGGGCGCTCAAGGATGATAGGAATCTTAGAGTCCTCCATGTTCAAGACTACAAAATTTACAGGGAAGATAAACTTGTCAACTTTAACTAACACATCCTCAATAATACCTCTAGGGTAGACCAAGGATCTATCAGCTAACTACAAGGTGATAGTGGTAGGTTGCACTTCTATAATGTCAAGCTTCCTGTAGACAGATAAGGACATTAAATTAATAGAAGCACCAAGATCACAAAGAGTTCTAGTAACATTTAAAGACCCAATAGTGCAAGGTAAAGTAAACTCCCTAGATCTTTAAGTTTTTGTGGTAGCTTCTTTTGCAGCACAAGACTGCACTCTTCTGTCGTACTAATCATCTCATATTGCCCAAATTTCTTCTTTTTAAACAAGACATCATTCATGAATTTAGCATAGTTGAGCATTTTCTAAAGCCTTAGTAAATGGGATATTAAAGTGAAACTTCTTGAATAATTCTAAGAATTTGGAAAATTGGGAGTCTATTTCTTTCTTTCTAAAGCGTTGAGGATAAGGAAAAATGTTAGGTACAAAAGGTAGAGGGTTAGATGACTTACTTGAAGATGCCGACTCCTTTACCTTTTCCTCCTTTTCTATGTCCTCCTTGAGTCCATCTTCTATGATAGGCTCATGGATGGTCTCATTTACCTCTTGCTCCTCATCCTCATCATCAAACAAAGGGGTGGATAGCTTTTTCCCACTCATCAAAATCAAGGTCTTGCACTCCTCCTTTGGATTCTTTTTGGGGCAACTAGGAAACTTGCCATTTTGCATTGTTTGAATAGAAGTGACTATTTGACTAATTTGTACCTCAATATTGTGAATAGTTTTGCCATGACTTTGCACCGTGTTCTCTAATGCAGTGGTCCTTCCTCTAGATTCTTTGATGAACTCTACCATCAATTAGGAATATTTGAACTTCGCATGCCTATCATCAATTCAATTTGGACTAATTAGACTTTTAGGACGATTAGTTAGCATTTCTAATTAATTTGGTCAAGTATAAAAAAATATTAAATTATAGTGATAAGAATTTGATCATCGAGTACTTGAATAGGAAATTTCACCATAAACCAGACTAGGTTTTCTCATATCAATCTCAACCCTTTTATTTATCGCGTTTATTGTATGCCATTTCAATTTCATTTGCAAACAAAATAATCATAAACCCCCCTTTGGTTACCTTGAACTGTTAGCTACCTGATCGAGAAATTCTAGTGTTACTTATGTTCGACCAAGTCTTGTTGTAAACCCTACTTTCATTTGTAAGTGTTAAACATAAGTACGTAGTACTGAAGTGGACTAAGTTTTTTTTCTCTTATAGATCGAAGGAAGAAGGGGAGAAAGCCGGAAGTAATTTGTGGTAAGTTGCATATTTAAGTCATTAAAAGGGAATTGAGCTAAAATTTATCTTGATTATTAAGTGGGGCGTAAAAGCGGATTACTTATTTATTTATTTATTTAAATTAAAGAGAAAGAAAGAAAGAAAAATAAAGGAAAGGAAAGGAAAAAGAAAAGAAAAGGAAAGGAAATTATAAAAACGAAAAAAAAAGTGGTAGTGGAAGGGAGTCGGTGGTTTAATGTGAGGTGGGTGAGTTTTTCGACAGGTTTTTCTTCCATTTCCAAGATCAAATTGATTCTACTCTTCAGTTGAGCGTCAAGGGGTGGTAGAAGAAGATATCTAAGGCAAATTCGTGTAGGGTTTTGGCCAGTTTCATGGTAAAATTGAAGCTGAAACAGAAGCTTCGTTTGCTGTCGCGCAGTCTGAACAAGGTTTAGTATTTGATAAATATCGAGTGGAAGAGTCATCATCTGAAGCTGAAATTTTGAGGTTAGTAAGCTAACTCGATATCTGACAACTCTTATGAATGATGGTTGAGCTGAATATGAAAAGAAACATGTTAAAGTTTAGGTGGAGCCGACTAGTACAAATTTCTCGAGTGATCTGGAGAAGGGCGAAGTAAATTGAGAATATCTATCGAACGAAGAGAAGTTAAGATTTGAATTTTTGAGGTAAGCTAGAAAACATATTTCTCTATAAGTTTGTGGAAGGAAAAAAAGTTCTAATTTGAGCTGGAACTATGACTTTTAAGAGCTAGAAGTTCGAGAGGTAGCGAAAATAGCAACAGAAAGAAGCATGTCTCGTTGGAAAGGTTAAGCTTGAAGGAGCGAGAGCGAGACTAGTCTCGCTAGTCTTGCTGGTCAAAATTGTCTCATAAATCTCGCTGGGTTGTGGCTCTCGCTGCTTCGCTGGTCTCGCTCCTCCACAATCTCACTGGTATTGCTGGTTTTTGGCTTGTTTTGCTAATTTAATCTCGCTAATGGCTTAAATCTTAATCATTAATGAACTTTTAAATGAAGTATAGCCTCGGTTGAGCATTTCTTCATAGAATATAGTCCCGGTGATGGTTTTCTTTATGTAGTTTGGTCTCGGGGATGAATATTAGGCATATCTAAAGTTTGTTTCTTATATAAAAGGAATGTTACGTATTATTTCAGGCCGAGAGGAGCTAGGAAAGATATATAACCTGCTAAGAGCACGGGACGAGTTGTGAGTGACAATTTTATTTTAAAATGAGCTTACTTTAAACAAAGCTTTCATGAAATACGATTATGTTTGGAAACATGTATATATGTTTATGCTTTTCATGGGTTTTAATGTGCTGTGAGGATGATTTGCTTGAAAAGAAATGTATGTATTTTCATGTACATGCGTATTATATGTTTTACATTGGAAATCATTTGAAGCATGTTAGTTGTTAAACGAGTATTATTAAAGGCATGCTATTTATTAACTTATGATTTCATGGAAAAGCGTTGATGATTATTAATGAATGTGAGAAGATTTGGAAATGTTATAAACTTGTGAACTATTATTATGTTATTTTCAAAGCATATTGTTTTTTAATAATGTTTTAAAATGGCTCCCAATGCTAAAGGACATGGAGAAGGCATGTAGGTAGTCGGGATATAGAAATGGTTCCCAATGCTGAAGCACTCGGAGAAGGCATGTGGGTAACCTAAGTGTTGAGATAGCCCTCAATGCTGAAGGACTCAGAGAAGATATGTGGGTGGCCTAAATCTCATATATGGGACCCGGTACTGAACGACTCGAAGAAGGTATTCGGGTAACCCAGGATAAGATATCTATGTGCACATAAGGATATGATAGACGCTGTTGTGTTGAGATCACTCTACACAGCTAAGGATTTTCAACGTTGAGTGTGTCGAGACTACTCTGCCCCAACTAAGGATGTTTTCGACGTGGAGTAGCGTTGAGCTCCACTCCGCCTCAACTAAGGAAAATGTTTTTGAAATGAACTGAATTCCCGTGAATCTTTTTCTATGATGAACATATATGATATAACTTTGAATTGCTGTTATTCACGTATTATCATAGAATAACTTCGGTTTGATTAACTTCTGAGTTTTAAGGAAGGTTTTTACTAGATATGTCACTCACTGGGCATCCTAGCTCATAATTTCTTTATTTTTCTATTTTCTAGGTAGCGAGCAAGTCCAGGGTGCTTAGCCTACGCTGCAACTTGTCTGGGCCTACCACTATTAGCGTCTGTGAATTTTGAGCTTTGTAAATAGTTGAACCTAAACTTCTGTTGTACATATAGAGGGTTAAGAGTGATGTGATGAACCTATGTAAATCTTTGGTTTTGAGTGTAAATTGATGTCTGTATGTTAGCATAACCCTAGTTAAAGTATGTTGTTCAATCCTTGCTTAAAATTGTTTATTAGGTAAAGGTCAAGGTATAAGGTTGACAGGGCATGCTGTAAGAGGGTCGGTGTCTGCTGTCCTCACACTTTCTCTTAGGTTAGGGTACCTAGGAGAGGGTATGACACTTGTCGCTACTATGGTTTTGGTAAGTACGGTTATTATTTGGCATGAAATTGGGCGACGAGTTCTGTTCGCCAAAAGCTTTCCCTCAATCAAGGCCAAGAAAAAATCAATAAATCATGAGCAAAAAGATCATCTAGGATATAGTAAGTCAAAATCACGAAGGGATCGTAGAAATAAGGCCAATGGAAGGTATGGGCATGCTTCTTCCTCTTAACATTGAAGAGAATTGAATCTCGATAGAAATGTGTGATCGCATTCTTTGATTTCTTGAAAAAAAATTTTAAAAAAAAAAAAATTAGAAGAAAAGGTTAAGCAACATACTTTTGTCGATCCTGCAACAAAAACTTCTCCTCAAACTGGTAATCTTCTCCTTGAAGTCTTCGTTTTCCACAAGATCTTCCTTGTTATGGCTCTGACAATGATCCAGCTTGTGGGAACCACTCTTAAAAAGGTAGGGGAATGGGGAAGAATAATTTTTAGAGAACCCTTCTCTAAAAATTGGGAGAATTTTCTTAGTAGAGAAATCTTTGCAGGATAACTGTAGAGGTTATATTGTAAAGTGTGTGTCCTATGAAGGCTCCCAAGGGCCCTATTTCTAGAACTCTATGGGTTATTCGTAATCCTATTGAGATAACCCCTCTGTAGAGATATTAAATTAATATTTAATAATATCAAATATTAATAAATATCTACCCAAGTAATATCTTATAGTAAATGGTTTAAAAACTTAAATCATATTTAAATATTTATCTCCTGCAGAATATTTGATTTGAATCACATCCAAATTAAATAATTAATTATTTGAATCCAATTCAAATTAATTAATTAAATCTCCTTCTATTTATTTATATGGATTTCATACAAATAAATAATTAATTATTTGAATCATATTCAAATAAATTAGTTCTCCATATTATAAAGTTACAATTTGAATCTTATTCAAGTAGACTTTATAATAAATCATGTAATTAATTATATCCAATATAACTAATATTTTACCTCATAAATTTGAACATTTCAATTTTTTCATTTCAATATAGATCATCCTTATTGGTCCGTGGTGAGCTAGCAAGGGGACTTTATGGAACTACAGATTAGAAGCTCCAATGATTTGAAATTAAATTAATTAAACTCTTTAATTAATTTAATTAAAGTTAATTAACTGTGGGTCACTTCACCAAAAACCATAGCTGCACTCTTTGAACTATAGATATATTTATGTGTCCGTGGATATAACTATTCATTAATAATTCCATCCTTCACAAATTACTCAATTATAGCTTGGTCAAAATTATTATTTTACCCTTGTAATTACTTCGTTCTCCTTAAGTTCCACTGATCCTCTAATGAACAACCTATTTATGGTCCCACCATAAACAAATCTCTCTCAAGCCCCTTGTTCAAGACTTGGATTCAGAGAGTAATTTATCTACTTTCCCCGAAAATAGGAAGGAGTGAATTCTATCTTGTGTAGTTATGTTCCTAGCTTCCTACTCGGACAAATCCCCAAAATGGTAGGCTTATTGAGTCGGCAACTGGGTACTCTCTCCCATACAAATCAAAGGATTGTCATCATAGACAGGAGTCCATAACTCACTCAGGATTGAGATTAAGTTACCTACAGCCATCCTTAATGAAAAGTTAATCTCTTCAATCAACGGTATTATAAAGAGAGATTAATCATTTCGTGGTTTAGTCTTATATAAACTCTTTATATATGATAGCCCACTAACATGTCTCCACATGAACGATTTGGATCAAATCGTTTGTAACACTTACAAATTTTATAACAATTACAAAATGGGTCGTATCCATAGCGTCATAAGGAAAAGGCACCCGACCTTATCCATATAATATAGACCTTTAGGTTATTTCTTGAATATGATCCACCCATATGTCAACTACATACATGTTCAAGTCTTCATGCAATAGTCTTAGATTTTTCCATTTAATGGATAAATTTCTATTGCATAATTAATAATTAAATTAATCATCTAATAATTTACGTGGCTTTAGGGAATAAATCCCAACAATCTCCCACTTTCTCTAAAGCCAATGAGACATAGTAGGTGAGACATGTATCCTAGGGCATGCTCTATACCCAACATGTTCTCCCACTTTCCATAGCGAAGAAGAGACATGTCTCATAATTCTAGACATTCTAGGTGACTCTCAAACACTTTGAGCCTAGAGAGTCCTTTTATATAAATCAAACCAAATATAATTCAATATCATCTTGGTCACTACCATGATACTGTCTCTCAATATGCCTTATCCTAGAAGTTGGTGTTTACTAGTATCCTTAGTCTCAGCCTTTACACCACTATTATCTCATAAAATGTGATAGATTAACTTAGAACTGAAACACTTTCAAAACTATAAGGATACTTTATGGCTACACAAAGTTTTGCTTCACAAGCAAAACAAATGTTTTGTGTACCAATCTCCACCATATAGGATAAAATTTGATCTTACCATAGATTTCTCTAAATCTTTGTGAGACCTAGTGTATCTTATGAAATATCAAATTTTAACACCATACACAAAATTTCTCATTATCCATAGATATTTTGAGAAAAGTTTTAATTTTCTACTCAATGGTCACACTATTGATATGACCTATGCAAACACCTTCAGTAGAAGGACTCTCCTATGGGCACCTCAAGGCCAAGCATGAATCTCATGATGCTAACTAATGATAGAGACCATAGGATGTGCTGACAAATATCTATCTTGGAATAATGATTCCAACGCAATTTGAATCACCCAAATCGAAGCTCAAATGAAGAAGATATAGTCGAAATAAGGTTAACAGAAAATTACGTACAGTGGTGACATGAAGGCCAAATCATCCAGTTGAACCATTTAGAAAAATGCCACTTGGAGCATGTGAGGAATGACAAATGGTGGGTTTTTTATTTTTTGGATTGGTGTTAAAAAGAAAATGAATTTAATATTATTAAGTTTGTGTCTAACGGCTAGTTGATTTTAAAAGAAAAAGAATTTAATATTATATATATTTGTGTCTAATGACTAGTTGTCTTTAAAGTAATAATAAAAAGATACCTTTTACTTTTAATTTCCACCTTTCATTTTACTTTTTGATCAATCCAATGGCCTAAATTAAATTCAACTTTTTACCCCACTTTCATTTCTTTTTAAACTCATCTTCTTCTCCAAATTAAAAAGAACAATCACACATTTTTTCAATCCTCAAAACCACCATTGTTGCTCTCTCCAAGCTTCATTATTTCTTCTTTTCATTTAATTCTTGAGAGAGATTTATGTATTATGAGGATTGATTTGCTGTGAGCTTAAAATTTGTAAATCCAGTCTATTGAGAGAGTTGTAAGTGTGCTCTTTCTTTTTCAAGCTTTTGTAAGGGTTGCTTTTGATCTCGAAAAAGAGTGATTGTAATGGTTTGATCCTAATCTGTGGAAAGGATTGGGTTCGCTCTTCAACTCGAAAAAAAAAAGCAGTGTAGCGGTTGGGCTCTTATCCATAGTGTTATGGTGGTTGTTGGTAATTAATATTTTCTTTTATCTTGATGTTTCTATGGCTCTCTTTGACTTCTTGCGCGCTCTATTTATTGAAGATTCTTTGCCTATTGGGTATGGTTGTGTTTGTTTCCTTTTTTGTTCGCCTCAATTTCTTACCTTATGTTGATCGGGTTTGTTGCCAATCTTGAGCGCATATATTTGTGTTTGTTGGTAGGTATTAGGTTAAGTCATCAACTCGAAGAATTTTTTTTTTTTTTTTTTTGTGGAAAGCCTTGTTGTATGTATATATAAAAAAAAAAAAAAAAAAAAAGAGAAAGACATGTTGAGGGTGAAGGAAGTTTAGAAGGACGTGGTGGTGTCCGCATCAAATGGTCAAAAGGTTGCTTTCGACATATAGATCCTCTTGTGACGAATATTCTAAGTTGAATGGTAATCCAACATTATGGTGAAAAGAGTGTGAGAGTGAAAGCACTGCTACAGCCGATTGAAAGGAAACCTCATCTGCTAACTCTTCCATAAGAAGCTTGAGATTTAGAGGGAGCCTATATTAGCTTACTAGTAATAAGCTTATATATGTGTTAGTTGTTCACTATATAAGCTAAGTTTGTTTTGTAAACTTTAACTATTACTAGTGGATCTATTTTCATTCAGGCATACTTCCTCCTAGACATAGGTGTGGTTACACCAAACTTGGTTATGTTGTTTTGGAGCGTCGCGGCGCTGCAGCAGATTCTTGCGCAGACCCTCTCGGGTTTTAGCGCCGTGGCGCTGTCCCAATTATGGCAACTTTGAGTTTTTCTTCTCTTTTTCGTCATATTCTTGCTCGGTTTTGATCTTTTGGTCTTTTTCTCTAATTTTTCTCATTTTAACCTAAAAACCACTAGCAAACAAGTGAAATCTCATATAAACTCCTTTAATTTGAGAGAATAGAAAGCACTTTTCAAGTACTTATCAGATAGCCTCGGTTGAGCATTTTTTCATGGAATATAGTCTCGGTGATGGTTTTCTTTAGATATTTTGGTCTCGGGGATGAATATTAGGCATGTCTAAAGCTTGTTTCTTATGTAAAAGAAATGTTAAGGAAATCTAACAAAAGGAAACGTATTATTTCAGGCCGAGAGGAGCTAGGGAAGGTGTATAATGCACTCAAGGCCTAGGACAAGTTGTGAGTGACATTTGATTCTAAAAATGTTTATTTTAAGCATAGTTTCTTGTTAAAAGATGTATGGAAACTTGTTCATATAATACATCTTCATGAGCTTTACGTGAATGTCATGTGTTATATAATGAGATGTATCTGAAATATATACTGGTTGTGCTATGAGTTTGCGTAAAGCATGCGGTTTATGATTAATGAAAGCATTTAAGCATGTATATAGTGTTGTGATGTATAGAATGTCTTAAACTCATGAATTTACGTTATGTTATAACTTTGTTTAAATGACTCCCAATGCCGAAGGACTTGGAGAAGGCATATGGGTAAATTATGTATGGAAACGACTCCCAATGCTGAAAGACTTGGAGAAGGCATATGGGTAAACTATGTATGAAAATGGCCCCATGCTGAAGGACTCAGAGAAGGCATGAGAGTGGCCCGAAATTTGTTAAAGGGCCCTGTACTGAAGGACTCAGAGAAGGTACTCGGGTGACCCTAATTATGAAATATGTGTATAGACGTTGGGTGTGTTGAGAATACTCCTCCCCAACTAAGGTTAATTCGACGTTGAGTAGCGCTAAGCCTAGCTCCGCCTCAACTAAGTAAAAGTTTAAATAAACTAGTATATGTGTATCTGTTTCACAGATGATTATGTATGTTTAAGCTATGAGTTGCACACGTTATTGTTAGATATGGCTGGAATCTATGTTTCGCATACGTTGTTTAAGGAAAAGTTAAAATTAGTCACTCACTGGGCAATTTAGCTCATGTTTTTCGAGCGTGTCCGGGGTGCTTAGCCTACACAAGATTCTCGTCTGGGCCCGTCTTCAGTGTTTAGTATTTTTAAACTTGTAAATATTTGAACTTATTCAAGTGTTGTACATATAGAAAGGGTTAAGGAAGTTGTTTAGAAGCAGTTGTAATAGTATATCGTTTTGAGATAGCTTGGCTGTCGTGATAACTTAACCTAGTTTTATTTATGTTGTTAAAATATTGTGTAACTGTTTATCAGGTAATGGTTAAGGTTTAGGATTGGCAGTAGATGTCGTGAGAGGGTCGGTGTCTACTGTCTTCACACTCACTCCTGGGTTAGGAGGGTACCTGGGATAAGGTGTGACAGAACCAATCTCAAAAAGGAAATACAATTTCTTTTTGGGAGAATTTTAGAGTAGAAGATCGATCTCATCATCATATTTTCCCTACCTCTTTCAGATATTTGAAGAGAAGAACTAAAGGAGAGTGAGAGAGGGAGAGGAAGATTCGGGAATGAACCCACGATTAACCTGACTTCCCATACATGGGAAATTGGTTATTTGATTTTTAATAAAAAAAAAGATCAAATAACTAATTTAATTAATTATAATAAATAGTGATTGATTAAATTAATAATTAATTAAATCTAATTAAATTAAATTATTCATTTCAATCATATTTAAATGAACATCTCTCACATAACCTATGATTTTAATTCAATTAATTTAATTAATTTAAATTTAATTAAATTGAATTAAGTTAAATAATCAACCAATTCTATAATTAATTAATTACCAAATTAAATATTCAATATTTAATGTAACCTACAGTTGAATCATATTCAATGTGCATCTAATATGCATTAAAATTTTAACCTATAGTTTTAATATGAATCTAATTCATATTAAATTATATATTTGAACTACTTCAAATGTTTAATTCTCTCGTTAATTTCGAATCACATCCAAAAATTAAATTTATAAAGTTGTTTTTTTTAAAAAAGAAAACTTTATATTATAATTTGTCATTATACATTATAATATTCCCCAAGTGAATTCGAACATTTCAAATTCAATTCAAGACTTAATATACCTCAATACTCTTTATGAGCTAGGAAGGGGACCTAATGGACCTACAGATCAGAAGCTCCAACGATATGATATTAATTTGCTAAACTCATTAACCAAATTAATCAATATTCGTTAATTGTTGGTACACTCTACTAAAAACCCACAATTGCACTCTTCTCACTGCATATATATTTTTGTGTCCACTGATAGAGACCAATAACAAAAAATTAGTCATTCACAAGTGTTTGCAACTCCAACTGGGTTAAATTACCCTTTTACCCCTAGGTTACCTTTATATCCTTAAGTACCAATGCTTCTCTAATGAACAACCTGTTTTATGGTCCAACCATTTAAAAAAAACCACTCTCGTGCCAATGAGAGGGTAGGCCCCTTTGTTCAAGTCCAGGAGACACCACTTAAGGGAACACTCATCTACTTACCCTAAAGTCTGAAAGGAGGGAAATCCATCTTGTATAATTATGTTTCCAACTTTCCATTTGGTCTTGTCCCGAAAATGGTAGGCGTATTGATAGAATGAATGGTGACTAATTATTATAGGAATAAGAGTTATTCTGGTGTAATAATTAGTTGAGAGTGTCCCAATTTAGTGGAGGGATGACTAACTACCTTGCTGTTGCTTTTATCCTAAATCATTGAAACATCATTGCAAAATTAGATGTTAAAATTTGCATACATTAAAAATTTTGCTAAATATTAATTGAGTTATATGAATTATGCATTTTTCTAATAAAAAATAATTTGTATGTTTTAGCATCTTCAAACATGTCAAGTAATTTTATTACGCTGCTTATTGTCAAAAAAATGAATGGTGAAAATTACACTTCATGGAAAAACACAATCAACACTATACTCATCGTTGAGGACCTAAAGTTTGCCATCACTGAGGGATGTCCTCAAGTACCTACTCAAAATGCATCATGAAATATTCATAATGTATATGTGGGTGAAGGCAAATGAAAAGGATAGAGCATACATTCTTCCAAACTTGTCTGAAGTTTGGCAAAGAAGCACAAAATCATGATCACTACTCATGAGATCATGGCTTCATAGCAAGAGATGTTTGGACAACCGTCCTCGTAGATCAAGCATGATGCTCCGAAATTCATTTATAATGCACGTATGACCTAGGGGACGTTAGGGTGAGAACATGTTGTCAATATGATGATCCACTTCAACGTGGCTGAAATAAATGGGGCCATCATCGATGAGGCCAGTCACGTTAGTTTTATTATGGAATCTTTACCTAAGAGTTTCCTTCAGTTCAGGACCAACGCTGTTATGAACAAACTAAACTACTCCCTCACTATCCTTCTTAACGAGTTGCAGACTTATGAGTCCATGCATAAAGGCAAAGGACCACATGGGGAGGCAAATGTTGTCAGTTCCTCTAAACAGTTCCTAGAGGTTCAACCTCTAGAACAAAGTCGGCTTCTTCCTCCGAAAAAATGAAATAGAAGAAGAAGAAGGGTAATAAAGGTAATAAAACTAACCAAGTTGCAGCTCAAAAGAGCAAGAAAAAGGTCAATGTTGCAAAAGGAAATTGTTTCCATTGCAATCAAGATGGGCATTGGAAGTGGAACTGCCCCAAGTATTTGGTAGAGAAAAAGAAGGCCAAACAAGTGATAACTTGTAGAAATACAAGTTATGATAGCCTTTTTCTTAGATAAATAGAGATTAAATAGAGGAGCATGCGGCAGTTTATATTGATTTTGACTAATAAATCTTCCTTTGCGTTATACTCTAGTATTTTTATGAAGATAATGATTTTACCACTTTTTGAGCCTAAAACGTATGTTTTGACGCAGGAATGCAAAACGATGCGTTGATGACTTCTTAACGCAAGACGACGCGTTAGCAATCTGTTCTTCGTGGACGCATGATCTGAATGGAACACGAACAACCTGATGATGCGTTAACAACTATTCAACGCATAACTATGCATTAGCAACCTACGACGCGTTGACATCGGCCAAACGATTCATGGACGCATAGACGACCATTAATGCAAGGTGTTGAGAATCAAATCAGAATCTGGAGAGATTGATGAATGATTGACGAACATGATTTGTGGCTAAAGTGGTGGATCTTAATTGACCCGAGAATCACGCAATCAGGCGAGATGGATGCATGATATCAATCTCGCCGCCAATCAAGCAGATTTGCCATTAATTGCGAACGCATCATCTATAAAAGGGCAGCTCTGCAAGATGAGAAAGGATTGTTGATTCTCGGAAGAACTCCATAAGTGACAGCAGAGTTATTTCAGGCTTCGACCGGAGACGAATAGCTCGAGAGAGAAGAGTCTTCCCTCCGCCGGACCACTTCACAGCAGAACCTCACGCTTCCATCCGGGCGACTCAAGACATTGACGCCTTTCCTGCTTTCTTTCTTATTGTTTCTATCTTGATTTTAGATTTGTGTCAAGACATTGAGCTTATCTAAAGTTGTATTCCGTTTCATCAATATATATATCTTCCATGTCTACTCAATTCTCTATATTTTCCGCTTTTTACTTTCAAACCATGAGTAACTAATCACTCAAGGGTCTAGGGTTGCGTTAGCATCTAACTAAGAAAAATAGTGTAACTATTTCATCTTGTCAATTGCGATCTTAATCCGATGCTTATGTCCATCTGACAAATCGATATAAGTAGTAATAATCAAACTGCTCAAGAGGGTAAGTGCTTGTGGAACTCAATTAACAAGGGCCAAGAAGTGTTACCTGTCTATGGGGATAACCTTGGTTCTTAACACTCTCTTATGCGTTATAGACATATAACGCATAGCGGCTGACAACCGGGAGAAGAGTCGCAAGTATGAATAGAATACTACTATGCGTTTCCGACGTTAGATGTTAATCAACCCGAACCCTTTCTTTATCCATTCACTCACATCTTTAGCTGAATTTTCTGTGTCGCATGCTTTCCATCTCTCACATTTTAGTCTAGTGTACAAACAATCGCTTTCCTTAGATTAAAAACAAACATTCTCAACTATTTCTTGGTTACCACCGCAGCGCATGAAATCCACGTAAATACTAAATCAATATAATCCCTGTGTTCGACCTCGGACTCACCGAGAAAACCTACGCCTTTGCTTATACTTGGGTAAAGGATAGGAAAACTTGAAAAGATGACCAACGCATGATATGTAAAACGCATAATCACATCTTAATCACACCTTGCGTTTGTATAATTCCAATTCCACAAATAATTCTCACAACAACGAGGTAAATATGATTTACTAATTTTGGAAACTTGTCTAGTGGAGAATGATGATTTTGCTTGGATCATTGATTTAGGGGCCACTGATAACTTGTAGAAATACAAGTTATGATAGCCTTTTTCTTAGATAAATAGAGATTAAATAGAGAAGCATGTGGCAGTTTAAGTTGATTTTTTATTAATAAATCTTCCTTTGCGTTATACTCTTGTATTTTTATGAAGATAATGATTTTACCACTTTTTGAGCCTAAAACGCATGTTTTAACGCAGGAATGCAAACGATGCGTTGATGACTTTTTAACGCAGGACTACGCGTTAGCAATCTGTTCTTCATGGACGCATGATCTGAACGGAACGTGAACAACCTAAAGATGCGTTAACAACTACTCAACGCAAGACTATGCCTTAGCAACTCATGATGCGTTGACAATGGCCAAACTATCCATGGACGCATAAACAACCATCAACACAAGGCAGCGGACAATCAGATCAGAATCTTGAGAGATTGTCGGATGATTGACGAACATAATCTATGGCTAAAGTGGTGGATCTTAATTGACCTGAGAATTACGCAATCAGGCGAGATGGACGCATAATATCAATCTCGCCGCCAATCAAGCAGATTTGCCATTGATTGCGAACGCATCATCTATAAAAGGACAGCTCTGCAAGATGAGAAAGGGTTGTTGATTCTCGGAAGAATTCCATAAGTGACAGTAGAGTTCTCTCCAGACTTCAACCGGAGACGAATAGCTCGAGAGAGAAGAGTCTTCCCTCCGCCGGACCACTTCACAGCAGAACCTCACGCTTCCATCCGAGCGACTCAAGACATTGACGCCTTTCCTGCTTTCTTTCTTATTGTTTCTATCTTGATTTTAGATTTGTGTCAAGACATTGAGCTTATCTAAAGTTGTATTCCGTTTCATCAATATATATATCTTCCATGTCTACTCAATTCTCTATATTTTCCGCTTTTTACTTTCAAACCATGAGTAACTAATCACTCAAGGGTCTAGGGTTGCGTTAGCATCTAACTAAGAAACATAGTGTAACTATTTCATCTTGTCAATTGCGATCTTAATTGTCACACCCTACTTTTTAAGAAAACAATGCGTTGAGGAATTCATGGAGCAAAGAGGTAAACGACCATGTTGGACGCATGGTCAGGGCTAGGTAGCGCATGGTAAGGGTGGATGCATGGAAGTAAACCGAGAATGGATAGAAGTGAAGCGAATAAGCAAGAAAGGAATAAACTTAAGCTGCAGGAGATTTAAGTCTCGGAAAGATAGAATATTATCACAAATTGAGTAACGCATAGACTTATAACAGGGGATGTTCACAAGTATTGGAGAAGGTTGTAAAGTAAACATAAAACTGGAGCATGTGGTGGACGCATGTTAATCTATCTTAAGGGAAATAGTGTAAGTGTAAGGATAAGGTTAAAAGAGTAACCTTGGGAATAATCAAGGAATGTCCAAGGATAGGAAGATGGTCATAGACGCAGGATGAAGGTAAACGCAATAGGACAACGCATAGAGGAAGAACTGGAGAAGGATTTATTCATTATGAATATGGGAGTTGTACGCATGGTATGATGTGATGAAGTATAAATGCATAGTACTACACGTTTGTCATTAACGCCTAGTGGCATATGTAAACACTGGTTTATAATAGTGCGGTTATGCGTTAAAGGTGAAATCACGGATAGTGGTGTGAGCTGAAGCAGTCGCCGCGTTGGCGGAGGAAGAAACGTACTCGACTTACCATGCATTGGTAAGGTTGTTATGCGTTGAGGTCCCTACGCAGTGAAAACAGAATTATCTCTATGCGTCAAAGAGTAGTATAGTTGACTGAGAGATTTCTGAGTAGTGAAACTCAAACTTTAAAGGAAACTTAATGAACGCATGAAGGCGTTGTGTTGAATAAATGGTTATCTGTTGGAGATATTGGACGCATAAGATAAGTTTATAAGGGCAGGTGGCTATGGGTAGATTTGACACCTTATCAGTAGGAGGTGTTAAAAGTATGTTAAGTGTTTCATGCAAGGTGACACTTGGGCTAATGCATGGTTAATTAAGCATGCAGCATGACATGTGGCAAACAAGTGGCAAAAGGAGAGGAAAAGGTGGATGGCAAGCTCCCTATAAATAGAACTTTGAGGGAAAAGGAGCGACTGATGACTCCCAAAGAAGAATTCTAGAGAGAAAAGAGAAGAAGGCAATAAGAACATCTGTGGTAGGAGTATGCGGCCAAGAGAGAAGATTAGGTGACATGCTCATGATGGACCTTGCGTCCAAGAAAGGGCGACGCATCCGAAAGGAAAGTAAGAAGAGTCGGGATGCACTTGGTGAAAATAATCAGCTTTACATTATCAACCTTGCATTTAAGGGTAGGGATGCGTTCAACCGAGCTGACAGAGGAAAGTGGAGTCTTGCGTTCCATAGTTAGAATGTTGCGTCCAGGAAGCTCGGGAAGAGGAACTAGAGAAGAGGAAAAAAAGTATTCTGTGGCAAGTACAGGTGAGTAACATCTGCGTTTTACAAAATGTAAATGAAATTTTAATGAATATGATTTTATGGATTTCTAATGGAATAATGAATGCGTTTTCATATATATAGAGTATATGATTATGTGATTTAAAGAGACATGAGCATGCGTCTTAGAGACAAGAGCATGTGTTTTTACTTGAGAACTCTGTGAAAGTTGGGTACTTGCTATGAATTATAAAACGCATGATGAATGATTGATATATTTGTCTTCATAATTTCTATGGAAAGCAAGGTATTATATGATTTCATGGAAGGTCTGAAAGTAAACCTAATGAAAAGCATGCGGATATTATATTAAATATGAAATTGAACTTAGCATGCTGATGAGATGAGATTTCGTAATGGTAAACTCATGAATTATTGATATAACGTTTATAAATATGTTTTTTGATATATTAAACTTGAAAAGGCACCCAAGGCTCAGGGACATGGAGAAGGCCAAATGGGTAGCCGTTCTAATATAAAGGTACCCAATGCTCAGGGACTCGTAGAAGGCATATGGGTAACCTGGATATAGAAATGGGACCCCAATGCTCAGGGACTCGTAGAAGGCATTGAAGGCAGCCCGAGTTTTAATACCTATGTGCACATAGAGGTATACACGACGCTGATGTGTTGAGATTACTCCACACAGCTAAGGAAAATCGACGTTGAGTAGCGTTGAGCAGTGCTCCGCCTCAACTAAGGAAAAAGTATTTTATTAACATGAGATTTTGAGTATTTATTCTTCTGAAACGGTCAAACATGTTTTCGCGGTGATGTATGAATATAAACTAATGTGTTTAAAAGTGATATGTTTTATACGAATTTGACCGGTTTTAGAGTTGATTTATATAATTTCCAGAAACTGTTACTCACTGAGCCGTTAGCTCATTCTTTTAAATGTTTTTCATTTCAGGTAGCATCACAGTTCCCGTTGCCGATCGAAGTCGAGGTTTGTCAAGAGTATAACAGACAGTGAGGTTGACAGTAGGTTACGTGACAGGGTGGTCAGTAACTGCTGTCTTCACATCTCTTTTCGGGTTATGGAGGATAATCCGGGAGGGGGTGTGACATTAATCCGATGCTTATGTCCATTTGACAAATCGATATAAGTAGTAATAATCAAACTGCTCGAGAGGGTAAGTGATTGTGGAACTCAATTGACAAGGGCCAAGAAGTGTTACCTGTCTGTAGGAATAACCTTGGTTCTTAACACTCTCCTATGCGTTATATATATAATGCATAGCGGCTGACAACTGGGAGAAGTGTAAGCCTCATACTTAATTTTGTGAGAACGCAAGGTAAGAAGGGGCCGAGAGATGGACGATTGGGTAAGAGTAGTTGGTTGGACTGTGATTGAGGCGGAAAAATGACTAAGTATCAGCTATGCGTTGATGGCAACATGTTTTGATGGAAACAGTTTTGGTGTAAACGCAAAGGTGAAGGAAGACTGTTATGCGTTGAAGCCACGACGCGTTGAGGACATAAGGCGTGGAGAACCACCTTGTACCGAAGTTTATCTTGCGGCAAACGCATTGTAGGCAGCGTGGCGTTGGAAGTTAATGGCCATGAGGAGTTGAGAACTGATTTGCAATGAGGCCATTATGCAGTGAACGCTACCATGCATTGAAAAGTGGGTATGCGTTGGACAAAGAAGGTTGGCCGAGAGAGAGTAATGCGTTTGCTAATCAATTGGCGGGAGAGTTTTGAAAAGAAACATCATCAGAGGCTGTGTGTGTTGCTGAAGCTGAACATAGAAGGTATGCGTTGACAGATTATAGTATAGTGTTGAAATGGAGAATAAGTCGGTGGTATATATATAAGTGGATCGAGAATTCAATTGTTCTGATTGCATTTCAGAGCTCGAGTTGGGTCCATACTAAAGCTAAACATCGGAAGGAGGTAGAAGAAGATGTTCATGCTGATTTGGAGTGGAAATCTCATTGTAATCGTGGAAGAAACTTGAGTTGGGTAGAGGACTCAGCTGGTGTTACTCCCTCAGAGTGACGCTCGGTTTTGGAGGAAGAACAAATTGAAGAAACGGTGGTTAGGGCTGAAACTTTTGAGGTTAGTAAGTTAACTCGATTTTTAGCAAGTTTTATGAAGGATACTTGAGCTGAAATTGTATAAATGTGTGTCAAACTCAGAAAGAAGAGATTAGAGCTGAATTTTCGGACGATTAGGGGTAACTCGGAGTTGTTGAAGGGTATATCCTAAACGGAGAGGATGTTCTTCATGAAATTTGGAGGTAAGATGAAGGACTTACAAGTTTGTAGAAGGAAGAAAGTTCTGAAATTGACCAAAACGTAATGTTTAGCAGGTTGAAGAAGGAAGAAGAAAGGAAGAAGAAAACGGTTCTGCTGCAGCGGTAGTATCGTTGAGAGAGCGAGAGACAGGGGAGCGAAGCAAGTATCGCTGTAAAGCAAGAGAGGCTTTGCGTCTCACGATTCTCGCTAGAGTATCGCTGGGTGTCGCTCCTCAGGTAGTCTCACTGGTTACATCCAACTCAGTGTCGCTAGTACAGTAGTATGTGATGAATAACGCTGGCAGCTTTTAATTGTCTAAAGAATAACGCTATTATTGTGTGTTAAAGGAAAAGGGAGATTATGAAAACTAACCATGAGGAATATGTGTTTTCAGGCCAGGAAGAGCTCGGGGAGGCTTATAATCCACTTAGAGCCGAGACCAATCGTGAGTGACTATTTGTTATATCTTGTGATAAATTTAGTATGTTTATTTGATGAGGAAATGTGATCCTTTGTAGTATTCATTATGAATGTGATGTGTTAGCAAGTTAAAAGGGTACTAATGCTAATGTCTACATATAATAGTGGCTGAGGGACCTTATGGTGAAAGCTTATATGTAGGTGAGCATGAAGTTAAGTGCTGAGGGACTTTGTGAAGGCACTTGAATAGCTATAAGGAATGGATTACAGTGCTCAGGGACTATGAGTGAAAGCATGTAGTAATCCATCACATACTAGCTCGTGCTGAGGGATCATGAGTGAAGGCACTTGAGTGAAGATAGAATTGGTTACCAGTGCTGAGGGATTTCATGTGAAGGCACATGGTAATACTAATATAATCGAATAAGTGCTGAGGGACAGAATGTGAAGGCACTAGATAGTTGCAAATTTGTGAGACATGAGGACTTGACATTTATATGTGTAATTTGGAAAGAGAACCTTAGTAACTCTCTGGGGTGTGATACGTAATGGTTACTAATAGACAAACTGACTCATATTTGTTAGGGATAGTTGAATAGATTTAGTCACTCACTGAGCTTTCTCCTCATTTAGTTTGTTGTTGTTTGTCGTTTCAGGAAGCGAGCGTGTCCGAGACGCCTAGCCTACAAAAGAATCTCGTCTAGGCCTATCTGGAAGCGAACCTCTGGGATAGTTGTAAATATTTAGTCTGTACATATGTCTTGTAATGTGCATGTTTCTTAGAAGTGAAAGGGGGATGTGTTGTATCTTATATGTATATATGCAGAAAATACTTGTTGAGAGGTTGCATGTTTTTCTAATATTTCAATAGAAATGTTGTTTTGAATTGAGATTTATCAGGTATCTATTCTTAAATATGTACGTAGGGGGAATAGTATCACGCTCGATCCTAGGTATAGAGTGTATCTGGGATGGGGTGTGGCAAGAAGAGTCGCAAGTATGAATAGAATACCACCATGCGTTTCTGATGTTAGATGTTAACCAACCCGAACCCTGTTTTTATCCATTCATTCAAATCATTAGCTGACTTTGCTGTGTCGCATGCCTTTCCATCTTCCACATTTAGTCTAGTGTACATACTATCGCTCTCTTTAGATTAGAAACAAACTCAACTCATTATTTCTTGGTTACCACTGCAACGCATATAATCCACATAAATATAGAATCAACATAATCCCTGTGTTCGACCTCGGACTCACCGAGAAAACCTACTCCTTTGCTTATACTTGGGTAAAGGAGAGGAGAACTTGACAGATCACCAACGCATAGTAGTAAAACGCATAGCATGTTTAACGCATGATATGTAAAACGCATAATCATAGCTTACTCGCACCTTGCGTTTGTAAATTTTCAATTCCACAATTCATACACAACAAGTTTTTGGCGCAGTTGCCGGGGACTTGAGATATGTTTAACAACAGCGACTAATCATGTGTGTTTTTCTTTTTAGGGGATTAGTTCCTAGTAGCAACTTGGGACTGGCGAGATAACCATGCGGGTTGGAACAGGGCAGGTAGTCTCAGCGGTTGCAGTGGGAGGCATCATATTAATCTTTCATAAATCTTTTCTTTCTTTACAGAATGTTTATGTAGTTTTTGGTTTGAAAAGGAACTTAATTTATGTTCAATATTTGTTAGAACAAAGTTATTTCATCTATTTTAATGTAAATAAAGTGTTTATTTATAAAGATGGTGTTCTTATTTGTTTTACAAGCTTAGAGAGTAATTTATATGTGCTAAGGTCGTTAGCATCTAAATTGCTTCTAAATACTGAATTGTTCAGAACTGCAACAACTCAACATAAAAGATAAAAGGTTTCTCCTAAGTAAAATGCTTATATTTGGTGATAACTTGTAGAAATATAAGTTATTATAGTCACTATTTGAATTAATTAGAGTAACTTTAGAGATAAATGCATGATTGTGGTAGTTGAATTTTGTAAAATGTATTACCATGCGTTGGCACCATTTACAAAAGAAAATACCTGAAAAATTATGAGCTTTTCTGTTCTTAACACAGGATTAAGAAGAAAAGAAGCACAAATAACCCAAGTACTAGAGAGGAAGCTGCTACGAGAACAAGTGGAAACCCATGCATCAAGACCATGCGTTGAGACCTTGTGTTGAGAAAAAGTAGATACAGACGCCTGGGCAAAAGCTATCATGTCAATATGCAAAAGGATAACACGTTATCAGATCATGGCAAAACCAATGGACCGATAATGTAAAAAGTCTGTGCAGCAGGGCATGGAATTTAATGCAAAGGTGTCAGGTCATCATGAGTTCAACTTTTCGACGCCTATAAATAGCCCAAAGCTTCTCCATTAAGAGGGAGGAGAGAAACTAGTTCAAGAGGCGAAAGCTCTACACAAATTCTCCTTCACCATAACAAGCCTCCATTTCGAACTCTTCTGAGAGAAGGATTCTGAGAATTTTCATAATCGTCTCCTAGTGAGTGAGAACCTTCACCCTATGAAATTTATGTATCAGATAGCAACCATCTCGAGCCTCCATGAAGCAAGGCGTTGCCAGTGGCAGCTTGACGTCTTCCATTTCTATTTTATCCCCATTTCCCTCCTTCTTACTTATGTTTTGTTAATGAAATTCGAGAGAATGGTTTATTTTTTTAATATAAGTTTGATTGACGATTATCTTCCATTTATTTCCATATTAAATACGTTGCACCATGTTGTTTGAATGCTAAATGAGTTAGATGTTCGAAGTTAGTTTTTCTTAAGCAATATTAAGCATGTTACATCTTGATTAATGCATATCATTAGCTTGCATAGCTTTGTCTGACAAACAAATGTAGTAAGCACGACTGTCTAGCTTGAGAGAGTACATGGTTAATCTTTAGCATTTATTAGGACAAGATGAGGTGCAGAGATGTAGTTCATCTTTTGCCAACGCAAATTTACCATGCGTCTTAGAGATAAGATTAATGTGGCGTTGAAACATTGAGAGATGGATTCACAAACTCAAAGTTTGTAGGTATGTAATTATACTTAGATATGCTCAAGTAACAACTAGCTCCTGCGTTAACTCTATTTTTATCGCATGGTTCCACCGTCCTTCTCAACGCATGCTAACTGACACTAAATGACATTTGACTAACACTCGCCGCGTCCACCTCATTGTTAGTTTTAGGAAATTTTATTCATTCTTTATGTATAGTTTTAGATACATATAACTCATGCACATATTACATGTATAGTTCACCGCATAGTCATGCATCTATTCTCAACGCCTACTTATTACAAATCCCTGCGTTCGACCCTGGACTCACCAGGAAACCTATAAGAGCTTATACTTGGGCTTTTATATGAAAACTTGCTTATTCATGATCATACTTGAGTAATTCTCGACGCATCTTTGTACGGAAATTATAATATCTATTTATGGCGCAACAAGCTATGAAACTCAAATCAAATCGAAAATAGAAATCTAACAACATTTGGCATCTAAGATTAGGTCACATAAATCTCAATAGGATTGAGAAATTGGTTAAGAATGGACTTCTAAGAGAGTTAGAAGAAAACTCTTTACCTGTATGTGAATCCTGTCTTGAAGGCAAAATGACCAAAAAGTCTTTTACTAGAAAAGGTTATAGAGATAAAGAATCCTTAGAACTCGTACATTCAGACCTTTGTGGTCCAAAAAATGTTAAGGCAGGAGGAGGGTATACATACTTCATCTCTTTCATATATGATTATTCTAGATATGGATATCTTTACCTAATGCAACAAAATTCTAAAGCTCTTGAAAAGTCCATAGAGTATAAGGCTAAAGTTGAAAACCTATTAGGTAAAACTATTAAAATATTTTGATCAGATCGAGGTGGAGAGTATATGGATTTAAAATTTGAGAAATATATGATAGAACATGAAATTTCATCCTAACTCTCAGCACTTGGTACACCTCAGCAAAATGGTGCATCAGAAAGGAGAAACAGAACCCTATTAGACATGGTTCGGTCTATGATGAGTTATACTCAATTGCCAGACTCGTTTTGGGGTTATGCAATAACGACTACATTATATATTTTGTACAATGTTCCATCCAAAAGTGCTTATGAAACTCATTTGAAATTATGGAGAGGTCGTTTACGACACTTCAGAATTTGGCGTTGTCCAACACATGTGCTTGAGACAAATGATAAGCACTTGAAAAGTGCTTTTTATCCTCTCAAATTAAGGGAGTTTATATTAGATTTTACTTGTTTGCTAGTGGTTTTTAGGTTCAAATGAGAAAAATTAGAAGAAAAGACCAAAAGATCAAAACTGAGCAAGAATACGGCGAAAAAGAGAAGAAAAACTCAATATGACAAAAATTGGGGTAGCGCCACGGTGCTAAAACCCAAGAACAAACTATTCTGAACGCAACCCTAGCGCCACGATGCTCTCCAACAGCGTCACGCGCCGTCTTCAAATTTTCAATAGCACCGCGGCGCCAGTTTTCCATAAATGAAAAATGGTTATTTTTGGTAAGTTTTTGGGCAGCCAACTCTATAAATTTGGGGGTTTCCAGCAATTCTAATAACGAATCTACCATCAATCTACAGACAAAAAGAGGCACAAGAAGGATAGAATTGAGTGAGAGTTCATAGAAGAGTTCAAAGAGTGAGTTAGTTGCAAGGAAGAGGAAAAGAGTTCGAGATAGTCGTGGTGCCCTTCGAATTTTGAAGTGAGAGCCAAGGAGATTGTGACGGTGCTACCTCAATTAAGAGCCTCTTTTCAGTAGAGTTTCTCTTTCTTTACACTCTTTCTTTGTTTATATTGTTTGAACATGTTGCTTCAAGCTATGAGTGGCTAAACTCTTTAGTTTTAGGGTTTTGATGAATTCTTTCATTGTTATTGTGTTTAATTCTTGTGAATTGGCCATCTTCACATGTTAGGTTAGATATATGATTGAGAAATTGTATGTTTAACTTGATCTATAACAATGAATTGTTGTTAATCTATCACGAGAGTAGTTAGGTTGACAATAAAAGTTGCTAAAGACTATTCTTAATGCCATGTAATTTGTATTGGTTTCAAGAGATTAGTAATCAATCGAGTTGCATGATAAAAGGTTGTTTTTTGGAGAAAATAACTTAGAATTAAGTTTCTAGACTTAGGCATATGAATGACAATAAAATCCATGAAATCTATAATATTGCATGATGAAATAAACAAGGATTCATTACCCTAAAACTCTCTTTGACTCTTGTGTTTCTCACTTTATTACTTTCCTTATTTGGTTTATATTTTCCATAACTCACAATATTAATTTCAATCCTCAAATAAAATTGATTCGATTCTAGAATAGCTAAGTAACATAAGCCTTCACAATTGGATCTCCAGTGGAACGATATTCGGACTTCACCGTCTTATATTATAACTTGACCCATACACTTGCGGTTAACACTAAAAGTGCGCATCAACAAATCCTAAGAAATTGGAACCTTGTTCAAGAGTATGCCTATTTGTAGGGTATCCAAAGGAAATGAGAGGTGGTCTTTTCTTTGATAGAAACCAAAATAAAGTATTTGTATTGACAAATCCTACATTTCTAGAAAAAGACCACATGAGAGAGCATAAACCCCACAGTAAAATAGTGTTAAATGAACTTTCCAATGAAACTACTAAAATTTCAACAAGGGTTGTTGAAGAAGTTGGTACATCAACAAGAGTTGTTGATAGTGCTTCATCAAGTCATACACATCCTCCTTAAGAGTTGAGAGAGTCTTGACGTAGTGGGAGAGTTATAAACCCAGCTACTCGTTATTTGGTTTTAACTGAAACTCAAGACATCATACTAGATGATGAAGTTGAGGATCCATTAACCTATAATTAGGCAATAAATGATGTAGACAAGAATGAATGGATTAAAGCTATAGATCTTGAAATGAAGTCTTTGTACTTCAATTCAGTCTAGAAACTTGTAGATCATCTAAAAGGGTAAACCTATATGTTGCAAATGGATCTACAAGAGGAAAAGAGGTGTAGATGGAAAGGCGTAAACCTTTAAGGTTAGACTGTGGCAAAGGGTTATACCAAATTGAGGGAGTGGACTATGAAGAAACTTTCTAATCTATTGCCATGCTGAAGTCTATTTGGATTCTCTTGTCCATTGCCATATATTATGGCTATGAAATATGGCAAATGGACGTCAAGACTGCCTTTTTGAATGGTAATCTTGAAGAGACCATTTACATGAAACAACCAGAAAGATTCATTCAACAAGGTCAAGAGCAAATGGTTTGCAAGCTTAATTGGTCCATTTATGGACAGAAACAAACATCTTGATCTTGGAATATAAGATTTGATACTGCGATCAAGTCTTACAACTTTGACCAAAATCTTGATGAACCTTGTGTCTACAAGAAAACCGTCAACAATTCAGTAGCTTTCTTAGTGTTGTATGTGGATGATATCCTACTCATTGGGAATGATGTAGGTTTACTGACAAATATAAAGAAATGGCTAGCTGTCGAATTCCAAATGAAAGATTTGGGTGATTCACAATTTTTTCTAGGGATCCAGATCATAAGGGATCGAAAGAACAAAACGTTAGTCTTGTCTCAAGCATCGTATATTGACAAGATGCTTGTTAGGTATTCGATGCACAATTCCAAGAGAGGCTTATTGCCTTTTCGACATGGAATTGTATTATCTAAGGAACAAGGTCCTAAGACTCCGTAAGAGGTTGAGGAAATGATATGGATTCCCTATGCATCGACTGTAGGCAGCCTAATGTATGCCATGTTGTGTACAAGGCCTGGCATTTGATATGCCGTTGGAATTGTCAGTAGATATCAATCCAATCTAGGATTTGATCACTGGTTGTAGTTAAAACCATCCCCAAGTATCTTCGAAGAACGAGTAATTACATGCTTGTGTATGGGGCTAAGGATTTGATCCTTACAGGATACATAGACTCTGATTTTCATACTGATAAGGATTCTAAAAATCTACATGAGGATCAATGTTTACTTTTAATGAAGGGCCTGTAGTTTGGCGTAGCACAAAACAAGGTTGTATTATTGACTCTACCATGGAGGCAGAGTATGTAGCTGCTTGTTAAATTACTAAAGAGGTTGTCTAGCTTAGAAAGTTTTTTACAGATTTGGAAGTTGTTCCAAACATGTCAATGCCCATCACATTTTATTGTGATAATAGTGGTGTTATGACAAATTCCAAAGAGCCTAGAAGCCACAAATGTGGAAAGAATATAGAGCGCAAGTATCATTTAATATGGGAGATTGTGCAACGAGGAGACGTGATCGTCACGCAGATTGCTTCGAAGCACAATTTGTTGATCCATTTACAAAGGCTCTCACAACTAAAGTGTTTGAGGGTCACCTAGAGAGTCCAGGTCTTTGAGACATGCCACATCTAATCTAGGACAAGTAGGATATGAGTATAGAGTTATGCCCTAGTTTATATGTATTGTACACCCCACTAGCTTTTGGACAACTGGGAAATGTTGGGACTGGTGTCCTTTGGGGTCTGGTAGTTTTATAAATTGTAAATACATTTTATTTATTCAATAAAATAAGAAGTTATTTTAATTATCTTTTGCATTAACTCAATCAAATAAACTAAGATTCCATGGTTATTTTATATAAACTTAAACATGTATGTGGTTGACATACAAGGTTGGATCATGTTTAAGTAATAACCAAAAGGTCTATAATATAGGAATAAGGTTGGGTGCCTTATTCTGGTAACACTATGGATATGATCCATTTTGTAATTGTTACAAATAGTTGTAAAATGTTACAAACGATTTGATATATCCTAATCGTTCATGTGGAGACATGTGAGTAGGGGTATCCTATGTAAAGAGTTTGTATAAGACCGGACAGTGAAATGTTTAATTTCTCTTTGTAACGTCGTTAATTGTAGAAATTAACATTTCATAGGATGACTATAGGTAACTTGATCTTAATCCTAGTGAGTTATGAACTTCTGTCTATGAAGACAATCCTTTAATCTGTATGGGTAAGAATGGCCAGATCTCTGACTCAATAAGCCTACCAATTTGGGGATTTGTCTGATTAGGGAGTTAGGAACATATCTTCACAAGATGAAATTCACTTCTTCCCGTTTTTAGGGTGAGTAGATAAATTACTCCTTTAAGGATTGATTTCGGGTCTTGAACAATGAGGCTTCACCCTCTCACTGGCCCGAGAGGGATTAGTTTATAGTTGGACTATAAACAGTTTGTTTATTAGAGGGATCAGTGGTACTTAAGGAGTTAAATATAACTACAGGGTAAAACAGTAATTTGACCCAACTGTAGTTATAAGTAATTTGTGAATGGTCGACTTATTGTTGATTAGTTAATTCCGTGGACACAGAAATATATCTATAGCGTGAAGAGGGCAGTTGTAAGTCTTTAGTGGAGTGACCTATAGTTAATGAATATTGATTAAACTAATTAAAGAGTTTAATTAATTAATCTCATATCATTTAAGCTTCTAACTATAGGTCCATAAGATCCCCTTGCTAGCTCATTAAGAATGTGTATAAGAATCAAACATTTTGGTTAATTTGAAATGTTCAAATTAACAAGGGAGTCAATTGTATATGATACAGTTAGTATAATGTATACATCATGATATAAAGTTTATTTTGAATGAGATTCAAAATTTATACTTTATGTTATTAGAAAGATGAATATTTAAATAAGATTTAAATATTAATTATATGAATGAGATTCATATAAAAATTATTGATTAAAATTAATATGAATGAGATTCATATTAAAACTATAGGCTATGTGAGAAATTTTTATTTGAATATGATTCAAATTTTAAATTAAATATGAAATATTTAATTAGTTAATTAATTAATTTTATTTAATTAATTTATTAAATATGATTTAGTATATTATAATTAAATTAATATTAATATTAATTCATATTATTATTATTATATTAAATAACTCCCACATAGTGGGGAGTTATTTTGGCTTTTCTCTCTCGTAGTTTTTACGTAACAAGGGAAGGAAGGGAGTTACAAAGGTGTGTAGTAATAGATCACACATAAGAAGTTATGTATTTTTTCTCCTCTCAAGTTCCTCTAAAAAAATTCTCTCTTCCTCTCAAGAACAATTCCCTGCCGGCAACTCCTCGTTGGTTCTTCCTATAGAATAGCAAGGAAGGTTTTGTGGTGGTGTTCGAAAGAGGAAGTTTTGCTGCATTTGTTGGAGTTCGTGTTTTGGTGAGAAGTTTTGTTACCCACAACGAAGACGGTCTTCAAAGTTAGAAGTAAACTTCTAATTCTTAGATTTTTTTAATAGCATGCTAAAGTTTATTATTTATCCAAATTGTATGTTCTCTGTATTTTGTGTTTTGTCCAAAAGAAATTTAATGGCACATGGCAATCATTCGCTTCCCTTAAAGATTCATTTCCTTCACCGACAAAGAGGGAGTTTGTTATGGTGGTTGTTGGGAGTTAATATTTTGTTTTATCTTGATGTTTCTCTGGTTGTCTCTGACTTCTTTCTTGTGCGCTCTATTTATTGAAGATTCTTTCCTTATTAGGTGCGGCTGTATTTGTTTCTTTTTGTGTTGACTTGAATTTCTTGCCTTATGTTGATTAGATTTGTTTCCGATCTTAAGTGCCTTATATTTGTGACTGTTGGTAGGTATTAGGTTAAGCTGTCAACTCAAAGAATTGTTTTTTGTGGAGAGCCTTGTTGTATGTATATAGAAAAAGAGAAAAACATCTTAAGGGTGAAGGAAGTTTAGAAGTACATGTTGGTGTTTGCATCGGATGGTCAGAAGGTTGCTTTCGATATATAGATTCTTCTGTGACGAATATTCTAAGTTAAATAGTAATTCAAAATTGTGATGAAAAGAGTGAGTGTTGAAGCACTTCTTCAGCAAAAATGTTTTATAAGAATCTCTATGATATATATATATATATATAATACTCTAAAATTTGAATTATATCATTTTGGTGCCTTTAATCCTTTAGGGATTTTCATAAATGAATAACATTCCTAAGAGATTCATATAAATATGGTATGACTACATCCACAAGATGTATATCAAGTTATACATACGCATTCAAATATATTATATAAGGTGTATCCACCATTAGAGAATATGTCTTCTCATAATCAATACCAGTCTATTATGAGAATTTTGTGGAATCTATCTTGCTTTCTGTTTTGTGACTTTACTCTATTTGTTTTTCTTACAAATACTCACTTATATCCCACATGTTTGACATTCTTTGATGTCTGGACTACTAATCCCGATGATTTTAAAAATAAGTTTAATTCTATTGGATTGTTTCTTTCTTCATAAGTCAACCCTTACTATTTCCACATTTTTCAATAGATCTAAGCACATAATATGATTTCATAAATAATATCGTGAACAACATTGTATGCAAAAATATTGTCAACTTATATAAATTGGTTCCATCTTTTTCATGTCATTAAATAATTTATCGAGATCTCATTATTATCCGCATTTACTTCGATATTCTTATGAGTACTCATATTTAGGATTTCTTCTAGAATATTCATATTCTTAACTGAGTCATTTTCATCATTGACTACCAACTTGATACGTCAACAAAAAACCATAAAATATTTAAATGATCCACTTAGTAGATTAATAAATTCAAATATAGAACCATGAATCTGTTAGGAGAGGTTAAATTTCAATTTTAGCTAGTGAGAGTTCGATAATTAATCTCTTGAGGATAAGCCACACATGACAATTTATTAAATGGATAGTTCTTTAGTGAAAGTTAATATATATTTCTAATAATTATTTTCACTATTGACCCAAAATAACTCATTATGTCAAATAGAAATATAATTGGATCTACGAAATTCAAATTTAATGTTGCATATATTTCAATTACACGAATATGTGTATAATACAATTTAGAAAGAAAAATAGACAACTTTTCTATATACATTTCCCGTAAGAGACAACATATAAATACCTATTATTATCAATCTTTCTAGATGATATCTATTACAACGTATACCTTCCAAATTTACTGAACTTATCTTTTATTTATAAGAGAATAAATTATTATCAACGGTAAATTTTGCTCTTGGCAAAATAATATTTTCTTTTCCAAAATATTTAATCAAGTCTATAGGACTTAGTATTATATTCGATTTTTTGTTTCAAGCCTTTTTTAATTTTGGAAACGTATTGCCTAATTTAAGTATAATATGCATATGCACTATATGCAAAACATAAATATTAATTATTCATATTCTCTTCCCTCTCAAAAGAAATTCAAATATCTCATATGTAAGTGGGTCAAAAAGAATAATTATCTCTTCAAGAGATTCTAAGAAACTTGTAACATCTAAATAATATCATATTTAAGGATAAAAATAAGTTATCTTTTCAAGCAATTCAAATAAATTATCAAAGTTTGCTTTCCACACATCGTTTTATTATTATTATTATTATTATTATTATTATTGTCACACCCTACTTTTTAAGAAAACGAAGCGTTGAAGAGTCTATGAAGAAATGAGGTAAAAGACCATGTTGGACGCATGGTCAGGACTAGGTAACGCATGGTAGGGGTGGACGCATGGAAGTAAACCGAGAAGAGAAAGATGTGAAACGCATAGAGGAAGAAATGGAGAAGGATTTATTCGTTATGAATATGAGAGTTGGACGCATGGTATGATGCGATGAGGTATAAACGCTTAGTATTGCACATTTGTCATTGAAGCCTAGTGGCATATGTAAGCACTGGTTTGTAATAGTGCGATTATGCGCTAAAGGTGAAATCACAAATGGTGTTGTGAGTTGAAGCAGTCGCCGCGTTGGCGGGGGAAGGGACCGTACTTGGCTTACCATGTGTTGGCAAGGTTGTTATGCGTTAAGGTCCCTATGCGTTGAAGACAAAATTATCTCTATGCGTCAAAGACAGTAGTATAGTTGGCTGAGAGTTAGAAAAGTGAGCAGTGAAGCTCAAAGCTTAAGGAAAATTCAACTAACGCATGAGGGCGTTGTATTAAATAAAAGTTGTTCATTGGGAATGTTGGACACATAAGATTAGCTTATAAAGGCCAGGTGGCTTGGTATAGATTTGACACCTTATTAGTAGGAGGTGTTGAAGGCATGTCAAGTGTTTCATGCAAGGTGACACTTGGATTAATGCATGGTTAATTAAGCATGCAGCGTGGCATGTGGCAAACAAGTGGCAAAAGGAGAAAAGGAGTTGGATGGCAAGCTCCCTATAAATAGAACTTTGAGGGAAAAAGAGCGACTGATGACTCTCAAAGGAGAATTCTGGAGAGAAAAAGAGAAGAAGGCAAGAAGGACGTCTGTGGTAGGAGGATGCGGCCAACAAAGAAGGTATTTGGCAACTTAGTTATTTTATGTAAAGAAGTTGTCTGGTGTTTAAAAGAATCGGCTATGCGTTGAGGACAAACATAATGTCCAAGGTGAACGCGGCGTCCAAAGCTAGAAGATGCGTCCATGATGGACCTTGCGTCCAAGAGAGGACAACGCATCTGAAGGAGAAGTAAGAAGAGTCAGGATGCGTTTAACCGAGCTGACAAAGGAAGTGGAGCTTTGCGTTCTGAGATTTGAACGCTGCGTCCAAGAAGCTCGGGAAGAGGAAATAAAGGAAAGAAAGAAGAAGTATTCTTTGACAAGTAGAGGTGAGTAACACCTGCGTTTTATAAAAATATAAATGAGTTCTTAATGAATATGATTACATGGTTTCAAATGAAATAGAGCATGCGTTGTTATATAAAGAACACATGAATATGTTGTTTATAGAAGATAAGAGCAGGCGTTTAGTAACATATGTATGCGTTTTACTTGTAACTTTGAGCAAGTTGAGTAATGCATGGTGAATGATTGAAACTTGTATTCATGTTTTCTTCTAAAAAGCATGGTGATATATGATTTCCAGAAAGACTTGAAAATAGATTTGTATGATAAGCATATTGGTTGATATTAGAGTATGAATTTAGCATGCTGATGATGTCTACATGATAAATTTTGGAAACGGTTAAGTTATGTGCTGTTAATACAATGTTTCCAAAATATGTATGTATAGTGTTTTATAAAGCTTGGAAAAGGGACCCCAATGCTCAAGGACTAGATGAAGGCAAATGGGTAACCAGAAAATAGAATGGGACCCAATGCTCAAGGATAGAAGGAAGGCATATGGGCAGCCCGAGCAATAGTATGCTTATGCACATAGAAGAATGAATATAAATATACGACGCTGATGCATTGAGATTACTCCACACAGATAAGGGTAATCGACGTTGAGGAGCGTGGAGCACTGCTCCGCCTCAACTAAGGAAAAAGGAATTAAAATGAATGAGATTTATATTATTTATTCCAAGTAGATATGTATACATGATATAACCAAGAAGTGACTATGTTATAAACTGATTTTCAGTGAAATCTTTTATACGAGATAAATCAGTTTTACAGCTAAAGTATAATGTTTTTCAGAAACTGTTACTCACTGAGCTGTTAGCTCATGCTTTCATATGTTTTCCATTTTCAGGTAGCATGACAGTTCCCGTTGCCGATCGAAGTCGAGGTATGTCAAGAGTAAACAGATGGCGAGGTTGGACAGTGAACCTTACAGAGGAGTCAAGGTTGCTGTCTTCACATCTCCTTTTGGGTTATGGAGAATAATCCGGGAGGGGGTGTGACAATTATTATTATTATTATTATTAAGGATTTTAATTGTTAAAAAGAATTTTAATGTATGAGAGGTACAAGATTATTGTCTCTCTATTGCATCACATTTGAAAAATAAAATTTTTCTTCAAAACTTTATATGTGCATGTGGTTTTCATAGAATAATTATTTCTTTCTTTATTAACATGATTCCGACCATAACTATTAAATATTACAACATTCACTCCAGAGAATAATTATTTTGTCGAAATTTATTATTATTTTTTTATATATAGAAACATATGCTCATTCGTTTTATTCAACATCAAAAGAAACTAGATAAATGTTCATCACAATGTTTTTCGAACATTCTTTCTTAGATTGCTAATGCAAGAGTAAAACATGTTTGATATATGAAAGTAATATATGCTTATTAATTATAAACATTTATTAATTTAAAATATATGCAACTACAGGTGTAAGGCAAAAACAATTAACTCTAATTGATTTATGCAACTTCATGTACATTAAATCAAAATTAGCTTTAGGAAGAGTAGTTAACTATTATACATAGCTTTCATAAACTTTGTCATGAGAGAATTCAATCAAATATATACAACCACTATAAATTTCAAAAGTTCACAAACTTATTCACATGAAAATAATTTAAATATTCAACAATCAAAGAAATGTCAATATCAGAATGACACAATTTTTAAAATATAGGACATACATAAATAAAATTAAGGGAAATTGTTTTAAATGACAAAACAGTTGAAAATATTTACAAATATAGCAAATTTTTACTTTCTATATGTGATAGACCGCGATAGATTTCTATCTGGGTCTATCGCAGTTTATCATAGATAGAAAGTAAAATTTTACTATATTTGTAATTATTTTTAACAATTTTGCTATATTTTAAAACATCCCTAAAATTAAATAGCAAAATTGACCAACATATTTGGTAGTCTAATTAAGAAGTTGAAGACAATTTAAATTACCAAAATTTAAACTCAAGATATATCTTGATTGACCATATCAATTTTTTTTTTACCAAAAGTTTCTTCGTGCATATTAAACATTGAATGAAAGTAAACACTGCCATTTTTTTTTATTTAGTTCGTTACTTGCTTATGTTTGCACATGCACAGGCCATGACCACACAAGTAGACATTTATCACATAATTTTGTCTCTCTATACAAATAAGAACTTAAAAAGTAGATTAATATTATTTCTTCCATTAGTAGCCAATATGCATCACATAATTCAAATTTTGTTTTCCATACAATTATAATCTCCACCATGAGTGCTTAGTCCAATTCTTATAAATTCAAACTTCATTCACATTAATTTTTTTAAAAAACTCATAAAATGACGTAAAATTTTAGAAATTGATCTAATACAAAAACCTAACGTCAAATTCTCCAAAACAATCAATTTTGCAAACCATGTATGAAAACAATTAAAGGTGCCCTAATATATGTGAACTTTAAATTTTAAATACATCGAAAAATATATAGATTATTGTGGGGGATCAATAACATCTTGGCATTCCGGTGAATCAACTCTAGTCTCTACAAAATCTCCAAAGTGGTAAAGACTTGTTCTGATAACGTATTATAAAAGATATAAAACAATACAAGAACAAAATAAGAACACCAAAAAAAAAAAAAAAAAAAAGTAAAAAGAACAAATTAAACTCAATTGTAGTGTGTATATTAGAAAGACTCAATACTATCACTATTTATAGGACATGAGAGAATGTACATTACAAGAGTGAGCTCAATATAAAAGGTTACAAAATTTTATAACCTAAGTAAGTTATCGATATCTACACTAAATATTACATTTATACTAAATTCATATTACTTTTTTTATATACAATATTCTTAACTTAAAAGATAACTTATAAATGACGGCTAAGCAAAATAATCTTAACTCATCATTTCCAAAATCAAGTTTTTATTTATTTATATATAATGCAATTTTTAGTTGTCTAACTTCTGCCTTTCAATCTAAGCATTACTTTATATACACACACAAAATAATCTTAACTCATTACACAAAATGAGTAGTGGATGAACTTTTATCATCTTTACTCTCTTGGCATTATCCTTTTGTATATTTATGATTTGTTTTTTCCTGAAAAAAATAATAATAATCTTAACTCATCATTTAATCATAATTTTTTTGAGGAAAAATGAAAAGTCAAATTCAATCATTATTGTATTTAATCCTTAAGTCAAACAACATCCAAAAGCTTTGATCCAAGGAAGAGTACTAAGAATAGCAAAGATTATGCATGTCAATTTCTTTAAAAGCACGTCATTTTCTTTCCTTTCTAATCATATAGTTAATATTCATATGCAATATGCTCATAAATAATGGAAATAATAAATAATTTTTGGGCCCAATTCTTTTGAAAGAAATAAAGTATTTTGCTTTTAATTAATAATCAATTTGACGTACATAACTATGAAATTGAAATATACACAAGTTATGAGTTATTTATTTAAGTTAAAACAAACAAGCTTAGAATGATTTGAAGTACATAAATACTATTTTTTAGAATTTAAAATATCATATTTAAAGTACTTGAAAAATTATTTTAAATAGACACCTAATCACTTTCTCGTAGGGTTTATATAAGTTTTATCAACAGCAATTCTTTTTTATTATTATTATTATTTTGTTTTGTTTTTCATATTGTAAAATCTTTTTGGGCCCTAAATTATCATTTCATATTTTTTTTTTGGAAGTCAACTTCAAAATTTCTCGATCATATATATATATGCTCATTTTCAACCTATAAGAATTGAACTTTAATAACTAAACAAACAGAAAATTGTCTATTATTTTCTTAGAAACAAAAATCTTTATGTTTATTATGATATTAAGGGTGATCTTTTTTTTATAAGTATTATATGTTTTCAATTCAAAATAAACTTAACTCAACTAACATCAAACATATACGAACCCTCTCCACATACTTTCAAACTAATTTAATAAAACTTTGACTTAACAAAATTCGTCAAAAATTTAATGTTGGAGATAGAAGACATAGCATCACAATTGAAACGAGTGATCTAAGAATATCAAAGTTATTGTATAATTTATCCTTTTTTTAACTTTAATGGACCAATCGTTAAGACCTATTGTTAACCATTTGGTTTTTGAAAATTATGCACGTTTTTTATAATTTTTATATTTATTAACTATACACATTTTTTAGTTAAATTTAAAAAAATTAAAATCAAGTGTTTAAAAATTATTTTTTTAGTTTTTAAAATTTGGATTAATATTTTAAAATCAATTTTAAAAAAATAATAAATTAAAAAAAGGAAGTAGTATTTACAAAGTTTAAAGTTTAATTTTTAAAGTTATCTAAAACGTTTTATAAAAGACGGTGGTATAATCAAATTGCATAAATGAAATATTAAAATAATCACAATCAACCAAAGATATGGAATCAAATCAATGGCTATAAAGTGAACAGAGAGAATCCAAACTATCATTTAAAAGGGCAACTTTTCAATATTTTCCTTTTCTAAATGCCAATGAATAATTTCTTTAATTGATTTTTTTTTTTTTAAATTGAAAAATTGAAATATCCCAAATAACCCCCCACCCACCACCCCCAAGAATGCATAAAATAACATATCCAAAGAACAAGAATTTTGTGTGAAATAAAGAGGTGGCTAATGGGAATAGCTTTTGGTGGAAATTAATTAAAGAAAGCATATAACAAATGTGGATGGATGGATGGATAAACATAGTCCTTCTCTCGTATCTCCCTTTTTTATTTTTTTAAAATATCAAATTTTCATTTTCTATCTCAAAACTTTTAAATTTATCTCATTTTGATGTCTAAATATTCACGTCATACTTCTTAAACTTTTTTTTTTTTTTTTTTTTAAAGGTAATATATTAAAACAAAGCACACAATCCTATATGAACTTACTTTTAAAAAAACTAATCACACTTTTACTTTAAGAACATTTACAAACTTACTATATATTTCCATCCAACATGTTGGGCCATATCCACCTATTGGTACACATACTTAAGGTTAAGGTTAAATTACGAGTTTTGTCCATAAATTTTTAATTAATATTAAATTAGTCGAGTTTTAAAATATCTCTAATATTTTCTTGAACATTTGATTTTGTGTCAATTTTTAGTATATTTCTAAACTTTAAAATATGTCTAATAAGTCTCTAAATTCTTTTATTTTGTATTTGATAAGTGTTTGAACTTTTAATTTTATGTCTATACATATTTGATCAATTTAACATTTTTTTCAAAATTCACAAACCAAATGGACACAAGATTGAAAGTTTAATGTTTTATTAGACACAAAATTCAATTTAGTGTCTTGATAGATTCATTAATTTTCTTTTTAATGTTGAGTCCATTGTATGTTAACACCCTATTAAGCACATAGTTAATTAAAAGTTAAGAACTTATTTAATATTTTTAAGGGATAAGCCTATCGACTATAAAATTGAAAGTTCAAATATTTATTAGATACATTTGAAACTTGGATCAATTTGACAAACATAAAAATTTAGAAACTATACTTGGAATTTAAAACCATGTTAAAATTTCAAAGACCCAAAATAGCCATTTAAAAAATATTAGGGACTAAAATGAGATAGACATAAAAGTTTATAAATCAAAATTATATTAGGGTTTTTAATCAAGAAAAAATAATGAATAATTGATATTTTAATGCTTGTACATATACATATATTCTTTCCTATTGAACTTGGAAATCTTATTTCGTTAGTTGATTTAAAAAAAGGAACCGCCCAAATCCAAAGTATATAAGCATCTCCCAATCCATGGAATCCCTAAATCTTGTGCATATTCATGCAACTAAGTCGCTTCACTATACCTCTCATTCCATTGCTTGGCAACAAAACACACAATAATGTTCTTTTATTCTTCTTCATCCTCTCCTTTTTTTCCACTTCATCTCCCATTAATATTTTCTTCCATCCAGTTAGGATTAGGTTAAATTCTTTTATCCTACCTCAATTTTTTTTTTTCATATCTCTACAGTATTATCAACTAAATCAGTAAAATTACATGTGTTCATTAGTTGTAACATCACCCATTTTAAGTTTCAATTATATGAATATATAAGATAACACAAGATTTTATCTCAAAATTAATTGACAATAAGAGAAGTATCTATCTTATAAAGAGTGGGACGATCCTTTGATTTTTTCAATGTGGGATCCTCAACATGTCCCCTCAAGATAGTGTTTTTTTGGATTTACCATTCTTGATTGGATCTAAATTACTTTTTATTGGACCGAATACCCATTTAGGTTTTATGGGCTCTGATGCCATGTTAAATCGCCGATTGACCCATTAACTTAATCTTTTGGGTCAATTGGCGATTTAACATGGTATCAAAGCAGGTAGTCCAAAGAAAACCTGTGTTTAAGCCCCTGCAATGTTATTTTCTTCTCAATTAATATTAATGTTCTTCATATTTCAAGCCCACAAGTGAGGGAAGTGTTAGATTATATATATAAGATTAAATTTGTCTTCATCTATTAACTTAAACTTTTGAGTCGATTGGTAATTTAACAATAAATACATATATATATATATATATATATTTATATTTATATTTATAGTATTACATTTCACTCATTGACACAGCCCGTTTTGTGTTGCCAATTAAAGTATAATGTGTGGCGTCCCTTCAAAATCTTATGTTTTCAAATCTAGTGTGATATTTCACTTCAAAATTATTAAAGTTTCGATTTAGTTCTACAACGAGCTAAGAACTATGAACCGGTTCAAATCGTGGATAAAGTCCAATCAAAGCTAATTTTGGTTGGATTGATTGAATTTTTTAAATTTGTCACCATAAATTTATTGAATTGAACATCTCTAATCTCTATTAGTTGTACAACCTATTTGACTTATTTCCCACTTCATTATTCTCTTGGTTAGTATATTTTGATGATTTCATGAGCTTTCAAATGTATGGTAAAGGAAAAGGGGTGGTCTTGTCAATTGGGACATGGAGGATTCAAACAAGTGTCCAAATACAGTCTCTCTTGATTCCCAAGTCTAAATATGATCAATGAGATAATCAACCTTTTTCTTTCTTACAAAAGAATATTAATCATTGATTATAAAAATTTCTCTCCACTAATTATCATTTCCATCACTTCACTGAAACAATAACCATAAATAGCATTCCTAAAATAATTTAGGAATACATTGGATATTGAATTATCACTCTTTTAAAAATTACACATTTTTCAAGTAAAAATTTTAAAAATTACACATTTTTCAAGTAAAAATTGACTTTTCAAATTAGAAGTAATTCGTGGTAGGAAGAACTAATCATTTTATAGATCCGTAATTTGATGCTTCACTTAAAAGTATTTTAACAAAAAGAAACTAAACAAAAAAAATGCTTTAACATATATTACGGCTATTATGTCTATATCTTAGGACTAATCACTTGGTCAGATATTTATTTGGCTGTACTACACTTAAAAATAATTATATAAATTTCAAATCTACCAAAGTTATTTGAGAATGATTCTCAATCAATTGTTTTATACTCATTTAAAAGAAATATATATATATCAACCTTCATGTGTTTTTGGAAAAAGAAAAAAAATCCAAGTGCTTTTAAAAAAAAAAGAGGTTTAAATTAATTCAATTCTTAAAAATATTTTTTATTTGTTATCTAGCATTGCAAAACAATAACAATGATGATGATAATGACACTTACAACGTCATCCAAAATCACTTTGAAATTGAGCTTTACCATGTAACTTTAATAAGAAAATATTAAATTTACAATAGAATGTTAATATATATTAATCACAAGAGTGCAAATAGTATTTATTTGTGGTGATATAAATAGAGAACTTCAGACATTACAATGAGTTTGACATTAATTTTTAGCTAATTAAAAGTGGTTTGCAAGTTTATATGGCATTTGATTAAATAAATAAAAGCATGTTTAAAAATCTCAAAAGTATTTTGAAATACCCGAAATTTGAATTAAATTCTTTTTTTCATTTCCTTTTATTCTCATTCAATCTAATTCATTAATTCATTCATGTATTCAACATCAAAATTTAAATTAATAGTGGAATGATAATAACTTGACATCATCAAAATAAAGTGTTTAGAAACAAGATTAAATTTTTAAAAATATTTTGAGAAACAAATATGCACAATTAATTAACTTTACAATTTAAGAAAAATAAACATAAAGTTATTCCAACCAAATATGTTTTTAGTAAGTTCTCTGCTACTATTATATTAAGAAGTTGACTCAAAGAAGGAAAAAAATAAAAAAGTGGAAGTTTTGTAAAGTAAAATCATGATTAAAATTATATTCGAGAAATTAAAATAAAATTTAAGAGTAAAAGAAAACAAGCTTAGCAATGCCACGTAAACACCTCATTTTTATTCTGCGTCCGGGTGACGACTGTACGTAGTGGACCAACTTTTTATTCCCATATTAACTCTTAATTACTAATTTAAACTCCATATTTTGTTTTTAAAAATTAAGTCTAAAATTACTATTTTGTTAAATAAGTTATTCAACTATTCAACTTCTTTTTAAGTTCATATAATTATACAAATTTAAAATTTTAGATTTATATTAAGCATAAATTCAATTTTATATTGAATATATACATATATACATATATTGATTCTTGAATTTTATTATATCATCAGAATTTATTAGGCATAAAATTAAAGCATCAAGAATTTTACACACAAAATTTTTAAGTTAGAAAAACAAAATATGTAATTTACCATATTTAATTATTATTTTATTTATAAAATTTTGAAATAATTTTTCTGCTTCTAAAATATTTATTTTCAGAAAATAATTAATGTGATCTTTATACTTTTATACTTTTTTCTTATTTTGTTTCTATTTCCTATTACTCGCTTACCCAATACTTATCTTTAACTATATTTTTTTTAGTACTGTAAAAGTTGGAAATTTAAATTCTAAACTTTTATATGTGATTCTAATGTTTCCTTTGTGAAACTTAAAGAAATGGCAAAGTACTACTTAAAGAGAAAATTTTAACATCTAATTTTTTTTTGGGCTTTTTTTAAATATAGCAAAAATAATAATATATTTATAAATATAGCAAAATTTTACTATTTATTTGTGATAGACTGCAATAGACTACTATCTGTATCTATCGTGACACAGATAGTAGTCTATCACGATCTATCGCGGTCTATCATAGATAGACTGTGTATTTTGCTATTAGTTGTAAATATGTTCAAACAATTTTTCCATTTAAGATCATTTTTCTTCTTTTTATGGTATTCTCCTCTCTTCATTATATTTCTAAAAATAAAAAAATAAAATGGTTATTTTTAGAAATTAAGGGAAAAATCAATTTTACCCTTAAAATTGGCCCGTTTTATCGATTTGAATCTTAAAACTTTTCAATTTCATGGATTCATTTAACCCTAAACTTAGATAAATGATACAATTTTAACCTTAAACTTAAAAGAGGGTTACAATTTTGATCATTTATTAAGTTCTCTCTCCAACTATGGCTAAAAAAAAATCTCTTACGCTTTAAAGAATTATAGAACGTATATAGTACATTCTATACCTTGATTTATTTATTTATTTTTCTTTTTTTTAAAAAAAAAAAGAAAACAACATTTGAGCTATATTTTTTTGGCCTAAATGTATGAATTTTTGGAATATTAAATAGCTAATTTGTCAGTTGGTGAAACTTATTATGTGCAAAAATACTTTATTCTTTAAATCAATGAGTATAATTTTTTTTTTTTTTTGTTAAAAGTTAGTAAATGAATAAGCTAAAATAGATTAAAATCTATAAATTTAGAGTCAAAATTGATGAAACTGAACGTTTATACGTCAAATTGATAAGCCAGGACAAGTTTAGGAACAAAGGTTGTCTAAAGTTAAAAAAAGAGAAAAATAGATATGTTAAAATTTGAAGGGCAAATAATAGAAAAAGATCTGAAAGATAGATAGAATAAAATAAAAAATTGTGAAAAGTTTATATGATAAAAAAGAAAATAATAATAATAATAATAATAATAATAATAATAATAATAGTGTATACTATCTTTGGACTTTTCCCTACAAAAAGTCTCCTCTATAAATACAATTCCTTCGAATCCCTTTTCTCCTCATTAGCTTTTGCTCTATTCGTCTTCTTCAATCCAACTTGCCTTTTCTTTTTACCTTCTTTTGTCTTTCAAAATATCAGCAACCATTGATAACCAGAAAATGCAATACCAAGCACAACAACAATACGGAACTTCCTCTTCTTCTTCCTCCTCCTATTCCGTCAACGATCCGTTGCGTCGGATAGAGCGTATGGCAGCCGAGAACGCTGTGGTCATGTTTAGCATGACTTCATGCTGCATGTGCCACGCCGTCAAACGTCTCTTTTGTGGAATGGGAGTTAACCCTACAGTGTACGAGCTGGACGAGGACCCGAGAGGAAAAGAGCTAGAGAAAGCCTTGATGCGGCTAATGGGAAGCTCCTCTGCCGTCCCCGCTGTCTTCATCGGCGGGAAACTTGTTGGCTCTATGGATAGAGTTATGGCCTCTCATATCAATGGCTCTCTTGTTCCTCTCCTCAAAAACGCTGGCGCCCTTTGGCTCTAAAACTTCGACCTATGCGTCTGGATAAAATTTTATTACTGTACGACAGTCTTCTTGACCAATTGAGATATGTTGGTGTTTGCAGTAAAGAGAAAAAAAAAAATGTGAATTAAGAAAGTTGAAAAAAGAGGAAGAGGAGAGTGTTGGGTACTTGTAATAATTAGCTCCCTCCTCTGAAAAAGGAAAAAAAAAAAATGGTTTTTTTTCTCTTCTTTTTCTTGTTTATTATTGTGTTTTGAAAATTGCTTGCCTTTTCTGTATCTCAAGAGACGGGTTTCTTTCAAAACCCACTGATCAAGTTATTCTTCAGTGCATCAAAAAATGGAAATGATTTGGATTCGAAAATGGATATAGAGAAAATAGTTGCATGGCAAAAAAGGGAAATTACCTTCTAAATAAAAAAGAAAACATATTTTCAATAAGGTAAGAATTTATCCATGGGAGTGGATAACTATCAAAAAGAAAAACAAAAGGAAAAAGATGTTAAAGAATATGATTAAAACATCAATTTAGCGAAACCCATAATAATTTAAGCATTTAAATTGTAGGGAAAATTTATATTTTAAAGCTTTTTTTTAGAAAATGCAATGGTAATTTAATAATAGATCAGACAGAATCTAAAACACAAGCAGAGAGAGAGGTTTGTCGTCTTCCTTGTCAGCAGATTTGAGTTTCAAATTCCGCCACCGCCACCGTATGAGATGGTCGGAATCTGGTGGCAGTTTATTTTTATGTCGTGGTGGTGGCCGGTGGAGACATCCGTACAGACTGTGGGCCCCACTGCCCTTTGTGTTTTAAGTTTAACCCACTAGTTTTTTCTTTTATTATTCTTCATATGTTTTTGGAGCCGTACTTGCTGGATTTTTATATATTAATTACACTATGATTCGGATTCAACGATGTGTTAAAAGCTTGAATCCCCCCCCCCCCCCCCCCCCCCCACCATCTTCCCATTTTAGTAGCAATGTGGTTAACTCCTTGTAATTTGACCCTCAATTGAAATGAG
Organism: Citrullus mucosospermus; assembly: GCA_030954485.1. NCBI lineage: Eukaryota > Viridiplantae > Streptophyta > Magnoliopsida > Cucurbitales > Cucurbitaceae > Citrullus > Citrullus mucosospermus. Next base: position 21,285,603 of record CM062059.1, read on the forward strand.
CTTGAAAAGTAAAATGAGTTTATTGTGTTTGATCACATTTACTCATCTATTTTTCAAAAGTAATGTAATTGTCATTGAGTTTGTTTTATCTCGCATCAAGTAGTTAAATTAAAACGACTAAATTACCCTCATATCATCTATTCCGATCGACAACACAACCAATGAGGAACATTTTAAAAATTTGTTGATCATTTGAACTATCTTCGTCTCTTCTTCACGCTTTAACGTCGGACTTGCATTTTTTTTGGATTCATCGACCACTTTGTTCCATTGTCCTTTAGTAAGTACAACATTTTCTGCCAATATACTCCATTTTATACTTTGTTTTATGTTGTAGTCGGCGTTTCAATTTCCTATCCATACATTTTCGACTAGGGTTACGATAAATCGATATGTTCCTTATGATTCATTTGAAATTTGAATTTTTTTGTTCATTGCCATTATTGTTCATCTACTAAAAGGATGCAATTAACCTAGTCATAACTGTTCATCCATTAATCACTTCGTTTACCATCTCTATTATCGACCTTAAGTTTTCACTTTTATGGACTGTTTATTTCATCTGACTATGATATTGTTGTTTCGATCAACTGTTTTATTGATATGAAGTTATTGCTTGCTTAACCGATAGAGGCAGGTCGATATATGTAGGTCCACTGAGGTAAGTCAATAGAGAGAAGTTTGGTAATAGTAAGTAGATAACGGTAAGATGGAAGCGAAAATGGTAAGGGTTAATGTAGGAAAATCTAGTGCATTTTCTTTAGAGATGTCTATTTAACCTGCGAGGTGGCGAATCCTCGAATACATGGGGAATGGGAGAGTGAGTGGGGAATTTTTTTCCCCATTTAAAAAACAGGCTCGGGGACAGGGAATATTCCCCATCCCAGGCCTTGCCCTGAATCCCCGCCCCGCCCCGCCCCGAAATTTATTTATTTATAATTATAATATATATTTATTTATTAATATTAATATTAATATTATATTTTTTATATATATATTTAAAAGTTAAAAGCAAAACCCTATGTTTCTTTCACTCACCTTCAGCCAGCCGACACCGATAGCCATCCTCCAATCTCCATCCATCTTCTCTTCCCTCGGGCTTCACTCTGTCTTTGTTCTGTGTCTTAGCTCCCACCCGATAGCACCCAATGGCGACAGCCATCCATCCATCCGCCGGTAGCCTCTCTTCTCTCTAGCCCACGCCGGTAGCCTCTTTCCTCTCGATCTTTTCTCTTTAGCAGTAGCCGCCTACGCTCGCCGGCCGCCAATAGTTGACCCACGCCCTACTCTCTCACCAACAGTAGCCTATCAAGTTGATACTTGTTTCTTTCTTGAATTTGTTTGTACATGGTGCTTGAATTAATTCTTTTTTGTTCCATTTCCTGCTTGAATTTGTTTCTTTCTTGAATTAATTGTGATGGTGGCTGCTGTGAGTTGAGTAGTGACTCGTGTATTTAAACTTACTAAAATTTGTGGTTATTCAAATTTTGTAGTTTTAAAATTTTAATTAATTGTTACTATTTGACTATTTGTAGGCGAAAATGACTTTATCAAATACTATCGAATTAGAACATGGTGGTTCAACTCTAAGATCTATGAACATGAGTGGATCAACCCCAATGAATAGTGTGTCAGTTTCAAGTGGTAATGATCAATCTACCCTTATTACATTAGATAGTGATGATGATGAGCAAGTAAAACGTAATAGGTTGAAATCAGTAGTATGGAATCATTACAAAAGGCAAAAAATAAATGATACTATGAAAGCAATATGTAACTATTGTGGGAAAAAGTTAGGAGGAGAATCCAAAAATGGGATAGAACATTTACATGATCATGTCAAAATATGCCCATTGTGGAGACAAAGAGACATTAAACAATTTTTTTTGAGACCTAATAAAACCAATGAGGGAAAACTTGTGCTAAATTCAACCTTCTAGAAGAGACCTTGCTTGTGCAATAATTTTACATGAATATCCTATAAACATGATTGAACACAAAGGATTTAGAAAGTGTATGAGTGGTATTCAATATTTGTTTAAGATAGTTTCAAGACCACGATGAGGAGAGATATAATAAAAATTTATGAAGAAGAGAGAATTAAAACAATGAAGTTTTTAGAAAACAATAGAAGTAGAGTTGCACTTATTATGGACATGTGGATTGCGACTATCCAAAAGAAGGGATACATGGAAATCATTGCACATTTCATTGATGAGTATTAGGTCCTACAAAGCAGACTTTTGGAGGTTATTTAAATTTAAATGTTTTATGTTATTATGTATTTTTGGTTCAACATATAGTTTACATTTTAACATATTATTACATAATATTAGGTTTGTATATGTGCTACATCCACATATTGGAGAGTTACTTTTTGAAGCATTATTAGAGGGTATATTCGATTGGAACATAAATCGTAAATTATCCACTTTAACAGTAGATAATTGTTCGACAAATGATGTAATGGTTGAGATTTTGTTAAGTAAATTAGAGGTAAGGACATTATTGTTGCATGGAAGTTTGTTCCACTGCGTTGTTGAGATGGGATGAAAGGGAGAAAAATAGATATACCAGCCTCTTTGATGTATTTAAGGAGCTCATCATGAAATGATTGGTTAGCCAATGCATTATTTAACAATTCTAAAACCACAATGCGACTGGCAGAATCCAAAGTTTAAACTACATAACATACATATTAATATGATGATTATTAATCAAGATGATACACACACTAAGAGAGAAACGATATATGACTACCCAATGGACATGTCACTTCAATTATTACTCATACATTGAGAAAAACTTGAATGGGTTTAGTAACATTCAAGGACTTGCAGACAAGGTGAAATAATGAAGAATGAATATGAATTTGAAAGAAATGTTGATAGAAATTAGTTATTCTTTTTAACAAATAATTGGCATAGAAAGAAATGCAGATACAAACTAAAACAAAATAGGATGGAATGCCTGTGAAAGAGTCGAAGCAGCCCCAGAAAATCACCATCAGATCAGCAATTCTATCATTGTCAAAGTGAAATATGGCATTTAAATAGTATTGCAGTTGGGAAATCAAACATAGGTCAGCAAATCAATTGTCCAAGACAAGCTACCATTGAAAGAAATTATAACCAAATGTTGACAAAAACTGACCCATATTAGATCCCTGGATCAAAAGACTAACCATTATGCCAACATCAGTAAGATTGCTGAAAGAATAAAATAAAATGAGGAAAAAAGTCCAGAATAAAATAAAGAAAGAGAGAGAGAGAGACACACACTTTAATCTCAGCAAGGGGAGGGTGCGGCAGGACAAAGAAAGGAGAGATAATGAGGAAAAAAGCCCAGAAAAAGTAGTTGAGGCTCTAAGGAACACACTGCTCCCATGCCGTAAAGCCTACAATTTCAGTTAACCCCACTCTTGAAAAAGCAGCAGACATAGAATGATCAATTTATGAAGATTAAAGGTTGATTCAACAAAAAAAAAAAAAGAACGTTGTTAGGCTAGGAAATAACTTAAAACAACAAGCAAAACAACATAGCAATAAACTTTCTGTCAAAAAAACTACTCAAATGTCAATTTACTGCTGTAGTTTTTTTTTTTTTTTTTTTTTTTTTTTTTTTTTTTAATTTTATTTTTTATTTAATGTGTTAGGATAGTTTTAGTTTGGGTTGGGCTTCACATTTGCAGAAGTATGGGTTTAAAAAGAGTTAAATGATTCGAATAAGCGGTGGTGGGAATAGAAATTGTCTTAAAGTGATGGGTTGCAATAATTTCAGGGAAAACCGAGATTGGGGAAGCTTACTACCCGAATTGTTCTTGTCCTTGACTGTGAGTGATACTTTCTTTAAAAATAAACCTTTACGCTGTTTTATCTAATTTTATGGGCATGACTTGCTTTTAACATATTTAGAATGTGGTTTCATAATAACTGTATTCTATCACTGATTTTACGAGTATTTATGGTATGTCTAATATGTTGTGTAGTTTTGAAAATTTATGTTAAAATATGTTTAGCGTGGATTTATTTTTGAGAATATTTATGTTATATTTATTTCAGAAACCCTGTTTTAGCTATGGATTTCACGGGAAGATTTGGTGTGGAATGTTATTCATAAATGTTTATGGAAATGATGGATTATGATAATTTATGATAGTTTGTGTGAAAGTGGTTTTCAAACCATTGAACCTTGTACTCATGATCATCTTATTAGCTCTTGTGGCATGTCTGCGTGCACGTGGAACAAATTACAGTGAATGTATTAAGTTGGTCTACATCAACGGGCTGAGTGTATTGAGTTAGTCTTCACTAGCAGGCTGCATATTGAGTTGGTCTACAATAGCCAAAATTTGGGTACAGGTTTAGTGAGGGTGTTACAAGCTCATAGAGTTCATGAAATGCTCTCCGAAATGTTGATTTAAGAAACTCATGTATTACATTTCAGTAAAGTATATCATCCACTATTTTATTCACTGAAGTTGAATTATAAAATCTATTTTATAAATTATCATTCACTAAGCTATTAGCTCATTCTTTTCTTTTATGTTTTTCCCTCACGTAGCAAGAGAGTTCCAGGTGCCTACTGTAAATGAAGCTTGCCACCCATTAGACACTTTTTATTAGTATGTCTATAAGTTTTGGGTTTGCATGTAGATCAGAGTTTGTATATATATATATGTTAGAACATAATAAGTCATGAAGAAGTTAAAGTTGTTAATTATAAACTGTTTTCTTAGGTAAATTTTATATCAGTGAATGTTTTTGAGTTAATAAAAATTTGCATGTTAAAATCATCTAAATAAAATAAATTGGAAGTTAAAAGTGTGGGTAGCTTGGACGATAGTTACTGCTACAGGGAGTGGTATTTTTCGTTTTCACATCTCTCTCTAGATTTAATAGGTTAATCTGGAGTGGGATGTGACATTTCAGACATCCAAGGAAGGAGAATAAATACATAAAATCTATCAAATCAAAGACATAAAATGAATTGAGGCATTATCATTAAGCGAGATGGAAGTTTTAGAGAATCTAACTAATAGGCAAACAAATTCAATTATGCATACAAACGCCTGGGGGAATGAACTTGTTTATATCCAACAACATTCCAATTAGTTAGAAGAAGGCTCTTTGGCTCATTCTTTGATTTCTGGCTATCTGATGTCACATACCCAGACCACATTCCAAAGCAGCATCCTAAGTTCAATCAGCACAATAAAATAATGCCTCCAGCCACCCTAACACCCATCTCATTTACAACCATTGCATTGATTATAGTCTTCTGTGGAGATATGACCACCAAAAAAAGGCACATTCAGAGAGAAATATGGTGAAAATAAAATTCCAACTTTCTTTTTCTTTTTCTTTTTCTTTTTTTTTTTTTGGTAAATTATATGCTTCGTATGCTTGCTATAGAACTCACAACATATTAGAGAGGTTAAATTTCTTGATGTTGTCAGCTGAAGCAAATGCAAAACTGTGCCCGCGATAAAACAGTATAAAAATGTAAAGCAAATATGGAAAAAGATTTGTTTATTAGCTTTGATATCATGCTCTGGTATCAGAGCGAATTGACATCAAGAAAGCAAATCTTGGAGAATCAAGATCCAAATCTATACCGAGATAGCTGTGACAAGATTTGAGATTGAAAAATATGATGGAAATGGTGATTTTAGGCTATGGAGGCCAAAATCCAAGCCTTACTCGATTAGGAAAAGACGCAGATGCCATCTTGGAGAAAAAATAGGTGATGACAATGAAGCCTATGTTCTATTAAATTCATTACAAGAATCATATAACAAAGTGAAAAATGCGTTAAAATATGGCAGAGAGTTTACTAAAATAGATGCCATCATTTCTGCTTTGAGAACAAAGGAAATTGAACTTCAAGTCACCAAGAAAGAACAATCAGGTGCGGAGGGACTGTTTGTGAAAGGGAACTCTAAGCCTAATCACTCAGAAAGTGATAAACAACAACATATAAGAATAAGCCTAAACAGAAGCTGAAAAATGTAAATACTGCAAGAATAAAGGCTACCTAATCAAGGATTGTTTCATACTAAAGAGGAAGAATTAAGGGAAAGAGAAAGAAGCTAAAGGAAAACAACCTGATGCTTCAATTATTGAAGGGTTCTATGTGTATTCTAATGCACTAGCCTCAACACAAGACAAGGCCAAACAGATTAATCCCCTTGGAAAACATGATTGGGTCTTGAACTCCTGATGCACCTACCATATGACTCATATTAGACCTTGGTTCAACATCTACAAGGAGATTGATGGAGAAATGGTTTACATGGAAAACAACCAAGCTTGCAAAATAATTGGGATTGGATCAGTGTCATTGAAATTGAAGGATGGGTTGTGAAACTCCTAAGAAATGTTAAACATGTGCCACTTCTCAAGAGAAACTTGATCACTTTGAGAATGCTAGATGCAATTGGGTGTGAATACATAGGAAAAGGAGAGAATTTTAAAGTTATCAAAGATTCTAAGGTGGTCCTAGATGGAGAGAAGGTTAATGACCTATTTGTGGTTAAAGGAGTTGAAACGGTAATAGGGACCTATACGGTGACTTCTAATGAACTGATAGAGGTTGATGTTTGGCACAAGAGACTTTCCCACATTAGCAAAGGGGCTAGAAGCTTTCTCTAAATAGAGCATCCTGCCAGAAGGAATCAGTGACTAGTTTACCTTTTATGAGCATTGTGTGATGGGCAAAGCAACGAGGCACAATTTCACTATACAACACAACATACAACAAAAGGAATTCTAGACTACTGTTGGGACTATTGTCCTAAATCTCTTGGAGTTCTTGTAGTTTGTAATTTTTGTAAATACAAATTATTTATTCAATGAAATAATGAGTTATTTTATTTATTTTTGCATTAACTCAATCCAATAAACTAAGATCCGTGGTTATTTTATGTAAACTTAAACATGTATGTGGTGACATACAAGGTTGAATCATGTTTAAGTAATAACTAAAAGGGTCTGTAGTATACGGATAAGGTTGGATGCTTTATCTTACCGGCACTATAGATATGGCCTACTTTGTAATTGTTATAAGAGTTGTAAAGTGTTACAAATGATTTGATTCTAATCGTTCATGTAAAGACATGTGAGTGGAGGTATCTTACATAAAGAGTTAGTATAAGACCGTACCACGAAAATATTAATTATCTCTTTATAACACTGTTAATTGTAGAAATTGACATTTCATAGGTTGACCACAGGTAACTCAATCTTAATCTTGGGTGAGGTATGAACTCCTATCTACGAGGACCATCCTTTGATCTATATGGGTTAGAGGGGCTGATCGTCGACTCAATAAGCCTACCATTTTAGGAATTTGTCTGAATAGGGAGCTGGGAATGTATCTTCATAAGATGAAATTTACTCTTTCCCCTCTTTAGGGTAAGTAGATAAATTGCTTCCTTAAAAGCTAATTTCAAGTCTTGAACAATGAGGCCTCACCCTCTCACTAGCTCAAGAGGGGTTACTTTATATTTGGGCTATAAACTGTTTGTTCATTAGAGGGATCGATAGTAGGATTGACAACAAGGACTGGGCGGGGCGAGCGGGTGTTCCCTGTTCCCACCTCCTATGAGGGCCCATTCTCTTAGATAGAGTGAGAGAAAGCCAATGAGAAAGCGAGAGAGAGCGAGAGTGAAAGCGAGACTGTGAGAGAGAGCAAGAGCGAGAGGTTGTTCGAGAAAGGGACCAAATTACTACCAATTAATAAGTTGAGGGACTATTCCACAAAAAATAAACAAAATTCACAAGCTCAGAAATCCTTTGGGTTTGGTTGGGACTTGGGTTTGGGCGAGAGAGAGTGTGAGCGAGAGCGAGAGCGGGAGTGTGAGAGAGAGTGAGAGAGATAGAGTGATTGTGAGTGAGGAAATGATGCAAGAGCGAGAGCGAGAGCACGGGAGTCAACTATAAAATTAATTTTTATCTATAAACGGGTTGGTGTTAGGGATTCAGGGTCGGGGTTGAGGTTGAGGTCGGGACGAGAATACCCTCTCTATCTCCGGACGGGTACCTAGAAAAGGTCCCTGGTTTAACCCCCATCCCCTGTCAAATCAAGGATTCCTCGACCCTGTGGCTTTTTTTGCCAACCCTAATTGGTAGTACTTAAGGAGTTAGATGTCACTATATGGGTACAATAGTAATTTGACCCAATTGATTAATTACGAGCATTTGTGAAGGGTCGACTTACTGTTGATTGGTTATATTCATGGACACATAAATATATCTATAACGCAAAGAGTACAGGTGTAGGTTTTTAGTGGAGTGACCTGCAGTTAATGAATATTGATTAATTGAATTAAAGAGTTTAATTAATTAATCTCACATCATTGGAGCTTCTAATCTATAAGTCCATAAGGTCCCCTTGCTATCTCATTAGAGTTTGAATAAGAATCAATTAATTTTGGATTAATTTGAATTGTTCAAATTAAATAAGGGATTAATTGTATAAGATACAATTAATATACTGTATATAGATACTGTTGGTTTGTATGTCCTAAAATTCGTAGTTTTTTTGTAAATAGGTGATCTTTAGAACATATGAAGTTATTCAAGTGAATTAATTATTTATCAACTCTAAATTCAATTAAACTACGAACCCTTGGCTACTATCATGAGTACTTGGACTTTATGTGGAGACATAAACAGGATCAAGTTCGAGTAAGTAGCCTCAATAGTCTATAGTACATGGATCAGGTTGTGTACCTCTTCCTGGAGACACTATTGAATATGACTCGCTTCATGATTGTTACAAATGTTGTAAAGTGTCAGAAATGAAGTGATTCTGATTTGCTCATATAGAGACATGTGAGCGGTATTCTACATAATGAGATTGTGTAAGACTGACCCTAAAATAATTACTGTTACATATTAACACCGTTTACGATTAACACTGATTAATTTCACTTATCGATGACCTAGATAACTTGATTTGAATCTTGATATCTATGAATGCGTTTATTCAGAATTATCCCTTGATCTACATAGGTACTGCTCAACATTCCTCCCATTTTAGGGATAAGATCGGGTAGATAGTTGGGAACATAGAATTTGCAAGACGGAATTCACTCCTACCCAACTTAGGGATAAAAGAGAGGTTGTTCTCTTAAGTGTTGTTCCCAGGACTTGAACAAGGGGCCCCATCCTCTCACTGGCCCGAGAGGGAATGGATTTAGTGATTAGATCCTAAATCAATTGTTCATTAGAGAGACAATGGTACTTAAGGAGAAAAGATGTAACTCAGATGTAAATCGGTATTTGACCTAGCTGAAGTTATGAACAACCTGTGAAGGATTGACTTATCGATGACGGTTATATCAAATGGACACAAATATATCTATAGTGAGGAGAGTGCAGCTACGAGCTTTAGTGGAGTGTCCCGTTACTTAACAAATGTTGGTTAACTAGGTTAAAGAGTTTGGCCGGTTAATCTCGGATCGTTGGAGCTCATGATCTGTAGGCCCATTAGGTCCCTCTACTAGCTCATAAATGGACTAAAATCTTAGATAATGTGGTGAATAAGTTTGAATCGTTCAAATCTTGGCTTAAGGAATGAAAGTCATATATATACGATATATCGACGTTTAGTTACGAATTAAACGTACAAATAGAGTTAATTATAATATTTAAATATAATTTAATATTAATCATATGAATAGGGATTCATATCGGTTTTTTTTAGAAAAATCGGGATAAGTGGGAAAAATAATATTATTTTATTATTTAATATTAAAATAATATTAAAATAATATTTAATTAATTAAATATTAAATTATTTTTTATTTACTTATTTAATTTCTTTTTGAAATTAAAAATCAATTTTAATTCAATTTTGGAAATTCATTGAAAATTGATTTTAAAATTGATTTTTGAAGATTGGATTTTCCCACTAACTAAACTAGGAGCTTGGTTGTCTTCTTTACAATTAACCAACAAATTAACCATTTTGTGTTGTCAAATTTTGATGCAATTTGAATGCATGTTATTCTTTAATAAATAGAGATGATTTTGACATAAAAATGGTTAAGAATTTTGTGAAATTAAGGGTTAATTTTGCAAAATTCCATCCATTGTTCATCTTCTTCCCAACCTTCATTATTTCTCAAATTCACCATCCAATCTAAGCCTAGAGAATAGTAGAGAAAACTCTTGTGGTGGTCTACAACTAAGTGGTGTTGAAATTCATCAAGAATTGATGGAGAATTTGGAGCTTCAAGGGTAAGTGTTCTTGAAACTTTGGTTTTTCTTCTTAATTGCATGTTTAATCCTCTAAATTGAGCATCTTAGAGTGAAAATTGATCAAATTAACTTCTGCTGCATGCTCATTTATCCATCAATTGGTATCAGAGCTAATTAATTTCACTCAATTTGCTTTGGTGGGGTTTAATTCATGAGATGAATATTTATGGGTGGTAAATTGGTTTTTCTGGTTTTGACATTTTTTTTACCCTTCAATTCGTGGTCAATTATTGTAATTAATCTGAGCGTTTTGCTCGTTAATGAGTCGGGAAGAGTGTGTAATTTTTTCGGGATTTATCGAGTTGTATTTTGGCCGAATTTCGAAGAAAACCGAGAAGTTTTCATGAAGAAGGAAAACAGAGAAGCAGCCGTTTTTTTTTCTCTCTCTTCTGGTTCTTCCTCCCGTGCCAAATTGAAGGTGATGAAGTTGACCGGTCAACCTTTGACCGGTTCAGTCAGAGTTTGACTGGTTCAGTCAAAGTTTGACCGGTTCAACCCTTTTTCAGCCGGTTCAGCCCGTTTTCGAGGTGTTTCAAGCCGATTCAAGCTGGTTCGAAGTGTTCGGGACTTGTTTGGGCAGTTTTTTAAATTATTATTGTAATAATTTAGTTTTTTGCTTGTAAAAAATGCCAAAACTAGTCCAATTTAGTGTGTTTTAATTATTTATGCATTATGAATGTATGTTTAATTAATTTAAATTTATTTATGCATATAGTATGCCATATAGATTTAAATCCCCACTATAGGATAAGCATGTTTCATGCATTTTATTTATGTTATAAATGTTATAATATATAGTATGCATGATTATTTTAATTTCATGAGTATTAATATAAATTAGTTATATTAATTGATGAAATGTATATATATGTTATGATTTTTTGAATTGTTTATTTTATAATTGTTATAAAATAAATTAGAATTTTAAAATCTATAACAAAGATAAATTGCATGCTCACCTAGGGTAAAACCGGTGCAACTCAAATCAACCTCTTTTAATAGTTAAAATTAGGTCGATATCTTGTAAAATTGTGTTTACAAATCTCACCAACAAAATCCTGTCTAAGGCTGGAGGTATTAAGTTGACGGTTTACGGAACACCTCCTACCTGGGGATAGAGTTGGCGTCTGAGTTGAGTTAACCCGATTTTATGAGCATGCGAGAGCGGTGTAAGGTGAGTTAAATTGGCTTAAATCACTTAAACATCATAGGTTAAAACAAACTAGTATAAACGTTATACTTGAATTGTTCACCTAGACTAAGGTTGTATATATTTAGCCGGAATATAACCAGTAAATACCGAATTAAAATTACAACACTTCAGTGGGAGATTAATAATGTATACGATACGTTATCATTAGCTCTCACGTCCCTAAGAGTTCACAACATGAGATCCCATGCTCGGCTTCAAGTTGCTATTTGGGCAACCTCCTTCGGAAAGTGTTTGCATGGGTCAATAGCAAGGTGAATAGGGGAAGTAGTTCATAGTAGGTGGGTGAATGGTGTGTGTCAACATGTCCTATGGTCTCTTCCATTAGGTTACACCATGAGATTCCTATGTTGCACCTGCTTGGTGTTTATAGGCGCATATCCCTTTGGAGGGTTTGTAACATGGGATTCGGAACTCCGTGAACTCCAGAAATGGATAAAGTTACATAGGTCCGTTTTCAAGCAATTGTTTCTCCTTCGAGGGCTTGTTTGATTCTGATCTTTGTGATTTGAAAACGGAGGGTATACACTTACAAGACTTACTAAGTGTTAGTAAAGTACTTGACCAAAGAAACGGTAACTAAATACTATAAGAATAAGAGTTATTTTGGTATTAGTATTTAGTCAAGAGTATCTTGATTCAGTGAAGGAGTGGTCGACTACCCTTCGGTAGGGGCCATTCTGGCTCACTGAAGTATCGTTGCAAAATAAATAATGAAATATGGGTATATTTATTACTTGCTAAATAAATTGGATTAAAATTTAGAGTACATTCACTAATTAAACTTGTTCATTTTTTTTCCAGCAATGAATACATCTATAGTTCAACTATTAGCTTCGGAAAAACTTAACGACGATAACTATGGAACTTGGAAATCTAATTTAAACACTATACTAGTTATCGACGATCTGAGGTTTGTTTTAAGGGAGGAATGTCCTCCAGTCCCTGCTCAGAATGCGAACTGAACTGTTCGGGACGTTCATGACAGATGGACCAAAGCTAATGAAATTTCCAAAGTCTATATTTTGGCAAGTATATCAGATATACTATCCAAAAAGCATGAAAAAATGGTCACCGCTAAGGAGATCATGGACTCTATTTGGACAACCGTCCTCCTCAGCTATGCATGATGCTATCAAATATGTTTACAATTGCCGGATGAAAGAAGGAACGAATAGAGAACATGTTTTGGACATGACGGTCCACTTCAACATCGCGGAAGTAAACGGGCTGTCATGAACAAGAAGAGCCAAGTAGGATTCATCATGGAGTCTCTTCCTAAGAGTTTTTTCTAGTTCAGAACTAACGCCGTGATGAACAAAATAGATTATAATCTTACCACCCTTCTCAATGAGTTACAGATTTACCAGTCCTTATTGAAAAATAAGGGTTATGAGGCAGAGGCAAATGTTGCTACTACCTCGAAAAGGAGATTCCAAAAGGGATCTACCTCTGGAAATAAATCTGTCCTAAAGAATAAAGGTCAAAAGAAGAAAGGAAAAGGGAAAGGGAAAACACCTCTTACTACTACTGCAAAAGGCAAAAAGCCCATTGTAGAGAAAGGAAAATGTTTCTACTGCAGCGGTGATGGGCACTGGAAAAGAAACTGCCCAAAGTACCTTGTCGATAAGAAGGCTGGAAAAGAGAATCAAGGTAAATACGATTTAATGGTTCTAGAAACATGTATAGTGGAGAATAATGATTCTACTTGGATACTGGATTCAGGGGCCACTAATCATGTTTGTTCTTCTTTTCAGGAAACTAGTTCCTGGAAACAACTAGAATATGGTGAGACAACTCTCCAGGTTGGATCAGGAGAGCTCATCTCAGCTTTGGCAGTGGGAGATGTAAAGTTATTTTTTGGAAATAGATATATATACTTAGAAAGTGTTCTGTATGTACCCTCTTGCAAGAGGAATTTAATATCTATTTCTTGTTTGATTGAACATATGTACAAAGTTTCTTTTGAAATTAATGAAGCGTTCATTACTAAAAGAGGTGTACAAATTTGTTCTGCAAACTTAAATAATAATTTATATAAGTTAAAACCAACCAGAGTTAAGGCTATTTACAATATTGAAATATTTAAAACAGTCGAAACTCAAACAAAATGACGATGTGTTTCTCAAAGTACCTATCTTTGGCACTTAAGACTTGGCCACATTAATCTCAATAGGATTGAGAGATTGGTTAAGAGCGGACTTCTAAATAAGTTAGAAGATAACTCTCTACCACCATGTGAGTCTTGTCTCGAGGGAAAAATGACAAAGAGATCTTTTTCTGGAAAAGGTCTTCGAGCCAAAGAACTCTTAGAACTCGTGCATTCGGACCTTTGTGGACCAATGAATGTAAGGGCTCGAGGAGGGTATGAATATTTCATCAACTTTATTGATGATTATTCAAGGTACGGTTATATTTACCTAATGCATCATAAATCTGAAACTCTTGAAAAGTTCAAGGAATTTAAGACCGAGGTTAAGAACCAATTAGGTAAAACTATTAAAAAACTTCGATTTGATCGAGGTGGAGAATATATGGACTTAAAATTCTAGGACTATATGATAGAACATGGAATTAAGTCTCAACTCTCTGCACCTAGTACGCCACAGCAGAACGGAGTATCTGAAAGGAGAAACATAACCTTTGTAAGCCCCGTACCTGACTTTGTGAGAAGGCAAGATAAGAAGAGACCAAGAGATGGGCGTTTGGTAGGAATAGTTGGCTGAAATGTGAGTGGGGGCAAAAATGGCTAAGTATCGGCCATGCGTTGGTGGCACTATGCCTTGGTGGAGGTAGTTTTGGCGTGGACGCAGAGGTGAAGGAAGGCCACGAGGCATTGAGGCCACGAGGCGTTGAGAGCCACTTTGCGTCGAAGGTTACTATGCGATGAATGCATTGAGGCCACAAGGCGTTGAAAGTTGAAGGCCACAAGGCGTTGAAAGTTGAAGGCCACGGGGCGTCGAGAGCCAATCTGCGTTGAAGGTCACTATGCGTTGAACGCTACCATGCGTTGAAAATGGGTATGCGTTGGTGCACAGAAAGTTGGTCAAGAGAACAATGCGTTCATCAGCTATCCGGCAAGGGAGTTGGGAAATTGTAACATACAAAACTGAGGCTATGCGTTGCTGAAGACAAGAACAGAAGGTATGCGTTGATTAGATTATTATATAGAGATGAAGTGGAGTTTAAATCAGTGGTATATATATAAGTGGACCGAGAATTCAATTGTTTTGATCACATTTCAGAGCTCGAGTTGATTTCATTTCGAAGCTAAACAATGGAGGGAGGTAGAAGAAGGTGTTCATGTTGGTTTGGAGTAGAATTCTCGTCGTTTTCGTGAAGGAAACTTGAGCTGGAACGGAGAACTCAGCTGGTGTTATTTAATCAGAGTAACGTTCAGTTTTGGGGGAAGAACAAACTGAGGTAGCGGTGGTTAGGGTCAAAATTCTGAGGTTAGTAAGGTTAACTCGATTTTTAGCAATTTTCATGAAGGGTACTTGTGCCTAATTTGAGTAAATGTGTGTTAAACTCCAGGTAGAAGAGATCGGAGCTGAATTGCAAGATGATTAGGAGCGATTCGGAGTTGTTGAAGGATATATCTTAAACGGAGAAGACGTTCTTTATGAGACTTTGAGGTAAGATGAAAGACTTATGTCTTTATAAGTTTGTAGAAGAAGTAAGTTCTGAATTTGGCCAGAATGCCATATTTAGCAAGTTAAAGAAAGAAGAAGAAAGGAAGAAGAAAAAAAAAAACTGTTCTGCTATGGCAGTAGTATCGCTGAGAGAGCGGGAGACTGGGCAGCGAAGCAAGTGTCGCTGGTAATGCAAGAGGGGCTTTGCGTCTCACAATTCTCGCTGAAGTCTCGCTGGGTGTCGCTCCTCAGGTAATCTCACTAGTTTTGTTCAATCTGGTATCCCTAGTGCAATGTTCTGTAGTGTGGATTCGCTGGTAATTTCGCCAGGAAATGTGGAGTAACGTTATTTGTGAGTGTCTTGAGGAAAAGAGAGTTTGGAGATGAAACAAGCATAGGGTTTAATTATGTATATTTAATGAGTATAAAGGAAAGGAAGTCTAAGGAAAATTTAACGTGAAAAATGTGTATTTTCAGGCCAGGAAGAGCTCGGGAAGGCATATAATCCACTTAGAGCCGAGACAAGTTGTGAGTGACTTCCTACTACATCTAGTGGTTACTTTTAGCATAATTATTTGGCAATGGATGAGTAGAAAGTTATAATACGGTGTAGCATTTGAAGTAATTATGTTGTGTTGAAAAGTTTAAAGGAAACTAGATATGCTATCTAAATGTAATCATGGCTGATGGACTTTGTGTGAAGGCCTAAGTGAAAATGTAATATGATACTCAGTGCTGAGGGACCCCGTGTGAAGGCACTTGAGTAGTTGGGATGGATTTCAGAGTTGAGGGACCCTGAGTGAAAGCATGTGGAAATCCATCTTATGTTACCTCGTGCTGAGGGACCATGAGTGAAGGCACATGAGCGATGATTTGGTTGGTTACCAGTGCTGAGGGACCTTGTGTGAAGGCACATGGTAATATTGACATAGTTAAACTCAGTGCTGAGGGACGAAATGTGAAGGCACTTGAGAGTTTGCAATGCCGAGGAACATAATGTTAAGGCATTGGTATGTGATTAGAAATGAGAATTTTACTGAAGAGTGAATGCGTTGAGTTTTTCTTCGTCACAGCAAGGGTTAGATTGTTGCCATGAAATTGTATGGATGTTGATACTGATTGTGATCTATAGCATAAGAGGCTTAGAGATTTCTGATATACGATTTGTGGTGGTTACTATGGTTTACATTAGCTTATGAATGTTGGTAATATTTGAATGAAATTAGTCACTCACTGGGCTTTAGGCTCACTTAATTTGTTTGTTTGATTGTTGTTTCAGGTAGCGAGTGTGTCCGGGACGCCTAGCCTATAGAAGTTTCTCGTCTGGGCCTACTTTGGAGCAGACCTCTGGGATAGTTGTAAATACTCAGTTTATGTCCATGTTTTGTGATGTACATGTTCCATGGGAGTGTTGGGAGGATCGTTTTGTATTACATATATATAGAACACTTGTTTATAGGCTGTTATATTATCGCATGGCTTAATAGTAAAGGTGCTTTTATTTGAGATTAAGCTGGCATTTAGTTGAATATTGAAGATCTGTATATGATTTATGCTTAAGAGATGGACTGGGGAGTGTGCGATTTCACACTCACTCCTAGGGATAAAGAGTATCTGGGAGGGGGTGTGACAACCTTGTTGGACATGGTTCGTTCGATGATGAGTTACGCATCGTTGCCTAACTCGTTTTAGGGATTCGCATTGGAGACCGCAGTTTATATTTTGAATAATGTTCCTTCTAAGAGTGTTTCAGAAACACCCTATGAGTTATGGACAGGGCATAAAGCTAGTTTACGTCACTTCCAGATCTGGGGTTGCCCAGCACGTGTTGGTGCAAAATCCTAAAAAATTGGAACGCCGTTCAAAATTATGCCTATTTATAGGATACCCTAAAGAAACGAGAGGTGGTCTATTTTATGATCCTCAAGATGAAAAGGTAATTGTATCGACAAATGCCACATTTCTAGAGGAAGACCACATACGTGATCATAAACCACGTAGTAAACTAGTATTGGAAGAGATTTCAAAAGATGCTACAGATAGATCACAAAAAATTGCTGATCAAACTAGCCAATTAACAAGAGTTGTTGATAGACCAAGCACATCTAGTTTGTCACGTCCATCTCAAGAGTTGAGAGAGCCTCGACGTAGTGGGAGGGTTGTTAGACAGCCCAACCGCTATTTAGGTTTAGCTGAAACCGAAGTCACCATACGTGATGATGGCTTAGAGGATCCATTAACCTATAAACAGGCAATGAATGATGTTGATCGAGATTAGTGGATCAAAGCCATGCACCTCGAAATGGAGTCTGTGTACTTCAATTCAGTCTGGGAACTTATAGATCAACCTAATGAGGTAAGACCTATCGGTTGCAAATGGATTTACAAACATAAACGAGACCATATGGGGAAGGTACAGACCTATAAAGCTCGGTTAGTAGCAAAGGGTTATACCCAGGTAGAGGGGGTAGATTATGAAGAAACTTTTTCACTTGTTGCTATGATAAAATCAATAAGGATACTCTTATCCATTGCCACTTTTTATAATTATGAAATTTGGCAAATGGATGTCAAGACTGCCTTCCTAAATGGCAATCTTGAAGAGAACATCTACATGGTCCAACCAGAAGGGTTCATAGAACAAGGTCAGGAGCAAAAAGTTTGCAAGCTGAATAGATCCATTTATGGATTAAAACAAGCATCCAGATCCTGGAATATGAGATTTGATACTGCAGTCAAATCTTATGGCTTTGAACAAAACGTTGATGAACCTTGTGTATATAAAAGGATCATCAATTCCACTGTAGCATTTCTTGTTCTATATGTAGATGATATCTTACTTATTGGGAATAATGTAGGATATCTTACTAACATTAAGAATTGGCTAGCAACTCAATTTCAAATGAAAGATATGGGAGAAGCTCAGTATGTTCTCGAGATCCAAATAGTTTGGAACCGTAAGAATAGAACGCTAGCTATGTCTCAAGCATCTTATATAGACAAAATGTTGTCTAGGTTTAAGATGCAAGATTCCAAGAGAGGTCTTCTACATTTCAGGTATGGAATACATTTGTCAAAGGAACAATGTCCTAAAACACCTCATGTCACACCCTTTTTCTAAGACCATTTCGTGGAAGAGCCTATAAAGGGAAGAAGTAGGACAAGAGCAGTTGTGCTCAAGTGTTAGTTTACATAAGCTGTAAACGAAGCTTGAATTAGAAGGATTTGATAGAAAGGTTGCGTTGAGTGAATTCTGAATCTTGGAATCAAAGTAATTCTTGAAGTTGAGAATTCTATTGTGTAGGATAAACAGATCAGGAGAACGCAACCATGATTTTAAGCTTAGAAGTAAGACCTATGGAAAGAAAGGAAACCTCATCAAGTGATGGGCAGGGTTAAAAAGAATAGCTGAGAGATAAGTGAAGTTGGACGCATACTTAGTGGAAGACCATGTTGGACGCATGGTAGAGACAAAGGAAACGCATGATAAAGGTAAAACGCATAAGGTAGAATCTTGGAAAGGGGCAATGACAATCTATGGTAAACGCACAACTCCTATTAGGGAAGATTGAGAAGTAAGCCTAAAGGAAGGAGGCTGGAGATGAATATACGATAAGATTTGTCGTTGAGGAAATGGCTCACATAAGGAAGAGATTTGGAAATATGACCTTGGAATACAGCACAAGAGTGCATAAAGGAATAATCAAGGAAACCTCAAGGATAGGAGGAAGGTCTTAGACACAGAACGACATAAAGGTAAACGCAAGGAGTGCGAACGCATAAAAGAAGGTATGATGGTATGTAATTAAGGCAGACGCATGGTATTATGCGGTAAGGAACAAACGCATAGTAGTATGCGGTTGAGACTTTAATGCCAAGTAGTATGCGGTAGAGAAACGCTGTAAGCCCATACCTGACATTTGGGAGTTGGCAAGTTAAGAAGAAATTATGAGATGGGCAGTGAATAGAGAAAGTTGGTCGAGTAGTATGGGAGCAAAAGTGGCTAAGTGTTGGCCATGCGTTAGTGGGGCTATGCGTTGAAAGTATGTCGGAGGCTTGACGAGACTACTGGTACTATGCGTTGAAGAAGGTAGCTCGACATGAACACATGTGATTGGAAGCCACGAGGCATTGAAGGCCACTAGGCGTTGATGGCCACGAGGCGTTGAAGGCCATGAGGCGTTAGAAGCCACTATGCGTTGAAGGCCACTATGCGTTGGAGACTACTATGCGTTGAAGGTTGGTATGTATTGGTACATTAGAAGAGTGGCCGAGAGGATCATGCATTAATCAGCTATTCGGCGACTGGACGTTGAGTAATTGTAAAACAGCAAGTTGAAGCTATGCGTTGCTGAAGCTTTGCACGGAAGGTTGCGTCGGCCAACTTGTAAGAAGGTGATGGTCGTACTGGTGAGTCGGTGGTGTATATATATAAGTAAGTACGCCGACTAAATAAACAATTTAGACATATTTCGAACCCAGATGTACCCCTTTTCGCAAAAGAACAACGAGGAGAGGTGGAAGAAGTTGTTTATGTCGAAGTTAAGTAGGAACCAAATCACTTCCATGGTGAAATTGAAGCTGGAACCAGAAGCTTGACTGTTGACGATAATCTAGACATCATTCAATGTTTGAAGAAGAGTGAGCTGAGGAAGTCAAAGCTAGGGCGAAATTTTAAAGGTTAGTAAGTTAATTCTTAGCAACTTCTATGAAGGATGTTTAAGCTAAATTTGAGCTAGAGTATGTTAAATTCTAGGAAGAAGTAATCGAAGTTGAGCTGCTAGATGATCCAAAGCAACTGGAGTTATTTGAGAATAGTTCTTAAACGAAGAAGAGTTAGGGTTTGAAATCTTGAGGTAAATTAGAAAGCTCACTTCTTTACAAGTTTGTAGAAGAGAGAAAGTTCTGATTTTGGCTGGACTTTGATGTTTAGCAGATTTAAGAACGGGTTAGGAAAAGAAGGAAGAAAACACTGGCCATCGAGCGTCGCTAAGGCAGAAGTATCGCTAAAGAGCTGGAGAGTGATGAGCGAGACAAGTGCTGCTAGTAACGCAAAGGGTCTTGTGTCTCACAACTCTCGCTGAATCTCGCTGAGTATCGCTTGTTAAGGTAATATCACTAGTCTCGCGAAGCTGGGTATCGCTGATGCCGCATGGTTATGAGTAGTTTAACCTAATAATCTCGTTGATTCCTGTGAATCTCACTCATTATGATAAGTTGTAAACAAGAGAGGGACTAGTGATGAAAACCCATGTTTGAGATATTTAAGCAAACATAGTGAATATAAAGAGGAATATTAGAAATGTCTAACACGAAAAAGGTGTGTTTACAGGTCAAGAGGAGCTAGGGAAAGCGTATAACCCGCTCGGAGCTCGGAATAAGTCGTGAGTGACTTTATGGTTTGAGATAAGCTAACTTGAATATTATTTTCTATATGCTTAATAATATCTTTGAAGCATGAGTTGAAGTGTACTCCTATGTATGAAACTAGCACGTATCTTATATGTGATATAGAGCTTGATAATGTATCAGATAATGTTCTAAGCTTTACCAAGCTAGTTGCTAGATGAATGTTTTGAGAATTCTGAGATATCATGATTATAGTTAATTTATGATAAATGTATTGTGCATGTCTGTGCACTAGGAATATTCGAATGGGACCCAATGCTGAATGACACGTGAAGGCATATGGGCAACCTTAGTATTTTATGAAGTCTGAGATATCATGATTATAGTTAATTTATGATAAATGTATTGTGCATGTCTGTGCATTAGGAAGATTCGAATGGGACCCAATGCTGAAGGACACGTGAAGGCATATGGGCAGCGCTAGTATTTTATGAAGCCTGAGATATCATGATTATTGTTAATTTATGATAAATGTGATGTGCAAGTCAGTGCACTAGAAAGATTCTATTGGGACCCAATGCTAAAGGGCATGTGAAGGCATATGGGCAGCCTTAGTATTTCTATGAAGCTCTCACCAAAGGATATAGAGACGGTGATTGAGTATTCCCTGGGACCCTAGTACCGAAGGATATGAGAAGGTACACGGGCAGCCCGAGATCAGATAGACTTATAAGCAGAATAAAAGGCATCTGACGCTGATGTGTTGAGATTACTCCACACAGCTAAGGCTTATTGACGTTGGGTGCGTTGAGCTCGCTCCGCCTCAACAAAGGTTCAACAAAAAGATATTCATTTATGTGATGATAGTTATTTACAAGTTATAGTTATTTACAAGTTTATGAAGCATGTCCAAGCAGTTTATACAAATGATTGTAGTTATGTTTTTATTGAGTTTATACTTTAGATAGTCACTCACTGAGCATTGTAGCTCGTAGATTCTTGTTTCTCTGATGTTTTCTTTCCAGGTAGCGAGATTGTTCTGGGCGCCTAGCCTACCATCAAGATTCGTCTGAGCCAAATTAGAATTTTGTAATTGGGAACTTGTAAACCCCATCTCCATGTAGAAATTGTACTTATTTTGAGTGGCATTTGTGAGGATCACCCGACATACCTGTAAACTTTAAACATAGCCTTTTAAATCTTACTTATGATGCTATTTTATCAGAAAATTTTACATAACTATTGTAAAGGCTAAGCAAATTGCCAGCTGGTTATGATATAGAAATGTATATATAACAGTGTTAACAGAATACAAAATAGGTAACACTCACTCCTAGGTAAAGATATAGGTATATATATAAATATCTAGGATGGGGGTGTTACACCTCAAGAGGTTGAGGATATGAGACGAGTTCCCTACGCATCAGCTGTCGGGAGTCTGATGTATGCAATGCTATGTACACGACCAGACATATGTTTTGCAATAGGAATTGTCAGTAGGTATCAATCCAATCCCGAGTTTGCACATTGGATTGTCGTTAAGAATATTCTCAAGTATCTAAGGAGAACGAGGATCTACGTGCTTGTGTATGGAAATAAGGATTTGATCCTTATCGAATACACTGATTCCGATTTTCAAACCGATATAGACTCAAGGAGATCTACTTCGAGATCGGTATTCACTCTTAACAGAGGAGCAGTACTGTGGAGAAGTATTAAGCAGAGTTGCATTGCTGACTCCACAATGGAAGCGAAATATGTTGCTGCATGCGAGGCAGCCAAAGAAGCAGTATGGCTTAGGAAGTTCCTCAAAGATCTGGAAATTGTTCCAGACATGCATCTACCAATCACTTTACATTTTGATAACAGTGGGGTAGTAGTGAACTCCAAAGAACCAAGAAGCCATAAGCGTGGAAAGCATATTGAGCGCAAATACCATCTCATCAGAGAAATTGTGCAGAGAGAGACGTTATTGTGAGACAAATAGCATCTGAGCACAACATTGCTAATCCATTTACAAAGGCCCTCCGGCTAATGTTTTTTAGGGCCACTTGAAGAGTTTAGGACTACGAGTAGAATAAATAGGGCAAGTGGGAGAAATTGTGGGTATGGGATGCCCTAGTTTATTGTATTTAGATTTCTCTTACTGTACTCAACTTTGTTGTAACCCACTACAAGTTTTAGTCCAAGTGGGAGTTTGTTGGGTTGTATGTCCTAAAACTCGTAGTTTTTTTGTAAATAGGTGATTTTTAGTACATATGAAGTTGTTCAAGTGAATTAATTATTTATCAACTCTAAATCCAATTAAACTACGAACCCTTGGCTACTATCATGAGTACTTGGACTTTTTGTGGAGACATAAACAGGATCAAGTTCGAGTAAGTAGCCTCAATAGTCTATAGTACATGGATCAGGTTGTGTACCTCTTCATGGAGACACTATTGAATACGACTCGCTTCATGATTGTTACAAATGTTGTAAAGTGTCATAAATGAAGTGATTCTGATTTGCTCATGTAGAGACATGTGAGCGGGGGTATTCTACATAATGAGATTGTGTAAGACTGACCCTAAAATAATTACTATTACGTATTAACACCGTTTACGATTAACACTGATTAATTTCACTTATCGATGACCTAGATAACTTGATCTGAATCTGGAGCTATCTATGAATGAGTTTATTCAGAATTATCCCTTGATCTACATAGGTAAGAGTAAGCTCAATAGCGCTGCTCAACATTCCTCCCATTTTAGGGATAAGATCGGGTAGATAGTTGGGAACATTGAATTTGCAAGACGGAATTCATTCCTACCCAACTTAGGGATAGAAGAGAGGTTGTTCTCTTAAGTGTTGTTCCTAGGACTTGAACAAGGGGCCCCATTATCTCACTGGCCCGAGAGGGAATGGATTTAGTGATTAGATCCTAAATCAATTGTTCATAATACAGTTGTTCATCAGGGAACATCTCAACAATGGGGGGACATGAGTTAGCATCCCCATTCTCAATCCTAAACAGGTGGTCTGCAACCACATTTTCACATCCTTTTCTTTCTTTGATTTCTAGATCAAATTCCTGCAACAATAAGATCCACCTCATTAGCCTAGGTTTGGAATCTTTTTTATTAAACAAATACTTCAAAGCAGCATGGTCAGTATGCACTACTATTATAGAGCCAAGCAAGTATGGTCTGAATTTATCAAGGGCAAACACAACAGCTAGCAGTTCTTTTTCAGTAGTAGTGTATTTTTGTTGAGTATATCAAGAGTCCTACTAGCATAGTAAATTTCCCTAAACATGTTATCTCTACATTGGCCTAAAACAACTTCTAAGTCATAGTCACTAGCATCATACATGATTTCAAAAGATTGACTCCATTCAGGTACAACAATAATTGGTGCAGAAATCAATCTTTCCTTCAAAGTATTAAAAGCTAGTAGACATGCATCATCAAACACAAACTTAGCTTCTTCCTTTTCTAGCAAGTTACTCAAGGGTGTAGCAATTTTAGAAAAATCTTTAATAAATCTCCTGTAAAACCCTGCATGCCCTAGGAAGCTTCTGACTCCCTTCACATTATTGGGAGGTGGCAATTGCTCAATGGCGGCTATTTTAGCCCTATTCACCTCTAAACCCTTTTGAGAGACTTTGTGCCCTAGAACGATGCCCTTCTTTGACCATGAAGTGACACTTCTCCCAATTCAGAACAAGGTTAGCATCTTGGCACCTCTGCAAAACACGAGCAAGATTAGCAAGACAAGAATCAAATGAAGACCCAAATCAGAAAAATCATTCATGAAAACCTTTATTATGTCTCCAATGAGCCTCTGAAAAATAGACATCATACAACGTTGAAAAGTAGCGGGGGCATTACACAAACCAAATGACGTTCTCCTACAAGCAAAGGTCCCATAGGGACATGTGAATGTCGTCTTTTCTTGATCCTCAGGAGCAATGACAATTTCATTATAACTTGAATATCATCTAGGAAGTAATAATGAGAGTAACCTGCAAGTCTATCAAGCATTTGATCTACAAAAGGAAGGGGAAAATGATATTTTCTAGTAGCCTTATTCAACTTTCTATAATTAATGCATACCTGCCATCCTGTCACAGTTCTAGTGGCTATCATCTCATCTTTTTCATTTTTAACCACAGTCATACCACCTTTCTTGGATATTACTTGAATAGGACTTACCCATGAACTCTTAGATATGGCATAAATGATTCCTGCATTCAAAAGTTTGAGCAGTTCTTTCTTAACTACCTCCTTCATTGTGGGATTAAGTCTCTTTTGGAGCTCTATTGATGGGTTAAAGGTATTTTCCATCAAGATTCTGTGCATACAAACCGACGGACTAATACCTTTAAGATCCTCAATAGACCAAATAATGGCGGACTTATGATCCCTTAACACTCTCAACAATTTTTCTTCTTCCATAGAGTTAAGATCAGAAGATATGATAACAGGCAAAGAAGATAAATCATCTAGGAATATTTCAAGTGAGGAGGCAACACCTTTGATTCAAGCATAGGTTTCTTAACATCATTTATAACATGCAAAGGAGCTAGAGGCATAGGTTTATACATTTTAGTGCGTATTGGCATGCTATCTAACCACTTAGCATACAAAACAATTTCATCAAAAATAGTATCCACATTCTCAACATCCATTATGCTTTGTTCTAGATGATCATTAACCAACATAACCCCTACATGCTTAAAAATAGTATGATCAATTATGTCTATAGCATGGCAAGTACTACCCTCATCATGATGACTCAAGGACTTATAAATATTAAAGACAACATTCTCATCATTTACCCTTAGAGTCAACTTCCCTTGTTGGACATCTATGATAGCCTTCCCAGTTGCTAGGAATGGCCTCCCAAGTATGATAGGAATCTTAAAGTCCTCTTCCATGTCCAAAACTACAAAATTTGTAGGGAAGATAAATTTTTCAACTTTAACTAATACATCCTCAACAATACCTCTAAGATAAGCTAAGGATCTATCGGTTAGTTACAAGGTGATGGTGGTAGTTGCACCTCTCCAATGTTAAGCTTCCTATAAATAGATAAAGGCATTAAATTAATAGAAGCACAAAGATCACAAAGAGCTCTAGTAACATTTAAAGAACCAATAGTGCAAGGTATAATAAAACTCCTTGGATCTTTCAATTTTTGTGGTAGCTTCTTTTGCAGCACATCACTGCATTCTTCAGTCATACTAATCATCTCATATTGCCTAAACTTCTTCTTTTTAGACAAGACATCTTTTATGAATTTAGCATAGTTGGGCATTTGCTCTAACGCCTCAGCAAATGGGATATTAATGTGAAGCTTTTTTAAAAAATTCAATAAATTTGACAAATTGAGAGTCTATTCCTTTCTTTTAAAACGTTGAGGATAGGGCAAGGTATTAGGTACAAAAGGTAGAGGGTTAGATGACTTACTTGAAGATGTCGACTCCTTTACCTTTTCCTTTTTTTCTAAGACCACCTTGGGTTAATCTTTTATGATAGGCTCTTAGATGGTCTCATCTTCCTCTTGCTCATAATCCTCATCATTAATCAAGGGAGTGGACAGCTTTTTCCCACTCCTCAAAGTCACAGCTCTTTCGGGGCAACTAGGAAATTTGCCCTTTTGCATTGTTTGGAGTGAAGTGACAATTTGGCTAATTTGTACCTCAATATTGTGGATAGCCTTACCATTACTTGTACGGTGCTCTCCAATGCGGTGTCCTTCTCTTGACTCTTTTATGAACTCTACCATCAAGTCTTCTAAGTTGGACTTTTTTTCGGTGTGTGATGGATCTACAATGGAAAATCCGAGAGGACCTTGCAAATTTTTTCTATTGTTAGCATAAGAAAAGATTTCATGGTTCCTCAAGTTAAGATGGTAATGAGTTGGAAGTTGTTGTTGTTGGTGGCCTCAATAGTATCCTTTATCAACATAATTGGCCGTCTCATTACCTTGTTCCAACTCCTTTTGAGTAGACATCTCTGATGCCAAGGCGGCAAGGGAAGCTATGGATGGTGGACTTGTTTGAGTGATAACTTGTAGAAATACAAGTGATGATTCCCTTTATCTTAGAAAAATAGAGTTTAATAGAGAATTATGTGGTAGTATTAGTTAAATTATATTGATAAATCTTCCTATGCGTTCTACTCTTGTAAATTGATGAAGATAATTATTTTATAACTTTTTGAATCTAAAACGCATGTTTTAACGCAGGAACGCGAGCAACCTATAGATGCGTTGGCAACTTCTTAATGCAGGACTATGCGTTGGCAACCTGTGGACGCGTTGACAACCCTTCAACGCAGGATGATGCGTTAGCAACCTCAAGATGCGTCTTACATGTGAAACGCAAGGCAGCGAAAAATTAGGTTAGAATCTTGAGAGATTGTTGGAATATTGACTTGCATGATATGCAGCTAAAGTGGTGGATCTAAATTGAACCGAGAATTATGCAATTAGGCGAGATAGATGCAAAACATCTATTGTGCCTCTAATCACGCAGATTTGCCGCTGATTACGAGCTTCTATAAAAGGGTAGACCTGCAAGCAAAAACTTGTTGTTGATTCTCGGAAGAATCCCTAAGTGACAATAGAATCCCTTCCAGACGATAACCGGAGACGAATAGCTCGAGAGAGAAGAGTCTTCCATCCGCCTGACCATTTCACAGCAGATCTCACGCTTCCATTTCGGTGACTCAAGACATTGAAACGCCTTCCTGCTTTCTATCTTTTTCTAGCTTTGATTTTAGATTTGTTATCAAGACATTGAACTGTCTAAGATTGTATTTCGTTCATTAATCTACAATTCTTCCACGTCTATCCATTTCTCTACACTTTCCACTTATTACTTTGAATCCATGAGTAGCTAATCTTTCAAGGGTCACGGATTGCGTTAGCATCTAAATAAAATTCATAGTGTAACTATTTCATCTTGTCAATTCTAATCTTAATCTTATGCTTATGTTCATCTAGGTAATCGATATAAGTAGTAACAATTAGACTGCTCGAGAGGGTAAATAACTGTGGAACTCAATTGACAAGGCTAAGAAGTGTTACCTAGACATAGGAATAACCTTAGCACTTAATATTCTCCTATGCGTTATAGACATATAACGCATAGCGGCTGACAACCGAGAGAAGAGTTGCAAGTATGAATAGACTTTCACTATGCGTTTCTGATGTTAGAAGCTAACCAACCTGAACCCTGTTTTTATCCATTCATTTAATCCACTTAGATGCTTTTGCTGTGTCGCATACCTCTCCATCAACTACTTTAAATTAGGTTTATTGCTTTCTAGTTAGTTAAACGCATTACTTCTCATCACCTTCTTAAAACGCATGACTAAAATAATCCAAATAATTAGAGAATCTGCATAACCCCTATGTTCGACCTCAGACTCACCGAGAATACCTCATTCTTTGCTTATACTTGGGTGAAGACTAGGAAAACTTGACAGACTAGAAACACATAGTATTAAGCATGTTAAACACATAATATGTTAAACGCATAGTAGTAAGCTTAATAATAAAGATAAGCACAAAAAGTTTTTGACACTTTAGATGTCACACCCCCTCCCGGATTATCCTTCCACAACCCGAGAGAAGGTGTGAAGACAGCAACCTTGACTCCTCTATAAGGTTTAGTGTCCAACCATTTTCACCAAAGACGACCCAGACGAGGTCTTTGCGTTGGCAAAGCATCCCGAACTCGCTTTCTATCTGAAAAATTAGAAAAACATGGGAAAACGTGAGCTAAAGCCCCGTGAGTGACTGGTTTTGTAAAACTATCTTTTATTCGAAAATAGGCATGTTACATTAATACGCATTAAAACAAGGATTTAGCACGATAATTCAACAGAAACAGATTTTCCACAAAACTTTATTAATCTCGTAAATCTGTTCCAAATCAATAGAATCGTTTTCCAGAATGATTAAACAGAAAATCGTTTGGTTTTTCAATCTTCTCCCTTAGTTGAGGCGGAGCAAGACTCAACGCTCTCAACGTCGAAATCATCCCTGGCTTGATGCGGAGCAAGACTCGACGCACCAGCCAAATCAACCACTATGTGCACATAGGAATATGGCGAGTTGCCCAAGTACCTTCTCATGTCCTTTCGTACTAGGTCCCGGGGAAACTCACGTGCCTTTTCATGTCCTTGAGCACTGAGCCTCCTCTAAAACATTTTTATCAATCAGTTTACATAAATAGTTCATCGAGAACCCTTCATAGAAATCAATATATTTCTTGATAAACAACATCCCGTAACATGCCTTTCAATATCATAAAGCAATCATATAAAACATGTCTTTTTGAATAATATGGTCAATCATCATGCGTTTCAAAATAATTCATCACAAAGCCATATCTTATAACAACATTTTTAATAAAAATCAAATTGAAGAAGAAAGGAGTCACTCACTAGTCACTTAAGAATTTCCTCTTTTCCCCTTAAAATCCTGCGTTCCTGAGCCCTTGAACGCAAGGCTTGCGTTTCAACCCGCAAGGTTGCTCAGTTGGACGCAGCGTGTAAGATCTTCTAGATGCGTCGACCTTGTGCCGGATATCCTGGATACGTCGACTTTATTGGACGCAAACCTCATTTTACAAATGCAAGGGTTCCTTCTTCTGCCTTCGTTCTCCTCTTTCTCTTAAGGATTCTTACTTCAGTATGATCAGTCATTACTCTTCCCTCAGGGTCTTATTTATAGAGGGCTTGCCATCCTGCTTCTCTCTTTTGCCACTTGATTGACACATGTCACGCTGCATGTTTGACTAACCATGCATTAGTCCAAGTGTCACCTTGGATGGAACACTTACCATGCCTTTTTAACACCTCATACTTTAAGGTGTCAAGTCTATATGAAGCCACCTGGCCTTAATAAGCTTATCTTAAGCATCCAACATTTTTCCAATAGGCAACCATTCATTCAGCACAACGTCCTCGTGTGTTCTTGAGTTCCCTTTAAGGTTTGAGCTTCACTACTCACTTTTCTAACTCTCAGCCAACTACACTACCGTCTTCGACGCATAGAGATAACTTTGTCTTCAACGCATAGGGACCTCAACGCATAATAATCTTACCAACGCATGGTAAGCCAAGTACGTTTCTTCCCTCGCCAACGCGGCGACTACATCAGCTCACAACCATTCGTGATCACCCTTAACGCATAGCCGCACTTTTATAAACCAGTGCTTACACAATGCCTCTAGGCGTTAATGACAAACGTTCAATACTATGCGTTTGTACCTCATCGCATCATACCATGCGTCCAACTCCTTATGTCCATAACAACAACTCCTCCTCAAGCTCTTCCTCTACGCGTTGGTCCTATTGCGTTTACCTTCATCCTGCGTCCATGACCATCTTCCCATCCTTGGACATTCCTTGATTATTCCCAAGGTTATTCTTTTAATCCTTTTCCTTGCACTTAAACTATTTCTCTTAAGATAGATTAGCATGCGTTCACCACATACTCCAGTTTTTGTGTTTACTTCGCAACCTTAATAATCAATGGTAGCCACCTTCAACTCATAAGCCCCTCGACGCATAGCTAATAGCCGTCCTTAACACGTGAACTCCTCAGCGTATAGCTTATAACATTCTCAACGCATAGCTGATAACCTTCTCAATGCATAAACTTTATCAATGCATAGTAAAACTTCTTACCAACACTATCCCGTACTCTGCTATTTCACTTTTCACCCTTGGCCATTAGTAAATATTTCCTTTTAACTTCCTATACATCGCTGTACTTCCAGGATATATAATGTAAACCAAGTGATAATCCTCTTATTCAACCTTTTAGATTTCGAGGTTACCCTTCTACGCGTCCACTAGGTATACCCAACGCTTTGCTTCCACATTTCTCCCATACTTAGCCGTTTCCTTTAACAATTATTCTAATATCCCTCCTTCTATTGTTTTCTTTTATTAGGTTTGCTTTCAACTCTACAGCATATCCAACGCCTGAACTTAGTTTCCTTTTTATTAGCTCATAAGACTATTTCTACGTAAGGTTGTTTCTCAATTATTAACTATTAAGAATTTGTTTTCTCAACGCGTCGCCTTGCCAACGCATAGAAATTCTTCAACGCATAGAAATTTTCCCAATATAATAACCTTCAACGCTTAACGGCCTCTCCCGCACACACTATACCATAATCGGGGACTTTTTGATCAGCCCAATGAACCTTCATAGCAAACCCGTTTAGCGCATAGCTGCTGCCCGTCGCATAGCTACTGCCCACGCATAGTTTATCAATCCATCGCTAACCTTCAACGCGTAGTTACAGCTTATCACATGGTTTACCAACGCATAGTCATGATCAATACTCAATAGTTCTTGTTCCTTTTTCCTTCGTACTATTACTCTTCACAACGCCTAACACATTACTTTCCTTAACTTCACTTCCCGACGCGTTGTCAACCTTTCCAACGCAAGGTACTTTTCCCACGTGATGGTTCTACTTCACTTTACATCATCGATGCGTGGTACTTCACCCCATTCAACTTGCCATCATTAAAACCTAATCTTATAGCTTGGTAACTTCTCAATATTGAATACCATGCGTTAGAGCTTAACCATCTATGCGTCAACCTGATTTCCAAAATACATCTAACTTCAACCAATTCCCAACTATACCTTTAGTCCTTCATTCTTACCCTTGGCGAGACATCCATCCTTTTCCTAATATCATTCATCTCAACGCATAGAATTTCTTAGCCATTATTCAATAATTTCACAAACTTAACTTTTTTCCATTTTAAAAGTCCCGTTAATCCACACCTTTTATCTTTTTATCCTTACTAGCCCTTTTGAATACCTAGGTTTTTGGAGATAGTACCTTACATTAGATCTACAAACGCAACATTGAGCTTGGCCCCCTACAGTTAATTTAGAAAGAGCATTAGTAAGGGAGGCCATTTGAGCTTTAAGAGAGTTTACCTTATCCACTTCATACAATCCGGCGACTTTTGGGATGATTGGAGAAGACTGTTCACATGGCCAATTGTACGATGTAGTGGCCAAGTCCTCTAGTATGGTATAGGCCTCTTGAGCATTCTTGGAGAAGATTGACCCTCCGACGGTGGCATCTAGGATGGATTTGGTTGAACTTGACAATCCATTGTTGAAGAGTTGAATTTGCAACCAATCCGAGTAGCCATGTTGAGGGCACCTCCTCAAGAGATCCTTGTACCTCTCTCAAGCCTCATATAGTTGTTCATCTTCTAGTTCGCGAAATGTTCCTATCTTCGTTCTTAACCTTTGAGATTTAGCCTGTGGAAAATACTTGTTCAAGAACGCTTGAGCCAAAATCTCTCACGTGGTGATACTATCCGGAGGTATGGTTTCCAACCAATCCTTTGGTCGGTCCTATAAAGAGAAAGGAAAAAGTCTTAGTTTGATAGCATCATTAGAAACAACATTCATTTTTACCATTTCGCATATCTCCAAGAAGGACCGTAAGTGCTTGTGAGGATCTTTATTGGTTCTTCCTTTAAAGGCTAGCTCTCTAGCCATTTGGATCAACCCCGGTTTCAACTCAAAGTTGTTGACATTGATGGGCACATTCATTATGCCGGGTTGATTTGCCGGTAATGTCGGTTGGAGGTAGTCCCGAATTGTCTTTGTTATCTCCTCTGCCATCTCCTCGGTTTGATTGTGTAAAGCCCTTAGATTCCTTCTATAGGTTCTATCAATCTTGGGATCAAGAGGGAGGAGGTTAGTATTATCACGAGGCATAAACTGACAAAATAATCAACCAAATAATATACACCTCAAATTAAGATCTATCAATTCTAATGAATATTAAGCAATAAAAAACCGTTTTTTGGATCCCTGGCAATGTCGCCAAAAACTTGATGCGCACGTTCCATGTTAACCGCAAGTGTATGGGTCAAGTTATAATATAAGACGGTGAAGTTCGAATATCGTTCCACTGAGATCCAATTGTGAAGGTTAAGTTACTTAGCTATTCTAGAATTGAATCAATTTTATTTGAGCATTCGAATTCAAGTTGTGATTTTAGAAAGACTAAAAAGGAAAGAAAATAAATAAGAAACACAATAGTCAAAGAGAGTTCTAGGGTAATGAATCGTTTACTTCATCATGCAATATTCTAGGGTTCATAGATTTTATTGTAATTCTTATGCTTAAGTCTAGAAACATACATCCAAGTTATTTTCTCTAAAAAATAACATTTTCTCATGCAACTCAAATTGATTACTAATTTCTTGAAACCAATACAAATTACATGGCTTTAAGAGTAGTCTTTAGTAACTTTCATTGTTAACCTAACTATTTTCATGAGAGATTAACAACAATTCTTTGTTATAGATCTAGTTATATATACAATCTTTCAACCATACATCTAACCTAACATTCAAACATGGCCATTCAACAAGAATTTAAGCACAATAACAAAGAAAAACATAATTATTATAACATAATCATGAAGAGTCTACAATATCAACATAACTGCATAAACAAATCATAAAAACCCTAAAACTAAATAGTTTAGCCACTCATAGCTTGAAGCAACATGTTTAAACAATATAAACAAAGAAAGAATGTAAAGAAAGGGAAACTCTACTGAAAAGAGGCTCTTGATTGAGGAAGCATCGTCAAGTTTTCCTTGGCCTTCACGTCGGAACTCGAACGACACTACGACTCTCTCTTGAACTCTTTTCTCTCTTCCTTGCAACTAATTCACTCTTTGAACTCTCTAATGAACTTTCACTAAATTCTCTTTTTCTTATGTCTCTTGGTGTGTAGATTTGTGATAGACCTATTGGAAACCCTCCAATTTATAGAGTTGGTCACCCAAAATTCTTTCCAAAAATGCAAATTCTTCAAAAAAGGAAAGATGATGCCATGGCGCTGGTCAATGGTGCCATGGCGCTGACCGACATTAAAAGATCGGGCGCTGTGCTGAGGTAAAAGCTATTTTCGGGAAAAAGCACCGTGGTAACACCATACCGACATCGCGGTGCTACCCTCTTTTTGGCACATTTGGAGTTTTCTTCACTTTTTCAACGAATTCTGGCTCAGTTTTGATCTTTTAGTCTTCACTTCTAATTTTCTTTATTTTGACCTAAAACCACTAGCAAACAAGTGAAATCTAATATAAACTCCCTTAATTTGAGAGAATAGAAAGCACTTTTCAAGCGCTTTTTCAATGGGCATGATTTGTTGCCCACCTACTGTGCCACCAACCTCTTTTGCATGCTTATGAGTTAGCCCATGCTTATTTAGTGATTTTGGTTAGTTTTGGCTTCAATTTGAATATTTTTGGGTTTATTTGGAAATTTTCGAGACTAAATGAGTATTTTAGATAACATTCCATGAAAATACATGAATTTGGAATTTAGGTGAATTTTGGAAATTTATGAATAATTTGAAAGTATATGAAGTGTAAGCCTTAAGCAACCATGGATAAGGTCTTAAATTAAGTCTGAGAGGTTAGGAATTATTAACGGTATCATGGTTGAGCTAATTTATGGTTTTATTTGGGTGATTTAAAGATATTTGAGCTGAAACTTTGAAATAGTTATATGTTGAGGATAAATGGATATCGGGATGATCTTAGTTGAGATTATGAACTTGGTATAACTATTGTTGAGCTAAATATTTGTTTTGATGATAATGAGAAGCTGAGGATCTGATTTTTAGGTCAAATTAGGATTTGTGACATATACAAGCCCGAGGGAGCGAACTCATAGCTGTGAGTGACAAAACACTTTCAATCAAAGTTTTATTGAATCTTAAGCTAAGCATGATGTTAAATATATTTATGAACAATATTTTGCTTAAGTATGGAGTTTTACATGTTTTATGAACTAAGTTACTTGAATAAAGTATATTTATGTTTTAAAATGATGTTTCATGAATGAAATTTACTCAATGCACGATTTATGAGCTATTTGAATGTAAAGCATGATTTATGAGCACTTGATATGTAAAGCATGTTTTGTACTTAGATGTTTTGTACCATATTATGAGATAGGACCTTGCTACCTAAGGACTTATGAGACGGTATCAAGACAGCCCGAGACCTTGGTCCCAAAGGATAATAAGACGATATCAGGGCAACCCAAGATATATGGATGTTAGGTCTTTGGGACCCACTTTAGTATGCAATAGGCTTTGGGTCATATGCTGGAGTGCTTTTTCCTTATAGGTTAGCTCTACGTGCATGTAGGAGAGTTATGGACGTTGAGAGTGTTGAGCTTGCTCCACCTTAACTAAGGTTTAAAGGGTACCAATGTTTACTACATGTTCTTTATGTGTTCAAGTTAAATGTTTTATGCTTCTCTGATTTATGAATATGTTCATTAAGCTAAGTCTTTAAATGTTCTAGTTAATAAATTTTCTTAACTATCACTCACTAGGCTTCGTGCTTAACGTTCTCCAATTTTTTCTTTTTTTTTTTCCTAGGTAGCAAAAGGTTTCCAAGAGCTTAGCCTACTACGCCTCATTTTTCCAGCTGATCCACTAGCTCACGTTAGTAGTAGGACATGTATAGCTTTTGGCACGTAGTTGGGGGTGGAGTGTTATTTGTGGAAGCTAGTATAGTTAAGGGTTTTATTTGTAAACTTAAGTGGATGTAAATAAATGATGCGACATGGTTTTTGTATGAATGAAGTTACTATGCTTGTATTCTATGGATGCCAGGGTGATAGTCATTGTTTATCAGATGATCCAAATGAACAGGTTCCTACGGAGGTTATGTGTTACTCTGTTTATCATTGTGCTAGACATACAGGTTAACCCTAAGATCGAGTTTATTATGAGTAAGGCTTAAGATAAGAGAGACATGTAGCAATATTCTCATACTTTCTCTTAGATTAAGAGGGTTATTTTGGGAGGGGGTGTGATAAGTTGGTATCAGAGCACAAGTTCTTGGGAAAAAACCTAAATTCTAGGAGTTTTAGGATCATGCATATAGCTAGGAGCATGTCATGGCTTTATTATCCTAATATGTTGGTATTTTATAAAAACCATGCCTCTAACACGCGGATGAGGTAGGCAAGCTGGGACTGGAATACTTGAAGCTACTTGGAGCAAAGATGGAGCTCAAGCTTCTGAGGGAGAGTCCAGTAACCCTCAGGCTCGAGCTAATGTTAATATGAAGGAGCATATTTTCAACAGAATAGCTGATAACTTGTAGAAATACAAGTTATTATAGTCACTATTTGAATTAATTAGAGTAACTTTAGAGCTAAACGCATGAATTTGGTAGTTGAATTATGTAAAATGTCTTACCATGCATTGGCACTATTTACAAAAGAAAATACCTAAAAAATTATGAGCTTTTTTGTTCTTAACGCAGGATTAAGAAGAAAAGAAGCACAAATAACCCAAGTACTAGAGACGAAGCTGCTGCGAGAACAAGTGAAAACCCATGCGTTGAGACTATGCGTTGAGAAAAAGTAGATACAGACGCCTAGGCAAAAGCTGTCATATCATTATGCAAAAGGACAACACTTTATTAGATCATGGCAGAACCAATGGGCCGACAATGTGAAAAGTCTACGCAACAGGGCAGGAAATTTAATGCAAAGGTGTCAGGTCATCATGAGTTTCAACTTTTCAACGCCTATAAATAGCCCAAAGTTTCTCCATTCAAGAGGAGAGAGAAATGAGTTTAAGAAGCGAAAGCTCTACACAAATTCTCCTCACCATAACCAGCCTCCATTTCGAGCTCTTCTGGGAGAAGGATTCTGAGAATTTTCAGAGTCATCTCCCAGTGAGTGAGAACCTTCACCCTATGAAATTTATGTATCAGATGGCAACCATCTCAAGCCTCTATGAAGCAAGACGTTGCCTGTGGCGGCTTGACGTCTTCCATTTCTGTTTTATCTCCATTTTCCTTCTTCTTACTTATATTTTGTTAATGACATTCGAGAGAATGCTTTATTTTCTTAATATGAGTTTGATTGACGATTATTTTCCATCCATTTCCATGTTAAATACCTTACACCATGTTGTTTGAATGCTGAATGAGTTAGATGTTAGAAGTTAGTCTCTCTTAAGCAATATTAAGTATGTTACATCTTGATTAATGCATATCATTAGCTTGCATAACTTTGTCTGACAAACAAAAGTAGCAAGCACGACTGTCTAGCTTGAGAAAGTAGATGGTTAATCTTTAGCATTTATCAGGACTAAATGAGGTGCAGAGATATAGTTCATCTTTTGCCAACGCAAACTTACCATGCGTCTTAGAGATAAGATTAATGTGACGTCGAAACATTGAGAGATGGATTCACAAACTCAGTTTGTAGGTATGTAATCATACTTAGATATGCTTAAGTAACAACTAGCTCCTGCGTTAACTCTACTTTTATCGCATGGTTCCATTCATTCTCAACGCATACTATCTGACACTAAATGACATTTGACTAACCATCGCCGCGTCCACCTCATTGTTAGTTGTAGGAAATTTTATTCATTCTTTATATATAGTTTTAGATACATACAACCAACACATGCACATATTACATGTATAGTTCATCGCATAGTCAAGCATCTAATCTCAACGCCTAGTTAAATCCCTGCGTTCGACCCTGGACTCACCAGGAAACCTATAAGAGCTTATACTTGGGCTTTTTATAGGAAAACTTGCATAATCATGATCATATTTGAGTAATTCTCGACGCATCTTTATACAGAATTGATAATATCTATTTTTTTGCAACAAGCTATGAAACTCAATTTAAATCGAATAGAAATCAAACAAAAAGTTTTTGGCGCCGTTGCCGGAGATTTGAATTAATAATTTAGGTTTTGAAATATTTTCTTGATTTATGTAGAAAATCTCAATCTTGGGCCGTATAGAGCGTTTAGCCGAAGACGTACCTGATAGTTTATGAACAAAGAACATCCTGAGTTCATTTCTGACCCTGAGATTGAGAGAACCTTTCGGAAAAGAAGTAAGACATTCCAAAGGCGGCGACAACTTTACAGAGAGAAAAAAATGGAAAATCAAGCAAACAACGCTAATCAGCCTTTGAGAGCCAATAATAGGGCTAACGACAGACTTGATGAAGCAATGAACCAAGCGTTGGCCCAAGCGCAGCTTCAAGCTCAGTTGCAGATTGATCAACAAACTCATCCTATTCTATTGGCACATGATCGGAACCGTCCGATCAGGGATTACGCGTCGCCAATCTTATATAACTTTTCACCTGGAATTATGCGACTCAAGTCTCAAGGTTCGAGATTTGAAATGAAGTCAGTCATACTTCAGATGCTACAAACAGCAGGTCAGTTTGGGGGATCACCCGGTGAAGACCCTCATGCTCACCTAAAAAGCTTCATCGAAATCTGCAATACCTTCGTCATCCCAAATAGAAGTGCAGATGACATCTGGTTGACGCTGTTCCCATTCTCTCTCAGAGATGAGGCAAAACAGTGGGCATACTCTTTGGAACCAGGTGAGATCACCACTTGGAACCAAATGATAGAGAAGTTTATGAAAAAGTTCTTCCTACCGACGGAGAATGCTCGAAGAAGAAGAGATATCGCCAATTTTCAGCAAAAGAAAGAGAAACCCTGAGAGATGCTTGGGCAAGATTTGGCTAACAATCGTCGACGTAGCCTGCTTATGCTGATGCAATTTTCAAGCATCAGCATAGATTCGGCTCCATGACTGCCGTCGGTAGTTCCTTTCAAAGTCGACGCCTA
The DNA here is from genome assembly GCA_030954485.1 of Citrullus mucosospermus. Classification (NCBI taxonomy): domain Eukaryota; kingdom Viridiplantae; phylum Streptophyta; class Magnoliopsida; order Cucurbitales; family Cucurbitaceae; genus Citrullus; species Citrullus mucosospermus. The sequence goes on from CM062059.1 coordinate 21,323,777, forward strand.
TTTTTTGTGGCATCGACATTGGATCCGTCGACGAACCTACGCCAATGGCTACATTGCGTCGGTGTACGATACGCCGATGCGTTTTTCGACTTACACCGATGATTGTTATCATTGACAAAAGTAAGATTTCTTGTAGAGTATGTTGAAAGAGAAATTTGAAATGTTCAAATTTATGAGGGAAAATATTAATTGTATTGGATACAATTAATTGCATGATTTATTATAAATTTTATTTGAATGTGATGCAAATTATAACTTTATAATATGGAGAATTAATTTATTTGAATATGATTCAAATAATTAATTATTTATTTGGATAAAATCCATATAATAAATAGAGAGAGAATTAATTAATTAATTTGAATTGGATTCAAATAATTAATTATTTAATTTGGATGAGATCCAAATCAAAGATTCTCTATATAATAAATAGAAGGAGAAATATTTAATTAATTTGAATTGGATTCAAATAATTAATTATTTAATTTTGATGAAATCCAAATCAAAGATTCTACATAAAATAAATATTTAAATAAGATTTAAATATTTTAAACCATTTAATATGAGATATTATTTGGGTAGATATTTATTAATATTGGATATTATTAAATATTTGATTTAAAGTCTATGCAAAGGGTTTATTTTAATAGGATTAAAAGTAACCCATAGAGTTCTATAAATAGGGCCCTTGGGAGCCTTCATAACACACACTCTCTAAGAGAATAATCTATACGATTACTCTAAAATTCTTCCTTTACTAATTCTCCCAATGTTCTTAGAAAAATTCTAAGAAAATTCTTCTTCCCATTCTTTCAAAGAAGCGATTCCCATAAACCGATTCTTGCCAGAGTCATAGCGAGGAATATCCTTGGAAAAGGAAGACTACAAGGAGAAGACTATCGGTTCAAAAATTATAGATTGGCAAAGGTATGATGCTTAATATTTTCTTTACGTTTTTGTATTTTTAATTTTTTCAATAAATCAAAGAACGCGATCACACACTTCCGCCAGGGATTAAATTCCCTTCATAAACTTGGATCACAAGCTTGTGGAGTTAGGAAAATTTTGGCTAGTTTAGAGGGCATTATGTGTTAAGATGAAGAAGAGGAAGAAAAATTTTGGCCAGTTTAGAGGGCACTATGCGTTGAGATGAAGAAGAGGAAGAAAAGTTTTTGTGTCAACTTGAGTTTTGGGTTAAGAATAAATGGTAGGTGAGTTTGGAAGAAAACTACGTTAAGTGATTTTCGAGTCTTGAATGACAAGGTGGTCTATAAGCTTACAAAATCTTGTAAGTGTCACGACTATACTTGGAGAACTCAACTATGCTACAAAAAGACAAGGGTTGGACGCATGGTTGAGGAGAAGAGAGGAAATTTCACAAAGTGTTTAAAAAGGAAGAGTTGGAAGCATAGTTGAGAGCTAGTTATGAGTTGGACACATCCTTGGGGGAAAGACAACCATGTTGGACCCATGGTGACCATTTTGGGAGGAAATTGGTTAAGTGTTGAAATGTTGGAAGGAAACCTAAGTTTTAGGAAGGAAGGTTAAACGCATGGTGCAAAGTTGAAAGAGAAACTTCACCATACCTAGGGTTGGACGCATAGATCATTCTTCTAGGAAGAATTGGCTAAGTGTTGGATGATTTGGAGAGTTGAGAAGTAACCCTAAGGAAGGGAAAGATGGGTTGGACACATAGTTGAAAAAATGGTTGAAAAATGGCCAAGTATTAAGGCTTAAGAGAGGAAAGTTGGAAGCGTAGTGTCACGTGGTCAGTGTTTCTGACTAACCAACCGCGCGGCACTTGGGTGCATTTGCTGTCAAAGACACGCCAAGTAAGCCTTTGAAGTTATAAGGATTGTTTCCTCCCTAGGCACAATCGGGTGAGATTGGCAAAGGAAGTGTTTAGCACGGAGAACTTGAGAGAGTTTGAGTGAATGAGAGCTTAGAGGGCTTCACCAACCAAGAGAGAACGCACAAGCTTAAGGAAAGTCACTTGTATTGCTTAGGTTCTCCCCATGACTACAAGACTTGATTACAAATGAGCCCCTCCTCCTTATTTATAGAGGAGCTAGTCGACTTCCTCTAGCATGACCAACTTACAATGTCGGTCATGATGCTTCTAGACTTTTCCTGTATGTACATTGGGCGGCAACCTATGTACAAAGCTAGAACTAACCGACTAAGGCCCATGCTAGAACAATCTAAACCTATCGAGAGCCGTCTAGCATATTTATATAGGTGACAACTCCAGCAGCTTCTCGTGCCATCCAAACCTGTCGAGGCGCCTCTCGGGTCTTCCAGCACCATCGCGTGTCTTCCCACATAGTCCAGTACCTTTGAAGTTCTTCTGAAGCTTCCTCGTGCCGTCGGGGCCATGGGCAAGCTGTAAGCCCCGCATCTATCTTTATGAGAACGCAAAGTAAGAAGGGGGCCGAGAGATGGGTGAATGTGTAAAGTAGTTGGCTGGCTTGCGTTTGGAGTGGGAAAAATGGCTAAGTGTAAGCTATGCGTTGATGGCAACCTGTTGTGGAGGAAATAATTTTGGTGTAAACGCAAAGGTGAGGGAAGCTGATCATGCGTTGAAGTTGAGACACGTTGAGGACATAAGGCGTGGAGGATCATTATGCGTCAAACGCATCGAAGGCAATGTGCCGATTAGAAGTAAGGGCCACGAGGAGTTTGGGAGCTGGTTTGCGGTGAGGCTGGTATGCGTTAGACAAGGAGTGTTGGCTGAGAGAAGGTAATGCGTATGTTAACTATTTGGCGGGAGAGTTTGAAATGAGATATCACCAGAGGCCGTGTACGTTGCTGAAGCTAAGCATAGGAGGTATGCGTTGAACGGACTATAGCATAGAATTGAAATGGAGTACAAGTCGGTGGTATATATATAAGTGGTCTGAGAATTCAATTGTTCTGCTTGCATTTCAGAGCTCGAGTAGGGTCCATTTTAAGGCGAAACATCGAAGGGAGGTAGAAGAAGATGTTCGTGCTGATCTGAAGCAGAAATCTCATTGAATTCGTGGGAGAAACTTGGGTTTGACAGAGGTTTCGCCTGTTGTGGTCTTTTCAGAGTGATGCTCGGTTTTGGAGGAAGAACAAATTGAAGAGACGAAGGTTAGGGCTGAAATTTGAGGTTAGTAAGTTAACTCGATTTCTAGCAGGTTTCATGAAGGATGTTTGAGCTGTAATTGTTTAATTGTGTGTCAAACTCAGGAAGAAGAGACGGGAGTTGAACTGTCGAATGAGTAGAGGTAACTCGGAGTTGTCGGGGGATATGTCCCAAACGGGGAAGATGTGCTTCATTAAATTTTGAGGTAAGATGAAGGACCTGTATTCTAACAAGTTTGTAGAAGGAAGAAAGTACTGAAATTGATTGAAACGAAATGTTTAGCAGGTTGAAGAAGGAAGAAGAAAGGAAGAAGGAAACGGTTCTGTCACAGCAAAAGTATCGCTGAGTAAGCGAGAGACTGAGCAGCAGAGAAAGTAACGCTGCAACGCAAAGATAGGCTTGCGTCTCACAACTCTCGCTAGAGTATCGCTAGGTATCACTCCTCAAGGTAGTTTCGCTAGTTTTAATCAACGCAGTGTCGCTAGTACAGTTTGAATATCTTTTGAGTAACGCTGGTAGCTTACTAATTTCTATAGAGCAACGATGCTACTAAATGTTAAAGGAAAAAGGGAGATTTTGGAAAACTAAACTTGAGGATTGTGTATTTTCAGGCCAAGAAGAGCTCGGGGAGGCTTATAACCCATTTAGAGCCAGGACCGATTGTGAGTGACTGTTTGTTATACCTTGTGTTAAATTTAGTACGCATATTGATGAGAAAACGTGATTCAAGGTAGTATGCCTTATGTATGAGATGTGTTAGTGATTTAAGAGAATATTATTACAAATGTCTAAACACATAAGTGGCTGAGGGACCTTATGGTGAAAGCTACATGTGAGTAAGTTTGAAATTAAGTGCTGAGGGATCTGGAAGGCACTTGAATAACAGTAGAAAATGGACTACAATGCTCAGGGATTGTAAGTGAAGGCATGTAGTAATCCATCACACACTAGCTCGTGCCGAAGGATCATGAGTGAAGGCACTTGAGCATGGATAGAGTTTGTTACCTGTGCCGAGGGATTTCATGTGAAGGCACATGGTACAAAAATTATAAATGAATAAGTGCTGAGGGACGGAAAGTGAAAACACTAAATAAATGAAAGCTTGTGAGACATGAGAGTTTGATAGTTATATATGCATAGTGTAAAAGTGAATCTTGACAGTTTATTGGGACGTGTTATGCGTTGGTTACTATCTTACAAACTGGTTTTAAGTTGTCATGATTAGTTTTAGTAGATTTAGTCACTCACTGAGCCTTTTGCTCATCCAGTTTGTTGTTGTTTGTTGTTTCAGGTAGCGAGCGTGTCCAGGACGCCTAGCCTACTGAAGAATCTCGTCTGGACCCATCTGGAAGCGAACCTCTGGGATAGTTGTAAATATTTAGATTGTTCATATGTCATGTACTAAACATCTTCCATGAGAGTGTAGTGAAAGGGGGAGCGTGTTGTACTTATTATGTGTATACCAACATGTTAGTTAAAAGTTTACACGTTCTTCTGTGACGAGATAATGGGATTGTTGTATGATTTGTTAATCTTTTATGGTGTTTATATTATAGAGACTCGTGATGAATAGGATCATGCTCATTCGTAGGTATAGAGTAAATCTGGGTTGGGGTGTGACACAAGCAATCAGGCCCCTTCTCATGTCTTTCAGATGCTTCCGGATGTGTCAGGCACCAGGCCATGGGCGCTGGCACTGCCCAGCGGCCTGCTCATCCTTCGAGACATGACTAGAGGCGTGTGGGACCTTCCATGTGTCTAGAGACACCGTTGGATGCATGGGTTGTGCTTTGTGTGCGCCTGATGAGGCGACGATGGATGCACACTATCAGCACTCGCAAGACGCGTTTGCGGGACTTCTGCCATGAACGGGTATTGGGCATGCGTTAGACATGTATACCTAGCAACCTTGTGCAGTCTAGCGGGCAACGCTGCCTCTCCTGGCAGATGCGTGCATGGGCTGTGTTGTACAGACAGATCTCAAGTCCCCGGCAACGGTGCCAAAAACTTGTTGTGCATGAGATTGTGGAATTGGAAATATACTCACGCAAGGTGCAGGTTAAGCTACTATGATGCATTTCACACACCATGCGTTGAGCATGCTATGCGTCTTACTTATGCTTAAATTCTATGCGTTGGTGATCTGTCAAGTTTTCCTCTCATTTACCCAAGTATAAGCAAAGAAGTAGGTTTTCTCGGTGAGTCCGAGGTCGAACACAAGGATTATGTTGATTCTATATTTGAGTGGATTATATGCATTCCAGTGGTAACCAAGAAATAATTAGGATGTGTTTGTTTCTAATCTAAAGAAAGCGGTAATATGTACATTATACTAAAATGTGGAAGATGGAAAGGCATGCGACACAGCAAAGTCAGCTAATGATTTGAATGAATGGATAAAAACGGGGTTCAGGTTGGTTAACATCTAACATCGGAAACACATGGTGATAGTCTATTCATACTTGCGACTCTTCTCCCGGTTGTCAGTCGCTATGCGTTATATGACGCATAGGAGAGTGTTAAGAACCAAGGTTATTCCTATAGACAGGTAACACTTCTTGGCCCTTGTCAATTGAGTTCAACAATCACTTACCCTCTCGAGCAGTTTGATTATTACTACTTATATCGATTAGCTAGATGAACATAAGCATCGAATTAAGTTTGCAATTGACAAGATGCAATAGTTACACTATGGTTCTTAGTTAGATGCTAACGCAACCCTAGACCCTTGAAAGATTAGTTATTCATGGATTCAAAGTAAAAAGCGGAAAGTACAGAGAAATGAGTAGACATGGAAGAAATATATATTGATGAACAAAATACAACTTTAGATAAGCTCAATGTCTTGACACAAATCTAAAATCAAGATAGCAAAATAAGATGGAAAGAAGGAAAAGGCGTCAATGTCTTGAGTTGCCTGGATGGAAGCGTGAGGTTCTATTGTGAAGTGGTCAGGCGGAGGGAAGACTCTTCTCTCTCGAGCTATTCGTCTCCGGTTGAGGTCTGGAAAGAACTCTACTGTCACTTAGGAATTCTTCCGAGAATCAACAACTCTTTCTCATCTTGCAGAGCTGCCCTTTTATAGATGCTGCGTTCGCAATCAATGGCAAATCTGCTTGATTGGCGGCGAGATTGATATCATGCATTCATCTCGCCTGATTGCGTAATTCTCGGGTCAATTTAGATCCACCACTTCAGCCACAGATCATGTATGTCAATCTTCCGACAATCTCTCAAGATTCTGATTTGATTCTCCGCACCTTGGGTCTTATGCGTTCATGGAGAGTTGGGCTGATGTCAACGCGTCGTAGGTTGCTAACGCATAGTCTTGCATTGAGTAGTTGTTAACACATCTTTAGGTTGTTCGCGTTCCGTTCAGATCATGCGTCCATGAAGAACAGATTGCTAACGAGTAGTCCTGCATTAAGAAGTCATCAACGCATCGTTTGCATTCCTGCGTTAAAACAACGTTTTAGGCTCAAAAAGTGGTAAAATCATTATCTTCATAAAAATACAAGAGTATAATGCAAAGAAAGATTTATTAATAGAATTTAACATAAACTACCGCATGCTTCTCTATTTAATCTTTATTTCTCTAAGAAAAAGGCTATCGTAACTTGTATTTCTACAAGTTATGAGGCTGCATGGTTGTAGCTGGTTGCGCAGCCACACTATCATGCGTTGACGCATATGGGCATGCGTCGAGGCTCTCGATGGAGTGTCGGGCTGCGACAAGGGCGCACGTCTGAGGTTGGGGCATGACCCGATAGCTTGGGCAACCTTGTCTGATGCCATGGCGCTTGCGTTGGCCTGGCTTAGCAACGACATTGCCCCTCTTCCTTGACCCTTCCTTGGCGATGCTATGCGAGTCAAGGGCATCAGTGGCGCGATTTGAAGGGGCGTTTTTCTGACACATGACAATAGGCTCGAGAGGCACACCATAGATGCATAGGTAAGGAACTAAGGAGTCCATGGGGGCAATGTTGAGAGTCTTGGACGCATGGATCAAAGGAAAGAAGATGTTGGACGCATAGCTAAGGAATTTGGAGGAGACCACACACATAGTGAGCTTTGTGAGTAGAAATTGACTAAGTGTGGTAACCCCAGGACAAGTTGGACTCATACTTCCTAGAGAATGAAATTTTGGCCAAGTGTTGGACTCTTGAAGGAAGCTTGGACATATTCTTGGTATGTTGGATGCATAGGAGGATTTTGACAAGAAAAATTTGGCTAAGTATAGGAAGGTTGGAAGAAGAAAAGAGAGCAAAAGGAAGCCAAAACCCCAAAAGCATCACCATGGACACATTGTTGAGGGAAGTTGGACGCATGGTCCTTATCTTGGGACTAGGTTGGACTCATGATGAGTATTTTTGGTGCTAAGTGGCTTCATTTGGACATGATACTTCATAAGTAGAAGGTGTCAAGATGCATGACAAGAACACATGCAAGAAGCCACTTGGTTGGGCGCATGGACACTTCCCATGCATGGTGACATGTGGGAGCATAGATGTAAACCTTGGAAGCAAAAGTTGGATGACAAGGCTTGTCATCCAACTTCTATAAATAAGACCAAAAGGTATAGGAGCTCTCACCCCATCACAAGCACCCAATTTTTCCTAAAGAAAGGAGAGAAGGAAGGTTGGGAAGCAAGCTTTACGTCCAAGGGGGTAGGTCTGCGTCCAAGGTGTTGTTTTCCTTCCTATCATAAGGTTGTTTACATCCATCAACTATCCCAAGTGTCCAAGGAAGGTTGCCCTGCGTCCAACTGAGCTGTTTGAGGTGAAAAAGTGTTGCCTTGCGTTCAGATTGTGCAGCCATGTGCCTAAGGAGGAGTTTTTTGGCATCTAGGGAGCTGTCTTAGGGTTCCTGAGGCATATTTAGCTTATGTAACAGAAGCTAAGGCAGAGAAACTAAAATCGGAGGATGTACCAGTAGTACGGGAGTTCCTTGATGTTTTCCCTGAGGAACTGTTGGGTTTACCACCTGATAGGGAGGTGGAGTTTACCATTGATTTAGTTCCTAGAACAACCACTATTTCGCAGGCACCATACCGAATGGCACCATCGGAACTGAAGGAGTTAAAGGTGCAGTTACAAGAGCTAGTGGATAAGGGGTACATTAGACCCAGTGTGTCCCCGTGGGGCGCACCAGTGCTATTCGTGAAGAAAAAGGACGGAACTATGAGATTGTGTATTGATTACGGCCAATTAAATAAGGTAACCATACGCAATAAATATCCTTTGCCTCATATTGATGATTTGTTTGATCAGCTTAGAGGGGCATCAGTATTTTCAAAGATAGATCTAAGATCTGGATATCATCAGTTGAAGGTCAGAGAGACAGATGTTCCGAAAACGGCTTTTAGAACGAGGTACGAACATTATGAATTCCTCGTGATGCCTTTTGGTCTGACAAATGCCCCAGCTGTATTTATGGACTTGATGAATAGGATTTTCCATCCTTATTTGGATCAGTTTGTGATTGTATTTATTGATGATATTTTAGTGTATTCTAGAAGCAGGGAAGAACATGAGGAACATCTTAGAACAGCTTTGCAGACATTGAGAGAAAAAAGATTATATGCAAAATTCAGCAAATGCGAGTTTTGGTTGGAACAGGTGATGTTCTTGGGACATATCGTGTCCACTGCAGGAGTGTGTGTGGATCCTCAGAAGACTGAGGCGATTACCAAGTGGGAACAGCCAAAGACAGTGTCGGAGGTACGTAGTTTTCTGGGACTTGCAGGATATTATCGACGTTTTGTACAGGGATTTTCTAAGATAGCGCTACCATTGACCCATTTAACTAAGAAAAGTACTAAATTTGAGTGGAATGACGAATATGAACGAAGTTTTCGAGAGCTAAAGAATAGATTGGTGTCTACACCTATTTTGGCACTTCCAGAGTCAGGGAAGGAGTTCGAGGTGTATTGTGATGCCTCTCGACAGGGGTTGGGTTGTGTACTGATGCAAGGAGGTAGAGTTATAGCTTATGCCTCTAGACAGTTGAGGCCACATGAAGTTAACTACCCTATTCATGATTTGGAATTGGCAGCAGTGGTGTTGGCGCTAAAGATGTGGCGGCATTATCTGTATGGAGAGAAATGCCATATCTATACAGAGCACAAAAGCTTAAAATATATCTTTGATCAGAAAGAACTCAACATGAGACAAAGGAGGTGGTTAGAGTTGATCAAAGATTATGATTGTACCATAAATTATCATCCAGGAAAAGCAAATGTGGTAGCCGATGCCTTAAGTAGGAAGTCTCAGAGTGGAGTAAGTTCATTGAATGCAATCAGGGTCACTTTGCTCAGAGAGTTGATGAGTGGTGTAGCTAGCTTGAAGGTAACTGGAACGGGAGCATTATTAGCACATTTCCAGTTGAGACCTAAGCTGGTAGATGAAGTTGTAAGGAAACAAATAAATGATCCTGTAATTAATAAATTAATAGAAGAGGTGAAATCTCAGCAGAGATCAGACTTTGAGCTCAGACCTGATGGTGTACTATTGAAACAGGGTAGGATATATGTGCCAAAAGATGAGGAAGTTAAACAGGTGATACTGAAAGAGGCTCATAGTTCGGCATATGCTATGCATCCTGGCAGTACCAAGATGTACAGAACGCTAAGAAAATTTTATTGGTGGCCAAGTATGAAAAGAGAAATAGCAGAATTTGTAGCAAAATGTTTAATTTGTCAGCAGATTAAGCTTGAACGGCAAAAGCCAGCAGGGTTGCTGAACCCACTCCCTATTCCCGAGTGGAAATGGGAGCAAATTACCATGGACTTCCTGTTTGGATTACCGAGGACATCAGCAGGTGTCAATGGAATCTAGGTGATTGTTGACAGGTTAAGTAAAACAGCACAGTTTTTGCCAGTTAAAACGACTTACACTCTAAACAGATTAGCACCACTTTACGTGGACAGAATCGTGAGTCAGTTTGGCGTACCTGTAATGGTGACATCAGACAGAGACCCTAGATTTACTTCCAAGTTCTGGGGAAGTTTGCAAAAAGCGTTAGGAACCAAGCTGCAATTCAGTACTACTTTTCATCCTCAGACCGACGAGCAATCAGAAAGAACAATTCAGACTTTGGAAGATATGTCAAGAACTTGTGCTTTACAATTCCACGGTAGCTGGGATGTGCATTTACCTTTGATGGAATTTGCTTATAATAATAGCTACCAAGCAAGTATTGGAATGGCTCCGTATGAAGCACTTTATGGTAGACCGTGCAGAACCCCAGTTTGTTGGGGAAAAGTTGGTGAAAGGAAGCTAATTGGACCGGAAATTGTGCAGACCACGACAGAAAAGGTAGAACTGATTAAAGCTAGTCTTAAAGCAGCCAGAGATCGTCAGAAGAGTTATGCAGACAACAGAAGAAAAGATCTTGAATTTGAGATTGGAGACAAGGTGTTTTTGAAGTTATCACCATGGAAAGGAATTCTGAGATTTGGTAAGAAAGGAAAATTGAGTCCTAGATACATTGGACCCTATGAGATATTAGAAAGAGTTGAGCCGGTGGCTTATAGATTAGCTTTACCTGTTGAAATGTCCAGAATACATAATGTATTCCATGTATCAATGTTAAGAAAATATGTCTTTGATGCTGCTCATGTATTACCAGTTCAACCAGTAGAACTCAGCGAAGATTTGAGTTATGAAGAAAAGCCTGTTCAGATATTAGATGAAAAAGAACAAGTTTTAAGAAACAAAGTGATACCATTGGTTAAAGTCCTATGGAGAAATCACGAGATAGAGGAAGCAACATGGGAGCCGAAGGAGCAAATGATGAAACAGTATCCATATTTATTTGATTAGGAGTAGACTGCTTGCTGATTTCGGGGACGAAATCCTTGTAAGGAGGTGGTAATTGTAAGCCCCATACTTGACCTTGTGAGAAGGCAAGATAAGAAGAGACTAAGAGATGGGCGTTTGGTAGGAATAGTTGGCTGAAAAGTGTGTGGGGGCAAAAATGGCTAAGTATTGGCCATGCGTTGGTGGCACTATGCCTTGATGGGGGTAGTTTTGGCGTGGACGCAGAGGTGAAGGAAGGCTATTAGGCTTTGAGGCCATGAGGCGTTGAGGCCATGAGGCGTTGAAGGCCACGAGGCGTTGAGAGTCACTCTGCATCGAAGGTCACAATGCGATGAACGCATTGAAGGCCACAAGGCGTTGAAAGTTGAAGGCCACGAGGCGTCAAGAGCCAATCTGCGTTTAAGGTCATTATGCGGGGAACGCTACCATACGTTGAAAGTGAGTATGCATTGGTGTATAGAAGGTTGGTCGAGAAAACAATGCGTTCGTCAGCTATCCGGCGATGGGAGTTGAGAAATTATAACATACAAAATCGAGGCTATACGTTGCTGAAGCCAAGTATAGAAGGTATGCGTTGATTAGATTTATTATATAGAGACGAAGTGGAGTTTAAGTCGGTGATATATATATTAGTGGACTGAGTATTCAATTGTTTGGATCACATTTCAAAGCTCGAGTTGATTCCATTTCGAAGCTAAACAACGGAGGGAGGTAGAAGAAGGTGTTTATGTTGGATTGGAGTGGAAATTCTCGTCATTTTCGGGAAGGAAACTTGAGCTGGAACGGAGAACCCAGCAGGTGTTATTTAATCAGAGTAATGTTCAGTTTTGGGGGAAGAACGAACCGAGGAAACGGTGGTTAGGGTCGAAATTCTGAGTTTAGTAAGTTAACTCGATTTCTAGCAATTTTCATGTAGGATACTTGAGCCGAATTTGAGTAAATGTGTGTTAAACTCTAGGTAGAAGAGATTGGAGCTGAATTGCAGGATGATTAGGAGCGATTCGGGGTTGTTGGAGGATATATCTTAAACGGAGCGGATTTTCTTTATAAGACCCTGAGGTAAGCTAAAGGACTTATGTCTTAATAAGTTTGTAGAAGAAAGGAAGTTCTGAATTTGGCCAGAATGCAATGTTTAGCAGGTTAAAGAAAGAAGAAGGAAGAAAGAAGAAAAACTGTGCTGCTACGGCAGGAGTATCGCTGAGAGAGCGGGAGACTGGGCAGCAAAGCGAGTGTCGCTGATAACGCGAGAGGGGCTTTGCGTCTCACAATTCTCGCTGAAGTCTCGCTTGGTGTTGCTCCTCAGATAATCTCGCTAGTTTTACTCAATTCGGTATCGCTAGTGCAGTGTTCTATAGCGTGGTTTCGATAGTAATCTCGCCAGAGAATGTGGAGTAACGTTATTTGTGAGTGTCTTGAGGAAAAGAGAGGTTGGAGATGAAACGAGCTTAGGGTTTAATTATGTATATTTAATGAGTATTAAAAAGGAAGTCTAAGGGAAACTTAACGTAAAAAATGCGTATTTTCAGGCCAGGAAGAGCTTGGGAAGGCATATAATCCACTTAAAGCCGATACAAGTTGTGAGTGACTTCCTACTATATCTAGTGGTTAGCATAATTATTTGGCAATGGATGAGTAGAAAGTTATGGTACGGTGTAGCATTTGAAGTAATTATGTTGTGTTGATAAGTTTAAAGAAAACTAGATACACTATCTAAATGTAACCATGGGCGAGGGACTTTGTGTGAAGGCCTAAGTGAATATGTAATATGATACTCAGTGCTGAGGGACCACGTGTGAAGGCACTTGAGTAGTTGGCTGAAATGGATTTCAGTGCTGAGGGACCCTGAGTGAAAGCATGTGGAAATCCATCATATGTTAGCTCGTGCTGAGGGACCATGAGTGAAGGCACTTGAGCGGTGATTTGATTGGTTACCAGTGCTGAGGGACCTCGTGTGAAGGCACATGGTAATATTGACATAGTTAAACTCTGTGCTGAGGGACAAAATGTGAAGGCACTTAAGAGTTTGCAATGTCGAGGAACATAATGTGAAGGCATTTGTATGTGAATAGAAATGAGAATTTGTACTGGAGAGTGAATGCGTTGAGCTTTGCCTCGTTACAGCAAGGGTTAGATAGTTGACATGAAATTGTATGGATGTTGATACCATTTGTGATCTATAGCATAAGAGGCTTCGAGATTTCTGATATACGATTCGTGGTGGTTACTATAGTTTACATTAGCTTATGAATGTTAGAAATATTTGAATGAATTTAGTCACTCACTGGGCTTTAGGCTCACTCAATTTGTTCGTTTGAATGTTGTTTCAGGTAGCGAGCGTGTCAGGGACGCCTAGCCTATAGAAGTTTCTCGTCTGGGCCTACTTCGGAGCAGACCTCTGGGATAGTTGTAAATACTCAGTTTATGTCCATGTTTTGTGATGTACATGTTCCATGGGAGTGTTGGGAGGATCGTTTTGTATTATATATATAGAACACTTGTTGATAGGTTGTTATATTATCGTATGACTTAATAGCATAGGTGCTTATATTTGTAATAAGCTGGCATTTAGTTGAATCTTAAAGATCTGTATATGATTTATGCTGAAGAGATGGACTAGGAAATTACTAAGATTCTCTTTCCAAATTACACATATAACTATCAAGTTCTCATGTCTCACAGACTTGCAACTATTTAGTGTCTTCACTTCCCGTCCCTCAGCACTTATTCAATTGTATTTACATTACCATGTGCCTTCACATGAAATCTCTCAGCACTGGTAACCAATTCTATCTTTGCTCAAGTGTCTTCACTCATGATCCCTCAGCACGAGCTAGTGTGTGATGGATTACTACATGCCTTCACTCATAATCCCTGAGCATTGTAATCCATTCCTTATAGTTATTCAAGTGCCTTCACAAAGTCCCTCAGCACTTAACTTCACGCTTACCCACATATAAGCTTTCACCATAAGGTCCCTCAGCCACTATTATATTTAGACATTAGCATTAGTACCCTTTTAAATTACTAACACATCACATTCATAAGGAATACTACAATGAATCACATTTCCTCGGGAAAAACATCAAGGAACTCCTGCACTACCGGTATATCTTCTGGTTTTAGTTTCTCTGTCTTTGCTTCCGTCACATAAGCTAAATATGCTTCGCAGCCTTTACTCAATAACTTTCTAGCTTTTACTGCAGAGATTACACAAGTAGGAAGAATTCGTCTCCTCCCCTTAAATACTACATCAACCCCATCAGGCTTCGACAACGACACCTCCTTCTTAAAACAATCAACTTTTGAATGATACTTTAATAAAAAGTCCATGCCAAGAATTACATCAAACTCTAATAATTCTAGAGGTATTAAATCGGCCAACCACACCACACCATCGATCACGATCTCACACTCGAAGTAAGCATGTTCTATAACAATGGTTTCCCCAGTAGGGGTATATACTAGTAAAGCTTTAGACAAAGATTCTAATTCTTTATTCATATATGCAGCAAATTTACAAGACACGAATGAGTGAGTAGCTCCTGAATCTATTAACACATGTGCAGTATTAGAACAAATAGTAAGCATACCCGTAACTACATCCGGTGTCGCCTCGGCCTCCTGCCGTGTTACAGTAAACACCTACCCCTGCTGTCTGGGTCTACCTGTGCTACTCCTCTGTCGACCTCCACTAGTTCCTTCTCCAACACTCATTTCTTGTCTAGACTGATTCGCTGACTGCACCACTGTTCTTTGCTCTGCTTCCCTTTCCTTTCTTGGGTTGAGGACAATCTCTTCTAAAATGTCCTGTTTGTCCACAGTTATAACAAACATTAGATCCTATGTAACATTGTCCCCAATGGGAGTTGCCACAGGAAGTACAATACGGTTTCTGTGCTGAACTGGTCACAGATTCACTAGGTTGACTATACTGTGACCGACCCGAAGGTACAGATGTCTGAGGAAACCTCCCTCGTCCTCCCTGTGGGTTTCCCCTCCGTGATCCTCCTGGAAAGTACGAACCACTGGTATGGGCTTTAAACTTACCCCTACCAGAAACTCCTGGTGTGAAACGACGTCCTTCACCCTGCTGGGTCTGTACTCTTGAAGAACTATAAGTCTGTCTAGTCTTCATTCCACCTCCTTCAACTCCTACTATACTCTTTTCTACCCTCATGGCCGCTTCCACTAACTTTGCAAAGTCTGTCCACTCTGTACTGGCTGTTACTAGGGTTCGGATTTCACTGCGCAGGCCTTCTTCGAAACGCTTGCATTTATCAGCTTCTTCTGCTATCAATGCCAAAGCATATTTGGCAAGCTCCGTAAATTTCTTTTCATATTCTGCCACCATCATACTTCCTTGTACTAGATTTAAGAATTCCTTCCTTTTCTCATCACAAAAGGATTTAGGATAATACTTCTCCTGAAACGACTTCTTAAAATCTGCCCATGTTAAAGAGCCCACGTCTGCACTTCTGTGCTCTATCAATCGCCACCAGTCTTGAGCTCCTTTTTGGAGCATGAATGTGACCAAGTCAAGTTTCCTGTCTTCTGGACAGTGCATCACTCTGAAACATTTTTCTACCTGATTCAACCATGCTTCAGCTTCCGCAGGGTCTGTGGTGCCTTCAAACACCTGAGCACCCAATGCCTTAAATCGCTCAATGCCAAACTTTTTCTCAGGGTCACCCTGAACTGTTTCCATACTGGTTACTAATCTCTGTGCGATTCTGCTAAAAAGTTGTTCCTCCATATTCATACTCGCCTAAGGATTACTAGATTCTCCTTCAGACGCTTGTCTCTCCTCCCCGGTAGCGTGCGATGTCGCGGCGCCTTCCTGCCTACCTCGTCTGGTACCTCTGGGCATGATCCTATAACATAGTATGTAATCAATTCACTATTTACATGTTCATATCTACTATGCATGACCTCACAGCCCAAAATCTTATGCTCTGATACCAAATTGTCACACCCCATCCCAGATACACTCTATACCTAGGATTGAGCATGATACTGTTTCCCCTACATAAAACTCTATAGGATGGATACCATATAAATCACAATTCAAAAAACCATTTCCATTGACATATTAGAAAAACATGCAACCTCTCAACAAGCATTTCTGCAGATATACATATAAGGTACAACACATCCCCCTTCCTCCTCTAAGAAATATGTATATTACAAGATATATGTACAGTCTAAATATTTACAACTATCCTAGAGGTTCGCTTCCAGATAGGCCCAGACAAGATTCTTCTGTAGGCTAGGCGTCCTGGACACGCTCGCTACCTGAAACAATAAACAACAACAAACTGAATGAGCAGAAAGCTCAGTGAGTGACTAAATCCACTAAACTATTTCTAACAAATATGAGCTAGTTTGTTTATCAGTAACCATTACGTATCACATCCCAAAGAATTACTAAGATTCCCTTTCCAAATTACACATATAACTATCAAGTTCTCATGTCTCATAAACTTGCAACTATTTAGTGCCTTCACTTCCCGTCCTTCAGCTTATTCAATTGTATTTACATTACCATGTGTCTTCACATGAAATCCCTCAACACTGGTAACCAATTCTATCTTTGCTCAAGTGTCTTCACTCATAATCCCTCAGCACGAGCTAGTGTGTGATGGATTACTACATGCCTTCACTCATAATCCCTGAGCATTGTAATCCATTCCTTATAGTTATTCAAGTGCCTCCACAAATTCCCTCAGCACTTAACTTCACGCTTACCCACATATAAGCTTTCACCATAAGGTCCCTCAGCCACTATTATATTTAGACATTAGCATTAGTACCCTTTTAAATTACTAACACATCACATTCATAAGGAATACTACAATGAATCACATTTCCTCATCAATAAGCATACTAAATTTATCACAAGATATAACAAATAGTCACTCACGATTGGTCTCGGCTCTAAGTGGATTATAAGCCTCCCCGTGCTCTTCCTGGCCTGAAAACACATATTCCTCATGTTTAGTTTCCATAATCTCCCTTTTTCTTTAACACACAATAATAGCGTTACTCTTTAGAAAATTAAAAGCTGCCAGCGTTACTCATCACACACTACTGTACTAGTGACACTGCGTTGAATGAAACCAGCGAAACTACCTGAGGAGCGATACCCAGCGATACTCTAGCGAGAATCGTGAGACGCAAAGCCTATCTTGCGTTGCAGCGATACTTGCTTCGCTGCCCTGTCTCTCGCTCTCTCAGCGATACTACCCTGCAGCAGAACCGTTTTCTTCTTCCTTTCTTCTTCCTTCTTCAACCTGCTAAACATTTCGTTTCGGTCAATTTCAGAACTTTCTTCCTTCTACAAACTTGTTAAGATACAGGTCCTTCATCTTACCTCCAAATTTCATGAAGAACATTCTCTCCATTTAGGATATATCCTTCAACAACTCCGAGTTACCCCTAATCGTCCGGCAATTCAACTCTAATCTCTTCTTCCTGAGTTTGACACACATTTATACAATTTCAGCTCAAGCATCCTTCATGAAACTTGCTAAAAATCGAGTTAACTTATTAACCTCAAAGTTTCAGCCCTAACCACCGTTTCTTCAATTTGTTCTTCCTCCAAAACCGAGCATCACTCTGAGGGAGTAACACCAGCTGAATCCTCTGCCAAACTCAAGGTTCTTTCACGGTTACGATGAGATTCCCTCTTCAAATCAGCATGAACATCTTCTTCTACCTCCTTCCGATGTTTCGCCTTAGTATGGACCCAACTCGAGCTCTGAAATGCAATCAGAACAATTGAATTCTGAATCCACTTATATATATACCACCGACTTATTCTCTATTTCAACACTTTACTATAATCTGTTCAACGCATACCTTCTATGTTCAGCTTCAGCAACGCACACAGCCTCTAATGATGTTTCTTTTCAAAACTCTCTCGCCAAATGGTTAGCAAACGCATTACTTTCTCTCGGCCAACCCTCTTTGTCCAACGCATACCCACCTTCGACGCATAGTAGCGTTGACCGCATAATAGCCTCATCGCAAATCAGCTCCCAACTCCTCGTGGCCATTACTTTTAACGGCACACTGCCTTCAATGCGTTTGCCGCATGATAAATCTTCGGTACAAGGTGATTCTCCACGCCTTATGTCCTCAATGCGTCGCGGCTTCAGCGCGTAATAGTCTTCCCTCACCTTTGCGTTTACATCAAAACTTTTTCCATCACAACATGTTGCCATCAACGCATAGCTGATACTTAGTCATTTTTCCACCACAAACACAATCCAGCCAACTATTCTTACCCAATCATCCATCTCTCGGCTCCCTTCTTACCTTGCGTTCTCACAAAATTAGGTACGGGGCTTACAATTACCACCTCCTTACAAAGATTTCGTCCCCGAAATCAGTAGACAGCATACTCTTACTCAAATAAACTTGGATATTGCTTCATCATTTGCTCCTTCGGCTCCCACGTTGCTTCTTCTATCTCGTGATTTCTCCATAATACTGTAACTAATGGTATCACTTTGTTTCTTAAAACATGTTCTTTCTCATCTAATATCTGTACGAGCTTTTCCTCATAGCTCAGATCTTCATTAAGCTCTACTGGTTGCGTTGATAGCACATGAGTAGCATCGGGTATATACTTCCTCAACACTGATACATGGAATACATTATGTATCCTAGACATTTCAACAGGTAAAGCTAGTCTATAGGCCATTGGTCCAACTCTTTCTAATATCTCATAGGGCCCAATATATCTAGGACTCAATTTCCCTTTCTTAGCAAATCTCAGAATTCCTTTCCACGGTGATAACTTCAAAAACACTTTGTCTCCAATCTCGAATTCAAGATCTTTTCTTCTGTTGTCCGCATAACTCTTCTGACGGTCCCTAGCTGCATTAAGATTGGCCTTAATCAGTTCTACCTTTTCTGTTGTAGCCTGCACAATTTCCGGTCCAATTAACTTCCTTTCACCAACCTCTCCCCAACAAACTGGGGTTCTGCATGGTCTACCATATAGTGCTTCATAGGGAGCCATCCCAATACTCGCTTGATAACTGTTATTATATGCAAATTCCATCAAAGGTAAATGCACATCCCAGTTACCCTGAAATTGTAACGCACAGGTTCTTAGCATATCCTCCAAAGTTTGAATGGTCCGCTCAGATTGCCCGTCGGTCTGAGGGTGAAACGCAATACTGAATTGTATCTTGGTTCCCAATGCGTTTTGCAAACTTCCCTAAAATTTGGAAGTAAATCTAGGATCTCTATCTGATGTAACCGTTACAGGTACCAAACTGACTCACGATTCTGTCCACATACAGTTGTGCTAACCTGTCTAAAGTGTAGGTCGTTTTAACTGGTAAAAATCGTGCCGTTTTTGTTAACCTATCCACGATCACCCAGATTCCATTAACATCTGCTGATGTCACTGGTAATCCAAACAGAAAGTCCATAGTAACATGCTCCCATTTCCACTCGGGAATAGGGAGTGGATTCAGTAATCCTGCTGGCCTTTGTCGTTCAGGCTTAACCTGCTGACAAATTAAACATTTTGCTACAAATTCCGCTATTTCTCTTTTCATACCTGGCCTCAAATAGAATTTCCTCAGCGTTCTGTACATCTTGGTACTGCCTGGGTGCATAGCATACGCCGAACTATGAGCCTCTTCCAGTATCATTTGTTTAACTTCTTCATCCTTTGGTACATATATCCTGCCCTATTTCAATAATACACCATCAGGTCTGAGCTCGAAGTCTGTTCTCTGTTGAGTCTTTACCTCTTCTACTAACTTACTAATTATAGGATCAGCCATTTGCCTCTTTATAACTTCATCTACTAGTTTAGGTTTCAACTGGAAATGTGCTAACAGTGCTCCTGTTCCAGTTACTTCCAAATTAGCCACGCCAAATCTCAACTCCTTGAGTAAGGACACCCTTATTGCATTCAGCAAACTTACTTCACTTTGAGACTTCCTACTCAAAGCGTCAACCACCATATTTGCCTTCCCTGGATGATAATTTATAGTGCAATCAGAATCTTTAATCAACTCTAACCACCTCCTTTGCCTCATGTTAAGTTCTTTCTGATCAAAGATATATTTTAGGCTTTTGTGGTCTGTATAGATATGGCATTTTTCTCCATACAGATAATGCCGCCATATTTTCAATGCTAACACCACCGCAACCAATTCCAAATCATGAACAGGGTAGTTAACTTCATGTGGCCTCAACTGTCTAGAGGCATAAGCTATAACCTTGCCTCCCTGCATTAGCACACAACCCAACCCCTGTCGGGAAGCATCACAATACACCTCAAACTCCTTTCCTGACTCTGGAAGTGCCAGAATAGGTGCAGATATCAACCTATTCTTTAACTCCTGAAAACTTCTTCACATTCGTCACTCCATTCAAATTTAGTACTTTTCTTAGTTAAGTGAGTCAATGGTAACGCTATCTTAGAAAATCCCTGCACAAATCGTCGATAGTATCCTGCAAGTCCCAGGAAACTACGTACCTCAGATACTGTCTTAGGCTGTTCCCATCTAGTAATCGCCTAAGTTTTTTGAGGATCCACACACACTCCTGCCTCGGATACAATATGTCCTAAGAACATCACCTGTTTCAACCAAAATTCGCATTTGCTGAATTTTGCATACAGTCTCTTTTCTCTTAACATCTGCAAAACGGTTCTAAGATGTTTCTCTTGTTCCTCCCTGCTTTTGGAATATACTAAAATATCATCAATAAATACAATCACAAACTGATCCAAATAAGGATGAAAAATCCTATTCATCAGGTCCATGAATACTGCTGGAGCATTTGTCAAACCAAATGGCATTACGAGGAATTCATAATGTCCGTACCTTGTTCTAAAAGCCGTTTTTGGCACATCTATCTCCCTAACCTTCAACTGATGATATCCCGATCTTAAATCTATCTTTGAAAATACTGATGCTCCTCTAAGCTGATCAAATAAATCATCAATACGAGGTAAAGGGTACTTATTGCGTATAGTTACCTTATTTAATTGACGGTAATCTATACACAATCTCATAGTTCCATCCTTTTTCTTCACAAATAGTACCGGTGCACCCCACGGAGACACACTGGGTCTAACGTACCCCTTATCCACTAACTCCTGCAACTGCACCTTCAGCTCTTTCAGTTCTGACGGCGCCATACGGTATGGTGCCTGTGAAATGGGAGTTGTTCCAGGAATTAAATCAATGATAAATTCCACCTCCCTATCAGGTGGTAAGCCCCGTACCTAATTTTGTGAGAACGCAAGGTAAGAAGGGAGCCGAGAGATGGATGATTGGGTAAGAATAGTTGGCTGGATTGTGTTTGTGGTGGAAAAATGACTAAGTATCAGCTATGCGTTGATGGCAACATGTTGTGATGGAAACAGTTTTGATGTAAACGCAAAGGTGAGGGAAGACTATTACGCGCTGAAGTCGCGACGCGTTGAGGACATAAGGCGTGGAGAATCACCTTGTACCGAAGATTTATCATGCGGCAAACGCATTGAAGACAGTGTGTCGTTGGAAGTAATGGCCACGAGGAGTTGGGAGCTGATTTGCGATGAGGCTATTATGCGGTGAACGCTACCATGCGTCGAAGGTGGGTATGCGTTGGACAAAGAGGGTTGGCCGAGAGAAAGTTGCGTTTGCTAACCATTTGGCGGGAGAGTTTTGAAAAGAAACATCATCAGAGGCTGTGTGCATTGCTGAAGCTGAACATAGAAGGTATGCGTTGAACAGATTATAGTAAAGTGTTGAAATGGAGAATAAGTCGGTAGTATATATATAAGTGGATTGAGAATTCAATTGTTCTGATTGCATTTCAGAGCTCGAGTTGGGTTCATACTAAGGCGAAATATCAGAAGGAGGTAGAAGAAGATGTTCATGCTGATTTGAAGAGGGAATCTCATCGTAACCGTGAAAGAACCTTGAGTTTGGCAGAGGATTAAGCTGGTGCTACTCCCTCAGAGTGATGCTCGATTTTGGAAGAAGAACAAATTGAAGAAACGGTGGTTAGGGCTGAAACTTTGAGGTTAGTAAGTTAACTCGATTTTTAGCAAGTTTCATGAAGGATGCTTGAGCTGAAATTGTATAAATGTGTGTCAAACTCAGGAAGAAGAGATTAGAGTTGAATTGCCAGACGATTAGGGGTAACTCGGAGTTGTTGAAGGATATATCCTAAATGGAGAGGATGTTCTTCATGAAATTTGGAGGTAAGATGAAGGACCTTTATCTTAACAAGTTTGTAGAAGGAAGAAAGTTCTGAAATTGACCGAAACGAAATGTTTAGCAGGTTGAAGAAGGAAGAAGAAAGGAAGAAGAAAACGGTTCTACTGCAGCGATAGTATCGCTGAGAGAGCGAGAGACAGGGCAGCGAAGCAAGTATCGCTGCAACGCAAGATAGGCTTTGCGTCTCACGATTCTCACTAGAGTATCGCTGGGTATCGCTCCTCAGGTAGTTTCACTGGTTTCATTCAACGCAGTGTCGCTAGTACAGTAGTGTGTGATGAGTAACGCTGGCAGCTTTTAATTTTCTAAAGAGTAACGCTATTATTGTGTGTTAAAGAAAAAGGGAGATTATGGAAACTAAACATGAGGAATATGTGTTTTCAGGCCAGGAAGAGCTCGGGGAGGCTTATAATCCACTTAGAGCCGAGACCAATCGTGAGTGACTATTTGTTATATCTTGTGATAAATTTAGTATGCTTATTGATGAGGAAATGTGATTCATTGTAGTATTCCTTATGAATGTGATGTGTTAGTAATTTAAAAGGGTACTAATGCTAATGTCTAAATATAATAGTGGCTGAGGGACCTTATGGTGAAAGCTTATATGTGGGTAAGCGTGAAGTTAAGTGCTGAGGGACTTTGTGAAGGCACTTGAATAACTATAAGGAATGGATTACAATGCTCAGGGATTATGAGTGAAGGCATGTAGTAATCCATCACACACTAGCTCGTGCTGAGGGATCATGAGTGAAGGCACTTGAGCAAAGATAGAATTGGTTACCAGTGCTGAGGGATTTCAAATGCAGGCACATGGTAATATAAATACAATTGAATAAGTGCTGAGGGACGGGAAGTGAAGGCACTAAATAGTTGCAAGTCTGTGAGACATGAGAACTTGATAGTTATATGTGTAATTTGGAAAGAGAATCTTAGTAGTTCTTTGGGATGTGATACGTAATGTGTAAGCCCCGCATCTATTTTTATGAGAACATAAAGTAAGAAGGAGCCGAGAGATGGGTGAATGTGTAAAATTAGTTGGCTGGCTTGCGTTTGGAGTGGGAGAATGGCTAAGTGTAAGATATGCGTTGATGGCAATCTGTTGTGGAGGAAATAATTTTGGTGTAAACGCAAAGGTAGAAGAAGCTTATCATGCGCTGAAGTTGAGACGCGTTGAGGACATAAGGCGTGGAGGATCACTTGGTATCAAGGATCATTATGCGTCAAACGCATTGAAGGCAATGTACCGATTAGAAGTAAAGGCCACGGGGAGTTTGGGAGCTGATCTGCGGTGAGGCTGTTATGCGGTGAACCCTACCATGCGTCGAAGGTGAGCATGCGTTGGACAAGGAGTGTTGGCTGAGAGAAGGTAATGCGTACGTTAACTATTTGGCGGGAGAGTTTGAAATGAAATATCATCAAAGGCCGTGTGCGTTGATGAAGCTGAGCCTAGGAGGTATGCGTCGAACGGATTATAGTATAGAATTGAAATGGAGTACAAGTCGGTGGTATATATATAAGTGGACTGAGAATTCAATTGTTCTGCTTGCATTTCAAAGCTTGAGTTGGGTCCATATTAAGGCGAAACATCGAAGGGAGGTAGAAGAAGATGTTCATGCTGATCTGAAGCAGAAATCTCATTGAATTTGTGGGAGAAACTTGGGTTTGACAGAGGTTTCGGCTGTTGTGGTCTTTTCAGAGTGATGCTCGGTTTTGGAGGAAGAACAAATTGAAGAGACGAAGGTTAGGGCTAAAACTTTGAGGTTAGTAAGATAACTCGATTTCTAGCAGGTTTCATGAAGGACGCTTGAGCTGAAATTGTTTAATTGTGTGTCAAACTCAGGAAGAAGAGACGAGAGTTGAACTGTCGAATGATTAGAGGTAACTCAGAGTTGTCGGAGGATATGTCCTAAACGGGGAAGATGTGCTTCATGAAATTTTGAGGTTGAAGAAGGAAGAAGAAAGGAAGAAGGAAACGGTTCTGTCACAGCAAAAGTATCGCTGAGTGAGCAAGAGACTGAGCAGCAGAGAAAGTAACGCTGCAACGCAAAGATAGGCTTGCGTCTCACAATTCTCGCTAGAGTATCGCTGGGTATCGCTCCTCAAGGTAGTCTCGCTGGTTTTAATCAACGCAGTGTCACTAGTACAGTTTAAGTAGCTTTTGAGTAACGCTGGTAACTTACCATTTTCTATAGAGTAATGATGCTATTGTATGCTAAAGGAAAAAAGGAGATTATGGAAACTAAACTTGAGGATTATGTATTTTCAGGCCAAGAAGAGCTCGGGGAGACTTATAACCCACTTAGAGTCGGGACCGATTGTGAGTGACTGTTTGTTATATCTTGTGTTAAACTTAGTACGTATATTGATGAGAAAACGTGATTAATGGTAGTATGCCTTATGTGTGTGATGTGTTAGTGATTTAAGAGAATATTATTACAAATGTCTAAGCACATAAGTGGCTGAGGGACCTTATGGTGAAAGCTACATATGAGTAAGCGTGAAAGTAAGTGCCGAGGGATTTGAGAAAGCACTTGAATAACAGTAGAGAATGGACTACAATGCTCAGGGACTGTAAGTGAAGGCATGTAGTAACCCATCACAACTAGCTTGTGCCGAGGGATTCTGTGTGAAGGCACTTGAGCATAAATAGAGTTTGTTACCTGTGCCGAGGGATTTCATGTGAAGGCACATGGTATTTTAATTGTAAATGAGTAAGTGCTGAGGGACGGAAAGTGAAAGCACTAAATAGATGAATACTTGTGAAACAGGAGAATTTATAGTTATACATGCATAGTGGAAAATGAATCTTGATAATTCATTGGGATGTGTTATGCAATGGTTACTATCTTACAAACTGGATTATAATTGTTATGGTTAGCTTTAGTAGATTTAATCACTCACTGAGCCTTTTGCTCATCCAGTTTGTTGTTGTTGTTGTTTGTTGTTTCAGGTAGCGAGCGTGTCCGGGACGCTTAGCCTACTGAAGAATCTCGTCTGGGCCTATCTGGAAGCGAACCTCTGGGATAGTTGTAAATATTTAGATTGTTCATATGTCATGTATTAAACATCTTTCATGAGAGTGTAGTGAAAAGGGGAACGTGTTGTACTTACTATGTGTATATACAGACATGTTAGTTAAAAGTTTACACGTTCTTCTGATGAGATAATGGGATTGTTATATGATTTGCTATTCTTTTATGGTGTTTATATTATAGAGTCTTATGTTGGGAATAGGATCATGGTCCTTCCTAGGTATAGAGTAAATCTAGGTTGGGGTGTGACATAATGGTTACTGATAAACAAACTGGCTCATATTTGTTAGAAATAGTTTAGTGGATTTAGTCACTCACTGAGCTTTCTGCTTATTCAGTTTGTTGTTGTTTATTGTTTCAGGTAGCGAGTGTGTCCAGGACGCCTAGCCTACAGAAGAATCTCGTCTGGGCCTATCTGGAAGCGAACCTCTGGGATAGTTGTAAATATTTAGACTGTACATATATCTTGTAATATGCATATTTCTTAGAGGAGGAAGAGGGATGTGTTGTACCTTATATGTATATCTGCATAAATGCTTGTTGAGAGGTTGCATGTTTTTCTAATATGTCAATGGAAATGTTGTTTTGAATTGTGATTTATATGGTATCCATCCTATAGAGTTTTATGTAGGGGAAACAGTATCATGCTCAATCCTAGGTATAGAGTGTATCTGGGATGGGGTGTGACAAAGCACTTCACAAATAAATCCTCACAATACAATATATCTCTCTTAAGAATAAGATGAAAAGAAGAAAATTGAAGCTTAGAGAGAGAGCAACAATGGTGGCTTGGTGATTTATGGAGGATTGAAAATAATAAGAGTTGTTGTAAAATTTTAGAGAAGATGAATCGTTTAAAAAGAAATGAAAGTGGGTGAAAACCAAATTAATTTAGACCATTAGATCTTTGTAAAAGAAAATTGAATGGTGGAGATTTAAACTCAACTAGCCGTTAGACACAAATATAGAATAATATTAAATTAATCTTTTTAAAAATCAACTAGCCATTTGACACAAACATATATAATAATATTAAATTCATCTTCTTTTCAAATTCATTTTCTTTTCAAAATCATTTTCTTTTTAACATCAATCCAAAAATAAAAAGTCCACCAATTATCACTTATCCATTGCTCCAAGTGACACCTTTCAATTGGTCCACTTTGATTAAAAAAATATGTCACGTCTTCAGCTCGGGATTTTTCTGCTAAGTTTGTTTCAGCCATATCTTCTTTATTTGAACTCCGATTTGAGTGATTCAAATTGCATTGGAACCGTTGTTCCAAGTTCCACACAATAGATACTTTAAAACACTCAAATGATTAATAAATAAAATCAGGTTTGTTATCATCAAAACACTAATTAATCAATCAATTAAAATTAATTAATTTGAGATTAAGGGCCAAAAAGCCAACAAAGTAAAGTCTAATTTGGGCTGAAAATACTATTTTTGGCAGCTAGAAATGAAGACAATATTGTTGAGGCTGACGGGTGAAGTTTGGGCAAGACAAATCTCGCTAGTGAGCAGACAACGACACTGCCGGCGTGCAGGTATGGAACGAGACAAATCTAGTCTCGCTAAGTCTCACTAGTCGCATTAGTCTCATGGATCTCGCTAGTCTCGCTAGTCACGCAAGTCTCGCTAGTAAGCTAAATTTCACTATTAAAGATCTATTTGGCATAAACTATACATTAAAGGGAATCTAACAAAAGGAATTAAATTATTTCAAGCTGAGAAGAGCTAGGAGAATCTAACAAAAGGAATTAAATTATTTCAGGCCGAGAAGACCTAGGAGAAGCTTATAATCCATTAAGAGCACGGGACAAGTTGTGAGTGACAGAATTTTATTTATAACGATTTATTCTCTCAATGTTTTTAGTTTGTTCGATTATTCTTAAAACATGAATTTTCTAGCATGAATTGACTATGATAAAGTATGAGTTTCTTGAAATGACTTTGAGCGTGTTTTTACGTGATTTGATGATTGTTGTGTGATAATTGTATGTGTAAATTGTCCTAACGCAAAGTGCTAATTGATGTGTTTATGCGTTCAACATGTCATGCTTTGAACATGCTATGCGTTCTATTACTAAGCGTTGGTGGTCTTGTCAAGTTTTCCTATCCTTTACCCAAGTATAGGCAAAGGAATAGGTGTTCTCAGTGAGTCCGAGGTCGAACACAGGGATTATATTGATTCAGTTTTTAGTTGGATTTCATGCGTTATAGTGGTAACCAATAAATATTTGAGAGTTGTTTCTAATCTAAAGAAAGCGATTGTTTGTACACTAGACTAAAATTGTGAAAGATGGAAAGCATGCGACACAGCAAGTTCAGCTAAAGATGTGTGTGAATGGATAAAGAAAGGGTTCGGGTCGATTAACATCTAACGTCAGAAACGCACAGTAGCATTCTATTCATACTTGCGACTCTTCTCCCGATTGTCAGCCGCTATGCGTTATATGTTTATAACGCATAGGAGAGTGTTAAGAACCAAGGTTATCCCCATAGATAGGTAACACTACTTGGCCCTTGTCAATTGAGTTCCACAATCACTTACCCTCTCGAGCAGTTTGATTATTACTACTTATATCGATTTGTCAAATGGACATAAGCATCGGATTAAGCTCGCAATTGACAAGATAAAATAGTTACACTATGGTCCCTAGTTAGATGTTAACGCAACCCTAGACCCTTGAGTGATTAGTTACTCAAGGCTTGAAAGTAAAAAGCGGATAGTTTAGAAAAATGAGTAGACATGGAATATAATTATATTGATGAAATGAGATACAATTTTCGATAAGTTCAATGCCTTGATACAAATCTAAAATTAAGATAGAACAGTAAGAAAGAAAGCAGGGAAAGGCGTCAATGTCTTGAGTCGCCCGGATGGAAGCGTGATGCTCCTGTGAAGTGGTGTGGCGGAGGGAAGACTCTTCTCTCTCGAGCTATTCGTCTCCGGCTAAGGTCTGAGAGAACTCTGCTGTCACTTATGGAGTTCTTCCGAGAATCAACAACCTTTCTCATCTCGCAGAGCTGCCCTTTTATAGATGATGCGTTCGCAATTAATGGCAAACCTGCTTGATTGGCGGCGAGATTGATACTATGCGTCCATCTCGCCTGATTGCGTGATTCTCGAGTCAATTAAGATCCACCACTTTGGCCACAAATCATGTTCGTCAATCATCCGTCAATCTCTCAAGATTCTGATTTGATTCTCAGCGCCTTGCATTAATGGTCGTCTATGCGTCCATGAATAGTTTGGCCAATGTCAACGCGGCGTATGTTGCTAACGCATCGTCTGGTTCCTGCGTTAAGGAGTCATCAACGCATCGCTTGCATTCCTGTGTCAAAATATGTGTTTTAGGCTCAAAAGGTTGTAAAATCATCTATCTTCATAAAAATACATTAGTATAACGCAAAGGAAGATTTATTAATAGAATTTAGCATAAGCTACCGCATGCTTCTCTATTTAAGCTCTATTTATCTATGAAAAAGATTATAATAACTTGTATTTCTACAAGTTATCAATGATGCCAAATTTATGAAAAGCATGTTGTTTGTTAAATACTTTGAATTTATGAAGATTTGTTAAACTTGTGTTTATGAATGAATTATTTATTATCAAAGCATGTCTTATTTCTAAAAGGATAATAGATGGTCCCCAATGCCAAAAGACACAGAGAAGGCATATGAGCAAGCTTAAAACGGTCACATGGTCCCCAATGTCGAAGGACTCGAAGAAGGCATATGGGTATCTTTAATAATATAGTATGGGACCCCAGTACTAAAGGACTCTATAAGGTACTCGAGTAGCCTAGGTTATGATTCCTATGTGCACATAGAGGGAACTTCGACACTATTGTGATGAAATTACTCCACACAACTAAGGTTATTTGACTTTGGGTGTGTCGAGATTACTCCACTCCAACTAAAGTTGTTTTCGACGTTGAGTAACACTGAGCTCCACTCCGCCTCAACTAAGGAAAATCTTTCATACATATGCAAAAGTTTATAAGTTTTCGATGATGAAATGTTTACTATCTTATTACTGTTTATCGAGCATGATTTTGCTGAGTTTAAAGCTAAGTATAGTTTTCTGAACTTATCACTCACTAGGCAACCTAGTTCATGGTTTTTATCATTTTTCTGTGTTCCAAGTAGTGAGCGAAACCGGGGTGCTTAGCCTACACATCAAACTCGTCTGAGCCTGCTACTTAGTTTGAAAATATTGTAAATATTTGTACTTAAGACTCAGCATTGTACATATGGGGTTTTAAGAGCAAAAGTTTGTAAACATGAATCTATTGTATGTAAACATGAATCCATTATACATATTCAAGTCTCATCATAGACAATCAACATCACAAGCACACAACCATAAATCATTCCCATCATCTTTTAAAGCTCAAATCAAAAAAATTTCAAAATTTTCCAAAATTCAATTAACATGCATATCACCGTTGAAGACAACTTAACATGCATAGCAGGATAAAATCACACCAAAGTACGAAGTATACCTCCCACCCCAAACTTAGAATGATGCATTGTTCTCAATGCATAAAAGAATAAAGCAAAGAAATACAAGTCTGAGAGCGTGCAGAAGTCCATCAAAAGGCTTGGCAGAATGAGTACTTTGCACCAATTTCCTAAAAAAATAATTAGAGGCATATGCGTGGCTTCCTAAAAAAGAAAACAAACAAATCAAACAAACTAAAATAAAAGAACGCCATAAACTTAGGTTGTCTCCCAAGAAGCACTATGTTTAACGTCTTTTAACTAGACAGGCCTCACAAGTCACGTCGGATCCCAAGGTGGTTTCTCCATTCCATGCTTCAAAGCACCTTGCATCTTTAGTGTCACACCCCCTCCTAGGTACCCTCCTAACCATAACTCTGTCTTTACCTAATAAACCGTTATAAACCATAAACTAATTCACACATACACCAGAGTTAACTTGTCATATGCACATCCTTTTCATTCAATCATATAATAGCATAAATACACAACAACTTCCTTAATCTTCTCTATATGTACAACACATGCTCCAGTTCAATTATTTACAATTTTCATAATACTAAACACTGTTGGCGGACCCAGACGAGATCTTGCGTAGGCTAAGCATCTCGAAACCGCTCGCTACCTAGAAAACAGAAAAACAAGGAAAATGTGAGCTTAAACGCCAAGTGAGTGACTAATTAAAGTTTTTCTCAACAGTGTATAAAAATATAAAACCCAACCATGTCCATCACTAGTATACATCAGATTATAGATTAACCACATCTGATTATCTATGGAAACATTATTCACAAACTGTTTCCTTAAATCTCCTTCCCTAGTTGAGGCTGAGCGAAGCTCACCGCACCCAACGTCAATATTTCTCAGCTGAGTGGAGTACTCTCAACACTTCAGCATCAGTCAATCACAATTTGTTCACGTGCTATCCAAGTACCCCAGTCCCTCAGTACTGGATCCCCCGGATACTCAAGTGCCTTCTCTACATCTCTCAGCATTGAGTTTTCAAATAGAAGATTGACCACATGCCTTCACATTGTCCCTCAACATTAGGTTTCTTACATCACTGGATTTCCCACATGCCTTCACATCTTCCCTCAGCATTGGGTTTCTTACAACACTGGGTTTCCCACATGCCTTCACATCTTCCCTCAGCATTGGGTTTCTTACAACACCGAGTTTCCCACATGCCTTCACATCTTCCCTTAGCATTGGATCCCTTACAACACTGGGTTTCTCACATACCTTCACATCTTCCCTCAGCATTGGGTCCTTTAAAAGAAAACATTATAAAGCAAATATGCTTTGCATGAATAGTCCTTAATAAATCATTTCATGATAATCAGAACAATATTAGCATGAAGCAAAATACATACACAAATATCCCACATGCCTTCTCTTCATCCCTCGGCATTAGAAGCCATTCAAATAAGAATACAATATAATATAAAATCATGAGTTTGTAATATCTCATACATCACAACACTTTTCATATACCCACACGCTTCCTTTATTCTTACGATATAATTCATATTCTCGTTCATACTCTTGTAACGTCTCATACATCACAATACTTTCCATAAACTCATATACTACTTTGAGTCTCATCATCGTAAATCACATTTCATATGCTCATATGCTTCCTTTATTCTTACGGTCATATATCATATACTTAATCATACTCTTGTGACCTTTCATACATTACAAGACTAAATATAAGCTCATACACATCCATCCGTTTTATCCTTATTATTCACATACTTTCGCTCAGTCTGTATATATAGATATATATATCGGAACAACTCATTATACCACCCATGGAACACACATAAGGTTCATAGAATTCGATCATATAAGCATTATCAACAAATATTATCAAGAAACTATGTTAGAACTAAACACTTTTAGATAGAGAATCACTCACGACTTGTCCTAGGCCCTGAGCGGATTATATGTTTTTCGAGCTCTTCTTGACCTGTAAATACATATTTCTCACGTTAAACTTTCCTTAAACTTCCTTTCCATGATCATTAAGTAGGCATAATTAAACTATAATCATGTTTCATCACCGAGACTCTTCTTTTTCCCAAAGTAATCATAATAGCGAGATTTTGTGTCACTAGCGAGATTACCAACGAGATTCCACATTTCTAGCGAGATTACTAGCAAAACACACAATAGGACACGGCACTAACGACATTAGGATGAGCGAGACTAGCGAGATTTACCTGAGGAACGAGACCTAGAAAGACCCAGCAAGATTCGTGAGACAGAAAACCCTCCTGCGCCCCAGCGACACTCGTCTCGCTACTTACACTTCAATTACTCAGCGACACCCGCTTCCTAGCAACATTCGACAGCAAAGTTTCCTCCTTTCCTTTTCGTTCTCACTTCTATCTGTTAAAAGTCATATTTCTAGCAAAATTTAGAATTTCTTTTCTTCTACAAACTTGTAGAGAAATATGTTTTCTAGCTTACCTTAAATTTTTGTGGCTTAACTTTTCCTCGTTCATCAGATGTTTAAAGATTACTCCGCACTACTCCAGATTGCACATTGATTCTGTATCCGTAACTTCCACCTAAACGTTTACATATTTCTCTTCCAATTCAGCTCAAACATCCTTCATAACAGTTTTTAAGAATTAAGTTAACTTACTGACCTTAAAATTTCAGCCATAAATTCGATATCTTCAGCTCGTTTTTCTCCAAACACCAAACCATGCTCGGATTGCACGACAGCAGCCCAGACTCACTGTTCCAGCTTCAGTTTTACCACAAGAACGATCAGAATTCCACAACTTTGCCCTAAGCACCTTCTCCTACCTCTCTTAGTCTCTCAGCTATGAAATTCAACTGATTTGAGCTTTTGAATGTGTTTAAAATGATCAAACACTCAACTTACTCAGTTAAATAGGTCGCCAACTTAACTTCCACTTTCTTTCCTTTAAAAATGAATTGCCTAACGCATACTTCAGCTCACCAACGCATAACAGCCTTCACAAACGCATGACACACCCTCACCAACGCATAGCAGCCTTCACAAATGCATAGGACACCTTCAACGCATGATAACTCATGCCTTAAGGCTCTCGGCCACTATTTACTTGTCTTCTTTAACTTATCATTTTCCAAAACCAATCTTTATAGCTTGCTAACTTCCAAAGCTAAGTGTGAGGCTTACATTTAGTTTTCACCCACACTAGCACTCACAAACATAGTCATTCACATTTAACTTGCAGTTATTAATTCATTGTCTATTTCTACATCTTTGCTAATATAGTCAAGCAACATCAAAGAATCATCATGTTGAGGTTTTATCGAGCTCACCACATTATCCCTAAAATGCTTCTCCATGACTTTTTCATATCTCATTTTAGGTTTTGGAGGCATGCAAGAAAAACTAGGAGTATTATCACAACTAGAAACATGCTTCATACGATTCTCTAACTTAATATCATTTATGTTATTAGTCTTACCACTCAACGGAGGATCAACATGCAAAAAGCTATGTCTAGAAGAAGGAGAAGATGTTACCATCGTGCTCAATTCATGATGCTCTACTTTTCATCATTCGCTTGCTTAAAGACTTTATAAATGTCAAATGTTACCTCCTCATCATTGAGGCGGAATGTAAGCTTTCCATCTTGCACGTTGATGAGGGCCCTTCAAATGACCAAGAAAGGTCTCCCAAAAATTACGGGTACTTCGGAA
This sequence comes from Citrullus mucosospermus, assembly GCA_030954485.1. Taxonomy (NCBI): domain Eukaryota; kingdom Viridiplantae; phylum Streptophyta; class Magnoliopsida; order Cucurbitales; family Cucurbitaceae; genus Citrullus; species Citrullus mucosospermus. The sequence continues at coordinate 21,357,202 of CM062059.1, forward strand.
TCTTCCTCCGTGTCTCATGCAAATCAAAGGATCGACCTCACAGACAGGAATTCATAATTCACTCAAGATTAAGATCGAGTCGCACATGATCATCCTATGAAATATTAATCTCATCAATTAATGGATTTACAAAGAGAGATTAAATATTTCACGGTCTGGTCTTATGCAAACTCTTTGTATAGGATACTCTCACTTGTGTGTCTAGGGTTGTTGAGAACCCCTCAATATGTAGAGGTGGTCGTTCAAAATATCTTCCAAATTTGCAAAATCTACAAAAAAAATGAAAGTTGGCGTCAAAAGCATAGTGAAGTTGTTAGTCATAAAAGGGGCATCTTAGCAACACTCTTGGGCAGCGTTGGGATGTTGTCCAACATCTTTTCCCGATTTCAAACGCAGCCCCATAGTGCTGCAACGCTCTTTGCACAGCGTAGCAATGCTACGCTCCCTCAATTGCCATTTTTTTCTGCTCTTGGGTCTAGAGTGCAGCGGGGCAGCACATCGACGCTCTCGGCTGCACTGCCCTGTTTTTAGGGTTTTATTGCATTTTCTTTTGGTTTTGGCTCGATTTGGTCTTTTTAGCCTTTGACACTTAATTTTTGCCATAATCACCTAAAAACTACTAGTAAACATATTAAATCTAATAAAAGCATCCATAAATCAAACGCAAAAAAAGCACTTTTTAGGTGCTTTTCAACTATTCAAAAACCTAAATTTCTTTTTACCCTTGCACAAATGAACTTCTTTGTGGGTTTATTTACATAAATTAGGTCACATGCAATGGGGTATTACCACAAATGACATAAATTAGAGAGTACTGTAAAACAAATGGACTCTAGACAAGTACCTTTGTAGAAATTGAAGGTACTTGTGTAGAATCCAACGACGAATGGAGATCCAACCAAAATCGAGAAGATTTAACCGTTTTCAAGAAGAAGACGAGGGTTTTCAGGGATTCGGAAGAAGGCAAGGATGGTTTCAGGGTTTAGGAAAGAAGACGATGGTTTAAAAAAGATGGTTTGAAGAAGACGATGATTTCAGGAAATGTAAGGAAAAATGAAAACTTTCGAGAAATGTAAGGAAAAGGGAAAACTTTCGGGAAACACTTTATTAAAGGGGGAAAGTTGAATTTGAACCATTGGGATAGTGAACTGGTTTTCGGGAAACCCTACAAAAGGTAGTGGTAAAGTGGAATTTGAACCATTGGATGGTCAACCGTTTATCGGGAAGGCAAACATAGTTCATAAGTAGGTGGGCTATAAATTGGGGATATTACAGACTTTTCACCATGTAAGGCCCACCTCTAAAAATCTAAAAATTTGAAAAAATAGATTAGAAAAAGAAGTTTTAAAAAAGGGTTTAGTTTTGTCCCGTCATAAACCTTTTGGGTTATAAATAGCAATTTCCCCATTTTGTCACTCTATAATATTCAATTTCTCAATCTTACAATATTGTTACATTAAAAAAAAAGTGTAAAATACAAATAATTCAAAATTAAGCAGAATCAGAAAACTTGGTCACAAGCTCTAAAAGGAACCTTGAGTAAGGGAAGGTGATCCCTATTGTACTTAGTCCTTCAAACTTCAACTTTTTCATGAATGCTTGCTCAACCGGTTGAGATCAGTTGGGTAGCAGTGATGATGCTTGAGGTGATGTTTGATAGGGTTATTGCAGGTGGCAATGACAATTTTGGTGCAAAAGATGTTGGAAGATTTACATGGAAAATCCTCTTGAGCCTATATTTTTCACAAATAGCCTTTCATTTTGGATTATTTCACTGATGGAATTTATATAGAAATTTGGACCATTATAACCTTGTATATTATTAATTTAATCTTTATCAATTTTTTGTTTTATTTCTTTAATTAGTTTACATTTATTGACATGAAATTTGGTAAACAATCTTCATATTTAATGCATTTAATATTGGGTAATGTTTATTCTTTCCTTTATTGTTGACTTTAAATTTGGTAAACAATCTTCATATTTAATGCATTTAATATTGATTAATGGTTATTCTTTCCTTTATTGTAGGGATTTTTTTCATCCATTTTTAACAAAATTACAACCTCCTGCTCCACTCACTCAACAAAAAGCTCTAACATAAAATTGCTCTCTTCTCCAATTGGAGACTTCACATCTGACCAGCCACTCTCACCACAAAAATTTCAATTCCGACGACACATAAATTGCAATCTCGCTATAGAAATTACACTCTCACCACAGAAATTCCACACCATCAATATTTTCATTTTCCAGTTCATCAAACTGATTTTCTTGCCTATTACAGATTGTACAATTGTTGGCAGTTTGCATATTGATATGTTATCTGATTTATTTCATATGTTACGTTCATTTTTAGTCATGTTGTTAATAATTTTTCATTTTTTTCTATGGAGGTTTCTAGTTGGTTGTTATTGTTTGCTTATTGATATGGGTAAGTGACCAATATATATATTGATTATATTTTGTAGTACATAATCTATATCTAAATGTACATACAAAATCTGTCAAAGTATATATAAACCATGTTAGATTTATAAGCACAATCGTGTGTATATATATGGTGAACAAAAAATTTTACAAGTTTATATAATATAAATATTAGGTATATCATTAATATTTTTATTATTATAGCTGATGGATTTTTGTCCTCATCCTATACAATTAAAATGTTTTAAATATTTGCAATATTCTAACCAATATATGAAATGTACTGGTAATTAATTATATTTGATATGCACTCAAATACAGTTGGTTCCACAGCAAGTTGTTTTCAAATATTCTAACCAATATATAAAATATACATGTAAATATATTTGAAATGTACTCAAACAGATGGTCGTACCATTTGAAAGTTTTGTTATAACAATATCCACATGACTATAATATATTTAAATATATTGAATATACCATAGGACATTGTATTATATCATATGTTTGTAACGTCCTACCCAATATATGATATATTCTGGTAAATATATTTGATATGTACTCAAATACCACAGTTTTTCATGCAAGTTGTTAGATTTTCTAGCATATTCATAGTTATTTTTAAATATACATTTGAACATCATATTAGATTTTGCAAATATTCTAACAAATATATAAAATATACTGGTAAATATATTCAAAATATACTCAAATAAATGGTTGTACAATTCGAAATTTGTATCCATATGAAAGTATAATATATGAATATTATTTCAGATAACTCACTCTATATATCATATATTACATGCTAATAAATTTGCAGAAATTCCACATCATTGAAAATATATACGATATATCACAATATATATTATGTACAAATTCACCATTTTCAAAATAAACCATCCATTACAGAGCATATATGTCAAAATCCCACATTCACAATTATAAACCTAAATTCTATCATAAATATTAATACTAGAGTACATATCAAAGAGGTTATCGGAGATTGGGGCGCCAGATATCCACGGATCTGGACTGGAGGCACCAGATCTCCATGGATTTAGAGTAGGGGCTAAATCTCCATGGATCTGATTTGATCTCCACAGATCTAAATGGGTGGCTGGATCTTGGTGCGATGACATGAACAGAGAGTGACAGGCTACAAATAGGAGAGAGAAAGAATGAGAAGGCGACTGGCAACTTACTTTGGGCGATCAATGGCGTGCGAAAGTCAACGATGATGGAAAATGGCTGATGAACGAGGATGAACGACGCATGACCAATTCCGACAGATGAACGTTGATGAACCCACGAACGGTGTGCTACCAATTCCAACAGACAAACGGCGCCCTGCTGTAGACGATGGAGGACGGGCGACCAATTCCGATGGGCGAGCAGTGGCGACAGAGGGGTGTGAAATGGTGTGGAGGAGAGATAGGGAGAAATTGAGGTAGGTAGGAGGTGTGAAATCGTCTAGGTCTAAGAAGGGAGTGATTGTTATGGAAAAAAATAATAATTAATTTTGCACATGAATTAAGGAAACGTTTGAGTTTCGATAAAAAAAATCCTTCAATTTTCTTTTCTAAAAAATTCGTAATTAATTGTAGGATGGGACTAAAAAGTAATTATACTCTAACTTTTATGTAATAAAGAACATCATTTGGACATTTTTGAAAAAGAAAATGTAAAACTAGACATAATTGAAATATAAGGCCTTTCTTTGGGCCTTTTATGTTGTTATCCCAAAGATGCTAAGACCAAGGCCTAGGGATTATGGGCTGTGTATGCAAGTATTCTCCATTTATACACATTTCATCAATCATAATTCATTAATGGGCAAATGTTTTATTTAACAAAAACCATCATTATTAGAATTCAATTTATATCTCTTATGTTATTAAATAAAATATTGTAACTGACATTTTAAAAGAAAAAGGGGCAACCAACCAATAATATTGTAATATGTAACTTCTTCAAAAACAATAATATTTTTTTTTCTGAAAATGAAACAATAATAGATTGGCAAACGATTTTTTTTATAGATATTATAGATTATAGATATTTCTGTTTAAACTTTGAAAAAGTATATTTTGTTGTAAAATTGAGGAGCAAAATGACGAAAAAACAGAAGCACGAAAATCGAGAAATTATAATATTAAAATAATAAAATAATTAAATAAATATAATAATTAAAATAAAGTAAATAAAATAACTAAATAAATTAAAATAAAGAAAGTGAGATTTTATGGAAAATAAGATTTCTCTAATTTCAATCCTCACTTATTTTTTCTCTAATGTATGTCCTTCAATATCCCCCAAAAGCCTCTATTTATAGGCAATTTGGCAAGTAGGTGCTGGAACTCCATGGCAACTAAGGATGTGTCTTTAGGAGACACATGGTCCTTAGACACTAAGCTTGACTACATAATCAACATTTATTTATGACCAATATTTATAATACTTCCCCTTAGATTTCTATTATATATATATGAAATATGTCTTGTTAAAATATTACTAGGAAAAAACTCAATGGGAAAAAAATCTTAGTAAAGAAAAAAGAGTATATATTTAATATAATCTAATACTTTTAAAAGAATACAATACATTTGCTCCCCCTCGTAGGAACATTACTTGAGATCTTTGAGTCGCTGCATTCCAATGTTCTGCACCAATTTTTCAAAGGTTGCAGTTGGTAATGATTTTGTAAATAAATCTACCAAGTTATCCTTCGAATAAATTTGTTGTACAGTGATGTCGTCATTTTCTTCAAGATCATGAGTGTAGAAAAGCTTTGGTGAATTATGGTTTGTTCTATCTCCTTTAATAAATCCTCCTTTGATTTGGGCTATACATACTGTGTTGTTTTCGTATAATGTTGTTGGAGGATTTTTACTAGAAAACAAACCACATGTGTTCATGAATGTGTTGAGTCATTGATCTTAGTCATACACATTCTCTACTAGCTTCATGAATTGTAAGGATTTCAGCATGATTTGAGGAAGTAGCTGTTATGGTTTGTTTCACTGATCGCTAAGATATAGCAGTTCCTTCACAAGTGAACAGATAACCTGTTTGAGATCTAGTTTTGTGTGGATCAGATAAATATCCAAAATTTGCGTAACCACCTAAATCAAAATTTGATTTATTTGAATAAAACAAACTCATATCGATCCTTCCTTGGAGATAACAGAGTATATGCTTAATTCCATTCCAATGTCTTTTTGGTGGAGAAGAACTATATATAGCTAATAAATTTACTGAAAATGCAATATCTGGTCTTGTATTATTAACAAGATACATAAGTACATCAATTGCACTAAGATATGGTACTTCAGGACCAAGAAACTCTTCATTATTATCTCAAGGTCGAAATATATCTTTCTTCACATCTAGTGAACGAACTTCCATTGAAATATTTAATGAATTTGCTTTGCCCATATAGAATCTTTTCAAAAATTTTCTTGTATAGGTTGACCGATGAACAAATATCCTATATGCTAAATGCTCAATTTGCAATCCAAGTCAAAATTTTATATTTTCGAGATCTTTCGTAAGATATTCTATTGCCTTTGAAAGCTCTTCAGGAGTTTAAATTATATTTAGGTGATTAACATATATAGATATAATCGCAAATTTTGACTGTGATTTCTTTATAAAAACACATCGACATATTGAATTATTTTGATATCCTTCTTTCAACAAATATCTACTCATGCGATTATACCACATTTGTCTTGATTGTTTTAATCCATATAGCGATCTTTATAACTTTATTGAATATAGTTCTCAAGAACTTGATTTATGTATTTCAGGTATCTTAAATCCTTCTGGGATTCTCATATAAATGTCACTATCAAGAGATCCATATAAGTATGTTGTGACTACATCCATAAGATCATGCATGTCCAAATTTTCAAACACAGTCAGACTAATTAAATATCTTAATGTAATTACATCCACCACTGGAGAATATGTCTCCTCATAATCAATACCAGGTCTTTGTGAAAAACCTTGTACAACTAGTTTTGCTTTATATCTTGTGATCTCATTATTTTCATTTCTTTTTCTCACAAATACCTATTTGTATCTCACAGGTTTGACATCTTCTAGTGTCCAGACTGCTAGTCCAAAAACTTGACATTTTGAAAGTGAGTTTAATTCTACCTCGATTGCTTCTTTCCACATAAGTCAATCTTTTCTATGTCGACATTCTTCAACAGATTTTGGTTCAGGATCCTCATTTTCAGATATAATATCAAATGCAACATTATGTGCAAAAATGTTATCAATAACTATATTAGTTCGATTCCATCTTTTCCTTGTCATGGCATAATTTATTGAAATCTCATTATTATCTTTAGGTATTTCACCTTCTTCACTATTTGGATTATTAGTCATGTCTAGGGTTTCTTCCTAGATATTTACATCATCAACTAAGTCTTTTTTACTATCGTTTATTTTTCTTTTCCAAGGATTTATGTCTTTAGAACCCACTGGTCTGCCAATCTTCTGGCGTGTTCCATACTCATTAGTGACAACTTGCTATGTTGGGATATCAATTTTCAACAGAACATTTGCAACGGGTATATGTGATTTAGTTACTTTCTTTGCATCTATAAATGCATCTGGTAATTGATTTTCTATATTTTGTAAATGAATTATTTTGTGAACTTCAAGTTCACATTGATTTGTATGAGGATCTAAATGAGATAATAATGATGCATTCCATGCAATTTCTTTTTCCAACTTCTTAATTTATACCTTTAATGTTGGAAAATTTGTCTCATTAAAATGACAATCAGCAAATCGTGCAATAAATACATCACCCGTTAGGGGTTCAAGATATTTAATAATTGATGGGGAATCATATCCAACATATATTCCTAACCTCCTTTGAGGACCCATCTTAGTACGTTGTGGTGGAAAAATTGGAACATATATTGCACATCTAAAAATTCTTAGATGGGAAATATTTGGCGCCTAGTCATAATGTTGATTATTTGGGGATTATTTTCCTTCTTGTTAATATTTTATCTTTGTATTTATTGTAAAGATATTTACTATATTTATCTCCTTCCTTATTTATAATAGGTTTTCTTTTATATAAGAAAACCCTTGTCTAACAAAGAAAATACTATAAATAAAATATTTCAGCATGGTATCAAAGCCTACTTGAAACCCTAATTTCTTTCTGAAAAAGAAAAAGAAACCTTAATCTAACCTAATCTGCTGTCGCTGCCGCCGACTCACCACCGCCACCACACCCCAAACATTCGCCGGACATCTCACCTTAGTCACCAGACAACTCCTAGCATCGGTCATCCGTGGATCCTGTCGTCCGTGAAGCCCAGACACTGAACAAGTCGCGAGTGAAGCTAGTTGACGCCAACGCTGTAATACCCTGTCCCCGAAAACCTAAGTATTTGTATAACCAGTAAGGATAAAAGAGTGTGGATTAGCGAAACGTTTAAACGAGAAGTTAAGATTGTGTAACTACTGAATTATGGCCAATAAATTCTGTACGTTAAGATGAATGGTACTAAGAAAGGAGTAGACATATTCTGGAAGCTAAGTTCTAATGATGGCAAGTTGAATGGGGTAAAGTGCCTTGCGTTGGAAAGGTTGACCACGCGTCGGGAAATGAAGCTAAGAAAAGTAATGCGTTGAGTGTTGTATAGAATGATAGTGAATTGAGGTGAAGGAATAAGAATTGAGTATGGATTACGGCTATGCGTTGGTAAGCCTAGTATGGGAAGCTAGTGTAAAGGGAAGAAAGTAGATTGTTACCATAGCTTTGATGGATAAGTTGTTATTTCGATAAGGTATGACAGGTATTGAAAGGTGTTATTATGTGATTGGAGGCAAAGATGGAGCCTGACCAAGGGTTGTATCCGACCTACGTTACGATGAAAAGAATACCTTGAATTGGGGAGTAGTTGGATGCGATAGGCTAAAGGATTAATAAGGAATTAATAAGCCGTAAAGTGGACAATAACTATGCGTTGAGAAAGTTAAATGGTGAGAAATATTGGCTATGCGTTGAGGAATTCTGTGTTAAGGACAGCTGTTAACTATGCGACAAAGGGTTCATGAGTCGATGATGGTTACCATTGGTTATCAAGTCATACGCTGAAGAGCTTAATTTCATGAAAATGGAAAATGCCATCACTATCTCCGGTAAACGCCTAGGAAGAAGCTAAAGAAGAAAATGGTTAAGGAATAACCCTGGTATATGATTCGAGAACGCATAGAGGGTAAAATTAAAGGACTTAAAGGAAGGTCATGAACGCGGAATGAAGCAAAGGTAAATGCAGGAGGGTAAACGCAGGAAGAAAGAATGTGAGTTGGATGTGGTAGTCAAAGGTAAACCACATGGTCAGAAGAGTGCAATTGTACAAAGAAGGAAATGTAGCTGTAAACGAATGTAAGAAAGGGAGTAGAACATATATAAATGCAATAAAGATTAATGTATGATGTCAAGCTGAAGCGCATAGTAGTATGCGTTTAGAATTTGTATACTTGAATAAAGGAGAAGTGGAATAAAGGTAGTAAAGCCGAGGGTAGTAAAAGGAAGCAAAGGAGTTGAATCTGGAAGATAGTTCCCTGAACGCATAAGAGCAAAGAGTTGGTTGTGTAGTTGTGTATTGGAACATAATGAACCCATAAGGTAAGTCTATAGGCCAGGTGGTTACACATGATTGTGACACCTCATTAAGTAGGAGGTGTTAGAAAGCATGAAAAGCATTTCATGCAAAGTGACACTTGGACTAATGCATGATTAATTAAGCATGCAACATGACATGTGGCAAACAAGTAGCAGCAGAAGAGAAGAGGTAGAATGACAAGTACTCTATAAATAGGACCTTGAGGGAAAAGTAATGACTGATGATTCGGTGATTATAATCCTTGAGAGAAGGAAAGAAAGAGAGCTGAAAGAAGAAAACCTTGCGTTGGAAGGAGAAAGTCGGCGGCCAAAGAGGAAGACAACCTTAACACTTAAGTCATCTGGTGTTAAGAAGTTGGCTTGCGTCGAGAAGGGTGAGTCTTGCGTTTAAACCGAATTCAACATAAGGGTGGACACCACGATGCGATCAAGTTAGATTTGGTATTCAAAGAAGGTCGACGCATCCAAAAGAATAGGGAGAGTTAGTCTGCACTTTGCAGGATTGCGTCCAACTAGACTACCAGAGGGTGAAGGCAGACTAAAGAGTTTAAGCCTTGCGTTTAAGAGCTCGGGAAGCAGAGATTTAAAAGGAAATCTCTTAAGTAATTGTGAGCGACTCTCTTCTTCTTTTAACCTGAACTTTGTTGAAACATACTTACGTGATATAGTTTTGTGATAACTAATTCCATGAAACGCATGATGTTTGATCATATTATCTAAAAGACATGTTTTACCTGATTGTTTTACTACATTGAAAGGCATGTTGCAAGATGTAGTGTTACCAAGAACATCCTGTTTCTTATCAAAGGTTTCATATGAATGATCTACTCAACTGATCAATAAAATGTTTAAGAGAAGGCTCAGTGCTTATCTCCTTGAGAAGGCTCGTGAGTTTCCCCGGGACCCAGTACTCAAGGACATGAGAAGGTACATGGGCAACCCGTCATATTCCTATGTGCACATAGAGGTTAATCTGGCTAGTGCATCGAGCTTGCTCTGGCTTGAGCCAGGGATGATTTCGAAGTTGAGAGCGTTGAGTCTTGCTGCGCCTCAACTAAGGATAATGATTGAGAAACCAAACGAGTTTTTCGTATAAATGTTTCTAAACGACTCTATTGATTTGGAACGATTTGATATAGTTCAAAAGAGATGTTGAAAATACGTTCCTGTTGTATTGATGTACTTATCTTGTTTTGTATGTATAAATGTAACATGCCTGTTTTTGATTAAAAGATAGTTTTACAAAACCAGTCACTCATGGGGCTTTAGCTCACACTTTCCTATGTTCTCAAATTTTCCAGGTAGCAAGCGAGTTCGGGATGCTTTGCCTATGCAAGAACCTCGTCTGGGCCGTCTTTGGTAAAGAAATGGTTGGTCAGTGAACCTTACAGAGGAGTCAAGGTTGCTGACTTCACATCTTCTTTCGGGTTATGGAGGATAATCCGGGAGGGGGTGTGACAGACGCCGACGCCGACACCGTCTGGGTTCACCTTCTTTCCGCCAGCCGACCAAGTCTGCACAAGTTTTCGAGCGATTTCCGACTAGTTCCGGCGACTATTCGGTGGATCTTCATTCTGCCGCTGAGTGGATTCCTTTGGGTTGGTCAAAATTGTTTTTGTCATATTTTTCTTTTTCAGATCTGGTATTTTTTGGGTTGTGTGCCTATCTCTCTTCAATATGTTGAAACTAAGGTATCTACCGCCAAAGTCTTCGACAATCGGACCCATTCCAATAACCCCACGGTCCAAATCACCACCATTCGACTTAACGGGGATAAATTTCTTCGTTGGTCCCAGAGTGTTCGGATGTATATTCGTGGTCAAGGTAAGATAGGGTATCTCACAGGAGAAAAAATCGCTCCTAGTCCAAATGGCCCCTTATTCACTGTATGGGATTCGGAAAACTCCATGGTCATGACGTGGCTTGTCAACTATATGGTAGAAGACATCAGCAGGGAAAAAATCGCTCCTAGTCCAAAAGTATTCTTACAAATATTAATGATGTTTTTTCTGAAGTTCGCAGGGAAGAAAGCCACAGAAATGTTATGATTGGAAAGAAGGCAGTTGACTCAGTTGATAGTTTCGCGCTAGTGACTGAAAGTACTGCAATGAAAGCTTTTGATCAGTCCAACAAAACTCATGACAAGCCTCGTGTATGGTGTGATCATTGCAACAAACCCCGTCATACGACGAAAACTTGTTGAAAACTACATGGCAAACCTACAAATTGGAAGAGCTCGAAACAATCTGAGAGAAATTCCCATCAGCATACCTCCAATGCAAATATTGTTGATTCCAATCCACTCAAAGAGCAAATTGATCAAATCCTGAAGCTGCTAAAATCCAATTCTTCGGGTAATCCTAGTGTTTCCTTGGCACAAACAGGTAATTCCCCTCAAGCTCTCTCGTGTCTAAACTTCTCGCCGTGGATCATCGATTCTGGAGCTATTGATCATATGACTAGTTTCTCGTGTTTATTTGATTCATACTCCCCTTCTTATAGTAAAGAAAAAGTTTGTATTGTCGATGGTAGTTTTACATCTATTGCAGGCAAAGAAACAATTTCCCTAAGTACAAAACTCATACTACGTTTTGTCCTTCATGTTCCTCAATTAGCTTGTAATTTACTATCTGTGAGTAAAATATCTAAGGATGCTAACTGTCGTGTTATCTTTTGTGAAACCCATTGTCTCTTTCAAGATCAGGACTTGGGAGAGACGATTGGACGTGCTAGGATGATTGATGGTCTCTATTACTTTGATAAAATTTCAACTAGTCATAAAAAGATGCAGGGCTTGAGTAGTGTCAGTTCTCTTTCTGTCCAAGAAACTATTATGTTTTGGCATCATAGATTAGGACATCCTAATTTCGTTTATTTAAAACATTTGTCTCCTGGTTTATTTAAAGGAATTGATTGTTCTATGTTTCAATGTGAAGACTGCATTTTCGCCAGACATTATTGATCTACTTTTTTACCAAAATCTTATAAACCCTCATCACCCTTTTACTTAATTCATACTGATGTTTGGGGTCCATCTAAGGTTTTGACAAAAAATAGCAAGCGCTGGTTTGTTACTTTTATTGATGATCACACCCGTTTAACTTGGCTTTACTTAATAACAAAAAAGTCAGATGTAAAAGAGGTCTTTGTTCGTTTTCATAAAATGATCGAGACTCAATTTCAAACTAAAATTCGCATTCTTCACTCTGATAATGGGACTGAATTTTTTAACGAACCACTAACCACCTTTTTACATGATAAGGGCATCATTCACCAAGCTACATGTCGCGATACCCTTCAGCAAAATGGTGTTGCTGAACGGAAAAATCGACACTTGCTTGAAATTGCTCATGCCCTTATGTTTTCAATGCATGTTCCAAAATATCTGTGGGGGGATACAGTCCTAACAACTGCTTACCTAATCAATAGAATGCCTACTAAGGTGTTGAATTTTAAAACCCCTCTACAACACCTTAAAGAGTTTTTTCCTATTGTCTAATTGTTCTCAGAGTTACCTTTAAAAGTTTTTGGGTGTACTGCTTATGTTCATCGAACCCTTCTTTCCCAATCCAAATTGGACCCTCGGGCTATTAAATGTGTTTTTGTAGGCTATGTTCCTTTTAAAAAGGCATACAAATATTTTGACCCCCTAACTAACAAGTATTTTGAGAGTATGGATGTGTCTTTTGTGGAAAATCAATCGTTTTTTAGCCCAACTTCTCTTCAAAGGGAGTCATCTCTACTTGAAGAGAATTTTTGGGACACTTCACCTCTCTTAAACATCATTAGTCCTGAAATTATAAGCTCTAGTCCTTCGATCTTAAGCATGAAAAATTCTTTGACAGGGGGAGAAACACTACAAACAGATCTGACAGGTCGAGATCCTGAACTTAAGTTTTATACTAAAAGAAACATAACTCAAAAGGATAGAAATCAGATAGTCGAACTAACACATGACCAATCTGATACTCCAGTAAATGGTCCTGAAAATTCAAGTATGTCTCTTAGTCCTTCCTCTCATAATACGTTGCCTAATGTCTCTAATCTTAATATTCCAATTGCCCAGAGAAAAGGTACCCGTCAATGTACAAAATATCCCATTGCGAACTATCTCTCCTATCATAGATTGTCTGATAATCATAAAGCTTTCACATCCAAAATAACCAACCTATTTGTTCCAAGGAATATAAAAAAAGCTCTAAATGATTCGAATTGAAAATTAGCAATGATGGAAGAGATGAATGCATTGAAACAAAGTGGTACTTGGTAGTTGATCTACCAGAAGACAAGAAAGCAGTGGGATGTAAGTGGGTTTTCACGATAAAATGTAATGCTGATGGTAGTATCGAAAGGTACAAGGCCAGACTAGTGGCTAAGGGATTCACTCAAACCTATGGAATTGATTATTAAGAGACATTTGCCCCTATAGCTAAAATTAACTCAATTAGAATTTTGCTCTCTGTTGCAATTAATTTTGATTGGCCACTGTATCAACTAGATGTTAAAAATGTGTTTCTTAATGGGGAACTTGAAGAAGAAGTATTTATGGACCTACCCCCTGGGTTTGAAGCCAACCTTGGATGGAACAAGGTATGTAAATTAAAAAAATCATTATACGGCCTTAAACAGTCTCCTAGAGCTTGGTTTGAACGTTTTGGAAAGGCAGTCACTAGCTATGGATTCAGCCAAAGTCAAGCCGATCACACTATATTCTACAAGCATACGGAAAAAAACAAAGTTGTTGTTCTGATAGTGTATGTCGATGATATCATTCTTACAGGCAATGATGAGACAGAAATGTCTATTGTAAAGGAAAAATTGGCGAATAATTTCAAGATCAAAGACTTGGGATCCCTAAAGTACTTCCTTGGCATGGAGTTTGCTAGGTCTAAAAGTGGTATTCTTATCAATCAAAGAAAGTATATCCTCGATCTACTCAAAGAGACAGGTTTACTCGGTTGTCGAATCGTAGAAACTCCCATTGAGCAGAACTTGAAATTGGAAGCTGCAACAGAGGAAGAGGTAAAAGAAAAGGGGAAATACCAGAGACTCGTGGGAGACTAATATACCTCTCTCACACACGTCCCAACATTGCCTTTGCAATAAATATGGTAAGCTAGTTCATGCATGCCCCTGGACCAGCTCATTTTGAAGCTATCTTTAGAATCCTGAGATATCTCAAAGGTACTCCAGGGAAAGGGATACTCTTCAGAAAACATGGGCATCTACAGGTGGAAGTTTATACTGATGCAGATTGAGCAAGTAGCACAACCGATAGGAGATCGACTTCTGGGAAAGGGATACTCTTCAGAAAACATGGGCATCTACAGGTGGAAGTTTATACTGATGCAGATTGAGCAAGTAGCACAACCGATAGGAGATCGACTTCTGGGTATTGCTCCATTGTCGGAGGAAACTTGGTTACTTAGCGCAGCAAAAAACAGAGTGTAGTTGCAAGAAGTAGTGCTGAAGCTGAATTTAGGGCATTGGCCTATGGTATCTGTGAATAGATAAAAAGACTACTGGAAGAATTGAAATTTGCTCAGATAATGCCCATACGCATTTACTGTGATAACAAGGCAACAATCTCCATTGCCCATAATCCAGTCCTTCATGATAGGACAAAACACATTGAAGTCGGTAAACATTTCATAAAAGAAAAAATTGATGTAGGAGTAATATGCATTCCCTACCTCCCAACAATAGAACAAATTGCAGATGTATTAACTAAAGGGCTTCCTAAGTTGCAGTTCAACAAGTTAACAGACAAGCTGGCCATGAGTGATATCTTCAAACCAGCTTGAGGGGGAATGTTGATTATTTGGGGATTATTTTCCTTCTTGTTAATATTTTATCTTTGTATTTATTGTAAAGATATTTACTATATTTATCTCCTTCCTTATTTGTAATAGGTTTTCTTTTATATAAAAAACTCTTATTTAACAAAGAAAATAAGAGAGAAATAAAATATTTTAGCACATGAGTATTTATGCTAAGCACACTGGTCTAATGTGTGTAAGTGATGCAGTATGCAAAATAACATGTCCCCATACAAATGTAGGAAGCTTAGCTCTCATAAGTAATGGTCTAGCAATTAATTGTAAACGTTTTATAAATGATTCTGCTAACCATTTTGTGTATGAACATGAGCTACATAATGTTCAACATTTATCCCAATTGACATACAATAATTACCAAAAGTTTGGGATGTAAATTCATTAGCATTATCAAGACAAATGGTCTTAATTGTATAATCAAGAAATTGTGCTCTTAACTTAATTATTTGAGCAAGTAATCTTGCAAATGCAAGGTTTCGACTTGATAATAAGCACATGTGTGACCATCTACTGGATGCGTCTATTAATACCATAAAGTATTTAAATGGTCCACTTGGTGGGTTAACAGGTCCACATATATCACCATGAATTCGTTCTAAAAATGTAGGTGATTCAGTCCCCACTTTAGCTGGTGATGGTCTAATTATTAATTTACCTTAAGAGCAAGCATCACATAATAATTCACTAGATTGAAGAATCTTCTAGTTCTTCAATGGTTGTCCATTTGAATTTTCAATAATTCTTCTCATCATTATAGATCTTAGAGGACCCAACCAGTCATGCCAAATTATAAATATATCTGGATTCATGAACTTTAGATTCATTGTTGCATATGTTTCAATGACTCGTATATGAGTATAATATAATCCAGAAGATAAAGCAGACAACTTTTCGAATATATGTTTTTCATGTGAGACATGAGATATGATGTAAAGATATTCTATCTCATTTTTTCTATCAATCTGAATATGATAACCATTGCAACGTATATCTTTAAAACTTAATAGATTTCTCTTTGATTGACTAGAGAACAATGCATTGTTAATTGTAAATTTTGTTCCTTTAGGCAAAATAATATTTTTTTTTCCAAATTCTTCAATCAGGCTTGCAGAACCTGATATTGTATTGACTTTTGCTTCCAGCATTGTCAATTTGGAAAAATATTTTCTATTTGTAAGTATCGTATGTGTAGTTGCACAGTCTGTCAGACATAGATCTTAATTTCTCATTTTTGAGTCACTCAATATATGAAAATTGTCCATGATTCTTCATTTAAACAAGATAATTACAGTTAGAAAAACAAAACTTGAAATACAAAGTTTAACTTAAAGAACATGAAAGATAAATAGATAAAACAATTTTAAATATTCTCAAAATCAAAAGAAACACTTGTTATGCCATCGTTTGTGCTGATTTTCTCTTCTAGAGATTCAATGAAGTCTGCCACATCCAAATTTGTCATATTGGATGGGTCAAATATATCACTATCCCGGTATGCAAAATTTGTTTCCATATTTTTCGCTTTTTCCTTTAGGGAAACTTGATAGAGATCAACTAGGTGTTTTGATGTACGACAAACACGAGATCAGTGCCCAGTCATCTCACATCATAAGCATTTGTACTCATCACCTTTTGAATTTTTATCTTGTAGAGCTTTTCCTTTATGTTCATCATTTCAGGTGGTTCTTTTGAAATTTAGATGATTAGAATGACCACCACGAAAATAATAATTATTTCTTCCTCTACCATAGTCACGACCACGACTACAATTTTTAAAATTTACCGCACTCACTTTAGGGAATAGTGTTGTTCCAATTGGTTGAGATTTGTAGTTCTTCATCAATAGCTTATTATTTTGTTCAACCACGAGAAGACATGAAATTAATTCAGAATATTGTTTAAAGCCTTTCTCTCGTTATTGCTGCTGCATGAGCATATTCGAGGCATGAAATGTAGAAAATGTATTTTCCAACATATTCGCATTAGTAATTTTCTCTCCACATAACAACAATTTTGAACTGATTTTAAATAATGCGGAGTTGTAGTCACTTACTGATTTGAAATCTTGGAGCCTCAAATGCATCCATTCATAACGAGCTTTAGGAAGAATGACTGTTTTCTGATGATCATATCTATCTTTTAAATTCTTCCACAAGATACAAGGATCTTTTATTGTTAAGTATTCCAGCTTCAATCCCTTATGGAGATGATGACGAAGGAAAATCATAGCTTCTGTTTTTTCCTGAATGGATGTTGGATTTCCCTCTTTAATTGTTTCTCCCAAGTTCATGACATCTAGATGTATTTCAGCATCAAGCACCCATGACAAATAATTATTTCCATTGATATCAAGGTCTGCAAATTCAATTTTTGTAAGATTTGCCATGATAACACTATCACAAAGAATTGTTTTTAGATTAGCAATTACATACTAAACATGCAAAACAACGTTTAATTTACTAATTATAATAAAGAGGAAATGACATACCTTCAGAACCTACCTACAAGAAAACGATAAGAGCTCGTGCTGATAACGTGTTGTAAAATTGAGGAGCAAAATGACGGAAAAACGAGAGCATGAAAATCGAGAAATTATAATATTAAAATAATAAAATAATTAAATGAATATAATAATTAAAATAAACTAAATAAAATAACTAAATAAATTAAAATAAAGAAAGTGAGATTTTATGGAAAATAAGATCTCCGATCCTTTCACTTATTTTCTCTCCAACGTGTGTCTTTCAATATCCACCAAAAGACTCTATAGACAATTTGGCAAGTAGATGACTCTATGGCCACTAAATCGCCCTTAGCCACTAAGCTTGGCAAGTACATCGATTTATGGCTAATATTTATAATATGTTTAAACTTGTTTTGTGTTTCAAGGTCCAAAAGAAAAAGCAGTCTTTAGTTGAGATTTGGTCAAAACCGGCGGTCCGCCGTCTTGAAATATGTAAAGGGTCGACGGTTCAAAATCAGGCCGTTCTTCTCCAAATGCTTACGTTCTCAACAACCAATCGCTTTCTCCCACCTAACACTCCTCCACCTTCTTACCATACTCCTTTGCACACCAGATCCGCCTCTTCTCCCGGTATTTTTCACCGACAAAACCCCACACAGGAAACGATTCCACTCAATTTCTTTTCTTTTTTCATAATTAAACTGAAAATATAAAAAAAAAAAAAAAAAAGAAGACTACTATTTTAAAATTTTGCAAAATCCAAAACTCTACTATTTTCTGAAATTTTACAAATTTACGCTTAACTTTGAAGTTTGTGTTCACTAAATTCATGAGCGGAAAACTTTCGGGATAATCAATTTGAGTGTCAAATCAAAATCCAACCACCAATTTTTCTAAGAAATATAAGAAACTCAATTTTTTACCTCATGTATGTTAGTTTAACTTCCAATGCCCATTCAAACAATGACATTGTTTGATATAAATCTCGACGTTAATATATTTACTACCAAGCAATTCAGTTTGCTTTAGTTTGTTCTTTGCGAAACTTGAACCCAACCAAAGATTTTCCATTTTTTTTTTTCCAATTTTCAAATTAAAAACTTCCAAATCGATTGGTTTCAACCAAGTCTGTCAAGCATTTCAATCGGTTCATGCGATTTTTTTTGTTTTTTTTTTATTTTTCTTTGCATTCTTGTTTCTAGGACTCCATAATATCTTTTCTTACTCCATGTGTTCACACACACAAAAAATTCAAATGCTACTAAACTTCAAATAATTACTAAAGAATGTTGACATAACAATCAATTAATGAGAGTAGTATCCACATTATGGTAATATAACGGATCTACTTAAAGGTAATTGAAAGTTTATGATTCCATTAAACATAAATTTTAATATTATATCTAATAGATTAACAAGGTATGAATACAATTTAGCTTTTATCTAAAAAAAAATTAAATTATTTACAATATTCATATACTTTAAGAATAAATTTCAATTATATCTATCAAAATTAGCTTAATTGAATTGGTTTAATTATGTGTTGATTGTATTAAAAGAAATTACGTGCTAACCACTAAGAGATATATAGTTCAAATTTCTCATCTCTATTATACTAAAATAAATAGAAGTTTTCTACTGAAATGGTAATTACAATGTATGTACAATGGTAATTACAATGTATGTACAACATACATGAAACTATTTATGATATCAATCATATAAATTACGTGTCAACTTCTATGTAGAAATTGATATTGTAAGCAATGTTATTGATATATTTTAAGTTGTAATAAACTATAAAATTGATCTTAATATTCTTTCTAGAAAACAATGGTTTTAATATTTTCAGAGTTAAATATTTATTTATTTATTATTATTGTAATCAAAATCGAAGTTGATTTTTTTTTCTTTTTTTCTTTTTTTTTTTTTTTTTTGAAGAGATAATGGAAGTTGGGAGCCAATGAAATCAAAACTCGCACGTATCTGAATCTTTTTTTTTTTTTTTTTTTTTTGCCCTTTTTGATTAAAAGCAGAGAAAAAACCAAAATCAGAAGAAGAATTGTATATGATCGGAGCAAAATCTAGGGTTCTTTCTCATTTCAAGATCTCTTCCCGCGATTCTTTAACCTCTCTCTTTAACAATTTCTCCATTAAAGAGATAAAGCTTCTGATTCCTTACATCTCTCTCTCTATTTCTCTCTCCGCATCTTCTTTTCTCAGGTATTCCCTTCATCTACTTTTTCCTTTTTCTTTTCCTTTCTGATGCATGTTGTTTATCAATTTCAAATGGATTCAATTGATTACTGTTTATTCTTGTTAATCCTGATCAATCTGTTTGAGCTTGGTTCTTGTGGTTTATTTAGTTTTATTCAGTGCTATGTCTGAGTCAATTACTGTCTCAGCTTGTTTTCAGATGCCGTCTCTGTTTCCTCTTTCTTCGGGATGGCCGGTTTGAGTTTTCGCTGTTTTTAAATTGGTGTAGGTATGCGATAGCGCTCGCTTGCGGTAGGTAGGTTTTGTGTGGGAAGATTTTTCGGGGGAAGTTGCTGCTGGCGATGACGGTGGTGTTTTACTGGTAGAGCTCAAATGCCGGACGAGGATTTGATCGAGCTTAAGTTCCGACTTTATGATGGATCGGACATCGGTCCGTTTCGTTATTCCCCAACTTCAACTATAGCGATGGTTAAGGAGAGAATTGTTGCAGAGTGGCCTAAAGGTCAGAGAGTTGGATCATGTTATTAGTTTTATTTTTCTGTTGTGGTTTTTCAAGTTGTTGAACTCCTGTATGCAAATGCCGAATTGTAGGCACATGTGCATACTCAGCAGTACTTATGTTTATTTGAACCTTGCCGTTCCAAAAATTGACTTCTTTGACTTTGGTGGCCTTTAGCTTAACTAGAAATTATAGAACACGATTATACGTGAAAAGAAGAAAGAGAAGAAAGAGAAAAACAAGTTAGACAAGTGTGCTGGTAGGCACGCATGGTTTTTAAGAAGAAATAACTGATCCCCCCCAATAGCTTAGTATGGATTCTGTCATTGGTTACATAAGGATAAGTGTGAATGCAGTCCAGCTTTATCTTCATGTTTTCCTTTTATGGTCAAATGATTTGAAGTGCTATTACATTCAATTATTTTGCATCTCTCTGATCACTTCATTTGCCTGTCCAACGGGATATAAACTAACTACTCTAAATGTTTTTATATTTTTTAGATAAGAAGGTTATACCCAAGGCAGCAAGTGACGTAAAACTGATCAATGCTGGCAAGATTTTAGAAAACAACAAGACTGTTGGTCAATGTCGAGTGCCTTTCGGGGATCTCCCTAAAGGAGTTATTACTATGCATGTTGTGGTGCAGCCAACTATAGCGAAAGCAAAAACAGGTAGCCTCTCCTTTAAGTTTTAGATGTGTTTCTGCATTACCTTTAATAGCCAGCTATTCTCTTGAGAACTAGGCAACATCATATCTTATCTTCGTGTCAACCATCTAGTATTTGTATGCTCCATGTATTTGGATTTTGGTCATTAGCAATGACAAAAAATAATTCAGATTTGGGTGGTAACGAGATGTGCCTGATTTATTTATTCATACCTGGCATCAACTGGTTTCCAGTGTTGTGATGATAAGGTGATATCCATGGGTGAGATGATCACTTAAGCTTAAACTTTAAATGACAGTGTATCACACACATTCAATGAGTGTATCACACACATTCAATGATTCTGATGCTGATGTATAACATGATGGAGTGGTTTTTTAACTTTTCTTTTAGTTTGTGAATTTTTAATTTTTAGTTGGTTTTTGTCGTTGGATTGTTTGTTAGATTGTTATTTCTTTTAGTAATTGGTTTACTCAGTGGTTTAACATCCTCTATAAATCGGGATAATGACTTTTTTTTTTTATGTTTTGAATGGTAACAAAATTGAGTACTAATGAGTTCTCAATGTTGTGTTTATTTGATCTTTAGCTTTTAATTCTTGTAATTTAAACTTTAATTGCTGTGATTAGTTTTTCATGGTTTCAAATAATTTATAATTTCAATTTTGTTGACATGACATTAAAAATAAATTTGGCAAATTGCAAACACCCCTAAAATATGGTTGTAGTTGCAATTATACTCTCAAGACTTTTCATTGTAAAAATTGAGCACTTAAACTTATACAAGTGCTAAAATTGGACCCTCTAACTTACACAAATATAGAAATTGTAACAATTATATACTTTGAAGGTTTAATTTTTATCATGTTAGGGTCCGGTTTCTACAATTATGGTAAATTTGATGGTCCAATTTTAACAATTGTAGGAGTTTGAGAGCCCGGTTTTTACAATTCCATATTTCGGGGTGGTTTTTGCAATTTGCCCAAATAAATTTTAGTATGCCAATGTAACCTCTCTTCCTTTCAAGAAATTACTTGTGGAGGTTGGCAATTTTATACCCTTAGATGTAGGAGACAGAAATTAAAAAATATGTACATATGAAAAAAATTTAATCATCCATCCAAGATTTTGCCGCAACACATTGAATAATCTTTCCTCAATTATTCTTCTTCTCCCTCTCCCCATTTTCTCTTTTAGATCTCCGTTCAGACCCCTCCTAATTTCTCTCATTTGTCCCTCTTTCTCCTTTTGTCCTGTTTTATCTCTTCGATTTCCTTTTCATTCCTTCTCATTCGCATCATGAATTATTAATTTTGTTTGAGCTTTGAGGTTGCTATTGTTGCTTATGGGGATGTGACTTCAGTGCCCGGGGAATGATCAGAAGGAAAGAGGGAAATGAAGAATGAAGAAGCGTAATTCTTTTCTAAAATGCATACAATTCATTTATCTAGTCAGCTTTCTGTTCAGGACTATTTGGAGCAAGTATTGAAAACTGCGGCCAAACAAACATATCATAGAAGAAAGTTTCTAATATCTGTGACCAAATAAAGCAGGGCCACAATGTAATTTACCTTAAAATAAGACATCTGTAGAGATTTTGTGGAGTTTCATCTTTTAAGATTCATGGTAGATTGCATTAGATGCGTTGTGGATGCATGGTTGTTTTATTTCGCTTGGGGGTTTTTAATTTTCCGTTCTCTGAGTAATAAGTAACGTCTAAACTGAACACCTCGTTTGGCTTTCTCATGAATAAATCAATTTTTTACTTTTTTTTAGTAAGATCATGTAGAATGGTTCAATTTTTGTTTTGTATGCTGACTACTTGAAATGTAATTTGTTATCCTCTACAGAAAAGAAGGTTGACGAGACCCCAAGAAAAAACGTATGCTCGTGTTCAATAATGTAGGAAGGTCACATGAATCATAAGGAAGCTTGACGTTTGCCAGGGGCTAGTGCCAGCCAGCCTAACTGGGGTCACAGAAATGTGTAGCGTGAGAGAAAAATAATATCATTGTATAACAAAATTTGGGTGCTGTGCCTGATTAATTACATGGTTCGTTTCAGGTCGATCCTGTGTGACACAAATATATATATATAAGATATATAGTGTGAGTCTATATAGAATGAGTAGTAGTCTGAAGCATGTAACGTAGGTGGTTTCGATTGGTTCAAAATTATTTTTACAGAAAGAAATGAAGGGTCGACTTTGATCCTGAGATTTGTATGTCATACATCTGAATTCAGCCCGTGTAAAAACTAAACCAAACTGGATCTCCCAGAATTTCTACAATTAATATTTTGGAGTCTTCACTCTTGAGCGTTGGATTGTGTTTGCTTGGAAAAATAGGTAATGATATAATTCCAATTGTTCTTCGGCGTTGGTTTTTTCTCTAGGAGTATATTTGTATATATTTTTATTTGGATAAATTATAAATTTAGTGAGAAGTTTTGTATCAGTTGATGTTATTTTTGTTTGAGAAATTATGATGGGTGGCAAAATTAATTAGGTATTTTAGAAACATGTTTGTGATTTGGCAGATATAACAAAATAATAAAATTCGTAATTTTTTTTTTCTTTTTGGTATTAGGATATTACCCTTTTTAAAAAACCTAGTGATGGTGACAAAACGTAGGTAATGGAGTGTCGGAATGGGCGACAACTTTAGTGAATGGAGGGTTCCGATCTATTACAGGGTAACACTTGGGCTTGGTCAATGTTGGAATGTCGGTGTTCATCTTCATCTTCTCTAGAGCGGCTCTCTCTCGCTCTCGCTCTTGCTCTGAAACTTTGCAAAAACTCTCACTTGCTGACTCGTTGGGGCTGAACTTTGAAGGCGATACGACTGTTAGTGGTTGTAGACATTTCATGGATTCGGCCCAAAGTAGTTGGATCACCACCGACCCAAAAATGAGATTTTCTTTTCTTTCTTTCTTTTTTTTTTTTCTATCAACGGCTAAATTTATAATTGGAAAATTACTTTTTAATGTATATTTTTTAATTTTAAGAATAGGTGCTAAAGTTTTAATTTAGTCATTTTACTCCTTTTGTTCTGAGCACTACTCAATATCAAATAAATATGAGAAATTTATACTATTTAGAAGGGGTTAGGAGAGAAGTTGATGGTTACGAGGTTATCTGATGTAATTCTATTTTAAAATTATTTATAATTTCTGTGATGTTAAATTGGTTTAAAATTTGGTTTTGGTTTTGGTTTTGCTTAATATTTGTGTAGGATAATTTATAATTCATCTAAATAAAATTGGTTTAAAATTTGGTTATTTTAATATTTGGTTTTAGAAAATCTATAAAAATTTTCTTTCTAGGTTGTATCATGTTAAATGAAATCTATCTAAATTTTTTTCCCAATTTGTTTCATGTTAAATGATTAGATATTTAGATCTATCTAAAAAGGGACATTACTTTAAATGCAAAATATTAGTAACACCGACATTTTGCTATATTTATAAATATTTTGATTTATTTTTCTTTATTTAAAAATAAATCTTTTATAAAAAGATTTTCTTTTAATTTTAGGACAAATTTAACCCCAAATCTGTCTCTTATCATTTTTTTCATATTATTCATTATTGAATACTAATAAAAAAGGTCAGACGTATTTATTGTAATTAATGTTTTGGGTTTTATTGAATGATTGTTGTCTTTTTCTTTAACTAATATGGGATATATGGCATAAAATTAGCAATTTGTTAGCCTGTGCGTGATTTGGAGGTGTTAGTTTCATTTCCTTTCTTCCGGCGGTGGTTTATTTTTCTTCAGACGATCGGTTCTTTTGTTCTCCGGTTTTCCATCTCGATTTTTTACTCAGTCTATCGATTGCTTTGTATCTTGGCGTTGCCTTTCTCCATCTAACTGTTTCAGAACATATCTTAAAGTTCGAGTATTTAGTATCGATCATTTCATTTCAAGGGATAGGTGGGTATATTGTTGGTCGTTGCTTTGATTTTCAAGTTTGTGTTTTAGTATCGATCATTTATTTTAGCATGTTGATTGTTGTAGCATTACATTTTCTATAGATAATAGGATATATTGTATGTTGTATATTTACATAGTATATTGTATTTGATTCGGTCCGTTTCAATATATACTTTGTTTTATTCGGACTGATTGTTTTAGAATTACATTATTTGACTTCAGGTAGCTGGTTTCGAATGTCCTAGTATTCGTAGTATATATGCAATATAATAAGGTATATTATTTAATATATTCAACTGGTATATCCATTCATGCGGTTAGATTACAACGTACATTTTTCCGTATTATATGGTATTTCGTTATATACCATGTTTTATTCGACATATTTGTATAATTTTACATTATTTCTCTACAAGTAATTCAAATGTTCCAATTTATTACGATGATTATCTCAACGAATTGGATAACTATATTAATTACACCGAATAAGATGTTTTGCATGAGCGAATGTGGTTTCAAAAATTAGAATGTACTTTAATCTCTAGACAGTATTTTGAATTTGGAGAAACTAGAGATATTTGCCTGCTTAGGACCTAAAGAATGTTTGAACAATGATTTGGTTGTTACAGATGACAATGATGTTAAATGAGTTTACCGCCTAATATCTACCAATGTCGAACAACCAATCACTCTTATTGTTCAATCAGTTGGGAGTTTGGCCTTTATATTGGATAATAGATCTCCCACTGTTTCTACAACAGACATCCATGATGGTCATTACAGAGGTCATATAATATATACCCTTACATGTATTAAAATAACAACCAAATACCCACAATATTGTAAGAAACACAACAAAACAGATTCAAAATAGAGCAACACACTTTTCATTAACAATCAAATATGCCTAATATACTATTTTAGGACCACGGGTATGGGAGATTCAACCTATACCAAAAATGTACTTTAACCAAGAGGTATTTTAGGGCAACACACTTAAAATGTAGCATATACACACTGAAAATATAGAAAAATATGTGCAAATACGCACATTTTGTAGCCCTAATATTATTATTTTAGGGCTGCAAAATGTGGTTTCCATAAATATATACAGAAATTGAAGCATTTGACTTGAAATAATAATATAAATCACATAGAAAATAGGGTTTCTAATGTACCGAGGTGTACTGAAAATATTAGGGATCATAAAACTTATTGCTTTTTGAGGGTTGTCGACGGCAATGTGTGAGATGTGTAGTGCTTCTATGTTTAAAACCCTCACATTTCGAGGGGTTTGATTTTCAGTTGATTTAGTGTTGAAGATGGAAGGACGATTTCGTGTATTGTGGGTTGAATAACTTCCCTTCATGGTATGTTTGAAAAAAAAAAAAAAAAGAAAAAGAAAAAAACCGTTTAGAAAATAAGATATTTTACCTGCATGATTCATGTACTTTCCATATGTGACCTTTAGTATCCCAAAAAAAGACCGTAGAATTAAGTTAGGGGGAATATGACTTTTAGGTTTAGGTTTGACTTTTATGAAATATTGCCTATTAGGCTAATAGTGGCTTTAAGCTATTAGTGTAATTGCCTATGCAAAGTACCTTTTATTGAAATATTGTAGTTATAACTAATTAGTAAAAATAATTAGTAAAATATTGTAGTTTGGAAACTATTTAGGAAAATATGGTAGTTTGGAGGAGAGACAAGATGGGATAGTGGAGAGAGGAAAAGGTCGAGACCTCAACCTTCGACCAAAGGCAAGGTCGAGACCTCAATCTTCGACCAAAGGCAAAGGTCGAGATCTCAACCCTCGACCAAAGCAGTCCTTCGACCAACGCAAGGTCTATTCGACCAACACATGACCTGTTTCGACCAACGCATGGAGGCCTCAACCTTCGACCAACGCGAGGCCTACCTTCGACCAACGCAAGGCCTGTTTCGACCAACGCAAGGAGGCCTCAAAGTTTGACCAACGCAAAGCCTACTTCGACCAACGCAAGGCTACCTTCGACCAACGCATGGCCACCTTTGACCAACGCAAGGCCACCTTCGACCAATGCAAGGTCGAGGCCTCAACCTTTGACCACTGCAGACCCACGGGTGGAAACTTTTACAGAGATTCCGTCCTCCACAGGTCCCGTTGCGTCGTTGCAGAGAGAATCCGCCGCAGGTCCCGTCGCGTCGTCGTAGAGATTCCGCCGCAGGTCCCGTCGCGTCGTCGCAGAGATTCCTTGCCGCCGCTGCGACTGCCGTCGCCCGTGACTTATGGTCGAGGGTTGAACCCTCGACCATGTCTCTTTAAATTCCGCCCAGACCCTTCTTCCTCCCACCAATTCCTTGCGTTACTCTACATCCGAGCACTCCCTTCTTCCAATTACTGCGTTACTCTTTCATCCGAGAACAATTTGTTCCAATTACTTGCGTTTCCTCTTTCATCCGAGCCACTCCTCCCACATTTCTTCTTCCAATTCATCCCACTATCTCCTCTTCGTCCCACTATCTCCTCTTCCAAATTCATCCGAGCACTCTCTCTTTTGCACAAATTCTCACAAATTCTCCACTTTCTCCAAATTTTCTCCCTCTTTTTTTCCTAAATAATTTGATCTATCGAAATATTATCTTTTTTTTTTCCAAATTTACGAGGTTTGTAAATAAATTTGATTTATGAAATATATATATTTTTTTAAGATAATATAAAGTTTTTTCTCTATTCTCATTCTTTTTTTTTTTACAGTATTTGTTGCTATTTGGAAAGCAAAGATCGATTGTTGTCACTTCGAGGAAGAAAGAAAAGTAAACCATTGCTGAATTTGTGAGTTACCATTTCATTTTCTGGTATTTATATTATGCTAGACATATCATTTTAAGCTAAATATGTCATTTTAATGTTCGTATTTATTTTGTCAACAGTCTTTGAATTGAATAATATTTATATATTGATGTTATGAGTTTTTTCTATAATTTAATGTTCTTGTTTATATTATATTAGATTTATCATATTAATATTATATTAGATCTACCATGTTGATAATTTTAATATAATATTTTTATAATTTGTCTTTGCTTTGCATTTTATATTTATAATATTTTAATTTTTTAGTACAAATTTATATTTTCGTTGCATATTAGATATTACTAGATTTTTTTAATATTATAGTTTTTAGTTAAATAATTAGTGATGTATATTGTTGTTTTCTTTTTTTTAGAAAATGGCAGACAAGTGTTTGGGATTTATGTTATTTACAAATGGTCATATGATTGATGGTGTTGATGGAGTTGAATATGACTAGCCAGCATGTGGGGGTTTTAGCATAAATGTGAATAGTGAACTTGTTTTTGAACAATTTGTTGAAATGATTGGGCTGTCACTTGGTGTAGATATGAGATCAAACCACTTAGAAATAATATACATACATCTTAATCTAACACCATTAGGATCTGTAAAGTATATGCCATTCCCCATTCATAACGAACAAGCAATGAATCTGATGTTTTCGCTTGCAATGCCGCTCCCGAACCTAGTGCATTTATACGTTAATGTGAGTAGGGTAGGATTGGATGTAGACTTGAATGCACAATCGTTGAGTCAGTTCGAAGACCCGAATCAAGTTATTGTAGTCACTATTTGATTTAATTAGAGTAACTTTGGAGCTAAACGCATGATTTTGGTAGTTAAATGATGAAAAATGTATCACCATGCGTTGGCACTACTTACAAAGGAAAATACCTGAAAAACGATGAGCTTTTCTGTTCTTGACGCAGGGTTAAGAAGAAAAGAAGCGCGAAGTACGAAGAAACGAAGCTGCTGCGAGAACAAGTGGAAACCCGCGTCGAGCCTAGGCGTTGAGACCATGCGTTGAGAAAAAAGTAGATACAAACGCATGACCAAAAGATGTCATATCAATATGCAAAAGGATAACACGCTATCAGAATATGGCAGAACAAATGGGCCGACGACGTGAAAAGTTTGCGCAGCAGGGCATGGAATTTAATGTAAAGGTGTCAGGTCATCATGAGTTTCAACTTTTCGACGCCTGTAAATAGCCCAAAGCTTCCCCCTTGAAAAAGGGAGAGAGACTAGTTCAAGAGGCGAAAGCTCTGCACTTTTTCTCCTTCACCATAACCAGCCTCCATTTCGAGCTCTTTTGAGAGAAGGATTCTGAGCATCTTCAGAGTCATCTCCCAGTGAGTGAGAATCTCCACCCTATGGAATATATGTATCAGATAGCAACCATCTTAAGCCTCCATGAAGCAAGACGTTGCCAGTGGCGGCTTGACGCTCTTCATCTCTATTTTATTTCCATTTCTCTCCTTCTTGCTTATATTTTGTTAATGACATTCGAGAGAATGATTTATTTCATTAATATAAGTTCGATTGACTATCATCTTCCATCCATTTCTGTATTAAATACTTTACACCATGTTGTCTAAATGCTAAATGAGTTGAATTCTAAAAGTTAGTTTTCTTGAGCAATTCTGAGTATGTTACATCTGGATTAATGCATATCTTTAGCTTGCATAACCTTGTCTGACAAACAACGTAGTAAGCATGACTGTCGAGCTTAAGAGAGTGGATAGTTAATCTTTAGCATTAATTAAGACTAGATGAGTTGCAGAGATGTAGTTCATCTTTTGCCAACACAAACTTACCATGCGTCTTAGAGATAAGATAAATGTGGCGTCGAAACATCGAGAGATGGATTCACACACGTAGTTTGTAGGTATGTAATTGTACTTAGAAAGTTTAGGAAACAACTAGCTCTTGCCTTCGACTCTACCCCTATCGCATGGCCCCATTCATTCCCAACGCATGCTATCTGACGCATTGTTTCATATGACTACCCAACGCTGCGTCCACCTCATTAATAGTAGTAGGAAATTCTTTTCATTCTTTTTGTATAGTTTAGATACACAATCAACAAATGCATATATATTTACATGTACAGTCACTGCATAGTCATACATTTAGTCTCAACGCCTAATTATTACAAATCCCTGCGTTCGACCCTGGACCCACCAGGAAAACCTATAAATACTTATACTTGGGTCTTTATAGGAAAACTTGCTTAGTCATGATCAAATCTAGAGTAATTCTCAACGCATGCTTGTACGGAAATGACAAATCTGTTTTTGTGCAACGAGCTAAGAAACTCAATTCAATTTAATTAGAAATTAAACGAACAAAATTCAACGAACAATTACTAAGTATGTTGATCCACATACATGTTTTTACTCAGAGCTTAGCCAAACTCATGTGCAATTAGATTCTTTAATGATTGCAATAGAGTTTTGTGAAGCTGTGAGGGAAAAACCGTCCATCAGTGTGGCACAACTACAATCTGACATCAAAACAAAATGGGGATACCATGTTCCTTACCACAGGGTGTGGGAGGGTAAACGAAAGGCATTGGCCAGAGTGTTTGGTGATTGG
This sequence comes from Citrullus mucosospermus, assembly GCA_030954485.1. Taxonomy (NCBI): domain Eukaryota; kingdom Viridiplantae; phylum Streptophyta; class Magnoliopsida; order Cucurbitales; family Cucurbitaceae; genus Citrullus; species Citrullus mucosospermus. The sequence continues at coordinate 21,387,349 of CM062059.1, forward strand.
GATGACTCGTACAAACTATTGCCCAGATGGTTGTATATGATTAAGCATACAAATCCCGGCACACGAGTGGAGTAGAGAATAAAGAGCACACCTACTGAAGAACATGCCATCCTTACTTCTGTATTTTGGGCATTTGGTCCTTGTATAGAAGCATTTAATAGATGTCGGCCGATTATTCAAATAGACGATACTCACTTGAATGGAAAATATCGAGGAAAGTTGCTAATTGCTACATCAATTGATTCGAATGGGCATCTTCTTCCTCTTGCATTTGCCGTTGTAGATGAGGAGTCTGCTGACACGTGGGGATGGTTTTTAAAACACCTTAGAGAAATTGTTATACATGAAGAGGTGTGCTTGATTTTGGATCGGCATGGTGGCATCATCTCGGCAGTGAACAATCCAGAAAATGGTTGGACAGGGCCAAAATGTCACCATAGATTCTGCTTGCGCCATATTGTAAGTAATTTTAATAAAAAATACAAGTATAATACATTAAAAAATTTTGTATATCGTGCTGGATGTCAGTTCCAAGTTCGCAAGTTTAATAAAGCAGTGGAAGACATCAAGCGAATAAATAGAAGTTGTATGAATTTTTTTTGACAACATTGGTATTAAGTGTTGGGTTGTATGTCCTAAAACTCGTAGTTTTTGTAAATAGGTGATTTTTAGTACATATGAAGTTATTCAAGTGAATTAATTATTTATCAACTCTAAATCCAATTAAACTACGAACCCTTGGCTACTATCATGAGTACTTGAACTTTATGTGGAGACATAAACAGGATCAAGTTCGAGTAAGTAGCCTCAATAGTCTATAGTACATGGATTAGGTTGGGTACCTCTTCTTGGAGACACTATTGAATACGACCCGCTTCATGATTGTTACAAATGTTGTAAAGTGTCATAAATGAAGTGATTCTGATTTGATCATGTAGAGACATGTGAGCGGGGGTATTCTACATAATGAGATTATGTAAGACTGACCTTGAAATAATTACTGTTACGTATTAACACCGTTTACGATTAACACTGATTAATTTCACTTATCGATGACCTAGATAACTTGATCTGAATCTTGAGCTATCTATGAACTCCTATTTATTCAGAATTATCCCTTGATCTACATAGGTAAGAGTAAGCTCAATAGCGCTGCTCAACATTCCTCCTATTTCAGGGATAAGACTGGGTAGATAGTTGGGAACATAGAATTTGCAAAACGGAATTCACTCCTACCCAACTTAGGGATAGAAGAGAGGTTGTTCTCTTAAGTGTTGTTCCCAGGACTTGAACAAGGGGCCCCATCCTCTCACTGGCCCGAGAGGGAATGGATTTAGTGATTAGATCCTAAATTAATTGTTCATTAGAGGGACAATGGTACTTAAGGAGAAAAGATGTAACTCAGAGGTAAATCGGTATTTGACCTAGCTGAAGTTATGAACAACCTGTGAAGGATTGACTTATCGATGACGGTTATATCAAATGGACACAAATATATCTACAGTGAGGAGAGTGCAACTACGGGCTTTAGTGGAGTGTCCCGTTAGTTAACGAATGTTGGTTAACTAGGTTAAAGAGTTTGGCCGGTTAATCTCGGATCGTTGGAGCTCATGATCTGTAGGTCCATTAGATCCCTCTACTAGCTCATAAATGGACTAAAATCTTAGATAATGTGGTGAATAAGTTTGAATCGTTCAAATCTTGGCTTAAGGAATGAAAGTTAGATATATACGATATATCGACGTTTAATTACGAATTAAACGTACAAATAGAGTTAATTATAATATTTAAATATAATTTAAATATTAATCATATGAATAGGGATTCATATCGGTTTTTTTTTAGAAAAATCGAGACAAGTGGGAAAAATAATATTATTTTATTATTTGATATTAAAATAATATTTAATTAATTAAATATTATATTATTTTTTATTTAATTATTTAATTATCTTTTTGAAATTAAAAATCAATTTTAATTCAATTTTGGAAATTCATTAAAAATTGATTTTAAATTGATTTTTGAAGATTGGTTTTTCCCACTAACTAAGCTAGGAGCTTGGTTGTCTTCTTCACAATTAACCAACAAATTAACCATTTTGTGCTGTCACATTTTGATGCAATTGGATTGCATGTTATTCTTTAATAAATAGAGATGATTTTGACATAAAAATGGTTAAGAATTTTGTGAAATTAAGGGTTAATTTTGCAAAATTCTATCCATTGTTCATCTTCTTCCCAACCTTCATTCTTTCTCAAATTCACCACAAATTTGGATCCCACCATCCAATCTAAGCCTAGAGAATAGTAGAGAAGACTCTTGTGGTGGTTTACAACCAAGTGGTGCTGAAATTCATCAAGAATTGAAGGGGAATTTGGAGCTTCAAGGGTAAGTGTTCTTGAAACTTTGGTTTTTCTTCTTAATTGCATGTTTAATCCTCTAAATTGAGCATCTTAGAGTGACAATTGATCAAATTAACTTTTGCTGCATGCTCATTAATCATCATTAAGAAATGGGCTCAAGCGCATGATGGAGGGTTTAGGTACGGGTGGATGATGACGAATCTATCAGAATGCATCAATGGAGTCCTCAAAGGAGCTCGAATGTTGCCGATAAATGCTCTTGCTCAAATAACATTCTACAAATGTGTAAATTATTTTGAGAAGAGAAGAGAAGAAATAAGAGCTGCTGATGTGCACTTTGAGTGTTTACCGCAAGTGTACGGGTCAAGTTATAATATAAAACGGTTAAGTCCGAGTATCGTTTCCACTAGAGATCCAATTGGGAAGGTCAAGTTACTTAGCTATTCTAGAATCGAATCAATTTTATTTGAGGATTGAAATTCAATATTTCAATTTTGGGAAAAAGAAAAATCAAGCAAAGAAAGTATCAAAGGGAGAATTGCAAGAGTCAAGAGAGTTTTAGGGTTTCGAATCCTTGTTTATTTCATCATGCAAAATTATAGATTTCATGGATTTTATTGTAAATCTTATGCTTAAGTCTAGAAACTTAATTCCAAGTTATCTTCTCTCAAAGACAACTCTTTCTCATGCAACTTGATTGATTGTTAATCTCTTAAAACCAATACACAATTACATGGCATTAAAACTAGTCTTTAGCAACTTTTATTGTCAACCTAACTACTCTCGTGATAGCTTAACAACGATTCATTGTTATAGATCAAATTAAACATATAATCTCTCGATCATACATCTAACCTAACATGTGAAGGTGGCCAATCTTCAAGAATTAAACACAATAACAATGAAAAGCATAATTTATTTAAACAAAATCATGAGTCTACAAAATTAACATGAATTCACAAACAATTCATCTAAACCCTAAAACTACAGAGTTTAGCCACTCATAGCTTGAAGCAACATGTTTGAGCAAAAATAATCAAAGGAAGAGGGTAAAGAATAGGGAAACTCTACTGAAAAGAGGTTCTTGATTGAGGTAGTACCGTCACGAACTCCTTGGCTCTCACGTCGGACTTCGAAGGGCACCAAGACTATCTCGAACTCTTTTCCTCTTCCTTGCGGCTAACTCACTCTTGGACTCTCGCTTAATTCTCACCCTTTTTTTGCTCTTTCTTTAGTTCTGCAACTTTCTTGCTTTTCTTGATATTTCTCCTCCCCTTGGACTGCTGAAAACCCCTCAATTTATAGAGTTTGGCCGCCTAAAATTTAACCTAAAATACAAAACTTTCATTTAATTAACGCTGGCGCCGCGACACTGTCGCATAGCGCCGCGCCGCTAGGGTTGCGACCAAAAATAAGTTGCTCTCGGGTTTTAGCGCCGCGGCAGCGCCGTCTTAGCGCCACGACGCTGTTATGCGTTCACCAAGGATGCGTCGAACCAGCGCCATCTCGGCGCCGCGATGCTACTCTGCGTCCATGCTGATGCGTTTATACTTCAGCGGCGTGGCGCTGCCCTACGTTCAACAAGGATGCGTTTTTCAGCTCTTTTTCACCGTATTCTTGCTCGGTTTTGATCTTTTTGTCGTTTCTTCTAATTTTCCTCGTTTTAACCTGAAAATCACTAGCAAACAAGTGAAATCTAATATAAAACTCCCTTAATTTGAGAGAATATAAAGCATTTTTTGAGTGCTTATCAGCTGCCTTGGAGCGTCGAGATAAATACACCCGGTAATAATTTTCTTTTTAGTAATCAACAATTTGTTCCAAATATTTTTATAATACTAAGTGAGTAAATATTCAGGTACGCAAACGAAAAAATCTCAAAATGGGCTGCAAGATCCAGTAAACATGAAGTCCAATCATATGATCGATATGAAGGTGTATTTCATGTGAAAACTGGACGTCACAGCCTCAATTCTAAAGGAGGAAATATTCAAATACTAAAGCTAAGTGATTCCGAACGGTACTGTTCATGTAACAAGTGGCAAGCATTTGACATTCCATGTTCGCATTTTATGGCAGTTTGCTCACGATTTAACATGAACTATGAAGATTTCATTAAGGACTACTATAAAATGTCGACATACGCTGCATGCTACTCTCCTCAATTTCAACCTGTACCGCATGAAGATTACTGGATCACACCTCCTAATATGCCTGTTTTACATGCCGACCCGACGTTATTGAGAACACCTGGTAGACCAAAGAGTTCACGATATTATAATGAGATGGACTGGACAGAACCAAGTTCTCAAGTACGTTGCGGATTTTGTAATCAGTTAGGTCATAATCGAAGGAAATGTACTTCGTTACAAAGACATGCACCAAATAGTTAGAGATTTTTTTCGTTAACATTTCTATCATGTAACCAATGTTTCAATAATAAAATTAATATTTTTATCATGTGCTCTCACCATCTCACTCTCTCTCGCTTTTAAGTCCTAATTAATTTGTATGTTTTACTCGATAAATATATAATTTGTTTTCTTCTAGATCATGACTTTAAACCCAGGACCGATTGATCCCGATATTTTATACGATTAGTCTGTTCATCGATCAACAAATGTATGGCAAGATCGAACTACAGGCGAGATGTACTGTAGACGGCGTGAGGCGGTTGTTTATCGTACCATCCCACTTCATCGTCGCATACTACCACTTCTGCATGCATCAGGCTTTTACGGGGTTGCCAGACTAGGATTCATTCAGTTAGACTGGCACCTCATCACTGTACTTATTGAGAGATGGAGGCCAGAGACCCATACATTTCATGTGCCTACTGGAGAAGTCACTATCACGCTCCAGGACATAGAAATATTATTTGGCTTACCTGTCGATGGCGAGCCTGTTACTGGGGTAATGCATGACGATTGACTACATATTTGTCAGATGCTACTCGGTGTGACCCCACCTGCAAATAAAATTAGGGGATCAAGGTTGAGTCTAACATGGCTAGGGACACAATTTCCAAGACTTGAGGATGATGCAGACGAGGAATCTGTCACGAGATACGCAAGAGCATACATACTGCAGATGATGGACGGGAGTCTATTTTCTGATAAATCAAGTCACTTCGTGCACCTAATGTTCCTTCCACTGTTAGACAATCTCCATGAGGCGGGACGGTATTCTTGGGGTGGAGCGTGTTTGGCATGGATGTATAGACAGCTATGTAAAGCAACAAAACCGGATGTTCGCGAAATCGCTGGGCCTTTGATATTGCTACAAATATGGGCTTGGAACGATTTCCAACAATTGCTCCACAACTCCGACATGTCAACGATCATCAATTAGCAGAACGAGCCTACGGTTCTCGGTATGTCATTTTAATTTAATTTAGCTAATATTTTTTTGTGACTTATATTTAATTTTAAACCTAAAATATTAATTTACTAATGTAGGTGGAAAGACCAATTTTGTGTAACTCGGTTAGCTACACATGTAATGAGTCAATATAGATATAGTTTGATCTGCTTCAACCTGACCAGGTATGTGAATACTAAACCCATGAATTTTTTATATATATTTTTTTATATACTTGTATTTAATATTTTTAATATAATATGTTATGTTTCAGATTATTTGGGAGCCTTACAAAGCTGTCATGGACACTTTGCCCAATTTTTGTACGAGCGGTCAAGACATATGGCAAACAATGAGCCCACTCATATGTTTTCACATTGGTGAATGGCATCTTCCTGACAGGGTAATCCGACAGTTTGGTTTCAAACAGGATATCCCAAGAGTGCAATACTGAACCCCTACTACATGACATTGACCTGAGAATTGCAGATTGGTCTGAAAAAATTGCACATTTGGTAGTGCGATGGCACTATCGTAGAAGGTTTATTGCAGTCGGCGTTTCAGTTGGGCAATTCGATAGGGATGCAACTCAAGATTACATCCTTTGGTATAATAATATTACGAGACGCTACTTTACTCGTCCGGGAGCGGCTTTGGGTCATTTGGTATATAATCAAATATTGTCTAATTATTTTTTATTTAAATTTGTTTGAAATATTATCTAATTGTTTTGTAATTCACAGAGATCGAGCAATAGTAGTCTTCGTGATGTTGCAAATGATCCAGATCAAGTATTAACTATATGCAATAATAACGCATTTTACATGGAGGAATTACACTACCTGTACGATATACCTGTTGCACCTCCACCAGTTCCTAGGCATAGGGGACGTGCTCGAGCAGAAGAAGATGAGTTTGACGCGGTTGACCATAATGTGGAAGAATTACCTCCTATGATGCAGACGCAAACGCAGAGCCAGACTGGTTATGCCAGTCCGATGATGATGCAACCAGCCTTTGGTTCAGGATATTACGATTCAGAGGCCGGACCATTATCTTCATACATGCATACACATGGACACGATGTCCATGAAGCGCTTGTAGAGGTACCAGAGCAATCAGATCCACCAGAGCAACCTAGAGTGCAAAGTCGACGACGCCAACCAGCTCGAAATCGGCGACGTCCGCCTTGTGGGACACATTGAATTTTTTTTATTATTACTAATTTTAGTGGAAAAAAATAGTTGTATTAATATTGATACTTTATTTTTATATTGATTGGTTAGTGATAAAATATATGTTTGTTATTATAACGGTTTTTAAAATTTTCCGAAGTGAGAAGTGGAAGTGGGAAAAAACAATTTAAATATATATATATATATATATATATATATAAAAGGAGAAGGTCGAGGGTTGACCCTCGACCAAGAAAGAAGAAGAAAAAAAAAAAGAAATGGTCGAGGGTTCAACCCTCGACCAAGGAAAGAAGAAGAAAAAAAAAGGAAAAGATTTTGCCTCCCCATTCCCAATAAAAACCACAATATTTTCATAAATATTTCCAAAACCACAATATTTTCATAAATATTTTATAAAACCACAATATCTTCCTAATTTTTCCCTATGCAAATAGGCTATTAATGTAGGAAGCTCTATTCTTTAATATTCTAAATTTTTGTTTTTTTCCCTTATTCTTTAACATTCTAAGTTTTTTCAGGTCCTATACATCACCTACAAATTTTCTGCTTCATGTATTAATTTTTTTCTACTTTTTTGTTTTTTTAGGATTTGAGGACTAGAAGTAGCCAGTATTACACTTCCATTTTTTTTTTAAAATTTGTTTAAGGTGTGTTATTTTTTTCAATTTTTCTTCTTTTTTCTTATGTAAATTGAATTTTTTTTCTAAAATTTGCGTGAGATTAAGATTTGGATTGAATAGTTTTTGTAAAAAGAAAATAATAAAAGAATAGTTTTTTTTTAAGGGAAATTATATAGTACTTATAAATATATTAGAAATATGTTTATATTTCTAATATTATTTAGTTTGTTCATTCCCTTACTATCAAAGATCTAAACTAGGAGAAAAATTTTAATTCAAAAACTTCAAAAAAAAAAAAATGCAAATTTGTTTTGAGTTAGATAAATTTTTTTACAATGAAAATATAAAGAAAATGATTATCAAGTACAAACTCTTATTTCAACTTATATATATACGTTTCATTTTCAATGTTATGAAACCCGTGCAATGCACGTAGTTTCAACTAGATATGCCAAATGAACTTATCTTCAGGTCATATTTTCAAGAATGTCTCATATAAGTTAATTTTTTATTCATGGAATCTCAAGTTTTTTTTTCACAATTTTAGCTAACAAAATATCTTTTACCTTACCAAAACTTTTGAAGTTAAACCACACTTGAAGACTGAAGTTCTTTGGAATACATACATTCTTCCAAGGCTCCAACTTCAAGAACATCCATGTGTTTCGGTTCCATACTTCAAGCATACACATTCAATTGAGAGAATTAGAGGAATCAAGTACTACAGATTGAACCACGTCCGCATCAAATCTACATCAACTTAAGTTCAACTCCATGAATTAAATTTCTTTGAAAATCTCATGCAAACAAATTGGGCCGCTCAGTAGGACCTCCCTACCTCTCATCTCTTTCTCATTATCCAAGTCAAGCAATGGCGTTGAAGAAAGTTGTGTCCAAAACTATTGCTTCAAGTGATGCCTACATACATGGGACTTGTCACCTGCAGTCACTCAAAGGGGATCATGCAGGAGAAATAACAAGGTTCTATCATCACAGAAAACATTTGAAAGCGATTGACAGAATCCTCTAAAGGTAGGATAGTCATCAAGGAAAATTCTTTTGTTTGACAACCCTGCTCCTACTTCTAACAAATCCAAGAAAGAGTCATAACCTAATGTGATGTTTATCATGATGCTGATGTAACGGCAGAGGCAGCCAAGCAAAAATGGAGAGGAAAATAAATTTCCTAATGAAAGTTGTTGAAGAGCGATATCATAAAATCGCTGCCTTAAAAGAACAAATGTAGACACAAGAAACTGTTGAGTCGAGTCAAATTCCCACGGCCAAGACCAATTGATGCGCACTTTTAGTGTTAACTGCAAGTGTACGGGTCAAGTTATAATATAAGACGGTGAAGTTCGAATATTGTTCCACTGGAGATCCAATTGTGAAGGTTTATGTTATTAACTATTCTAGAGTTGAATCAATTTTATTTGAGGATTGGAATTGAATTTGTTAATTATGAAAAATATAAACCAAATAAGGAAAGTAATAAAGTGTGAAACACAAGAGTCAAAGAGAGTTCTAGGATAATGAATCCTTGTTTATTTCATCATCCAATATTATAGATTTCATGGATTTTATTGTCATTCATATGCCTAAGTCTAGAAACTTCATTCCAAGTTATTTTCTCTAAAAAACAACCCTTTCTCATGCAACTCGATTGATTACTAATCTCTTGAAACCAATACAAATTACATGGCATTAAGAATAGTCTTTAGCAACTTTTATTGTCAACCTAACTACTCTCGTGATAGATTAACAACAATTCATTGTTATAGATCAAGTTAAACATAAAATCTCTCAATCATACATCTAACCTAACATGTGTAGATGGCCAATCTATAAGAATTAAACACAATAACAATGAAAAGCATAATCATTCCAACAAAACTATGAAAGTCTACAATATCAACATAAATTCATAAACAATTCATCAAAACCCTAAAACTAAAGAGTTTAGTCACTCATAGCTTGAAGCAACATGTTTAAACAAAATAGACAAAGAAAGAGTGTAAAGAAAGGGAAACTCTACTGAAAAGAGGCTCTTGATTGAGGTAGCACCGTCACGATCTCCTTGGCTCTCACGTCGGAATTCGAATGGCACCACGACTATCTCGAACTCTTTTCCTCTTCCTTGCAACTAACTCACTCCTTGAACTCTTTTATGAACTCTCACTCAATTTTCTCCTTCTTGTGTCTCTTTTGGTTTGTAAATTGATGGTTGATTGATGATTAGGGGTGCTGGAAACCCCTAAATTTATAGAGTTGACCACCCAAAAACTTACCAAAAATAACAATTTTTCATTTATGTTATACTGGCGCCACGACGCTAGAGTTGCGTCCAAAATTGTAGTTCTCGAGTTTTAGCGTCGCGGCAGCGCCATCTAAGCGCCGCGGTGCTGTGATGCATTCAGAATTGTTGCTCTCAGGTTTTAGCACCATGGCGCTATCCCAAATTTTTCCATTTTGAGTTTTTCATCTCTTTTTCATCGTATTCTTGCTCGGTTTTGATTTTTTGGTCTTTTCTTCTAATTTTCCTCATTTTAACCTGAAAACCACTAGCAAACAAGTGAAATCTAATATAAACTCCCTAAATTTGAGAGAATAGAAAGCACTTTTCAAGTGGTTATCACCAATGACAAAGGAAAACTTTGTTGCAAGAAAACCAGTTGCAGCAATCCACCTCTGTCGCCTCTCTATTAGTCCAACAGTTGTAGGATATGGTCACAAACTCCATCAAAGTTCAATATGGAGGACCCTTTCAAAAATATTTTACATATTCTAAACAATATACTAAAAGAATTGACAACCTTAGAATGTCTACTAGATATCAACCACCGAAGTTCCAACAGTTCGATTGAAAGGGCAACTTGAAACTGTAGGGTTGAAATCCTTAACGCAATGGAAGTAGTACAGAACCAAACTCGAAATTAATTGGAATTTTGAAATACCCATACACTGTAAAAAAAATACAGAAAACCTACTGTATTAATTCTAAGGTTAAGCATGCTTTTAGAATTAGAAGCCTTACATTCGTTGTCGACTCTAAATTTATGAATCTTCTTTTGGCTTCTAGATCACAAACACCAGCACCATGAACATCTCCTATTCTCTAAGTGATTTTGAGATAAAGGATTGTGGATCCTCTTCTTGATATGGGAAAAACCCTTTTTTAGAGAGAATTTCAGAGAAAAAGAAGAAACAAAACTCTCACAGAAAACCTACTATTTCTCTTTTTCTTTTGCAGGCAAATATAGAGAGATAGATAAGGAGACGTGAGAGTAAACCACGTAAAGAGTAACTCCCACATATGGGAGTTACCTTTCTTTTTTTAATTAATTAATTAATTTATTCATTATTTAATTTAACAAATAAATAATTAATTAATAATTAATTAAATCTAATTTAATTAATTATTTCCTTTAAATCATATTTAAATGAACATCTCTCATATAACTTATAGTTTTAATTCATTTAATTTAATGAAATCAAAATTTAATTAAAATAAATTTTTAAAAAATTAATTCTTTAATTAATTAATTGTCAAATTAAATATCTAATATTTAATTTAACCTACATTTGAATCATATTCAATTGTTATTCTCTCATAACTTATAGTTTTAATGTGCATCTAATACACATTAATTTTAACCTATAGTTTTAATATGAATCTAATTCATATTAATATTTGAACTCCTTCAAATATCTAGTTCTCTAAAAAATTAATTTGGTACCATATCCAAAATTAAATTTATATTATAAAGTTCAAAATAAACTTTATATTATAATGTATCATCATACATTATATTATTTCTCTTAGTAAATTTGAACATTTCAAATTTCATTCAAGACATAAATACCTCAACACTCTTTACGAGCTAGGAAGGAGACCTGATGAACCTATAGATCAAAAGCTCCAATGATATGAGATTAATCAGCTAAATTCATTAACCACATTAATCAATATTCGTTAACTGTGGGTACACTCCACTAAAGACCCACAATTGCACTCTTCTCGTTGCAGATATATTTTTGTGTCCATGGATATAGACCAATACAGCAAATTTGTCACACCCCCTCCCAGATTATCCTCCATAACCCGAAAAGAGATGTGAAGACAGCATTTACTGACTACCCTGTCACGTAACCCATTGTCATCCTCCCCATCCAAATGCTCTTGACAAACCTCAACTTCAATTGGCAATGGGAACTGTCATGCTACCTGAGAATGGAAAACATTTAAAAGAATGAGCTAACGGCTCAGTGAGTAACGGTTTTCTGAAAATAATATAATTTAAGTATGAAACTGGTCAAACTCGCATAAAACATAACAGTTCAAGTCATAATAAACTGTACTTTAATATCATTGTGAAATCATGCTTTCTAGTTTCAGGTTACATACTCAAAATCTTGTTCTTATAATATTCTTTTTCCCTAGTTGAGGCAGAGCAATGCTCAACGCTCCTCAACGTCGATTTTTTCTTAGCTGTGTGGAGTAATCTCAACACATCAGCGTCGTACATACCTCTATGTGCACAGAGGTATTGTAATTCGGGCCGCCCATAATGCCTTCTACGAGTCCCTAAGCATTGGGGTCCCATTTCTATATCCAGGCTACCCTTTGGCCTTCTCCAAAGTCCCTCAGCCTAAGGTGCCTTCTATAGTTTTATAAAAGACAATACATATTTTGGAAACATTTCATCAATAGCTCGTAAGTTAACCGTTTCCAAATTTAACCTCACCAGCATGCTAAACTCAATTTCCAGTTTTAATATCAAAACGCATGCTTTTCATACAAGTCTATTTTCAAATCTTTCTTGAAATCATATAACACCATACTTTTCAGAAAACTCATGAAACAACTATTAACCAATCACCATGCGTTTATCAGTTTTTATCAAACAACCAGCATACTCAATGCTTTTCAAATAAAACGCATGCACTTATTCATTGAAAATTCACGAAAGCATATTTCAAACCAATGATTTTAATCATAAGGAATTCATTTATATTTTGAGAAACAAACGTAGGTGTTACTCACCTGTACTTGCCAAAGAATACTTCTTTTTCCTTTCCTCTATTTCCTCTTCCCGAGCTTTCTGGACGCATCGTTTTAACTCTGGAACACAAGGCTCCATTTTCCTCTGTCAGCTCGATTGAACGCAACCCTGCCCTTCAACGCAAGGTTGGTAACGCAAGGCTGGTTATTTCCGCAAAGTGCATCTCGACTCTTCTTACTTCCCTTTCGGACGTGTCGTCCTCTCTTGGACGCAAGGTCCATCATGAACGCATCATCTAACTTTGGACGCCGCGTTCACCTTGGACATTATGTTTGTCTTCAACACATAACCGACCCTTTTTAACACCAGACAACTTCTTTACATAAATTAGCTAGGTTGTCAAATACCTTCTTTCTTGGCCGCATACTCCTACAACGGACGTCCTTGCTGCCTACTTCTTTTTCTCTCTAGATTTCTTCTCTAAGAGTCATCAGTCTCTCCTATTCCCTCAAAGTTCTATTTATAGGGAGCTTGCCATCCAACCTTTCCTCTCCTTGTGCCACTTGTTTGCCACATGTCACGCTGCATGCTTAATTAACCATGCATTAGTCCAAGTGCCACCTTGCATGAAACACTTAACATGCCTTTAACACCTCCTACTGATAAGGTGTCAAATCTATACATAGCCACCTGGCCTTATAAACTTATCTTATGCGTCCAACATTTTCCAACAGATAACCATTTATTCCACACAACGCCCTCATGCGTTCATTAAGTTTTCTTTAAGATTTGAGCTTCACTACTCACTTTTCTAACTCTCAGCCAACTATACTACTCTTCGACGCGTAAAGATAACTTTGTCTTCAACGCATAGGGACCTCGACGCATAACAACCTTACCAACGCATGGTAAGCCAAGTACGTTTCTTCCTCCGCCAACGCGGCGACTACTTCAGTTCACAACCATTCGTGGTCATCCTCAACGCATAGCCGCACTATTATAAACCAGTGCTTATACAATGCTACTAGGCGTTAATGACAAATGCCCCAAACTATATGTTTGTATCTCATCGCATCATACCATGCGTCCAACTCCTTGTGTCCATAACAACAACTCCTTCTCAAGTTTTTCCCCTATGCGTTGATCCTGATGCATTCACCTTCATCCCGCGTTCAATGACCATCTTCCTATCCTTGAACATTCCTTGATTATTCTTAAGGTTATTCTTTTAATCCTTTTCCTTGCACTTAAACTATTTCTCTTAAGATAGATTAGCATGCGTCTACCACATGCACCAGTTTTTATGTCTACTTCACAACCTTCTTCAACACTTCACAACTTAACTTTATTCTTTTCTTGCTTATCCACTTCCCTTCTTTCCATTCTCAGTTTACTTCCATGCATCCACCCTTACCATGCGCTACCTAACCCTGACCATGCGTCCAACATGGTCTTTTACCTCTTTTCTTCATAAATTTTTCAACGCATCGTTTATTAAAAAGTAGGGTGTGACAAAATTAGTCCTTCACAGGTGTTCGTAACACCAATTTGGTCAATTTACTGTTTCACCGCTGGGTAATTCTAAATCCTTAAGTACCAATACTCCTGTAATGAACAACATCCAACCATTAAACAGAAACCCCTCTCAGGCCAGTGAAAGGGTAGGGCCCTTTGTTCAAGTCCTGGGGACACCACTTAAGGGAACACTCATTTACTTACCCTAAAGATGGGAATGAGTGAATTCCATCTTGTATAATTATGTTCCCAGCTCTCCACTCGGTCTTGTCCCTAAGATGGTAAGCATATTGAGTCGGCAAACGGCCACTCCCACCCATACAAATCAAAGGACAATCCCTCGTGTTCATAATATACTTAGGATTAAGACTAAGTTACTTAGGTCATCCTATTGAAATAGAAACCTAATTAGTCAACAGAGTTACATCTAGTGATCACTATTTCGTGGTCCGATCTTATGCAAACTCATTGCATAGAATACCCCCACTCGCATGTCACCTACATGAACACGTTAGATCATTGTGTTTGTATCAAATACAAAGTAGGTTGTATCCATAGTGTCACCAAGATAAGGTACCCAGCCTTATCCCTATACTATAGATCCTTTAGACTATATCTTGAACATTGATCTCCGCATGTCTCCACATACAGTTTAAGACTCATAAAATAGCTTAGAATGTTAGTTTATTGGATTTAGAGTTATTAAGACAAAACAAACAAAAAACAATCAATACTACTTATTAACACATCAATAACTTTTTTATTAATGATTTAATGACAGTCAAATAATTACATTCACAATCTACAAGTTTTAGGGCATAAAACTCAACAGAAACAACATGTTGCTCATTTTCTTGAAACCTGCAATGAAGGAATCAGAGGAGATCTACTAGTCAAGTAGTTTGTTCAAACCTTGAAAGGAAATGCTTTCAATTGGTACACTAATCTAGAGCCGAAAGTGATTGACAGTTGGAAATAGTTGGAAAAAGAGTTCCTTAACTGCTTTTATAACACTAGGGGTGTCGTCAGCATGATGGAGCTGACAAGCACCAAGCAACAGAAGGAAGAGCCTATCGCCAACTACATAAAATAATGGAGGGCTCCGAGTCTTGACTGAAAAGACTGACTCATCAAACTATCTGTGCTAAAGATGCGCACCCAAGCATGCACCGGGAACTTCTCTACATCTTGTAGGGAATAAAACCCTACACGTTTGAAGAGTTGACGACTCGTGCCCAAGATATGAAGTTGAGCCTCACCAACAGGGGAACAAAAGATTTCCTAATCAGACATCCAGTTGAAAACTACTTCGTTCTTAAAGAGTTGGTCCTAAGGTTAGCTCGTGAAAAGAAGATTGAGTTAGATCTGGATACAATAGCTTAGACAAATCACGTTGTAGTGATGATGACTTCAAGTGTTCTGAAACTAAAAATATTTTATGACCAAAAAGAAAGCTTGGTCCAATTTGGGACCTTCAAGCCATAGTTGTTCGGTTCCAACATGAGATTCCAACGACAGACTCCAAAGAAAAAGATAAGCCTATTGAAGATGACGATGAGGGGTGGATCCTTGTGACTCGTCAAAAGAGAGGAAAGTAAAGTTTCATCCAAAAGGAGTTGCGCTTCCGTGGGAATTACAAAAGAGAAAACAATACTCATAAAAAGAAAGGAAAAAAAAAGGCATGGAAGCCTAAGCTTGTTGAGAAAGAAGACAAGGATCTCCCTCAACCTAGACGACAAGTAATATTAGCAGAGTTCCTCCCAAGAAACCTAGAACAACTACTTGAAGATAGCACTAGAATTTGTTACATGTCATGTTGTTACCACAACAAAGAGTGAAGATACTCTTTCAAGTTCGTTGAAGACGATAGTAGAATCAAAAGACTTATCATTGTTTAACATAGATGACTTATTGTCACTCCCTCAAGCAGCTAAGAGTGTCCTTATTGATGCATTGTTAGACTCCCCTGCATCAAGTTCACCTAGCCTTTATGGCATGCTCATGTGCCTCTTGTTGCACATACATAGGCTTGGATATAAGTCCCTGAGCCAGTTCGAATAACTAGGAAGGTGATGTGCGAAATCCACAATTGCACTGGTCAAGTTATAGTATAAAACGGTCAAGACCGAGTATCATATCAACTGGGAACTGAATTCAATAGATTCACCTATCTATTCAAGAATTGAATTGATTTTATCTAAGGAATTGAAACCAAGTTTGGGTTTTGTATTTTGAAAACAAGAAAAGAAAGTAAAAGCAAGTGAAACTTCAAGGGATAAGAGTGTTATAGTGTGTTGATTTCATTAATTAGTTCATTAAGTCATGTTTTAGGTTTAAATGGAATTATGTGCAAACAATATGTTTAAGTCTAGAAACTAAAGTCTAGTTATTTTCTTTAAAAAACAACCATTTCTTATGCAACTTAATTGATTACTAATTTTTTGAAACCAAATTAAGAGACATACATAATCATCTTTCTCTAATTACCTAGTTATTTTCATGAAAGATTAGTAGAGATTCAATGTCATAGATCAAATTAGACATACAATCACTCAATCATACATCTAACTTAACAAGTATTAAGGACCTCCCAATTTATAGAATTTCACAAATTTGTAGCCCAATTTCTTTCCTAAAATTCGGAATTTGTAATTTTAGAAAGACTGATGCCTAGGCGCTCTACCCTTGAATTCGAACGCCCATTGAAGCGCTAGGCAGCGCCTGGGCGCTCACTGCCCAAAGCCTAGGCGCTCCATAGATCCTAAAAAGTATAGCTCCTAGGTCTACAACACCGGGGCAGTGCCTAGGCGCTGCCCTACATTAGGGTTTTTCCATATTTTCTTCACTTTTTCACTCAGTTTTGACTCAGTTTAGTTCTTTTGACTTCTAAAACTTATTTTCTTCATTATTACCTAAAAACCACAAGCAAACACATGAAATCTAACAAAAAAAAAACTCTAAATTAAGAGCAATAAAAGCCTTTTTTGAGTGCTTTTTAGAAGGGCAAGATAAAAGTTGTCGACAACAATCATATAACTACTGGAGAAGTCGACGATTCAAAAGAAATTGAGCAAAGAACTTCTGTCTTCGATCATATCAAGCTTTCAGATACTCAATCAAGTCTTCCAAAGATTGGGTATGACCAAGACAAAAGAAGAAGATCAATATTTAGCAACCACAGCTCCACCCAAACTCCAGCCTTTAAAAGGCTAAGTATCCACAAATCGAAAAAAGAACGACCTTCAATATCTGGTTTTGAACGTCTCAAAATGACAAGCGATCAACGTGAAAGAAAGATGAAAACCTTAAAGGCAAAGCCATTTGTGAAGTAAATAAAAACGAGAAGATTCTTAGTCTTGTTTCTTCACGAAAGATTAGGAAGCTTTCTGTTGACATAAATACAAAATGTTCCTTGATGGTGAAACCAAAGCTCATTGTATTGACCCATGTTTGGGGTGAGAATATGAGTTGAGACATGAACTTAACTCATTGTTTAGGGAGCCAATATTGCATGTCACCAATTTTTATATTCATGTCCACCAACAATGTTTAAATGAAAAGAGTTACCAAATACATGAATATTTTTATAAAAAATGTTTAAATAAAAATGACTTTTGGAAAAATATTTTTTTCTAATTTAATCCAAATAGCTTGTATAATGGCAAAAAGATAAGTATTAATTGAAGTTTGGTAGGAGGAAGGAAGTTGTTGAACATGTCTATCAGATAGAAGATTTGGATGAACGTTTATGTAAATTCCTTTTTTATGTAAGTAGACTGGCTATTTGTTGGCCCATATCATATATAATTTTTTTTGTATCATATAATTGAGCTGGAGAATGTGGTCTTTGTTATATATTTTTTGTGTCAACCATGTAACGTAACAATTAATAGGGTCATTATAGTACAATTACATTTTGAAGATATTCCGCTAACAATATAAATCCAAATTTGTTTTGTTCCAAGAAATCAAATATAATTTTGTCCAACTTAACTAGGAAAATTACATGCACAAATTTGTAAAATGATTGCTTAAATGCAAAATAATAATAATAATAATAATAATAATAATAATAATAATAATAATAATAATAATAATAATAAAATAATCCTGATCCAAAAGTAAACTAAACCCCATTTCCCAAAACTCTTAATATTACATATGTACTTTAAAATAAAATAAAACAAAGTGCAATCCAGAGTTTATTTAAAAGAAATATATATGTAGAATTATTGAATAAAAATGTTTCCAAATAAAAATAATCACCATAAAATAGATTATTTATGTCAGAAAAAACCGCACCAGATATCTTTGACATATGAACCCAACTCAGCACCCAAAACACCCAAAACACCCAAAACACAGACATATAAACTTTACAGACATATGAACTCAATTCAACACCCCAAACAACCTAGATTTGGAGGGTGTAACTGGGCACCCGGACTATACTAAAATGATATGCAAATAAAAGACAAAGAGTTTGAGGTTTTTTTTATGTATATGGAAGGTATTAACATTCCATGTTCAAAGAATGAAAATTTACTTTTCTTCAGTTACTAAGGAATGGTCTTTTTTAAGTTAAATATTATTTTGATGTTTAAATGTTACAGGCTTTATTGGTCACTATTAATATAAATAATAAACAATACTTATGAGTCAACATTAGGTCATCGAATTATAGACAACCAAAAAGTTCGTTGGGGACGATGTGCTAAAGATTTATGGAGGATTCCTCTATGTTCCCTATTATTGAGAATGGTTGGAGATCACTGTTGCTTGAAATACGACGATACTTAAGAGGAAGCAACAAAGTCATCTGACTTGGAGATGGAAAAGTTGCAGTAAAACCAATGAATTTAGAGATGGAGAAGATGTGGCGAAGCCATCGAATTTAAAGATGGAGAAGCATCGACAGAGAAACCATCAGACTTAGAGATGGAAAAGCAGCGGCGATGCCATCGAACTTGGAGATGAAAAGGTTGCAGAGGAACCATTTGAAGGGAATTGAGTCCAGACAGAAGCATGTGATCGTGTTATTGATTTCTTGAAGAATTAAAAAAAACAAAAACTAGAAGAAAAGGTTAAGCATCATACATTTGCCATGATACGTGAGCATAATGAAATCTCCTCTTCAATCTTGTTGTCTCCTTCTTGGATTCTTCTTATTCCACGAGATCTTCCTTGCTATGACTCTAGCAAGGATCCGGCTTTATGGGCCTAGGCTTGGTTGATCCATGGACCTGACCTTTGGGCTCAACTAATTGGATTTGGGCCTTAATTGTCTTTTAGGCCAAATTAAGCCTACTTTTGGGCTCAATTGGATTTTAAACTAAAAATTAATACCAAATTGAACCAAATCATTTTATTTGATCCAATGGTCATGATAAAAACACGTGGCATTATCGAATTTGTCAACTTTTGTCTTCAATTTCAATTTGGGACACATGTCGACTTCTAATTTGTATCAAATGTGATCATTTGTAATTTTGTCATTAATTTGAGAAATGACATGGCATTTTGTATTTGGTCCAAAATTTTTTCATTCAACTAGTTACAGTTTCTAATTATTATCCTCTGATTCTTTCTCTTGGATGCATAAACTTTAATCCTCAAGCTTGTTGATCTTCTTGGATGATCTTCTTAGAGGATCGACCTTTGGACTTGTTAGTCAGTTTGGATTAGCTAATGACTCGTTGATCAATTTGGATCGACCTTTGACTTATTGATTGGTTTGGATCGGCCTCTGGCTTATTGATCAGTTTGGATCGGCCTCTAGCTTGTTGATCTGTTTGGATCGACCTCTGACTTATTGATCAGTTTGGATCGACCTTTGTCTTGTTGATCAGCTTTGATAAGCTTTTGAATTATTGATCTGTCTGGATCAATCTTTAACTTGTCCACCTCTGCCTTGTTGATCAGTTTAGACGACCTTTACCTTGTTGATTAGCTTAGATCGGCCTCTAGCTTGTTAATCGATTTGGATCGACCATTGGCTAGTTGATCAACTCAGATCGACCTCTGGCTTGTTGATATGTTTGGGTTGACATATGGCTTGTTGATCCGCTTAAATTAACCTTTGGCTTGTTGATCGACTTGGATCAACCTCTAGCTTATTGATCTGCCTGTGAGCTTTTTCTTGAATTTGAGGAGGTTGAATCTTCAACTTGTAGGTTGTAGAGACGATGAATTTGTTGAAATCTTCTAATTTTTTAATCATCTAAGTCTTGAATTGTTTGAATTTTGAATCATGGAATTTTGGCTCTTATCAACTTTGACTAAAGATTATAGCTTCTATTCATCTAAGTGAAGACTTAGTGTATGTTTGAATGTTAAATCCTCAATCTGGGTTGGCAGGTTGGCGAGTTTGTTCTTAAATCAGCAAAGAGACTATCAATTTGTTGAAATCTTCTAAATTCTGGCTTCTAAATGCTTCAAATGATAGATGACCTCCCTTATTTATAGAGTTTTGGGAGACTCTCTATGTACTTGGGCTTGGTTGACATAGGACCCAACTTTTGGGCTTAAACTTAATTTAATATTTTTTAGGGATATTCAGGTATATAGCAGTAATTATACTTTCATTTGGAAAAATAGCAAAACACAAAATTGTTTTGAATTATAGCAAAATGTCTCCCTTGCACGTGAGACATTTTTTTTTGTTAATCCTAAAATGCCCTCAACGATATCTTGTATTACACAGTAATTAAATTATCTTCCTATATTATAACCTACAAAATCTCCCTTATTTGATTGAATTTTGAGATAGGATCAGATCATTTCTTTTTTTAAATATAATATTAACAGATTTGGAAATCTTTTTTTTTTTTTTTTTTTTTTTTTAGATTTTTCACCTAAAATCTTGGGAAGCATGCGATAAACTCTCCCCCATTCTCATCTTCTTCTCTTTCTTCGTTAGTGATAAGCACTCAAAAAATGCTTTTTATCCTTAAATTGGGGATGGTTTTATTAGATTTAATGTGTTTGTTAGTGGTTTTCAGGTGATAACGAAGAAAATAAGGTTTAGAAGTCAAAGGAACTAAACTGAGCCAAAATCGAGCGAACGGAAGAGAAAGTGGAAAAACCCTAGAAATAAGGCAGCGCAACCGAGAGCGTCGTTGCACCGCCCCGCTGCGCCCTAGACTTGAGAGCATCAAATTTGAAATTCTACTGGAGCGTCGTTGCACTTGTCGAGAGCATCGCTCGCGGCGGTGATGCACTTGAAACCAACCTACAATGTCAGACAGTGTAGCGACATTGACCCTTTTATGTCGAACAGTGTCACTACGCTCCTGGCGCCAACTTTCCTTTTTTGAAGATTTTTCAATTTTGGAAAATATTTTGGGCGGGCACTTCTATATATTGAGGGTTTTCAGCAACCCTAGATGTGAAGGAACACACAAGAAAATACACAAGAGAGTCCCAAAGAAAGCACACAAAATTGAAGAGAAAAGAGAGCCCAAAAGGTGTGAGTTTGGTACAATCAAGTGGAAATCGAAGGAGCTCAACAACGAGAGGCAATTCGAGAGTTTTTCTTCCTAAGTTTCTCTTTCCCTTTTACTTTTATGTTTGAGAACTCATATGCAAATATGTATTTGATGGCTATGTGTGGCTAAACTTATTGTTTTAGGGTGTTGGATGATTTAATTATGGATTTATGTCAATGACTTAGTACTTTTCATAGATGTTGTTGAATGATATGTTTTTCAATGTTATTGTGCTTATTCTTTATTGTTTGATCATCAATAAGTCTTAGGTTAAATGTATGTTGAATGATTGTATGTCTAATTGGATCTATGGCATTGAAACTCTACTAATCTTTCATGGAAATAGATAGGTTATTAGAGAAAGTTGATCATGACTAATATTAATGTTATGCTTCTTAACTGGGTTCAAGATATTAGTAATCAATTATGTTGCATAATAAATGGTTGTTTTTTAGAGAAAGTAATTCAGATATTAGTTTCTAGACTTAAACATATTATTTGCACATAATTCCATGAAAACCTAAAGCATGACTTAATGAAATAATTCATGACATCAACACCCTAGAATATTCTTATCCTTTGAAGTTTTGCTTGCTCTTGTTTTCTTGTTTTTAAAATCTAAATTTGAGGCCATTCCTTAGATAAAATCAATTCAATTCTTGAATAGTTAAGTGAATGTATTAAATTCAATCCCTAGTGGATACGATACTCGGACTTAAACCGTTTTATATTATAACTTGCCCTGTACACTTGTGGAATTGCACATCAGTTAGTCCTCCAACCCCCTGCCTCTTCCATTGCACCATCGTCCGGCTCAAAACCTAGCCGCACGCTAGCATCGTTCATGATTGGATCCCACTCGAGTCGCCCAGCTGCTCGTCAATGCGTTCAGCTACTTGTCGTCGGTCGCACCGCCCAGCCAATCGTTTTTCGTCGGTTTGAACTGCATTTTGTCATCGGTTGTTTTGTTCGCCAGCCTCTATTGCCTCCTTATCGTTCCTTGTACTCCACTATAGGTAGATACTATTGCCCCCTCTCCTTTCTCTCTCATAATTGTCTCTCTCTTTCTTATCGTCTCTCTCGTTTAGTTAGTAACTCTCTTTTATCCCATTAGAAATTGTAAGATCACAATCAAATGGTGAATATTCAAATTCTAGTCATTGGCGGGACATACCACGATGGAGGCTTGACGAAGCGAAATAAAGATTGTTAATTTGAAATTGAAAGATGAAGAAGAAAGATAATTAAAGAATAATTATTTTTTTATTCTCAACAATTTCAATCCCTTCATTATCAACTATCCATGAAGTAGTCATTATTTGCTTATTTCTTTTGTTGTTGACCAATTTTTCTTCAACAACATTTTAAAATTACAATGTAATTAACTAATGAACATCACACAATTTTCAATCGGTCATATCAATTACAATGTAATACAATTTTAATAATACAAAAATTTTAAAGATATGCTTCAAAGTGATTTCTTCAACGGCATATTAAAGTTATAATGTAATTCTTTTAAAATCTTATTAAAAAAAACAACAATATGTTAAAATTACATATCTTCATCTAAAAATTGAATCTTGTTTTTTTGTTTTTTTTCCTTTAATCTCATATCTTCTTTATTTTCTTTACATTTTTTATCTCGTCTCGATTTTAAAATCTCATATCTTCCAATCTATGTCTCTACTCCATCTTCATGCCATTGTCTAACTGCTATTGATTGTCCAAGTTTCTTTTCCCCTTTCGTTTCCCTCTCATAACCATCCCATTCTCCAACTTTTGTATTAGATCTCACCTTTTCACCAACTTTTGTTGTGTTGCAGAGCTCACTTTTTCACCAACTTTTGTTGTGTTGCAGAGCTCAATCTCAAGCATGGTAGAGGAAAACAAGATCCCTAAGGTTTGCATTGTAATTAATTTTATTTTCTGCTAATCAATCTTAATTTGCAAGGGAGGGATTCTTCACTTTTGGAGTTCCAATGGAGCTTTTGTGTATTAATCTCGAAGAATAGGACAACCATTTATTTTAAATGTTTTGAGGTTAGATCGTATTTTTAGAAGGTTGAATCAAATCTTATTTTTTTTTAAATACAATATATTTTAAATACCAATAAAATCTAGGTTGTCATAATTTTTAAAAAATATGTATTTTTGGAATAAATTAATTGTAGATACTATTTGGGGTATTTTTGTAATCTAATAATTAGTAATTAATTAAGTTCAAATTTGTTTTGCTATTTTTGCTAACCTATATTTTTCCAAATGTAAATTTCAAAAATGCTATTTCTCTTGTTAGCCCTATTTTTTAATAAACTTTTATTTAAATTTGACCCAATTTGTTTTAATAAACCTGGGTAGATCTAATTTTGGGTCCAATCACCACATGACATAATTTGATTAGGCAAGCTACATTGCCCTCGATGAAGCAGTGCCTAGACATGTAATGTTGTTTGATTTGTCAAGTTTTATGTCATTAATTTTAATTTAAAGGCACATGTAAATTTGTAATTGGTCTCGAATCTATCAATTATTAATTTAAATTAATGTCTAGGTAATTTGTGATTGACCAAAATTTCTTAATTAACAAATACAAATTAAACTATAGATATACATAATCGAAAATGGTGAGAAGTTGCGATACAAATAGTACAAAAAAAAAATAAATAAATAAACTAATTTGCTATATAACATAAGATAAAAGCATGATAAAATAGGATTGACTTGGACATGCAACCACGTGCAATATGCGCTCCACAAACATGACCATGGCACCATGCACACATTATCCAACTAGTACAAAAGAAAAAAAGGAAAGGTAAAATGAGTAAAAAGAGGATGCTTTCAACATAAAAATCTTGAAAATCCATGCTTCAAATCCTTTGACATGTTATATTACCGCAAAACATATGCAATAATCTAGATGCTCATTCTTAATGTCTCAACTACAATAGAAGTGGGATGAATTTTCATTTCCTAACACTAGACTTCAAGGATTTGGCAATGATAAATAGTTCTGCAGCGAGTATTTTTAAATCAACAATGTAAAGCGTAGAGGTGAATATTCAAACTTCTAACATTTTAGTTAAAAAACAAAAATAAAATTAATTAATTAATAACCTTAATCATGTGAGATACACTGATTCACGATTCTAGAGAGTTAATTTTATCCCATTATCTCATCGAGACAAACTCTATATTCATTTTGAACAACAAAAAGCAATTAATCAAGTACGACAACAAAATTTCCAACAAGCCTTACAATAATTTGTAGCATTTTTACCATAACGGCGAGTCACCAGGCCGAATCAAGCAGCGGGGCAGCATTGAGATAAGCCATCACCACATATTGCTACCAAATAGGCTGTTGTCATTTTTCAATTCTCAAAGGCTCCAACACTTGAAAAGGTTCTTCTACTGCTGGGGGCAATTTGCATCAGCATTATAGGGCCCTGTTTTGCTCAGGCAGGCTCGGCCAACAAGCATTCTCAACCGCTCTGATTGCTCCAATTTACCCTTTAAAATCACTTTTCCGCAGAAGGTACTGGGTCCAAAATCTGGATTGCCATCCCTTAAACCCACACCACATCACGAGCTGCATAGTCTTTTTCTAGTGGCTCAGGTTCTATGCTTCAATCAGCTGTCAATCTCCACCACTCAATATTTTCTCCCCCATCAGCCATGTTTGGGGATTGCAGCAATTGTCAAATAATAACAACTTGGTATCAAGCTTAGTTGTTCGGACCAAATACTGTTTCATTCGATCTCAATGGTGTGATTTCTTCATCCTCAGATACTCATTGCCTGGCTATGTTTCATTGGCTCAATAGATGTTAGCTAAGACTACAACCCCATAATTGACAGCAACCGAAGTTTGAAAACTTGTAGCAAATAGCTGTTTGAATCTCCTTCAAGATATAGATGTAGAGCGGCCTAATCTTTTTACGAGACTTAGAATTGACACCTAGAAAGAATACAGGAGATAGGTGAAAATCTTCTCAAAACAAAACAATGCAACGAAATTCAGTCCGTGTGTGTTGGTTGGCTCTTATTTTGAAATAGGGTAGCTCTATTAATAGTGTTTAGTTGGGTTAGACCCTCGAATCAAGCAGCAGTATCAGCAATAAGTCTGCCAAAAGAATCTTCTTTCTTCTCTTTCCTACACATCAAGTTCACATGCAGACTGACAAAAGACTATCACATGTCTTTGTTTCTTATGAAAATGTTAAATGACCTTCACTTTTTTACTTTGCTTTCAGTTATATCCTTACCCACCAACTACTGAAAGCAGTGGAGCTCGTTACTTACATTACTACTCCTCCCCACCCTTCATTACATATCCTCATATGCATTGAACATAAGATAGGCACTTCTTTCTAAGAAGAAAAAACGGCTTTTCTCTTATCTTTCAAAATTTAGCCATGAATCTGATTCTACTATTTGTCTTAGCTTCCTTGGTTCCAAGTTCCCTTCTGTTGGAAGTTCAGGCTGCTCATTCCCACCCGTCAAGAACATATTCTCATATTACTGTCATGGGTCTTGTTTATTGTGACACCTGCTCCAACAACACCTTCTCCAAACACAGTTACTTCTTATCAGGTAAAGCCCGATTTCATTTCTTCCCGCTATATAGTTAATAGAGTAAGCTGAAGCTAAAGTTTAAGTCCTAATTTCAACTAGTTGAACCTGAACTAGAGTTCAAATGGCAGAACTCGTATCTATTTTTTGTAATTATTATGCTGTACGTTTGTCATTTTGAGTTTGTGAGTTTGAGTTATTTTTCCTTTTTCTAAGCTTTGATATTATGGTTGGGTTTGAATAGTTTTGAGTAACCTAATTTCAAAAAGAACATTTTATTTATTTTATTCAAAGAGGGATTGAAAAAATTGATAGTCGTCGGTGGACTGTGTGTTTATAAATGGGGGGAAAACTAAAAACAGGTGCAGAAGTTCGAATCGACTGCAAATTCAAAGCAGAAACGCCGCGTACGGCGGAGCAGATAGCATTCTCAGTAAACAGAACAACAAACAAATACGGGATTTACAAGCTGGAAATACCTTCGGTGGACGGAATCCGATGTGCAGAGGATTCAGCGATGGTGTCGTTCTGCCAAGCGAGTTTGATGGGAAGTCCATCGTCTTCTTGCGACGTTCCTGGATACAGAAGCACATCGGGAGAAATTTCGATCAAATCAAGACAGTCAAACATTTGCATTTACAGCTTAAACCCACTGAATTACAGGCCATCAACAAGAGACGATATCTTATGTGGGAATTAGAAGAAGAAGAAGATTACCTTTTAATCTCAAAGATTTCTTCGCGTTTCCCTAATTTGAAGCCATGGATTGGAATGTGTGATTTTGTTTTTGATTTAACAAATTTGTGTGTAGTGTTGTTTGTACAGTTTTGGAAAGAAGAACCTCCATGTGCTTTTTGTCTTTCTTTCTCTTTGCAATTTACCTCTTCTATAATTAATATTTGCAGTTTTTTTGGGTTAAAATTTAAATTATTTAACATTGTGGTAACATAACTGACAAAAGTGAGCTTTATCTAGGTGGTAATTGTGCATCTACTTTTTCACTCGAAATTAGATGTTTGATTTTTTTGAAAAATTATACAAAATGACTTCGAAAGTAAAAACTTTTATATGACAAACTTCTTTCTAAAAACATGTTTTCTATTGACCCTTTTGGTAGGTGAAATACCACTTTTACCCTCAATATTAAATACTTCATTGTCATCTAAAAGTAAAAATGCTTCAACATTTTGCTCAATTCATAAACATAGATGGAAAGAACACGAAAAAATGCATGAAAAAAGTGGTCATTCAACTAAAACAAAGTTATATCGACGAAAATATGACAAAAACAAAATTATCATAGGCGTAGAAAAAGGTGTGTGATCGCTGACATCATGGTACGCGATCACTGATGTCATGGTGCACGATCGCTGATATTATGGTATGGGATAGCTTACGTCATTATTCACAATCGTTGACTATAGATGCATGATCGCTTTGCAATTTTGTTTTAGTCATATATCCCTTTATACAACTTCGTTTTAGCTAAGTGATCACTCGTTTCATACGTTTTTTCATGTTCTTTCCAACCATACTTGTAATTCTAAGAAAAGATTAAATAATCTTCGACTTCAATACTCCAAAAGTAAAATTTATCAAATGTTAAGGTTGTAGGGCCACTTATATTCAATATTCTTTAATATTTTACTCTTTTTATAAGCATTATTGGAAAGAGCATAAAAAACGTATAAAAACAAGTGGTCATTCATCTAAAATGAAGTTGTATTAACAAATATATGACAAAAACAAAATTATCGTACACACAGAAAAGGTACACAATCACTGACATCATGGTGCATGATTGTTGACATCATGGTACCCGATCGTTTAAATAGCCCTACAACATTTAAATTTTAATTTTACTTTTAGACTATTAAAGTCGAAGAATATTTAATTTTTTGTTAGAATTACAAGTTATGGTTGGAAAGAACATGAAAAAACGTATGAAAATGAATGGTCATTTAGCTAAAAACAGAGTTATATCAAGGGATATATGACGAAAACAAAATTGCAAAGTGGTCACACATCTGTAGTAAGTGATTGTGCACCATGACGTTAGTGATCACGTACCATGATGTCAATGATCGCGCACCATGACATCAACGATTGCGTACCATGATGACAACGATTACGCACCTTTTCTGTGCGTACAATCATTTTGTTTTTGTCATATTTTCGTCAATATAAAATGACCACTCGTTTTCATACGTTTTTTTCTGTTCTTTCCAGCTATGCTTATGAATTGAGCAAAATGTTGAAGCATCTTTACTTTTAGATGACATTGAATTTTCGTTTTTTGGTTGTTAAAAGGGAAGAACAAAAGAGATATACGAATAGAGAAGATGAAGTATTTAATATTAAGGGTAAAAGTGGTATTTCGCATGCCATAGGGGTTAGTTGCTAACAAGTTTTTAGAAAGAGGCTAGTCATAGAAAAGCTTTTTTTATTTTTTTATTTTTGGGCTATTTTGTACAATTTTCTGATTTTTTTCATTACCTCAGCCGTTGTACTAAAAGGAAAATTGTGGCTAATAGATTTATGAACTTTGAAAAGTACGTAATACAATTCTTTGAATTTCAATTTTGTGTCTAATAAATTATTGTTTAGGTTGTACTAAAAGATGTGTTTAAATTTCTAAAACTTTTTCAATTTTTGTTTAATAAGTCCCTACCACAATCGATATATATATTTTAATTAATAGATCATAAACTACCAATTTGATATCTAGATTGTTTGTGCAACGTTGAATACGTTAAAGACTAATGAGACAAAGTAACACTGTAGAACCAATTAGATGCAATATTGAAAGTTTATTGAACAGTTAGACATTTTTAAGGTTTGCGGGTGCACCTAAAAAAAATATGAAAGTTCAAGGGGTTTTCTAAAGATAATAAGTCTAAATTATATGATTTGGAAAATGGGCCTAATAATAGGGGGCTTTTTAAATATAGCAAAATTGGGCAAATTATTTACAGCCTATAGCAAAATTTGTAATACAAAATTAAAGCACACTGAAATACCAAAAAAGCCCAAAACTGCCCAACCCACGCAAAAATAATGACCTACACGCGCGACTCGGCCCACGATTAATTGGGAGAGACCTGATTTTTTTGAAAAGTAAATTCAACTTTTCCTTTATTTCGACTTTTCGTCTCCTTCTTCGTCTTCTTCTTCTCCGTCTGCCACTTCTTCTCCTTCGTCTCCTTTTTCTCCTCCTCCTTTTCCTCCTTCTCCTCCTTCTCCTTCCTATTCTTCTTCATATTATTCTATCTTCTTCTTCTTCTTCTTCTTCTTCTTCTTCTTCTTCTTCTTCTTCTTCTTCTTCCTATTTTTCTTCCTATTCTTCTATCGTCTACTTCTTCTTCTTCTTCTTCTTCTTCTTCATATTCTTCTATCGTCTACTTCTTCTTTGTAGCTAACTCTAAATTTTCTTTTGTTTAAGTTCAAGTTAGAAACAATGGCGAAGGGTTGGCTTGAATGAGTGTAAATGTAAGTGGAAATTCTAGTGTATGTCGAAGTAATTATGATTTTCTCATTAGCTTTTAATAAGGGATAAAGAGATGGAGACAATGGTGTATTTTATCAAGGAAGTGTGGCTGGGACTTAGGAAAAATTTTGAAGTGTGGGGAAATATCCAAGTCAAAGTAGGTCAAGGATTGAATTTAATTAAGGAAAATTGATAAATTAAAGAATAAATATTAAAATATGTTAAAATAATTATTTTAAGGGAAATAATATTTAATTTGGATAATTAGAATGAGAAGAAATGAAATGAAGCCACGTTGAAGCGAAGAGCTTGGTGGCCAAAGTAGATTGGTTGGACTGAGCAGCAGCTTGGTCCAAAAGCAAGCAGCTCCAAGAAAACGTCGGGTCTCCCGATTCACTCGTGCCATTTTCGCCATTTTTGGACCAAATGAAGCTCTTTGGATCAGGATTCTAACCTAGGGTTGTCGGATCAATTCGAAGTCTGAAAGGTTGAGAAAACTTGGAAAAACCGAAGGTTATCGCTAAAACCGAGCAGACCAGATGGGTTAGCTTTGGGGAATTTTTCAAGGGTGCTCGGAAAGGGTTTTGGAGCCCAATCTTTTTGGTAAGTCAGTTAAGAAGTTATCCTTGAGTTCCATAAAATTTATTTGAATTTTATTTGAAAGAAAAAGGTGTTTTGAAGCTTTGAAAAATCAGGTTGAAAACTGGCCAAGGTCAGTTGGTGACTGCCCAAGGCTGTCACCTAGGCCTGCTCACCCTCAGCCCCACAAGCGTGCTGCTAGCACCCCCACCTCGACGTCCTGTGCGGCCAGCCACGTCCACAGCCCACCAGTGTTGCCCGCCATCAGCAGCACACCCTGCCAATGTCGCCCACGCCCACAACTGTCAGTGCCAATGCTCACGCCCACGGCTCCCAACCCCAGTGCCCACACCCACGCCTGTGCCTGTGCCTGCGTCCATGCCCCCGCCCACGCCCACCAGCTGCCTACCTAGGGTGCTTACAGCCATTTTGGATATTTTTAGACATTTTTGGACTCTAATTGATATTTTCTTGAATTTTTAGCCTCAAAATGGGTAATTTTGAATTTTAAGCTGATTTTTGGGTATCTTAGGAAATCTGGAGAAAATTTGCAAAAAGGTCCCTAAAAGGAAAAAATGATGAAATATGTGGAGATTAAGCTTGATATGGACAATGTGGATGGAGTTTAGCTAAATGAGGATTGTGGGGACCTCAAGGAGATGACTATGTCTTTTAATTGATGTTTCAAGTCAAATTGAGGTCGAAAAAGTCTACAAGCCTTAAGGATCAGGCCCGGACTCTAAGTGACACTTGTTTTCTTTAAAAGGAATTCATTTATAATTTCTAGCCATGATTTCTTATGAAATGTGATCTCTTGATGATTTTCTAAATGTTGAGCATGGTTTACTGTTTAATGCTTGATTTTATGGCATGAAGAGCATGTTTTATCTATTTTCTCATGTGTTAAAGAAGCATGTTTAAATGTTGCCAGTTACTGAGAAATGTTTTAGCTTTTCAATGAAATGTTTTACAATGAACAATTGTTTCAAGCATACATGTTTTCTTAAAATGTTCTCTAAGGGTCCCAATGCTGAAGGACATTGAGAAGGCATATGGGCAACCCTGAGACATGAAGGAACTCAATGATGAAGGACGTTAAGAAGACATTTGAGTATCCTAGGGGTTAGTATTGAAGGACATGGAGAAGGTACTTGGCTAGCCCGAGATAGTTCCTATGTGCACATAGTGAGAGTTGACGTTGTGTTAAGATTACTCCACCCCAACTAAGGTTTATTTTCGATGTTGAGTGTGTTGAGCTTGCTCTGCCTTAACTAAGGGAGTTTTGATTTCAAAAGTAATGTTGAATGATTTTAGAAACTTGATTTAGTAAAATGCATAGCTTATGTTTTTTTTTTCTAATGCTAAGCATGGTTTTGCACTAAAGTTTATGTTTCCCATACTATGTTAGTCACTAGGCTTCCAGCTTAAGTTTTCTATGGTTTCTTTCCCAACCAGGTAGGAAAAGAGTTCCCGAAGCTTAGCCTACTCAAACCTCGTCCTACTCAAGACTCAAGACTTCAACAACACTTCAATCTGAGTTGTACGTGTAAATGGTTTTACATATAGTGACATGTAAACATAGCTAGTTTGATTTGGTTGGGAAGAGAGAGAGTGAACTTTGTGTATGTAATCTAAGTTCTGCTGTAGTTGACGTTTAAGTTCAACTGATGTATATATTTATCTTTATGGTCTTGTAATTATTTGAAAGATGAGCTTGAATGTTTATTGCCCTTAGGAAAAGTTACTATGGGCGGCTTTATTAAATGTTGTTTCCATCAGGTTAGACAGGTACATATGGGCAGCGAACCTCATAAAAGGGGTGATGTTTGTTATCTTCACACTTTCTTCCAGGTTTAAAAGGGTAATCTGGGAGGGGTGTGACATTCTTCCTCTTCTTCTTCTTTCTTTTTCTTCCTTTTTCTTCTTCTTCAACCTTTCTGCCATTGCTCAAGGTATAACTCTTCCCTTCTCTTCTCATTTCTTCTCATATTTTCTTTTCATTAATCATTGTCATTAAACCTAATTTTTGTTCTTATTAAACCTATATTTTGTAAATAAATGGTAAGCAAAATCAAAAGAAAAACGGTCACTGAAGACTCATGAAGCAAAGGAAAAAAAATAAAAACTGAAAACAAAAATGATAAAAAAAAAAAGAAAGGTATAAACATCAATCTTAAACTTTACGATTGACAGTGATAGTGTTCTATCAATGTCTATCTGGGATAGACTTTGATAGACTAATATCAAAGTCTATCTGAGATAGACTTTGATAAACTACTATAAAAGTCTATTTGGGATTGACAGTGAACGTATTAAAGTATTAGTATCTTGGGTAAACAGTGATAGTGTTCTATCAATTTCTATCTGGGATAGACTTTGATAGACTACTATCAAAGTTTATCCCAGATAGACAGTGAATGTGTTGTAGTATTAGTATCTCGAATAGACAGTGATAGTGTTCTATCAATGTCTATCTATGATAGACAATAATATGTTATATGATAGAATATGTAGGTTTAATGACATATACTATCATTATCTATATATATATGTTATTGCTTCTATCACTGATATATATGTTATTGCTATTACTTCTGTCACACCCCCTCCTAGGTACCCTTTTAACCTAGAAGAAAGTGTGAGGACAGCAGACACGGATCCCCTTACAACATCTACTGTCAACCTATTCAACCTTAAACCATGCCCAAGCAACTAACAAGGGGGTACAAACATGATAGAACAACAATATATATCGGGGTTAAGCCATCATACAAGTGCTAGACATTCAAACTTAAAAGTTACATGAGTTCAATAACTCTCGCTCCTTAGCCCTCTATATGTACAACACATGTTTAAGATCAAATATTTACAATGTTCAAAGATTACAGACACTAGTGGTAGGCCCAGACGAGTTGTTGTGTAGGCTAAGCACCCCGGACTCGCTCGCTACCTAGAAAACAAAAAAAAAACAGGGAAAACATGAGCTAGGTTGCCCAGTGAGTGACATATTTAGTAAAAACCTTTCTTTAACTCGGAAACAAATCAAAAACCGTTTTCAATTTATGATAATAAATAAACAGCAATAGTTTATTCCCATATCCAGGCAAAATATGCTCAAATAGCGATGTCATACCATATACGCTTCACTTCTAAAAACCATAAAAATACAATACATTTCAAAAACAGTTTCCTTCGTTGAGGCGAAGCAAAGCTCAACGCTACTCAACATCGAAAACATCCTTAGTTAGGGCAGACTAATCTCGACACACCCAACGTCGAATATCCTTAGCTGTATGGAGTAATCTCAACACAACAACGTCTATCATACCTCTATGTGCACATAGATATCATATTCTGGGTTACCCGAATACCTTCTCAAGTCCTTCAGTATCGGGCCCAATATACGAGATTTAGGCCACCCACATGCCTTCTTCGAGTCCTTTACCATTGGGCGCTATCTCTATACTCAGGTTACCCACATGTCTTGTCCGAGTTCTTCAGCATTGAGAACCATTCCTATATCCTGGCTACCCAATTGCCTTTTCTGAGTCCTTCAGCATTGGGAGCCTTTTTCAAAAACAATTTTCGAAAGCAACATGCTTTGGAAATAACATAATAAATATTCACAAGTTTAAACATTTCAAATTTACACAAATTCATTAACAATCATCAGGCTTCCTTAAAATCATAGATTAATAAATAACATGCCTTTCATAAAGACTCAGTAACTACTAGCATGCTTGAAATAATTCAAATGCTAAACTATAGTATGCATTTACATGAAAACACATGTTTTCTTCAAGTCAGTACTCGTTACAACACATTTAGAACTTGTGAAAACATAAACTTATAAATAGGTTGCTAAACATAATCATATATCATGAAAACTTTATTTAAAGTAAGCTTATTTTAAATGAAATTTTCACTCACAACTTGTCTCGGGCCCTTAAAGGATTATACGCCTTTCCTAGCTCCTCTTGGCTTGAAATAGTACATTTTCCTTTGTTGGATTTCCTTAAAATTCCTTTTTACATAGTAATCAAGCCTTAGACATTTATATTATTCACCACCGAGACCCTACTACATAAAGAAAACCATCACCGAGACTATTTTTCACAAAGGAATGCTCCACCGAGACTACATTTCATAAAAGAGTTCACTAATGAACGAGATTCAGGCCACTAGACTAAACCAGCGAATTCAAGCAAAAGACCAAAAATGTACTAGCGAGACTGTCGACTAGTGAGACCAACGAGATTTGTGAGACAAAACTGACCAGCAAGACCAGCGAGATCTGTCTCACCCTCGCTCCTTCACACCCCCAGTGTCGTCCAACTCTCCAGCGAGATTCATCTCCCTCTTCTACTATCTTCACTACTATTTGCACTTTTAACTATTAAATGTTGCATTTATAGCCCAAATTAGAATTTCTTTACTTTTACAAACTTGTAGAGAAATTTGTTTTCTATCTTACCTCAAAATTTTAGGGACTAACTTCTCTTTGTTCAATAGATATTTCAAATTTACTTCACCCTGCTGTAGATCACTCGAGCAATCCGTATCGGTCAATTCCACCTAAAATTAAACATATTTCTCTTCATATTCAGCTCAACCATCCTTCACAAAAGTTTTCAAGAGTTGAATTAACTTACTAACCTCAAAATTTCAGCTTCAAACTTAGCCTCTTCAGCTTGCTATTCACCAAACACCAAACTTTGCTCAAACTGCACGACACCAGACCAGCCTTCGATTCCAACTTCAATTGCACCTCGAATGCGACCAGAAATCTACTCCAATTTGCCCTAGACTTTTTCTTCTTCCTCCCCTCGACACTCAGCTATGAATTTAGGTCGGTTGTGAGTTTGGAGAAATGGAAAATCAGTCAGCTTCCTTATCTTAATAAACCAATAAAATCTTCAACCGACAACCCTTCCACTACGAGCAGTTCTTTCCTTTTCTTTTTCTTTTCTTTTTTTTTTCTCTTTTTCCCTTTTTCTCTTTTTTTTTTTTTCTTTTTTTTCTCTTTTTCCCTATTCCTCTTCTTTTCTCTTCTTTCTTCTTCTTCTTCTTTTTTTTTTTTATTGCTTTTCCTCCTTCCATTCTTTCCTTCCTTCTTCTCCCTTTCTATTTCTAAAATCTAACTTTTGCTTTTTAATTAATAAACAAAGTAGATCCTAAACTCGATTTACCTCGTAATGATTTAGAATTCAACTTACCAAAAATATTCCCGACTTCCTTTGCTTCTTCCTTCGATCTACAAGAGAGAAAACAAATAAGTCCACAACGATACTACGTACTTACGTTTAATACTTACAAATGAAAATAGGGTTTACAACTTCACTCTTTTCTAGTATTTGATATGTGTTGTAGTATTAGTATCTCGGATAGAAAGTGATAGTGTTCTATCAATGTCTATCAAGAATAGATAGTGATAAACAACTATTAGTGTCTATCAATAATAGAAAACAAATAATGATTTTGTTCTTGCATTACATAATGCTCTTAAAATAATAGTTCCTAATATATTATTTTTAATATACCTTTTCAACAGGTGAAACCTGAGTTATTAATTGAAAATGACAACAAAAACTTAAGGATAACAGTATACTTAAATTGGAAATCTTCAAGATCATTAAGAAGAAATTAGATGAACAAAGTTTAATAGAAGTTAGAAACGATCCTTTTATATACTTTCAAACACTATTAGTTGGTGTTGAGTTGATGACCATGGTAATAGGAAACACAGAATCAAACACAAGGACAAACAAACAATTGATTATGTGGTATAGGTTCAAAGTAGGAAAAAAAAACAACAAAAAACCAGTATGAAAAAAAAATTAACTGATACACAAAGATGAAACTCTATCTTTATCTATCAATAGTTTTCTATCGAAGTCTATTAGTAAGATAGAGAACAATAGATTGCTATATTTGTCTATCACTGATAGACAGTGAAAGAACTGGACTCTACTTTGAAATTTTTTATTTCAGCGAAAATACAATTAAGAAGAAGAAAAAGATCAATTAAGACAAAATAATTGATAATAATAATAAGAAGAAGAAGATCAATGAAGACAAACTAATTAAGAAGAAGAAGAGATCCTGGGAAGAAAATGAAGAAAATCTAAGAAGAAGAAGAAAAAGAAAGAAGAAGAAGAAGAAGAAGAAAACCTAGAAGACGATGATGAAGAAAGACTGGCTCATGGAAGACGAAGAAGAAGAAGAAGAAGAAGAAGAAGAAGAAGCAAAAAAATCTTCGCTCGAATTGCAAAATCACCGTTGATCACCATTGAATCTGATTGCAGGAAAGAAAAGAAGAAGAAAATCATCGGAAAAACGCGCGCGACTTCAAATTGAAGGAATGGTATTTTCGGTATTTTAAATCTTTTTTTTTAAAACTATGTTGCCGCGGTTCAAAGTTTGCTATTTATGTAAATATTTTCCTAATTTTGCTATTTATGACAATTCCCCCTAATAATATATAAATTTAAACTTAGTCTAGTAAATTTAAGTAGAAAAAATGGAAATGTAAAAAGAATGAAAAATGAAATGAAAAAAAAACCTAATCAACTTATCAACAAGATGTTTTCTTATTTAAAAAAAGCTATAATCTTTTTTATTTTTATGAATATGTGAAAAATAACTATCTATTTATCGATTACATGTAGAAATAAGTGTTTCCTTTTATATAGATATGAAAAGTATAATCAAAATATGTTTTCCTTTCATCAAATTTTGATTTTTCTTATAATCACAAAAATACTTCAATGGATAAGATAGTAATTATTTAGATGGTTTAGCTAATAATAAAGATGATATTTTTTTAAGATTTGGACGTTTAAAAAAAAATAGATTTCAATGACATAAAATGCACGACGTGGTAGAAAAATATGATTACATATATTTTCAAATAAACTCGTTACACTAAGACCCATATACACACGTATGGGTTAAAAGAAAGGATCTCCGAATATTGGGTAGCTATTATTAAACCAGGTAGAATACGATTCTCATGTCTCATTATGAAAGAATACATATGCTTAAAAAGACAAATCCTAAACTAATAATACGATAACTCAAACAATCTAATTATCAAATAGGTTGAGACTTATAATAATTGTTCAAAGAAAAATGCAGTGTTTCTTACAAAATTTCCCTTGGTTCATGTAATAGATCTCATCAAAGGAAAATAACACATTTAATAAATTATTGTTTTTACCCAAAATTCTTATAGTCTTGTTGCAACCATCATACCTTTTCCTTAGAGGTATGCAAAAAGAAGAAAAAAAAATTGTTAAATCGGACCGAACCTAACTGAACCTGCTGGTTTCGTCCAATTTTTTTAAGAACGGAGAACCACCGTTCACTGAAGAGTAGAACCGAACCATTTAGTTTGATCATCGGGTCATTATCATAAAAAACCATAAAAAGCAGAATCGAATCAGCCGAGAGAGATAAGAGTGATTGTGAGAGAGAGAGAGAGAGCGAGAGCGGAGAGATAAGAGTGATTGTGAGAGCAAGAGCGAGAGCATTAAGAGCGAAACTCTCGCTTTAACTAAACCATAATTAGAAACTGAACCTAACCGACCTGAATCGAATCAGGTTGGTTCGATTCAAGAACCGAAATCGATGTGAACCGATTTTCAACAGTTCTTCTTCATTGTGAACCGATAACTTCGGTTTGGTTCATGGTTTGGCCCAAAACCGGACCGAACCGAACCTTGTGTTGGGTTTTATGTCCTAAAACTTATAGTTTGTAAATACCAAATATACTTTTATCATTCAATAAAGTTGTTTGAAATTTATAATCAATAAGTAGTTATTGATTCTATAAAATATTTTTACTAAATCTAAATCCAATCATCAAAGGATCCTAGACTATTACATGAGACTTAAACTTTATGTAGAGACATAAAACTTGATCAAGTTTAAGTTAACAGTCTAAATGGTCTATAGTATATGAATAAGGTTGGGCGCCTTATTTTGGGGACACTATGGATGCTACCCACTTTGTAACTAGTACAAACAAAGTGATCCTAATTCGTTCATGTGAAGACATGTGAGTGGGGGCGTCCTGTGCAAAGAGTTTGCATAAGATCGGACCATGACATATTCACTTTTACTTTATAACACTGTTTATTGTTTAAAACTGACTATCTCGACTTTGATGGCCTAGTCAACTCGATCTTAATCATGAGCTAACTATGAACTTCTGTTTACTCGAGATTATCCTTAGATCTGCATTGGTGAGAGCAGCTCAACAGCCCTGGCTCAATATGCCTTCCATTTCAGGGGTAAGACTAGGTAGATAGCAAGGGACATAGGGTGCAAGAAGGAATTCGCTCCTACCCTCTTTTGGGTTAGTAGAGAGGTTGTTCTCTTAAGTGCTAAATATAGGTCTTGAATAATAGGCGCCACCCTCTCAAATAGGGTTTGAGAGGACTTTTGATTTGGAAGTTGGACTACAAATCATTGTTCATTAAAGGATCAGTGCAACTTAAGGAATAAGAGGTAATCACATGGGTGAAACGGTAATTTTGACCCAGCTGTAATTACGAACAACCTGTGAAGGCTCGACTTACCAATCATGGTTATATCAAATGGACATAATATATCTACAGTGGGGAGAGTGCAGCTACGAGCTTTAGTGCAGTAACCCGGTAGTTAACGAATGTTGGTTAACTAGGTTAAAGAGTTTAACCGGTTAATCTCGGATCGTTGGAGCTCAAGATCTGTAGGTCCATAAGGTTCTCTAGCTAGCTCATATAGGAATAAACTTCGAATAAATAGAAGGAATAATTTGAATCGTTCAAATTAGGTTAATCATATGAGATATGATTAAGTAATTGACATATGATATCAAATGAGAGATTTGGTAAAAAATATTTAAACGGGATTTAAATATTGAAATTAAGAAATGCGGATTCATAATCGGAGACAAGGATTTAGTCAAACAATTGGTTTTCGAAAGAAGTCAAATAGTTGACTTTGACCCGAGCAAGTCAAAGGTTTTTTTAGTCAAACCTTCTAGAAAGGTTGACCATGAGATTAAATTAATGTGTCTTACCAAATTAGTGGAAAATTCACTAACTTGATGAGTGGAATATTTAATTAATCTCAAAATTCTACACTTTGACACATAATCCTTGGCATGCAATTAGTGGAATGTGTGTTGTCAACTTTTGGTTAACTTAGACATGCAAAAGTTACATGCAATTTGCCTTTTTTAAAGAAGGTTTTTGTTCATTTTTTTCTTCTTGAAAAATCTTCGAAAATTGGTAGTTTTTTTAGAAACTAAATTTTCCTCACAAATTTCTCTTTTTTCTTCTTTAAATAGTCCCACCACTCTATTCCAAGCCTTTGAGAATAGCTAGAAGGACCTCTTAGTGGTTCAAGTGGGAGTAATTCCAAGAAAGGAAGAAAAGCTACAAAGGTACATAATTTCTTTCCTTCTTCTCTAATTCATTTTGTATGATAATGCATGTTTATCCCTAGGTTGTTGTTGTTGACAGATCTAAAGTCCCCGACAATAGTGCCAAAAACTTGTTGCGTTTGACATGCTACAGTGTCAACACTTGTTGTTGCGTTTATCTATTAAGCTTACTATCATGCATTCAACATATTATGCGTTTAACATGCTTAATATTATGCGTTAGTGATCTGTCAAGTTTTCCTATCCTTTACCCAAGTATAAGCAAAGAATGAGGTTTTCTTGGTGAGTCCGAGGTCGAACACAGGGACTATGCAGATTCTATAATTAATTGAATTAATTGAGTTGGAGTAGTAATGAAAAATATTTAACAAAGGATGCGTCTAACTAAAGAAAGCGACTATGCGTTTAACTAAAGAAAGCGATAACATGTACACTAGATTAAAAGGTGGTGGATGGTAAGGTATGCGACACAGCAAGTTCAACTAAGTGGATTAAATGAATGGGTAAAAACAGGGTTCGGGTTGGTTAACATCTAAAATCAGAAACGCATAGTGATAGTCTATTCATACTTGCGACTCTTCTCCTGGTTGTCAGCCGTTATGCGTTATATGTCTATACCGCATAGAAGAGTGTTAAGTACCAAGATCATTCCTATGTCTAGGTAACACTTCAGTTCCACAATCACTTACTCTCTCGAGCAGTCTGATTATTGCTACTTATATCGATTAGCTAGATGGACATAAGCATCAGATTAAGATTACAATTGACAAGATGCAATAGTTACACTATGGTTCTTATTTAGATGCTAACGCAACCTGTGACCCTTCAAAGATTAGTTACTCATGGATTCAAAGTAATAAGCAGAAAGTTTAGAGAAATGAATAGACATGGGAGAAGTGTAGATTAATGAACGAAATACAATTTTAGACAGTACAATGTCTTGATAACAAATCTAAAATCAAAGCTAGAAAAAAAGATAGAAAGCAGGAAGGCGTTTCAATGTCTTGAGTCGCCAGAATGGAAGCGTGAAGTTTTGCTGTGAAGTGGTCAGGTGGAAGGAAGACTCTTCTCTCTCGAGCTATTCGTCTCCGGTTGTCTTTTGGAGAGAACTCTGTTGTCACTTAGGAATTTTGACGAGAATCAACAATGCTTTTTCAGCTTGTAGGTCTACCCTTTTATAGAGGCTGCGTTTGTAATCAGTGGCAAATCTGCGTGATTGGAGGCGCAATTGATGTCATGCGTCTATCTCACCTAATTGTGTAATTCTCGGTTCAATTTAGATCCACCACTTTAGTCGCAGATCATGCATGTTAATATTTCCGACAATCTCTTAAGATTCTGATCTGAATTTCCGTTGCCTTGGATTTCCGGTCGTTATGCGTCCATGAAGAACTTGGGTTCATGCGTTCACTTATGTCGACGCATCCATATGTTACTAACGCATCATCCTACGTTGAGCGGTTGTCAGCGCATCCACAGGTTGCTTGCGTTCCTGCGTTAAAACATGCGTTTTAGGCTTAGAAATCTTCAAAACAATTATTCTTCATCAATTAACAAAAGTAGAACGCATAAGAAGATTTATCAATAGAACTCAACACAAACTACCGCATGATTCTTTATTTAATCTCTATTTTTCTAAGAGAAAGGCTGTAATAACTTGTATTTCTATAAGTTATCAGTTGTTATATGCATCTAGATTGTTATTTCAATCCTCTTTCGTTTCCGCTGTGCATGTATGTATGAGATCCTTCTTGTGGTACCAAAGCATCTAAAATAACATTCATTTGCATATGGTGGGTACAAATTCATTAGATGAATTGTTACATGTACTAAAATGGTTTTCTGTGTTTGGCATTCCTTTTAGCTTGCTTTTGGTTGTTTAATTATTGTAATTAAGCCCTCGTTTTTGGGCTCGTTATGCTTGATCGAGTCTGTATATCACTTGAGTTGATTAGAATAAGGGAAGGAAGTGGAGGTCGGTTCGAGCACCTTGGAAGACGGTTCGGGTGCGGTTCGAGGCTACTTGAAGCTTTTTGTTGTGTAACAGATCTAAAGTCCCCGGCAACGGCACCAAAAACTTATTGTGTTGTTTAACGTGCTTAATATTAAGAAATATTATCTATCAAGTCTTCTTATTCTTAACCCAAGTATAAGCAAAGAAATAAGTTTACTCGGTGAGTCTGAGGTCGAACACAGGGACTATGCTGATTCTAAAATTCGTTAGATTAATTGAGTTGGAGTAATAACCAAAAATATTTAATGAAGGATGCGTCTAACTAAAGAAAGCAATAACATGTACACTAGATTAAAAAGGTGGTAGATGGTAAGGGATGCGACACAGCAAGTTCAACTAAGCGGATTAAATGAATGGATAAAAATAGGGTTCGGGTTGGTTAGCTTCTAACATCAGAAACGTATAGTGAAAGTCTATTCATACTTGCAATTCTTCTCTCGGTTGTCAGCCGCTATACATTATATGTCTATAACGCATAGGAGAATATTAAGTGCTAAGGTTATTCCTGTCTAGGTAACACTTCTTAGCCTTGTCAATTGAGTTCCACAATTATTTACCCTCTCAAGCAGTCTAATTGTTACTACTTATATCGATTAGCTAGATGGACATAAGCATCAGATTAAGATTACAATTAATAAGATGAAATAGTTACACTATGGTTCTTATTTAGATGCTAACGTAACTCATGACCCTTGAAAGATTAGCTACTCATGGATTCAAAGTAATAAGCGGAAAGTGTAGAGAAATGGATAGACATGGAAGAATTGTAGATTAATGAACGAAATACAATCTTAGACAGTTCAATGTCTTGATAACAAATCTAAAATTGATAAGCACTTGAAAAGTGCTTTATATTCTCTCAAATTAAGGGAGTTTTATATTAGATTTCACTTGTTTGCTAGTGATTTTCAGGTTAAAACGAGGAAAATTAGAAGAAACGACTAAAAGATCAAAACCGAGCAAGAATACGGCGAAAAAGAGCTGAAAAACGCATCC
Organism: Citrullus mucosospermus; assembly: GCA_030954485.1. NCBI lineage: Eukaryota > Viridiplantae > Streptophyta > Magnoliopsida > Cucurbitales > Cucurbitaceae > Citrullus > Citrullus mucosospermus. The sequence goes on from CM062059.1 coordinate 21,429,980, forward strand.
TTGTTGAACGCATGACAGCGTCGCGGCGCTAAGACGGCGCTGCCGCGACGCTGAAGCATAAACGCATCAGTCTGGACGCATAGTAGCATCGCGGCGCCGAGATGGCGCTGACTCGACGCATCCTTGGTAAACGCATGACAGCGTCGCGGCGCTTGGACGGCGCTGCCGCAGCGCTAAAACCCAAGAGCAAATTTTTTGGTTGAAACCCTAGCGCCGCTGCGCTATGGGACAACGTCGCGGCGCCAGCGTTACTTAAATGAAAATTTTGTATTTTAGGTTAAATTTTTGGGCGACCAAAGTCTATAAATTTGGGGGTTTCCAGCAACCCAAAGGGAGGGAGAAAAATCAAGAAAAAGCAAGGAAGTTGTAGACCTAAAGAGATACCAAAAGGAGAGAATTAAGTGAGAGTTCAAAGAGTGAGTTAGTTGCAAGGAAGAGGAAAAGAGTTCGAGATAGTCTTGGTGCCCTTCGAAGTCCATCGTGAGAGCCAAGGAGATCGTGACGGTGCCATCTCAATCAAGAACCTCTTTTCAGTAGAGTTTCCCTTTTCTTTACACTCTTTCTTTGCTTATTTTAAACATGTTGCTTCAAGCTATGAGTGGCTAAACTCTTTAGTTTTAGGGTTTTGATGAATTGTTTATGAATTCATGTTAATTTTGTAGACTCATGATTTTGTTTAAATAATTATGCTTTTCATTGTTATTATGTTTAATTCTTGTGAATTGGCCATCTTCACATGTTAGGTTAGATGTATGATTGAGAGATTATATGTTTAACTTGATCTATAACAATGAATTGTTGTTAATCTATCACGAGAGTAGTTAGGTTGACAATAAAAGTTGCTAAAGATTATTTTTAATGCCATGTAATTTTGTATTGGTTTTAAGAGATTAATAATCAATCGAGTTGCATGAGAAAGGGTTGTTTTTAAGAGAAAATAACTTGGAATTAAGTTTCTAGACTTAGCATATGAATTACAATAAAATCCATGAAATCTATAATATTGCATGATGAAATAAACAAGGATTCATTACCCTAGAACTCTCTTTGACTCTTGCGTTTCTCCCTTTGATACTTTCCTTGTTTGTTTTGTATTTTTCCCTAATTTATAATATTCAATTGCAATCCTCAAATAAAATTGATTCAACTCTAGAATAGCTAAGTAACTTAAACCTTCCCAATTGGATCTCCAGTGGAACGATACTCGGACTTAACCGTTTTATATTATAACTTGACCCGTACACTTGCGGTTAACACTAAAAGTGCCCATCAAAAATCAAAACTAGAAAAAGATAGAAAGCAAGAAGTCGTTACAATGTCTTGAGTCGTCGGAATGGAAACGTGAGATCTGCTGTGAAGTGGTTAGGCAGAGGGAAGATTCTTCTCTCTCGAGCTATTCGTTCGTTTGGAAGGGATTCTGCTGTCACTTAGGAATTCTTCCGAGAATCAACAACCTTTTTTAGCTTGCAGGTCTGCCCTTTTATAAAAGCTACGTTCGTAATCAGCGGCAAATCTGCGTGATTAGAGGCACAATTGATGTTTTACATCTATCTCGCCTAATTGCATAATTCTCGGTTCAATTTAGACCCACCACTTTAGCCGCAGATCATGCAAGTCAATCTTCTGACAATCTCTTGATAACTTGTAGAAATACAAGTTATTATAGTCACTATTTGAATTAATTAGAGTAACTTTAGAGCTAAACGCATGATTTTGGTAGTTGAATTATGTAAAATATATTACCATGCGTTGACACTATTTACAAAAGAAAATTCCTAAAAAATTATGAGCTTTTCTGTTCTTAACGCAGGATTAAGAAGAAAAGAAGCACAAATAACCCAAATACTAGAGACGAAGCTACTGCGTGTACAAGTGGAAACTCATGCGTCGAGACTATGCGTTGAGACCATGCGTCGAGAAAAGTAGATACAGACGCCTAGGCAAAAGCTGTCATGTCAATATGCAAAAGTATAACACGCTATCAGAATATGGCAGAACAAATGGGCCGACAATGTGAAAAGTCTGCGCAGCAGGGCGTGGAATTTAATGTAAAGGTGTCAGGTCATCATGAGTTTCAACTTTTCGACGCCTATAAATAGCCCAAAGCTTCTCCATTCAAAGGAGGAGAGAAACGAGTTCAAGAGGCAAAAGCTCTGCACAATTTCTTCCTCACCATAACCAGCCTCCATTTCGAGCTCTTCTGAGAGAAGGATTCTGAGAACTTTCAGAGTCATCTCCCAGTGAGTGAGAACCTTCACCCTATGAAATTTATGTATCATATAGCAACCATCTCAAGCCTCCATGAAACAAGACGTTGCTAGTGGCGGCTTGACGTCTTCCATTTTCGTTTTATCTCCATTTCCCTCCCTCTTACTTATGTTTTGTTAATGACATTCGAGAGAATGGTTTCTTTCCTTAATATAAGTTTGATTGACGATTATCTTCCATCTATTTCCATATTAAATACCTTACACCATGATTGTTTGAATGCTAAATGAGTTAGATGTTAGAGTTAGTTTTTCTTAAGCAATATTAAGTATGTTACATCTTGATTAACGCATATCATTAGCTTACATAACTTTGTCTGACAAACAAAAGTAGTAAGCACGACTGTCTAGCTTGAGAGAGTGGATGGTTAATCTTTAGCATTTATCGAGACTAGATGAGTTGCAGAGATGTAGTTTATCTTTTGCCAACGCAAACTTGCCATGCGTCTTAGAGATAAGATTAATGTGGCGTCGAAACATCGAGAGATGGATTCACAAATTAAGTTTGTAGGTATGTAATTATACTTGGGTATACTTAAGTAATCAACTAGCTCATGCGTTAACTCTACTTTTATCGCATGGTTCCATTCATTCTCAATGCATACTATCTGACTAAATGACATTTGACTAACCATCACCATGTCCATCTCATTGTTAGTTGTAGGAAATTTTATTCATTCTTTATGTATAGTTTTAGACACATACAACCAACACATGCACATATTACATGTACAGTTCACCGCATAGTCATGCATCTATTCTCAACGCCTAGTTATTACAAATCCCTGCGTTCGACCCTGGACCCACCAGGAAACCTATAAGAGCTTATACTTGGGCTTTTTATAGGAAAACTTGCTTAATCATGATCATACTTGAGTAATTCTCGACGCATCCTTGTGCTGAAAGTATAATATCTATTTTTTTGTGCAACAAGTTATGAAACTCAATTTAATTCAAATAGAAATTTAACGAACATCTCTCAAGATTCTGACCTGATTTTTCGCTGCCTTGTGTTTCACATGTAAGACGCATCTTGAGGTTCTCTGCGCTTCTGCACTAAAGCATGCGTTTTAGGCTCATAAACATATCAAAACAATTATCTTCATCAATTTACAAGAGTAAAACACATAGAGAGATTTATCAATAGAAATTAACTAATACTACCGCATAATTCTCTATTAAACTCTATTTTTCTAAGAGAAAGGCAATAATAACTTGTATTTCTACAAGTTATCACTTTTTAATGTAATAGCTTAGTTTGTGTGTGCTTGGGATGCCAAAATCAACCATTTTAGTATTTTTTTCATTTAATTATGCATTATGAATGTATGAATTAATTGTTTTATTCTTGATTGTGCATAATGTATGCCATTTAGATTTAAAATCCCACCATAGGATTAAGCATGAATCATGCATAAATATGTTATAAGTAGTTTTAATGTATAGTGTGCATGATAAGTTCAAATTATGATTTGAATGTATGGTTATGGAGCATGCCTATAATTTATAATTGTTATAAAAGAGATAGACATTAAAATCCATAACAAAGATAATATGCATGCTCACTTAGGGTTAAATGGCCATTGCAAAGTTTTCATCGACAAATCTAGGTTGTTAACTTATAAATTGGTAAACAAGAACACTCACCCGATAAAATCTTGTCTAAGGCTAGGGGTATTTAAGTTGACGGTTTACGAAACACCTCCTACCTGGAGATTAAGTCGGTTCTTGAGTTGTGTTAACCAATTTCATGAGCTTGCGTGAGCGGTGTAAGGTTTTAAAACTGGTTTATTGTAAGCCCCGTACTTAATTTTGTGAGAACGCAAGGTAAGAAAGGGCCGAGAGATGGACGATTGGGTAAGAGTAGTTGGTTGGACTGTGATTGGGGCGGAAAAATGACTAAGTATCAGCTATGCGTTGGTGGCAACATGCTTTGATGGAAATAGTTTTGGCGTAAATGCAAAGGTGAGGGAAGACTGTTATGCGTTGAAGCCACGACGCGTTGAGGACATAAGGCATGGAGAACCACCATGTACCGAAGATTATCTTGCGACAAACACATTGAAGGCAGCGGGGCGTTGGAAGTTAATAGCCACGAGGAGTTGTGAGCTGATTTGCGTGAGGTCATTATGCGGTGAACGCTACCATGCGTCGAAAGTGAGTACGCGTTGGACAAAGAAGGTTGGCCGAGAGAGAGTAATGCGTTTGTTAACCATCTAGCGGGAGAATGTTGAAAAGTAACACCATCAGAGGCTGTGTGTTGTCGAAGCTGAATATAGAAGGTATGCGTTGAACAGATTGTAGTGTAGTGTAGTGTTGAAATGGAGATTAAGTCGGTGGTATATATATAAGTGGATCGAGAATTCAATTGTTCTGATTGCATTTCAGAGCTCGAGCTGGGTTCATTCTAAAGCTAAACATTGGAAGGAGGTAGAAGAAGATGTTCACGCTGATTTGGAGTGGAAATCTCATCGAAACCGTGGAAGAAACTTGAGTTGGGCAGAGGACTCAGCTGGTGTTACTTCCTCAGAGTGACGCTCGGTTTTGGAGGAAGAACAAACTGAAGGAACGGTGGTTAGGGCCGGAACTTTTGAGGTTAGTAAGTTAACTCGATTTTTAGCAAGTTTCATGAAGGATGCTTGAGCTGAAATTGTATTAATGTGTGTCAAACTCAGATAGAAGAGATTAACGCTGAATTTGCCGGACAATTAGGGATACCTCGAGGTTGTTGAAGAATATACCCTAAATGAAGAGGATGCTCTTCATGAAACTTGGAGGTAAGATGAAGAACTTACATCTTAACAAGTTTGTAGAATGAGGTAAGTTCTGGAATTGATCAAAATGTGATGTTTAGCAGGTTGAAGAAGGAAGAAGAAAGGAAGAAGGAGGTGGTTCTGTTATAGCGGTAGTATCGCTGAGAGAGCGAGAGACAGGGCAGCGAAGCAAGTATCGCTGTAACGCAAGAGGGGCTTTGCGTCTCACGATTCTCGCTAGAGTATCGCTGGGTGTCGCTCCTCAGGTAGTCTCGCTAGTTACATCCAACTCAGTGTCGCTAGTACAGTAGTATGTGATGAATCTCGCTGGCAGCTTTTAATTGTCTAAAGAATAATGTTATTAATGTGTGTTTAAGGAAAAGGAAGATTATGAAAACTAAACATGAGGAAAATGTATTTTCAGGCCAGGAAGAGCTCGGGGAGGCTTATAATCCACTTAGAGCCGAGACAAATCGTGAGTGACTTTTTATTATATCTTGTGATTAACTTAGTATACTTATTTGATTAGGAAATGTGATCCTTTGCAGTGTCCATTGTGAATGTGATGTGTTAGCAAGTTAAAAGGGTATTAATGCTAATGTCTAAATATAATAATGGCTAAGGAACCTTATGGTGGAAGCTTATATGTAAGTGAGCATGAAGTTAAGTGCTGAGGGACTTTGTGAAAGCACTTGAATAGCTATGAGAAATGGATTACAATGTTGAGGGACTATGAGTGAAAGCATGTAGTAACCCATCACATACTAGCTCGTGCTGAGGGACCATGAGTGAAGGCACTTGAGCGAAGATAGAATTGGTTACTAGTGCTGAGGGATTTCATGTGAAGGCACATGGTAATGTAAATATAATCGAATAAGTGCTGAGGGACAGAATGTGAAGACACTAGATAGTTGCAAATCTGTGTGACATAAGGATTTGATATTTATATGTGTAATTTGGAATGTGATATGTAATGGTTACTAATAGATAAGCTAGCTCATATTTGTTAGTGATAGTTGAATAGATTTAGTCACTCACTGGGCTTTTTGCTCATTCAGTTTGTTGTTGTTTGTTGTTTCAGGTAGAGAGCGTGTCCGGGACGCCTAGCCTATAGAAGAATCTCGTCTGGGCCTATCTGGAAGCAAACCTCTGGGATAGTTGTAAATATTTAGTCTGTACATATGTCTTGTAATGTGCATGTTTCTTAGAAGTGAAAGGGGGATGTGTTGTATCTTATATGTATATATGCGAAAAATACTTGTTGAGAGGTTGCATGTTTTTCTAATATTTTAAAAGAAATGTTGTTTCGAATTGAGATTCATCTGGTATCTATTTTCAAATATGTATTGAAGGAGAACAGTATCACGCTCAATCCTAGGTATAGAGTGCATCTGGGATGGGGTGTGACATTTATCACCTAGACATTGTAGGTTTAAATCCAATATAAGAGTTATATTTGGATCAAAACACCTAGACTTAGGATATGTTTATTTAGCCTAAATATATGCCTAAGTGAACGTATACCCAAAACCGTCTAGAACACTTCAGTTGGAGATTAGTAACGTACTATTACCTCAAGCGTCCCTAAAAGTTCACAACATGAGATCCATGCTTGGCTTCGTGCCACCCTGGGAGCGGCTTCCCTTCGGAGAGTGTTTGCATGGGTTATGAACAAGGTGAATAGGGGAAGTAGTTCATAGTAAGTGGGTGAAGGATATGTGTCAATGTATCCTACGGTCTCTTCCATTAGGTTGCACCATGAGATTCTCATGTTCTGCCTGCGTGTCACCTTGGAATTGACCACCCATTCGGAGGACTATTTCATGAGGATCGGAACATCGCAATCTCCAGAAATGGATAGGGTCTCTTAGGTCAATTCCCAACTTTGACTCTCCAATTCGGTTGGGGCCACTAATCTCTAAGATCTAAAATGGAAGGTGTTTGTGATCTGTCAAGTTTTCCTATCCTTAACCCAAGTATAAGCAAAGGAGTAGGTTTTCTCGGTGAGTCCAAGGTCAAACACAGGGATTATGCTGATTCTCTAATTAAGTGAATTATATGCGTTGTAGTGGTAACCAAAAATAGTTTAGAAAAGGTTTGTTTGCATCTAACTAAGAAAGCGATAACATGTACACTAAACTAAAATGTGGAAGATGGAAATGCATGATTTATGTGAATGGGTAAAAACAGGGTTCGGGTTGGTTAACATCTAACATGAGAAACACATCGTGATAGTCTATTCACACTTGCGACTCTTCTCCCAATTGTCAGCCGCTTTGCGTTATATGTCTATAACGCATAGGAGAGTGTTAAGTACCAAGGTTATTCCTATAGACAGGTAACACTTCTTGGCCTTGTCAATTGAGTTCCACAATCACTTACCCTCTCGAGCAGTCTGATTATTACTACTTATAACGGTTAGCTAGATGGACATAAGCATCGGATTAAGATTGCAATTGACAAGATGCAATAGTTACACTATAGTTCTTATTTAGATGCTAACGCAACCCTTGACCCTTGATAGATTAGTTACTCAGGGATTCAAAGTAAAAAGTGGAAAGTGTAGAGAAATGAGTAGACATGGAAGAATTGTAGATTGATGAACGAAATACAACTTTAGATAGCTTAATGTCTTGACACAAATCTAAAATCAAGATAGAAAAACAAGATAGAAAGCAGGAAAAGGTGTCAATGTCTTAAGTCACCGGAATGGAAGCGTGAGGTTCTGCTGTGAAGTGGTCAAGTGAAGGGAAGACTCTTCTCTCTCGAGCTATTCGTCTCCGGTTGTCGTCTGGAGAGAACTCTGCTGTCACTTAGGAATTCTTCCGAGAATCAACAACACTTTCTCATCTTGCAGGGCTGCCCTTTTATAGATGTTGCGTTCGCAATCAGTGGCAAATCTACGTGATTGGAGGAAATTGATGTCGTGCGTCTATCTCGCCTAATTGCGTAATTCTCGGTTCAATTAAGATCCACCACTTTAGCCACAGATCATGCATGTCAATCTTCCGACAATCTCTCAAGATTCTGATCTGATTTTTCGCGTCTTGCATTTTTGGTCATTATGCATTCATAGAGAATTTGGGCGGATGTCAACACGTCATAGGTTGCTAACGTATAGTCCTGCGTTGAGAAGTTGTTAACGCATCTACAGGTTGTTCGCGTTCCGTTCAGATCATGCGTCCATGGAGAACAGATTGCCAACGCATAGTTTGCTTTAAGAAGTAGTCAACGCATCGTTTGCATTCCTGCGTTAAAACATGCGTTTTAGGTTTAAAAAGTAATAAAATAATTATCTTCATAAAAATACAAGAGTAGAACGCATAGGAAGATTTATTAGTAGAATTTAGCATAAACTACCCCATGATTCTCTATTTAATCTCTATTTTCCTAAGAGAAAAGCTATAATAACTTGTATTTCTACAAGTTATCAGAAGGTTACACTTACAAAAATTACTAAGAGTTAGTATATTCTTGACCAAACTAAATGATAACTAAAGACTATAGGAATAAGAGTTATTCTGGTATTAGCATTTAGTCAAAATTGTTTTGATTGAATGGAAGAATAGTTGACTGTCCACCGAGTTTTGATTGAATGGAAGAATAGTCGACTGCCCCTCGGTGGAGGCTGTTCTAAACCATTGAAGTATCGTTGCAAATATAAATAAAAGTTAGGTATTTTTTAGAATTTTGCTAAATTTAAAAAATTGGATTTAGAACTTGTATCTAATTAAAAGTATATTTTTTCAGCATGAATAGCTCAATTATTCAACTTTTAGCTTCGGAAAAATTGAACAGAGATAATTATTCAACGTGGAAAACCAATCTCAATACGATACTAGTTGCTGATGACCTACGTTTTGTCTAAACTGAGGAATGTCCTCAAACTCCTGCCACAAATGCCAACCGAAATGTTCGGGAAGCATTTGATCGATGGATCAAGGCCAACGACAAGGCACGTGTCTATATTCTTGCCAGCATGTCTGATGTATTGGCAAAGAAACATGAATCCTTGATCACTACAAAGGAAATCTTGGATTCATTAAAGGACATGTTCGGGCAACCTTCATAGACCTTAAGACATGAGGCACTTAAATACGTTTATAACAAGCATATGAAGGAGGGGACCTCTGTTAGAGAACATGTCCTGGACATGATGGTCCACTTCAATACTGCTGAAGTAAACGGGGCCACCATTGATGAGGCCAGTCAAGTAAGTTTTATTTTGGAATCTCTTCCGAAGAGCTTCATACCATTTTGGACCAATGCTGATATGAATAAAATAGAATTTAACTTGACAACCCTTTTGCATGAGCTCCAGCATTTCCAGAACCTTACTAAGGCTAAATGGAAGGAAGTGGAGGCAAACGTTGCTAACACAAATAAAATATTAAGAGGTTCGACCTCTAAAGCTAAAGTTGGACCTTCAAAGAACAGAAATGTTCAAATGAAGAAGAAGAAGGGAAAGGGGAAGGCTCCTGTGGCTAACAAGGGAAAGATGGTTGCAAAGGGAATCTGTTTCCATTGCAACCAAAATGGGCATTGGAAGAGAAATTGCCCGAAGTACCTTGCTGAGAAGAAGGCAGAGAAAGCAGCAACAGGTAAATACGATTTACTAGTTGTTGAAACATGTTTTGTGGAGTATGATACTTCCAGCTAGATATTAGATTCAAGAGCCACTAACCATATTTGTTTCTCATTTCAGGAAACTAGTTCCTGGAAGAAGCTACAAGAAGGCGAGATAACTCTCAAAATTGGAACAAGAGCAGTTGTCTCGACCAAAGCAGTGGGAGATATAAAGTTGTTTTTTGAAAATAGATTCATTATACTAAATAATTTTTTGTATGTTCCTCTTATGAAAAGGAACTTAATATCTATCTCGTGTTTATTAGAACAAATGTATAGAATATCTTTTGAAATTAATGAAGCGTTCATATTCAAAAAAAGGTATTCAAATTTGTTCTGCTATCCTCGGAAACAATTTATACAAGTTAAGACCAACTAGAGCAAAGTTGGCCTTTAATACTGAGATGTTTAAAACTGTCAAAACTTAGAATAAAAGACAAAAAGTTTCTTCTAACGCCTATTTATGGCACTTAAGACTTTGACATATAAATCTCAATAGGATTGGGAGGCTGGTTAAGAGTGGACTTCTAAATGAGTTAGAAGATGACTCCTTACCACCATGTGAGTCTTGTCTTGAGGGAAAGATGACTAAAAGATCTTTTACTGGAAAAGGTCTTAGAGCCACGATACCCTTAGAGCTCGTTCATTCAGACCTCTGTGGACCGATGACCGTAAGAGCTCGAGGTGGTATGAATATTTCATCAGTTTCATTGATGATTATTTTAGGTATTGTCATATTTACCTAATGCATCACAAGTCTAAAACCCTTGGAAAGTTCAAGGAATATAAGGCAGAAGTTGAAAACCAATTAGGTAAATCAACAAAGACACTTCGATCAGATCAAGGTGAAGAGTATATGGACTTGAAATTCCAAGACTATTTGATAGAACATGAAATTCAGTCACAACTCTCTACACCTAGTACACCTCAACAGAAAGGTGTATCTAAAAGAAGAAACCGAACCTTGTTAGACATGGTTCGCTCTATAATGAGCTACGCTCAGTAGGACATGTGTTAGAGACCGCTATCTATATTTTGAACAATGTTCCCTCTAAAAGTGTTTCTAAAACACCTTATGAGCTATGGAAAGGGTGAAAAGGTAGTTTACATCACTTTAGAATTTGGGGCTGCCCAGCACACGTGTTGGTGCAAAATCCCAAGAAATTAGAACGACGTTCAAAATTATGCCTATTTGTAGGTTACCCAAAAGAATCAAAAGGTGGTTTTTTTTTTATCCTCAGGAGAATTAGGTATTTGTGTCGACAAATGCTACATTCTTAGAAGGAAGACCACATTAGGAGTCATCAACCTCGCAGTAGGTTAGTATTAAAAGAGATGTCCAAAAACGCTACAAAAAGAGCTAGTTCATCCACTAAAGTAGTTGATGGAACTAGCATTTCTGGTCAGTCGCATCCTTCTCAAGAGTTGAGAATGCCTCGACGTAGTGGGAGGGTTGTTCAACAACCTGACCATTACTTGGGTTTATTGGAAACTTAAGTCGTCATACCAGATGACGGCATAGAGGATTCATCAACCTATAAACAGGCGATGAATGATGTGGACCGAGACCAGTAGATAAAAGCCATGGACCTCGAAATGGAATCAATGTATTTCAATTCAGTCTGGGTTCTTGTAGATTAACCAAAAGACGTAAAGCCAATTGGTTGTAAATGGATCTACAAGAGAAAACGAGACCATATTGGGAAAGTACAGACTTTCAAGGCTCGACTTGTGGCAAAGGGTTATACCTAGAGAGAGGGAGTTGACTATGAGAAAACTTTCTCTCCTGTTGCCATGCTAAAGTCAATTAGGATACTCTTGTCCATTGCCATTTTTTATGATTATGAAATTTGGCAGATGGATGTCAAGACAGCATTCCTACATGGAAGTCTTGAAGAGAGTACCTATATGATCCAACAAGTGGGGTTCATTGAACAGGGCCAAGAACAAAAGGTTTGTCAGCTTCAGAGATCCATTTATGGATTGACGCAAGCATCTCAGTCCTAGAAAATAAGATTTGATACTGCAATCAAATCTTATGGCTTTGAGCAAAATGTTGATGAACCTTGTGTATACAAGAAAATCGTCAAATCCACTATAGTGTTTCTAGTTTTGTACATTGACGACATCCTACTCATTAGGAATGATGTAGGTTTTCTGTCTGATGTGAAAGAATGGCTAGCTAAGCAATTCCAAATGAAAGATTTGGGAGATGCGCAACACGTTCTAGGCATCCAAATAGTTCGGAACCGAAAGAACAAAATACTAGTCATGTCTCAATCAACTTATATCAACAAAATGTTGTCTAGATATAAGATGCAGAATTCCAAAAGAGGTTTATTACCTTTTAGACATGGAATTCACCTGTCTCAAGAACAGTGTCCTAAGACACCTCAAGAAATTGAGAGGATGAGACATATTCCCTACGCTTCAGCTGTTGGAAGCTTAATGTATGCTATGTTATGTACTAGACCTGCATATGCTATGCAGTAGGGATGGTCAGCAGATTTCAGTCCAATCCAGGATATGTTCATTGAATTGTCGTTGAGAATATCCTCAAGTATCTTAGAAGAACGAGGAATTATATGCTTGTGTATGGTGTTAAGGATCTGATCCTTACTAGATACACTGACTCTGATTTTCATACTGATAAAGATTCTAGAAAATCTACATCGGGATCAGTGTTCACTCTGAATGGAGGAGCAGTAGTATAGAGAAGTGCAAAGCAGACTTGCATTGCAGACTCCACAATGGAAGCTAAATACGTAGCTGCCTGTGAAGCAGCAAAGAAAGTAGTGTGGCTGAGGAAGTTCTTGACTGATTTGGAAGTCGTTCCAGACATGCATCTGCCTATCATTCTCTATTGTGATAACAGTGGAGCAGTTGCAAATTCCAAGGAACCTAGAAGCCATAAGCATGCAAAGCATATTGAGCGTAAATACCATCTCATCAGGGAATAGTACACCGGGAAGACGTGATCGTCACTCAGATAGCCTCGAAAGAGAATCTTGCTGATTCGTTTACTAAAGCCCTCTCGGCTAAAGTGTTTGAGGGTCACCTAAAGAATCTATGACTATGAGATAAATAAACTAGGACAAGTGGGAGAATATTTGGGTGTGTATCTGATGTATGCTCGATCTCTTTATATTTTCTCACTTAAACTCAATAAAATATACCATTGGAGTTTTAGTCCAAGTGGGAGTTTGTAGGGTTTTATGTCCTAAAACTCATAGTTTATAAATACCAAATATACTTTTATCATTCAATAAAGTTGTTATTGAAATTTATAATCAATAAGTAGTTATTGATTCTATAAAATGTTCTTACTAAATCTAAATCCAATCATCAAAGGATCCTAGACTATTACATGAGACTCAAATTTTATGTAGAAACATAAAATTGGATTAAGTTTAAGTTAACAGTCTAAATGGTCTATAGTATATGAATAAGGTTGGGCGCCTTATTCTGGGGACACTATGGATGTGGCCCACTTTGTAACTACTACAAACGAAGTGATCCTAATTCGTTCATGTGAAGACATGCGAGTGGGGCTTCCTATGTAAAGAGTTTGCATAAGACCGAACCATGACATAGTCACTTTTACTTTATAACACCGTTTACTGTCTAAAACTGACTATCTCGACTTTGATGGCCTAGGCAACTCGATCTTAATCTTGAGCTAACTATGAACTTCTGTTTACTCGAGATTATCCTTGGATCTGCATTGGTGAGAGCAGCTCAACAGCGCTGGCTCAATATGCTTTCCATTTCAAGGGTAAGACCAGGTAGATAGCTAGGGACATAAGATGCAAGAAGGAATTCACTCCTACCCTCTTTTGGGTTAGTAGAGAGGTTGTTCTCTTAAGTGCTAAATCCAGGTCTTGAACAATAGGCGCCACCCTCTCAAATAGGGTTTGAAAGAACTTTTGATTTGGAAGTTGGACTACAAATCATTGTTCATTAGAGGATCAGTGCAACTTAAGGAATAAGAGGTAATCACATGGGAAAACGGTAATTTTGACCCAGCTGTAATTACGAACAACCTGTGAAGGCTCGACTTACCAATCATGGTTATATCAAATGGACATAATATATCTACAGTGAGGAGAGTGCAGCTACGGGCTTTAGTGGAGTGACCCGGTAGTTAACGAATGTTGGTTAACTAGGTTAAAGAGTTTAACCGGTTAGTCTCGGATCGTTGGAGCTCATGATCTATAGGTTTATAAGGTTCTCTAGCTAGCTCATATAGGAATAAACTTGGAATAAATAGAAGGAATAATTTGAATCGTTCAAATTAAGTTAATCATATGAGATATGATTGAGTAATTGACATATGATATCAAATGAGAGATTTGGTCAAAAATATTTAAATGGGATTTAAATATTGAAATTATGAATGCGGATTCATAATCGGAGACATGGATTTAGTCAAATAGTTGGTTTTCCGAAGAGGTCAAATAGTTGACTTTGACCCGAGTAAGTCAAAGGTTGTTTTAGGAACCTTCTAGAAAGGTTGACCATGAGATTAAATTAATGTGTCTTACCAAATTAGTGGAAAAATTCACTAACTTGATGAGTGGAACATTTAATTAATCTCAAAATTCTACATTTTGACACATAATCCTTGGCATGCATTAGTGGAATGTGTGTTGTCAACTTTTAGTGAACTTAGACATGCAAAAGTTGCATGCAATTTGCCTTTTTAAAGAAGGTTTTTGTTCATTTTTTTCTGCTTGAAAAATCTTCGAAAATTTGTTGTTTTCTTAGAAACTAAATTTTCCTCACAATTTCTCTTTTTTCTTCTTTAAAGAGTCCCACCACTCTATTCAAAGCCTTTGAGAATAGCTAGAAAAACCTTTTGGTGATCCAAGTGGGGGTAATTTAAAGAAAGGAAGAAAAGCTACAAAGGTATATAATTTCTTTCCTTCTTCTCTAATTCATTTTGTATGATAATGCATGTTTAATCCTAGGTTATTATATGCATCTAGATTGTTATTTCGATCCTCTTTCGTTTCCACTGCGCATGTATGTATGAGATCCTTCTCCTTGCACACCCATACTTCTCCCACTATAACCACCATAACCCTTACACCTAATTTGTAAACCCTTTCCGACTGTAACCCTCACACCTTCTTTCGCCCGTAAAACCTCTCCTCCGTAACCCCATTTGGTCATACCAGTCTCTGGTTGTTACCCTTCAATCCTCCACCGATATATACCCTAATTTGTCATAACCCTCTCCGTCTGTAAACCACAACCAACAACCAAGAAACAACAGAGATATACCCCAATTGTAACTTCCCAACCCTCACCAAGATATACCCCAATATGCCTCCCCCATTGTTAAACCGTCCACCGCTCTATTGGAACACCCTCACTAAGATCCTCTTATTTGACCAAAAATCTCATCTATGACTCTACTTGCATGTAAACAATAGTACCTCTATTTGCTTTGATCTCATCTACAAGGTTGTTACAATTTGCTTCTATTGCTATCAATTAAACTATGAATGTTATTGATATGTTGCTAATTCCATTGCCTTATCAATATTCTATCTTTGTGGCTCCCTTCTGAATGTTTATTATTCTATCTTAACTTTAATATAGTTAATTGATATAATATTGGAAAAATAAAAAAATATATATATGGCACCTTATTGGGCAGATATTCGAAAATTTAAAGATTTTATATAATTACCCTCATCTTAAAATTAAACTGTTGATCCCTTCATTTCAACAAATTGTATATCACAAAAATTATTGTCAAACTCAAAGTAAATTATTAAAAATGATTACGGAAGGAACTGGATTCTTTGCAGAAACGATTGATCACCACATGCCAATAAATTTCCTTTTGGAAAACTCAAAATATAGAGAAATAAAATAGAGATGTACATCAAGATGTACAGTTTGCTTTGATGGAAAGAAAGGTAGAAGAAAGTAAACTTACCCTTGTAGAAGTTTCTTCTTCACGAAATTCCTTTCCACGTGACTTGATCTCCTCAACAATCCCAAACACCTCCGCATATATTTCTCTAAGAACACGAACATAGGAAAACAATGGTTTCTCTGGACACTACCGCTTTAAGTCCTCACTATTTCAGGCAAGGAATGAGATGATGGGATCTCTTTTGTGTTCTGGGTGAGGGAAAAGGAAAATACAGAGAGAGTTGAGAGAGATTTTCTTTTGCTTTTTTTCACTTTTATTTTTCAATATCACTTCACATCTGTATTTTGAATAACATATAAAGAGGATGAAAGAGGAGAGTTACAATAACTCCTCACTCACGTGAAATTAGTAACTCTCCTGTAATGGGGAGTTTAAACAATATTATATTAATATAATATAATTTACATGATTAATTAGCTAACTTTTAATTAATCAATCATATCATATAATATACATTTTAATCACATTAAAATGTAGATCTCTCTTATAACCTATAGTTTTAATATAAATCTTATTCATATTAATTTTAACCTATAGCTTTTAAATGAATCTCATTCATGTAAATAACATTTGAATCTTTTTTTTTTTTTGTTTTTTTGAAGCAATTAACATTTGAATTTTATTCAAATATATTACTCTCATATATAGTATTAATTATAAATTGTATTTATAATTAACTATTAACTATATTTTATAATGTATCAATATACATTATACTTTAAATTAATCACATTAATATAAATTTTCCTTTAAATAATTTGAACAATTCAAATTATTCCAAAAATATTTATTTCTTGTTTTATCTTTAATGAGCTAACAAGGAGACTTAATAGACTTACAGATTAGAATATCTAGTGATATGAGATTAATTAATTAAATTGTTTATAAATCAATATTCATTAACTGTAGGTCACTCCACTAAAAACTTACAGTTGCACTCTTCACACTATAGATATATTTCTGTCCACGGATATAATCAATCACAGTAAGTCGACCCTTCACAATTTCTTGTAACTACAACTGGGTCAGATTACCGTTTTATCCATGTAGTTACATCTAACTCCTTAAATACTACTGATTTCTTTAATGAACAAACATTTTAAGGGATGTTCGGGGAGTTGGAATATAATAGGATTACTGGGAATTAGAGGAGAATTGGAATGCATAAGGACTCAAGGAAGAAATGAAAATGAGATCGTGAAGTGTGAAAACAGTGAGAAATAGGATTAGGTTGAAAACTGTTGAAACAGAATGACTTTTGTATTACAAATCGAGCCCAAAAACGCTCAATCCAAACATTGATTTTGGATTACATTACATTACATCACATCCCATTACGGTCCCCCAAACACCCCCTTATAGTCCAACTATAAACTAACCCCTCTTGAACTAGTGAAAGGGCGAGGCCTCATTGTTCAAAACCTGGAATCAGCCCTTAAGCGAGCAATTTATCTACTTACCTTAAAGACAAGAAGAAGTGAATTTCATCTTATGAAGATATGTTCCCAACTCCCTACTCAAACAAATCCCTAGAATGGTAGGCTTATTGAGTCAACGATCTGGACACTTTATAGACAAGAGTTCATAACTTACTCAGAATTAAAGTCGAGTTATCTAAGGTCATCCTATGAAATGTTAATTTCTTCAATTATCGACGTTATAAAGAGAAATTAAATATTTTGCGATCCAGTTTTATACAAACTCTTTGCATAGGATACTTCCACTCACAGGTTTCCACATGAATGATTAGGATCATATCGTTTGTAACACTTTACAACTTTTGTAAGAATTACAAAGTGAGTTGTATTCGTAGTGTCACTAGGATAAGATACCCAACTTTATCCCTATACTACGTACCTTTTTGGTTATTACTTAAACATGATTCAACCTTGCATGTCAACCACATACATGTTTAAATTTACATAAAATAACCATGAATCTTCGTTTTTTATTAGATTGAGTTAATGCAAAAATGTCGAACAAAATGACTCATTGTTTTATTGAATAAATAATTTGTATTTACAACTTTATAAACTACGAGAACCCAAGAGATGTAGTATACTAGTCCCAACAATTACGATTTCTTTGATTGTTTATTAATGGCAAAATAAAAATAAAAGGAGTCCAAAACAAGTGTGAGTGTAAGACTTCAAGCTACTAGTGTTATTCCATAAAAAAAAGAATAAGAAGCAAACTTCGCCAATCAAAGTGAGGAGCGATAGCAAGGTATATCTTTTGGGATGTATGCCCTAAAGCTTCATAGTAATAAGTTATTCGAATTAATAGATGATTATTTTATATATGCAATTATCCATTAAGAAAAAATTTAAGGTTATTTCATGAGACTTGAACAGTATGTAGTGGACATACAAGTGGATCATGTTCAAGTAATAACCTAAAGGGTCTATAGTATATGGATAAGGTTGAGTGTATTATCTAGGTAACACTATAGTTATGACCCACTTTGTAAATGTTACAATTGTTGTAAAGTGTTACAAACAATGTGATCCAAATTGTTCAGTGGAGACATGCTAGTGGGATTATCCTATACAAATATTTATATAAGACTGGACCGCGAAATATTTAATCTCTCTCTGTAACACCATTAACTAAATAGATTAATATTTCATAGGATAATCATGTAACTCAATCTCAATCTTGAGTGAGTTATAGACTCCATGAGGGCAATCCTTTGATTTGGGTGAGAGTGGCCTCAGTCGCCAACTCAATAAACCTACCATTTTAGGGATTTGTCCAAGTAGAAAGCTAGAAAGATAGCTACACAAGATGGAGTTCACTTCTTTGTACCTCTAGAGAAAGTAGAGAAATAGTTCCCTTAAGTGCTGATTTCATATTTTGAACAAAGGGTACACGCCCTCTCACTAGCCCGAGAGAGACTTGATTTATGGTAGGACCATAAACAGATTGTTCATTAGAGGCATTAGTGGTACTTAAGGAATAAGAGGTAATAATAGGGGTAAATTGATAATTTGGCCCAGTTGTAATTACAAACTACTTGTGAAGGATTGACTTATTTTAATGGTTAAATTCATGGACACAGAAATATTTTATAGTGTAAAGAGTGCAGTTGTGGGTCTTTAGTGACCTACAGTTAATGAATGTTCATTAACATAACTAAAGAGTTTAATTAGTTAATATGGGATCATTAGAGCTTCTAATCTGTAGGTCTATTAAGTCTCCTACTAGCTCACAATAGATAAACAAGGATCATTAGTTTTGAAAGAATTTGAATTGTTCTAATTAATTAAAGGGAATAACTCATTAAATGTAACGGCCCAAAATAGGTAAATCACATTTTTCTCTCTTTATGAAAAAAAAAAAAGTATATACATATATAATAATAATAATAATAATAATAATAATAATAATAATTAATTATGCAGGCGAAGAGAGTGTTAAGGGGGATTGGGGGATTCTTGGTCATTAGGAGAAATCAGGTTTCAGTTGGGGAAAGATCTTTAGATGGGTTTTTACTGGCTGAGTTGCGCTTTAGGAAAAGGAAAGAAAGGGGAAGAAGGGAAAGGTCAAAATCTCTCTCTCGATCACCTCTTCGTCACTTAGTCGTTGTCCCCTTCAGCCTTTATTGCCGCCATCATCTCCAACCTTCACTGTCGCCGTCATCGGAGTACTCACCGCCATCGTCACCAGCACTCGTCGTCATCATCGCAGCTTTCAGCGTAGCGGCATCATCATCATAGTCCTCGCGCCACAACGTCTCAGTCCTCGTCGCACCGCAGCGTCTCAGTCCTCGTCGCGTCGCATCGTCACAGCTCGCATTTCGCCGCATCATCAGTCCATCACCGCATCGTCACAGCCCGCATCTCGCAGCATCATCAGTCTTCATCGTCGCGTCGCCGCAGCCCTCTCCGCGACGCCTACCCTCTCCACGACGCGTTGTCACAGCCTTCATAACATTGCCGCAGTGTAGGGAAGTCGCGATGTCACACAAGCAATCTCGCTGTCTCGCTCAGTCTCGCTCATTCTCGCTGTCTCGCTCTCGCAGGTAAGGGACTTACTACCAGGTTTTAGTGACGCCTAATGTCTAGCTGTGTGGTTGACTGTTGAATGTCACTATGAACTTTTGTCTCTAATGTTGAATGTTATGATTGTCTCAGTATGCCAAGTTTGTAGCTTGTAAGTAATGTTCTTATGCTTATGTGCCTATGGCTCTGTGTATCTCTGCGATGAATTAGCTATGCCATGACATGTTACAGGTTGCCCTATTGTCGTGCCCCGTGTTGGCTTTTTTGCCCTTAATCTCAAATGAATTAATTTTAATGGATTGATTAATTAGTGTTTTGATGATAACAAACCTGATTTTATTTATTAACTATTTGAGTATTTTGAAGTGTCTATTGTGTGGAGCTTGGAACAACGGTTCCAATGCAATTTGAATCACTCAAATCGGAGTTCAAACGAAGAAGATATGACCGAAACAAACGTAATGGAAAAATCCCAAGCTGATGACGTGACAGATTTTTTTTAATCAAAGTGGACAAATTGAAAGGTGTCACTTGGAGCAATGGAGAAGTGACAATTGGTGGGTATTTTATTTTTGGATTGATGTTAAAAAGAAAATGATTTTAAAAAGAAAATAAATTTAAAAAGAAGATCAATTTAATATTATTATATATGTTTGTGTCTAATGGTTAGTTGCTTTTTTAAAAGGATTAATTTAATATTATTATATGTTTGTGTTTAACGGCTAGTTGAGTTTAAATCTCCACCATTCAATTTTCTTTTACAAAGATCTAATGGTCCAAATTAATTTGGTTTTCACCCACTTTCATTTCTTTTTAAACACTTCATCTTCTCCAAAATTCCATAACAACTCTTATTATTTTCAATCCTCCATAATTCACCAAGCCACCATTGTTGCTCTCTCTCCAAGCTTCAGTTTTCTTCTTTTCATCTTATTCTTGAGAGAGATTATTGTATTGTAAGGATTTATTTGTGAAGTGCTTAAACTTGTAAATCCACTCTATTTAGAGAGTTTGTCAAGTGTGCTCTTTGTTTTTCCAAATTTTTGTTGGGTTGGCTCTTGATCTCGAGAAAAAGAGTTGTTGTAACAGTTTGATCCTTAACCGTGGAAAGGATTGGGTTTGTTCTTGCGCCTAGAAAAAGAACGTTGTAGCGGTTCGACTCTAAGCCGTGGAAAGAGTCAAAGACTTCTAGTGAAGTACCCAAGAGGAGCTTGGGAAGTGGACATAGGCTGGTTTTGCCGAACCACTATAAATTCACGGTGTCATTTTCTCTATCCCTCTCCTAATTTATTTTTGCAATTAATTTTTGTTAATATATTTTATTGCATAAAATTAATTGCAACTTTTAATTCTTGAAATTAATTGCTCATATTGGTTGTTCTTAAATTTTTATATTCATTACCAATCTTTTTATTATAATTAAACAGGGTGCTTTAAAGTGTGATTGTTAATTTTTTGTTTAATTCAAAGTGAATTTGTTTGCATAAAAAATATTGTTTAAACTACTTATTTGCAAAGAGTTTATTACTTCGCTTAATTTGGCTCACATTAGTAAAAAGTTTAAATTAATTTTAATAAACCCTATTCACCCCCCCCCCCTCTAGGATTGCCATACCAATCCTACACCTCGTACCCCTAAACTACCTATGTCCATGTTACGAAGTTTAAACTACCTATGTCCATGTTACAAATGTAAACACTGCGTACACTCGGGTCGTTTCCGATGCTTATGCCTATGCCGGGTACGCGGGTGCACACGACAAAAAAAGGTGATAGCTAGGCCCAGTAGTGGGTCTCTTACTGAGTATGATTGCTCACCCTTTTCTATGTTTTTCTCCCAAGTAAAGAGCATGGTGGTCAGGTGTATGACCGAGGAAGTCCGTGATCATACCATGGGATTAATGACATTGCTTCTGCACCTTTAGTCTAGGATATAGCGTATTGGACTTGTAGGGTAGTAGTATGTGCATACATTAAACCGTTTGTGATTTGTTTTTGATATGGTTACGTTCGATTTTCTTTTCTTGAGTTTTGCCTAACGATTTAAGGGGTACCCCGCTAAAGCGTTTTTACTCCTCTATGTTTGGTTTTCTAAAATATCCGAAAAACCAACCGTTTTATGAATTTGACCGACTTTATCTGTAGTGTGTGTTACCGTGTCTCTTAATTTCCAATGCATTCACTGAATGGTCATGCATGACGTAGCGACGTGTTAGTTTTAAATGGTCAGGTCGTTTCATTAATTGTATATACAATTAATATAATGTATATAGATACAATATAATATAAAGTTAATTTTGAATAACATTCAAAATTAACCTATATAATAAAAGAAGATTTAACATATTTACATATGATTCAAATATTAAATTTAACATGAATAAGATTCATATTAATGACTATATGTTAACATCATAGGTTAACAATTTAAAATGAATAAGATTCATACTACAACTATAGGTTAATAAATTAATATGAATTAGATTCATATTAAAACTATAGATTAAAATTTAATATGAATGGGATTCTTATTAAAACTATAGATTATGATAAATATTTAAATAAGATTCAAATATTTAATAAATTAAATATAAGATATTTTTGTTAATTAATTATTAGTTAATTATTGTATATAATAATTAATTTAAATAAATTGTTTATTTTCATTAAGCGGGAAGTTAATTTATTAACTCCCAAATTCACTTATTATTGAAGAAAGAGAGAGATAGAAGGTGAGATCTCTCTGAATCTCTTTGCAATTCATCTTCTTCCTCCCAATCTTTCTCTCAAAACAATTCACATTGAAAAAGTTTCTCTATCATTATTCTCATTTCTATTCCCTTCTCTTTCAAAAGACGATCCTACAAACCAATCTTTGTCAAGAGAATAGCAGAGAAGATTCGATGGTGACATTCTTCATACTGTTCTTGGGAGATCTATTGAAGATCGGGACAAGGCTTGGAGAATTGTTCTTTAAAAGATCAGTTTTCTACTTCCCTATTATTAAAGCATGCTTAGCTTAATTTTACAACATTGAGAATGTTCTATATCTTTGATCTGTGTTTTGAAATTCTAAAGAAAATTAAAATCAAAGGATCACTTGCTTTCGTTGCAGGATTTAATCACTTCAATATCAAGTATTATACAGGATATTTTAGTGTTCTTATATATTTTATTCATTTATTTTAATTATGTATGAACAACATTATAATCCACGTGATCAAAGATGAGGGAAAAAAAGGTTATAAAGCTCTATATAGACATACAAAAGCTAAAAGGAGCTTATGAAGGGACCGCCTAATTAAAGCAAAAAAAAAAAAAAAAAAAAAAAAAAAAAAAAAGAAAATCTAGGAAGCGAAAGAAACACATTCTTTCACAATAGATATAAATAACTCTAGAATAACTACACAAACATTGGTTCTGTTAATACTAATTATATTCCTTTCTTTGCAGATGGATGAAGAAACTAAAGAGTGAGGTGATGAACCACTATAGAAGAAAACTGAAAATTCAGCATCTAACAAGAATCCCCTACAAACAAGAAAAACAAACTAAAGGCTAACGAGGTAGGGAAATCAAAAGTGCAGATCAAGGTAGAAGAAGAAAAAGAGGATCAGATATATAGTCCAATACTATATATGTCAATATTTGTATGTATACCTTTGGGAACATTATTATACACCTTTGTCATGTTGGGATGCGGTAAATAATAATGGATTATATCCTATACATTTGAATACTATTAGTAATCATGTATTCCTCTCCCACATGGTTAATTTGTATAATGTCTTTGATATTTGGTTACTATTAGTTAGCAAACAATATATGATATTTGGATGTTGTTAGTTATCCATTAACATGTGTATACTTTTATACACATGTTAATAGATAGTTAGTTACTCATATGTGGTGTCACCTTATACGCATGAGTGGTTGTGACCCTATTCATAAATGGATGTGCATATCATTAATTGGGGATGTTGTTATGTATTTGGATATACATATCATAGATATCATTTTGTTTCTACATCAACTACAAGAGGCCAATCCTTGTATATACCGTAGAAAACTCATTTCTGATCTATAATACATGTAGGATAGGAGGTGAGTGGTTGATAGAACCTCAGGATTCTAGGGAGATTTTGGCAATAAGGGTGGTGCTAGGGCTCAAGACAATTTGGAAGGGGGAGTTGGATCATAAAGAAGAGTGATCTTCAACAACATCAATGATACTGGAACAATTTAGATCATTACAATACAAAGATAACTTTGAAATTCTATTACCAAACGTCAGATTGAAGAGATGACTAATTGCTCCAAACATTTTCTTAAATGTTAAATTATGATTCAAACAAACAACATAAGATCTAAAGTTTTCATATATGCGTGTCTCATTCCATACACCGTTATATCCAATGGAAATGCGTTGGGAACTCATAATTCAAATTGTAGATCATTGATGAAACATATTAAAAACCAAAATACACAAAGCAGAATGTAAATAATATTTTATAACTAAAATTATCAAAATTATCAATTTTAACTAAAACACATATTCGTAAATATCAATATATACATGGGGTAAAATCAGAAAAATCAAAATACACAAAACAAAATTCGAACAAAAAAACCAAGAAATTTTTTTTTCAAGAATTCAAATAAATAACATATTTATTAAAAACAACATAAAAAACTAAAAAAAAATCATGCAAATCTCAAGTGTGTAACAGAAAATCTACAACTCGAGTGTTAGGTTTTATATCTTAAAACTCGTGGTTTGTAAGCGTTGATGATATTTTTAATAAAATTATTATCAAGATTTATTCAATAAAGATGTTATTTTATATGTCAATTGCATTTATTAAATTCAATAAACTAATAACCCCTAACTATAGTTTGAATACTTAGACTTTATGTGTAAACATAAAAGTGGATCAAATTAGGTAATAGCCAAAACGGTCTATAGTATAGGGATAAGGCTTGGTACCTTATCCTGGAGACACTATAGATGCGGCTCACTTTGTATTTGATACAAACAATGTGATCATATATCGTTCATGTAGAGATATGAGAGTGAGGCATTTTGTGCAATGAGTTTGCATAAGATCGGACCATAAAATAATCGTTTTGACTTTATAACGTCGTTTACTGTTAAGATTGATTATTTCAAAATGATGATCTATGTAACTCGATTTTAATCCTAAGCTAACTATGAATTCCTATTTATTTGGGATTATCCTTTAATCTGCATGGGTGAAAGTGACCAGAGTTTGCCGACTCAATAAACCTACTATTTTAGGGATAAGACCAAGTAGATAGCTGAGAACATAGTCTTGCAAGATGGAATTCGCTCCTACCTAATTAAGGGTTAATAGAGAAGTTGTTCCCTTAAATGCTGACTCCAGGTCTTGAACAAGGGGCCCCACCCCTCTTATTGACCCAAGAGAGACTTGGTTTGATGGTTGGACCACAAACTATTTGTTCATTAGAGGGTCAGTGGAACTTAGGAACAAGATGCAATTACAGGGGTAAAACGGTAATTTTGACCCAGTTGTAATTACGAACAACTTGTGAAGGATTGATTTACTAATCATGGTCATATCGAGTGGCCAGAAATATATATGTAGTGAGGAGAGTGCAGCTACTGGGCTATAGTGGAGTGTCTCGGTCGTTAACGAATGTTAATTAACTAGATTAAAAAGTTTAGCCAATTAATTTTGGATTGTTGGAGCTCATGATCCATAGGCCCATTAGGTTCCTTTGTTAGCTCATTAACTAAACCTTAAAACAGTGTGATGAAAGAATTTGAAAACGTTCAAATTCGTTTAAGGAGTAAGTTTTATGGTTGTTTGGTTTAATTATGAATTAAACAAAATTGGAGAGTTGGAAATATTCAAAGGTGATTTAAATATTAATTGGATGAATAGAGATTCATCAAATTGGAAATTGTCGGATCAAGTGGAAATTTTATTAATTTAATATTTAATCTTAATTTAATATAATTAATTAAGTTATTTAATTAATTATTATTTAAAATTAATTAATGAAATCAATTTTAATAAAAAATTGGGAATTCAATTTGTTGGATTTTCCCACTATTGCATGGTTGAGTAGGAGGTGTTTACTCCTTAATCCATCATCTCCCACCATTAATTTCACCATGTTAATCACCATATTTGGTGTCAATTTGCATGTGAAATGGTTTTGCATGTGTTTTTCTATATACAGAGGATAGAAAGATTGATTAAGGATTTTGATGATCTTGGTGAATTTTGTTAAAATATCTCATTAACCCAAAAACTCTCCAAAACCTTCCTTGCTTTCAAATTTACTCAAAATTCATTACAATTTGAATCCCACAATTCGTTCTAAGGCCAAAAAATAATTAGAAAGATACTTATGGTGGTCCACGAAGTGTTCGTGATTAAAATTTTGGAGGAAATCGTTTCAATGTTGAGCTACAACAAGTAAGTAACAAACCTCTGTTTTTCGGTTTTTAGAACAAGCATGTTTAATCTTTAAAATTGATTCGAATTGCTTCGGCATTTAGGGGGTGTTTGGGGTATTGTATTGGGTTGGGTTGTATTGTATTGGGTTACAAAACCCATGTTTGGGGAATGGGCTTTGGGGTTGGTTTGGATTACAAAACCAACCCCAAATACAACCCAACCCAATCCTTCCCTCCCCATCTCCCGGTTTCCCTTAATTTCCATAGTTTCCACCGCTTCCCAATGCACACTCTGCCCGAAATCTCCTCTCTCTCTCTCTCTCTTCTGTCGCCTTCTATCCGCATTCACTCTTCCCCTTCTCTCCGCATTCACTCTTCCTCATGCGTTGGTCGAAGCAGGTCATGCGTTGGTCGAAGGTAGGCCTTGCGTTGGTCGAGGGTCGAAGGCCTTGCGTTGGTCGAAGGCTTGAGTTGTTATTATTATATTATTATAATTTGGTTGTTGGCTTATTAAATTTGGGTCACTTCTATTTAAATCTTGCACTGTTACTCAAATTAATTTGAGTGGTTGGGTTGTTTAACTTCATTGATTGACTTGGTTATATATACCAATTCTCTCCTATTCTATATCACACACCATTTGGAGAAGAAATTAGCTCTCCAAATTCTTCTTTTCCGGTGAGTCCCCTTGAAGCTTTTGCTATTTTTTTTATTTCTTTCTCCTTATGTTATGAATTATTTTTATTCAAACTTTCTTCTGTTTCATGTGATGATGAACTTCTCGTTTGATATGTGCCTTATTCATTTGCCTCTTTAACCCGATTGACAGTTGAGTTCTAATGGGTACGTATGTATGCTCAATTTTTTAATTGAATTTTTTTTCCTAGTCATGATGTTTACTTAACTAACATAACCTTTTTTTTTTTTTTTGTCAGTGTAGGGTGGAAATTGACAGTTAACCAACCTACCCGTCCGACCGTCACTACATTACACGTAACCTATTTGTAATACATTGTTCTGTTTTTTAAGTACATTATTCGTACAACTTGTTGTTTGACAAATATATATGGTATTTTGTTTGAGATGTTTATGTGTATTAATGTGTCTAATTCATTCGGTTGCATCTTTGTTTAAACCATTTTGAAGAATAAACAGTTTCAAAAATTAATGTTCAATTTCTTACTATTTCTATTGCAAATTACTTGTGTTATACAACACATTTTCTTTTGTACTTTACACAAAACACATCTTCTGATGATTAAGTATGTGGATTCAATATGAGAGAAAATTTTCAAAAATAATGATAATAAAATTAAAAAAAAAAACAGTGAAGAATAACTTTTTATTTTTTATTTTTGAAAAAAAAAAGAGTAAAAAGGTACCAATTATAATCTGGAAGATGAATAGGAAAATAAATTTTTATAATTGAAACCATTGTATAATATAATTAAAATTCAAAAGTTTGCAAAAAAAGTGGCAATCCAACTCAAATAATTGTTCAATGCGGTTTTAGAATTGAAAACCAAGTTTTCGAACGTCGCAAAAAAAAAAGTTGGTACTTCAATCCAAATTGAATGCGGTTTTAAGCAAAAAAGTTGTACTTCAACTTAGATTCAATGAGTTTTTTTTTTTTTAAAAAAAAAAACCAATGTTTTGTAATCTAAAAAAAAATGGTACTTCAACTTCGCAAAAGTTTTAGATTGAACTCAAATGTTTCTTACTTTTTAAAAATTTCAGGACTTAAACAATTTTCAACATCCTTTCTAAATAGAATGGACTATTTCCTACATTTTCCATATCTATTTCTATAAAACAATTTCTCAAGTTGTAGTTTTAGAAAAATTTTATCAAGTAGTATTGACAACATAATTTTTGAGAAATGGTAGTCAAGTAGCATATGACCCCATCAACTATGGTTCTATATGATTAAGGGAATTGAAAATCTTCTCACAATTAATTTACATTGACTTTTCAAATTCGAATCTAAATAACATGTTCCAACCGAGATTATAGTCGTTCTTCTCTTGACGAGTTTGTTTGTTTGTTTATGTGTTGAGTTGTTTACTTATTCATTTGTTCATTTGTAATCAATATCTTTCTGAATAATAAATTGGGTGGGGTGTAAGAAAAGATTGATTGCATAGGAAGATCGAATAGATAGGACTGGAATAAATAGGAATACTTAAGTATGACCGCTATCTTGTCAGATCCATTGTTAGTTCAGTTAATCAATGGATGACATGGACATTCAACCTGACGAGCTCATTGCAATACTGACGGTTGTATGTGTGGCTACCATAGCAATGGTGAATACTATCACCACTTTGCTACAATTGGATGACAATCGGGAGCGAACGTCTCCACTAATTAGACATCAGATTCGACAGTTGAATTTCTTTCGTCTGATCTACGAAGATGATCAGACGTGTCGTGAGAACACTCGCATGGATAGGCGAACATTCACGATTCTGTGTCAATTACTTAGGACGACGGGTAGGATAAGGCCCACGAAATATGTAGATGTGGAGGAAATGGTGGCTATCTTCCTGCACATAGTCGCACACGATGTCAAAAATCGAGTGATGCGACGCCAATTTGCAAGGTCTGGCGAGACGGTTTCCAGGCACTTCAATATTGTGCTTAATGCAATATTGAGATTGTACGACGTTCTATTGCAGAAACCAGAGCCAGTCACTAAGAATTGTATAGATGACAGATGGCGCTGGTTCCAGGTACAATCATTCTGTTGTTTTAATGGTATTGTTTGGGGTTTTAGAAATTACCTTAAACTTATCATTTAAACAACGTTTCTCACAGAATTGCTTAGGTGCACTTGACGGAACCCACATAAAGGTAAATGTCAGTGCAGTTGATCGACAACGCTATAGGATTAGAAATGGCGAGATTGCAACGAACGTTCTTGCTGTATGCAATCAAACGTGTGAGTTCATATTTGTTTTCGCTGGATGGGAAGGATTAGCTGCTGACTCGAGGATTCTGCGAGATGCAGTGTCTAGGCCAACTGGATTGAAAGTCCCAAGGGGTTAGTTTGTAGATATCGGTATACCCTTGTATACGAAAAAAAAATGTACGACAAGTGATAACTTGGCCCAATTTCGCAGGATACTACTATCTATGCGACGCCGGTAATCCAAATGCTGAGGGATTTTTGGCTCCTTATCGGGGACAAAGATACCATTTGACTGAGTAGCGTGGAGGGAACCAGCCAACAAGCCCTATGGAGCTTTTCAATATGAGACATTTATCTGCCCGAAATGTTATTAAGAGAGCGTTCGGGATGTTGAAAGGTCGATGAGCAATCCTCCGAGGAAAATCATACTACCTAGTTGATGTGCAGTGCAAGACCATACATGCATGTTGTCTCCTGCACAATTTAATAATTCGAGAAATGGGACCAAATTCCTTACTCGACGAAGGAGAGGGAAGTCAGGAGTCAGGTGTGACCAATACCAACAGACAATTAGAATATCGAATTTGTGGAGACATTTGATGCATTCACTGCATGGAGGGATAATATCGCAAATCAGATGTGGGCTGAATGGAATGCAAACTAAAGACGCCCTTGGGAAATTCTATGTATTTCTTTTTTTTTTTTTTGGAGAATATTGGAATTGAATTTTTTTTTGTATGTATAAAGTATTTTGTTGGTGCTCGACGTGTACGCTTTGCAATTTTTTGTATAACATATGTGAATATTTCAATGTTATAGTGTGAATGGATTGATTCCCCACATTCTTTTCTCAATGTTATATCTTGCATGTTTTGACAAATTCAATTTCAGATGGAAGCATCCGGGTCACGCGCAAGAGCCGCAAAACATATATGGACGGATGAGGATGATAGAATCCTCGTGGAGTGTTTGGTCCAGTGTGTGCAGTCTGGACACTGGCGAGCTGATAACGGGACTTTCCTACCTGGATTCCTATCAAACATACTACGGATGATGCAGTAGAGGATACCAGGGTGTTCCATACAGGTCAGCCCACATCTTGAGTCAAGGGTCAAGACCCTGAAGAGACAGTACAGCGCGATTGCTGAAATGTTGGGCCCAGGCTGTAGTGGGTTTAGGTGGAATGCAGAGCGCAAATGTATTGATTGTGAGGCGGAGATATTTGACGCATGGGTCAAGGTAATTTAATTACATGTTTTATTTATTTCTTCTTCGTTTAAATTTGTATATGCCATAACATAACACAAGCCACCTTTAACAGAGTCATCCGAGTGCAAAAGGACTGCGCCATAAGTCATTTTCATACTATGATGACTTGGCTATCATATTTGGCAAAGACAGAGCCACAGGGAGTTATGCAACCACCATTGCAGAGGTCGGATCTGAACCTGTTATGGAAGAGGAGAACGAGGACATCCTGAACAACCAGTCCCCAGACTTTGAGAACTTCTATATTTCTGATCCACCTTTTGCTAGCTCGCCCACGTCAGAGGACTTTCCGACTACAACCAGCGTAGAGAGTCTGGGAGTAGCTTGCCATCAAGGAGTAGGAGGTCCTGAAGTTCATCGAGTGGAGAGTACAACGAGGTGGTTCGTGAGGGATTCCAACTTCTGACGAAGTCTATTGACGGCATTGCACAGTGGCCTATCATGAACGAGGACCTGGCATGCCGTCGTCGTCGAGAATTATACGCCGAGCTGCAATCCATTCATGGTCTGTCGGTACAGGATGGATTGACTGTTGCACGGTCATTGCTTGCAGATCCAATGTTGTTAAGCCACTTTGTGGACTTCCCACCATAGTGGAAGTACGACTATTGCATGCAAGTCCTCGGGCGACCACGGGATCCAGCACCATGACTCTGCTTTTTCTCCCTTCAATATGCAACCCTAGTTATTTTATGATTAAGGAACTTTATCTTTCCATGATGTTGTTTGTAATTTGAATTATGTGTACTTTTCTTTCGAACTTTAATTTTATATCGTTGTCCTTTTATTATATACTAACATTATTTTACTTTTAATTCTAATATACTGTGATAGTTGAAACAGATGTACAAAAAAAAAAAAAAATAGTCGAAATAGTACTTCAAAAAAAAGTAGTCAACATTATAATATAGCATGATAATTTCATTTTCTATGATATGAATAGATATAGTTCAAAGTATATGATGCTTAAAACAAATCTAGAAAAAAAATTACTGAAAATAATATTAAAAAAATAAAAACAGTCAAAATAATATTTAAAAGCAAAAAAAATCAAAATTATAATATACTATGATAGTTTAATTTTCTATAGTATGAACCAACAAATTTCAACTTATATGATGCTTAAAATAGATGTAGAAAAATAAACGGTCATAATAATATTAAAAGAAAAAAAATAGCCAAACTCAACCCAAACCCAAGCCTGCAATCCAAACACTGTAATCAGAAATCCAGCCAATTCAACCCTGCACTCCAAACACCGTAATCAGATTCCAATGTATTCCAATTTCAAACAACAAAACCCATCGTAATCAGATTCTCAGTAATCTTGATTACAATCCGGCACCCCAAACACCCCCTTATGTTTCTAACTCTTTCAATTTCAATTGGTATCTAAATTTAATATATAATTAATTTAAATAATAATTAATTAAATTAATTAAATTAATATTAAATATTAAATTAGTAAATTTTCCACTTGATCTAACAATTTTCAATTCAATGAATCTCTATTCATTTAATTAATATTTAAATCACATTTTAATATTTCCAACTCTCAAATTTAATTTAATTCACAATTAAAACGAACAACCATAAAACTTACTCTTTAAACGAATTTGAGCATTTTCAAATTTTTTTTCACACTATTCTAAGTTTTAGTCCATGAACTAACAAGAGGACTTAAATAATATGAGGGATTACACAACTGTAAATAATAATATATACCAATACAAAAATAATTGTTCCACCTACCAAAAAGCGATAAGGTATTTTTGGAAGATAACTAAGAAACTAGACATTTATCGATATTGAGTATTAAATGTAGGCATTTGTTATAATTTCCATTATTTTTAAGGCATAATGATAGAGACGAAGGCCCAGGTTTGAGCTCCTACTGTACCACTCAGCAGCCCAGCCTTATTAAAAAGCCGAGAAAGCATAAGCCCAAACCCATCTTGTTCTTATTTTGCCCTAGCCGTCACCACTCTTTCCTGCCGCCGCTTATTTATATTTCATCCTTCCTCTCACTCTCCCTTTCACAGGCTCGCGCAAAATGGTACGCATCTCCTTTACTTCTCTCTCGTTTCGGTTTACTAGCTTAAGTTTGCTTTTGGTTTTAGATTCAGATTTCATCTTCTGTTTTCAGATGCCAACATAGAATCGATTCATGAGATACTGATCTTTCCATAACTCAACCCAACAACCCTCTTCTATGGTTGCACTTCTGATGTGTTCTTCTGGGTTTTATATTTTGAAATCTGATAACGTTGAAATCATCATGGGATTTGGTTCTAAGAGATGTTGGTCCGTCCATCTTCGGACAAAATGTGTTTTACTTACCTTTTGAAATCTCACGTGGTTTTGATAACTCAATCTGTTTGAAACACTTGATTTTGGTGTGTTTATTTGCTGTCTCGTTGCTGATGGGTGTTGAACTGCGTCTCTTGTTTAATGCTTGCTTTGTTAGGTCGAGTTGAGACCGGAGAGGCTTATTTTTTATTTTTACCATTTAGTATGGACACCCTTAGCTTTATGGCGTTTTTACCGTGTTAGGTCGAGTTGACCACGATTTCTTATCGATCTTATATTATTAATGAAGGCCTTTTTGGAATGTTCTGATCTCATTTGCGTTGTTGTGTATAATGCACCCCCGTTATAGTTATCAGTATCATGCCCAGTAGCAGAAATTTCAAGTATATTTCATAAATTTTTCATTATCAATATTATACTTCTTGCATAGGCTGTTAAGTTCAGCCCTGAACTGAAGATATATGCACTAGTGATTTATGTTAATGTTGTAAAAGTAATGGCTGCTTTACTACTGACATTGCCGCTGGTAGACTTGAATGTAGTACAATCAAGTATAAACATCATTGACCTTAACTTAAGGTCACAAGATTGTATTAACATCCCTTGTATGAATTGTAGTATTCCGAAGAGTCCACAAATGTAATAAAAAGATGATAGTCGAACCAATAGGAACAAATGATGTGAAGTTGCCTGATATTGAATTTGTTTTGAAATGCTATTTTTCTACATTCAAGCATTTTGTAAATATTGTTGTCTGCTTTATAAGTCTCTTGTTCAAACCCCTTCCCCTTCATTTTTTTATCATAATAAGTGATTCCTTCTCTTTACATTATATTTAGTTTGTACCCTTAGACGTTTGGGTTCTTGCCTGGAATGAAACACACTGATGTTATTTTATTGTATTCTTAAAAGGCACCAAAGAAGGCTGTTGGAAAAGCCTTGGCAAAAAAGAAGCCGGTGGGTGATTCTTTTCCTTGATGCTGCATATCTTCTGTTTTGTTTTTGTTCTGGTTTATTTGGTGCTTTTGTGTTTAATACAGTGTTGTGGTGTTTCCAGGAGAAGGTGGTGAACCCACTATTTGAGAAGCGTCCGAAGCAGTTTGGAATTGGTGGTGCAATTCCACCAAAGAGGGATTTGACCCGATTTGTTAAATGGCCAAAAGTTGTTCAAATTCAGAGGAAGAAGCGAATTCTTAAACAGAGGTTGAAGGTTCCACCAGCTTTGAATCAGTTCACTAAGACCCTTGACAAAAACCTTGGTAATGTCATTGAATAAGTGCTATCATGAAAAAATCTCATGGAGAATCCTAATACATTATCAGTCTTGAAATTCTTAAATTAACTGTTAAGGTTTAAGATTTTTATTGCTGTATAGTTCTGTACATTTTGATTTTTTTTAACGATCATATGAGGTTCCAATGCCTTCACCTTAAGTAATTTTAACTTGTTAATTAGTTGCTTCAAAATTTTTGAATGGTTCAGTTTGGTTTCTTTGAGAAACTATATGTTGTTTGACCTTGTAAGTATATATTTTCAAAGCTGATTACGGTGAGCCATAAATTTCAGTCTTTGTAAATCTAGATGGCAGATTGATTTCTGCGTTCATTTTTGTTTGATTCCAATAGTTTTTCATGGGATTTTAGGTTTACTTTTGTCTTTATTTTGTTGATCTTGGTTTTAAGTGTTCGTTCTATGGGTTTTAAAATAATATTTGTGATATGTAGCAACAAACCTGTTCAAGATGCTTTTGAAGTATAGGCCAGAGGACAAATCACAGAAAAGGGAACGCCTTCTAAAAAGAGCTCAGGAAGAGGCTGAAGGCAAGCCACATGATTCTAAAAAACCTATTGTTGTGAAATACGGTCTCAACCATGTCACCTACCTTATTGAGCAGGTGTTAATTTTAATCCATGCATGTGAAGCTTTACTCTATTCAACAGTAAATACTGTCTGGAGAATCTGATATACTCATGACTTGAACTCCTTTTTCAGAACAAAGCACAGCTGGTTGTGATTGCCCATGATGTGGATCCGATTGAGTTGGTTGTTTGGCTCCCAGCCCTCTGCAGGAAGATGGAAATCCCATATTGCATTGTGAAGGGAAAAGCACGATTGGGAGCGGTAACTACATGATGACCCGTTATTTGATACATGACCCAACCTTTTCCAATCTTTTGAAATACATGTACCAATGCTTGTTACTTTGCCTTCCTTGACAGATTGTCCACAAAAAGACTGCATCTGTTTTGTGCTTGACGACTGTCAAGAATGAAGATAAGTTGGAGTTCAGCAGGATTCTTGAAGCCATTAAGGTGATTTACATGGAGGACATTAGAAGCCAATTATTGCACCTGATTATCTTAGTTTTATTAATATCTTTTGTTGCTGTATAGGCCAATTTCAACGACAAGTACGATGAATACAGAAAGAAATGGGGAGGTGGAATCATGGGCTCCAAGTCCCAGGCTAAAACGAAAGCCAAGGAGAAGCTGCTCGCCAAAGAAGCCGCTCAAAGAATGTCTTAGGGATCATAGTTGTCCTTTTATAATTTGCGGATTTTTCTTTAATGGGAAAAAAACCATGGAGACTTGGCTATAATTTTCAACCTCAGAATTTAGAAGTTCTGTTTACTTATGGTTTTGGTTATTTGCTGATTTCAGATCTAGTTTTGATGTTGCGCAGACCCTTCTACTTTGTTCTTTATATTACAATGTAATTTCATGGGAGATTTTTAGCAGATGAATTTATTTTTGAGTAAAATGGAAACAGAGGTTTTTTTTTTGTCTTTTTTTTGTCTTTTTTTTTTTATTTTCCTATTTAAAAGATAAAAGCCTGTGTCTGAACCCTCTTTGTGTTGCTTTTGATCATCTGAATATTTTTTAAAGATTTTCTATTTTATATGCATAGACATACAATTTCAAAGGCTTCCCATTCTTAACTCTTTCGGAGTGGGGGGGATCGGAAGGTGGGAATTGCCAGCAGAGTTCTTGATTGAACCCAACTCTCTAGAATCACAATCCATGGAGCTAAAATCCTTGAGAAAAGTTAGCTTCAGATCGTAAGTCCCAACTAAAATTAGAAATGAGTTTCCCGAGCAATAAATTAATTCTAGCTACTGTATCAGTAGTTCCCTTTTGGAATCTTGTTTTGCGGAAGGAAGAAAATGTGGAAGGAGGATAGAGAAATTTTATAACAAAGGTCTAATAAAATACCATTTTTGCCTATGCTGAATTGAAAAAAAGAATCCTTTTCCCTTGATCTGGGTTTAAGACGAAAAAGCACAAAATTATGCCAGTACTGTCCATGCCTAAATTCTAAATATTGCTTTGATTGAAAGTTAAAAATGATTACACCATACTAAAATTAGAGGTATATTGTAAAAAACTGATTTTCTTTTTTCTAATTTGATCTTGAATTATATAGGTGGTCAATGGAATTACCAAGATTTAGATATGGAGGTGTAGGATATATAGAAATGTGTATAAAAAAATATATAAAAAATGTAAAAGAAAAAAAAAATGATAGGAAAGGAATAGTAAAATAAGATCCACCACTTAAGCCGCAAATCATGTCTGCCAATCATCCGTCAATCTCTCAAGATTTCGATCTGATTTGCAGCTCCTTGCCCTAACGGTTGTCTATGCGTCCATGCATAGTTTGGTTGATGTCAACGCAACATAGGTTGCTAAAGCGTAGAGCGTAGTTATGCATTGGGCTGTCGTTAACGCATCGTCTGGTTCCTGCGTTAAGGGGTCATCAACGCATCGCTTGCATTCCTGCGTGAAAACATGCATTTTAGGCTTAACAAGTGGTAAAATCAATATCTTCATCAAAATTCAAGAGTATAATGCAAAGGAATTATTAATGGAATTTATCATCAACTACCGCATGCTTCTCTTATTTAAACTCTATTTATCTATGAAAAAGGCTATAATAACTTGTATTTCTAACCCCCAAACTTAGATAAATGCTTGTCCTCAAGCATAACTTCTATCTAAGAAACTTCAATTAACCTAAGCATTTTCTCAACGCATTGACTAGTCTCTCAGAATGCTATACTCAATCAGCTACCCATTAGTTATATTATTTCTCTACCTCTTTATTCTTTTCTTTAGGACGGGACTAATTTGTATGCGGCAAGCTTTCTTCAAAACTCTTTGACTCATTATTCACAAAATTTTTGTTTTTTCTTTTGAACATTGAGTCTGAAAAGATGAAGATATAAAGTTCCTTTTTCTTTCATTGGTTTTATTATATGTTTATCAAGTATGCGTCGAGTAGGGTTACCCACCTTCGTTCTGACATACCAACTATGGGGTGCATGAAGGTAGCCAACTACGAGCAAGTGCCCTTCTCGACTAAACTCTTATCTAAGCTCGGTTTCCTCACTAGACATTGGAGTTTGTTATTTATCTATGCGTCGCTGAATAAGATTACCCACCTTCGTTTTGACACACCAACTATGGGGTGCATGGAGGTGGCCAACTACGAGCAGGTGTCGTTTTCAGCTAAACTCTTAACAAGATAAATATATTAGTCTTGCCAGCAGAATTTTGCGTTTTAAAGAATAATTTTTTTTTTTTTTTTTTTTTTTTTTTTTTTTTTTTTTTTTTTTTTTTTTTTTTTTTTTTTTTTTTTAGAATGATTGAACTAAGTTCCTCATATTTTTATCTTTGACAGTTCAAACCTCTTCCACCCCCAAACTTGAGAGTAGCAAGGTCCTCATTGCTTAAATTGTAAACAAAGACTAAGTTGTAAATTTTGTAAAAGGGGTTTGAATTAGCTGCTTGTATAAATTCAAAGTAGGTTTGCGTTTCTAAGGAATAGTATGCAGACGCATTGAAAGTAATCTAACTTAAAGAGTTTACAAAAAGTGTAAGCGTGATTATCATCACAGGGACCAACTTTTCAACGCAAAGATAGAAGTTTAGATTAATTAAATGTACTTAGAATAAATTTATAACAAGAGACAACGCAAAGAGAAAATTAAAGATCCATGTGATGAAGAAATGTTCATTCTATTAATGTGATTTTCACCAACGCATACAATTGACTGTGAAGATACAAAATTGCAAGAAAATTACAACTCTTGATTACACCCCTAAACTTTTCAACCATCAGGCTCGTCTTCATCAGGTCCGCGTTGCTGCTCAGACGCAGGACGTTGCAGCACTGGGAAGACAAGAGGCTGTTGGAGGCGTTCTGGAATATCAGGGGGCGGGATTTCCGGTCGGATGGAGAACAGTTAGTGAACATAATTCAGGGTGAATTGGAACTGCTCCGTCTGCCAGCGTGCTAACATATTTAATGAATGCATCACAGGACGCAATATCACTTGCTGCAAGTATGTTTGCACTGTCTCCCATTCAAGGTCAAGTGGGCCTTCTTGCTGTTGAGGTTGCGTTGGTGGGGTAGGCGGGTTCGGTTGAGGCGAGGGAGTGGGTGGAGTTTCGTCAAACGCAGGGGATGATGGACGCATAAAAGTCGCGCCAAAATCCTCTAAGTGTGAGTCATCAACTCTTATTGGGGCAGAGGGTTTTGTGGAAGGTCGGGGTTTTGGATGTTTGGGACGATGCGTTTTCTTAGGAGGAGGAGGTGGCTTAGGGCGATGCGTCTCAGGAGGTGGTGGAGGTGGAGGTGGAAGTTGGTTCCCTTCTGGTTGTTGGAAGTGGGGGTGAAGGACTTGAGGTTGGGGAAGGTCGAATGGTGGCATCAGGACTTGCCACGCCTTTCAACTTGGACGGCGTCCCCTTCTTCTATGGTTGCGGCTTTAGAGGCGGAACTGGTTGATGAGGTCTTTTGATGGCCTTGGTAGGCTCTGGCAGATATTGCGATCCTCTCATCAACCGACGCAGAGTCTTGTTGGCTATGACGCCATTAACTTCAATCATCTTCTCTGCGTCTAACACTTCTGTTGGCCCTTCGATGGAAGCATTGCCGTATAAGTTCATGATAAGAGCGGGGAAAAAGAGTTGGCCCCTTGGCTTGCTGAACACCCCTCTTATCTGTGCGGCAATTATGCGTCCGACATCAAGGTTGATGCGACGCATAATGCAGTATGCTACCATCACTCGATCCCTTGACACTGTCTTGTCATGCGTTGTAGGGATCAGCTGCTTCTTCACCAAATACATTCACAGGTTTGCCTCTGGAGTTAGGCTGCTTGCTGAAAGCGTCTTTATACCTGTGGGTGAAACATTCCACTTAGCCCCTGGCTTCGCCATTACCCGGAGTGCGTCCTCCATTAACTCCGTTGGAGTTGATTCGATAATCTTATTTCCTTCCGCATCCGGGTTGTCCCTCAACTCATATACACCGTTGATTTCCCTTGCGTTGAATGGGACTTCAATTTCATCCACCACCACCACGTCCTCCTCCTTGTCTATGCGTCCGTTATAGAAATCTCGGACTACGTCAGGTTGGACCCAAGGAGTGCTGGTACAGAAGTTTCTCCAGTCGTGGTGGTCAACTATTTCGGTGATGTATGGCGACACTGGGGCTTCTTCAGGGAAAAATCCCACCTCAATCATCAGGTCAGGGAACGCCCTACGTCTCCATTTTCCTTCCTTCTGTTGTGGCGACGCATCAACCACTTTCTTTTTTCCTTTGGCCTTAGCTGGAATCTCATTTACAGTTCTCTTTTTGCTCTCGGCACTTTGACTGGTGCTTCAGTCACCTTTTCCTTCCCTTTGCGTTTCTCAGTATGCGTGCTTGGGAGGTTGGTGACTGACACCTCCTTTTCTTTCCTCTTCTTCTTCTCCAAGGTGCTCACACCTTGTTCTTCCCTCGCATCCTCCCCGATGCGTTCCTTCCTACTTTTCTTTTTCTTTTTCTTTTTGCCCTCCCCTTCCTCTTGGGCGATTATTCTAGCAGCCAGCTTTGCATCTTCTTCAATTTGTAGCTCTCTTTCAAGCTCTTCGGCTGCTTTTTCTAGTCTTTCTTCTTCCATCATTTCCTCTTCAAATGCCAATGCGGCTGCTTCTAGTTGAGGATCAGGAAGGTCTTGCGTCTCCTCGACTTCTTGAGGTCGCACTTCCCTGCGCGCCTCCCTGCGAGACAATGCGTCTTTCGCAATTTGTTCCACTTCTTTTCTTAGGGCCCTGAGCTCCTTTCTCAACTTGGCCCTCTTCTTCCTCTCTTTCTCTGCCAGCGGATCAAAGGATGTGGCCCTAACTGGAGACTCAGGTCTGTCTCCTTGGTCTGTGCTTTTCGGCTCTTCATCCTCGGCAATTTCCGGTGATACCCTTCGTTTCTTCCTCAGTAGGGGTACCTCCTCCTCTTCTTCAACTCTTTTCCTCTTGGCCTCTGCGGCCATCACGACTTTTCTTATTGGTCCTTCATTGGAGTGCAATGTCATCTCCTAAGGACTCATCGACGCAGGGACAGACCCTTGCGTTTCTCTTTGCTCGCCTACGTCCTCCTTGCTGTAGGCAACCTCTCCTTCCTTATCTCCCCCACTGTATTCACCCTCCCGAGTCTCCTTCAGCTGACTCTGGACCTCCTTTACCGGCGAGGGTGATTCCCTTCGTGCATCTGAGACGGTTGCGTCCATCTGATCACGTAGCCCGCTCAGAATTTGAGCTATCCACTCGTCTGGGGATTTCGCTGAGTTCACTTCCCCGACGGTGACAGCCACCTCTTCTTCTTCTCCTCTTCCCATCTCCTCCGTCCCTCTAGTGCTTGGTGGACGGGATAGGGGCAAGGTTTGGTTGACCTCCCCGTCTTCTTGACCCTTTGCCTCCCGCTCTTCTTGAGCTATCCTTTCCAAGATGTCGCCGAAAACATCCCTCTCTTCCCTTCAGCGCACCTCACTGCTACCGTGCAGTGTACTGGCTTCATCGCGCACCATTCCAGGAACAGGTTGCTCAGCCTCGGGTTCTCTGCGCTTACCCTCTGGCTTCCGACATTGTAGTTTGCGGCAGAGAATTCCTTCATGTTCTTCATCCTAGGTCAGGAAATGCAGGACTTGACTCTGCTTTTGGGTTTTGGGGTAGGGATTGGGTTGATTTG
Source organism: Citrullus mucosospermus (assembly GCA_030954485.1). Taxonomy (NCBI): domain Eukaryota; kingdom Viridiplantae; phylum Streptophyta; class Magnoliopsida; order Cucurbitales; family Cucurbitaceae; genus Citrullus; species Citrullus mucosospermus. Next base: position 21,470,528 of record CM062059.1, read on the forward strand.
GCTTAAAGGACGGATGTTTAGAACTTCCACACAGTCGTCGGAGTCGTCAACTATTGGTGGACGGGTAGGGGTTCTGGCGAATGGCCGGAAAAATGGGTAGATGGGTGGTCTCTGGGCAGTCGCTCGGATTCTAGACGCGGAGAAGTTAGGGATAAACGGTGGGTTGGGGTTTGGATTTCTTGGTTTGATCGGAGAAGCAAAAGGCCTCACAGGTCGGGAAGGTTAAAATGTAGGTGGAGAGAAGAATGGAAATCGAAGGTTTGGTGTAGATGATGAAGAAGGTCTTGGGGAACTAGTTCCGGCGAGGTTTTCTTGATTTTCTGGGTTGAGCTGGTTAGACATAAGATTGCAGCGAGAATACAGATCGCCGGAGGTTTAAGAGAGATGAAAGGTTTCGAAAATGGAAAATGGAAAATTGAATCGCGTTTATAAAGGCTTAATTTAGCCGTTGGTAATTAATGCAGATACGCGATATCGAGATCCCACTGATCAAGGCAAATTTCCTTGAGCCGCACACCCATCACGTGTAATGGGCGGCTAATTGACGCACACAGAGCACTTGAGTGTTTTTTTGGCACTTGAGTGTTTTTCTAGGAAAGACGCGTAGTCTGAGAAGACATCTGTGTTTCACCTAGTGCTCTTGTCTAAACGCAGTAAACTGATGATAAACGCATACTGATGAACGCCTGGTTCTCAGGTTAGATTATGCGTTGTAAGTTAAGTATGATGCATTTGACAAAATATGTACGGCTCTAACCTTTCCTCTAACCTTAATTCGATAAACACAGAAATCGTTTATTGATGAACGCATAATTTAAAAAAAAATAAGTTGGACGCATGCATGAATAATAGATTATGCCGTGCAATCAAATTGTTCAAAAGTTCGGCTCCTACTTTCATGCTTATCTCCTTTCCATTTATAAACTGAACTTAAAAAAAAAAATCAATACATGCTAAAAACAAAATTCAAACAGAAACAAGAAAGCAAAATAACATAAAATTAAATACTATAACAAATTCAAATAAAATAAAGCAAGGGTAAAAGAAAGCGTCTGGAAATGTAGACATTTGACAACGCAGGGACCTTTCGACGCAAGCTCAGTCATTACACTCGTGTAGGTCAATGGAAGTCTTGTTAATTTCGAACTCTCCAATGTGGTAGGGCTTTACCCTTTGTCCATTGACCTTGAAGGATATGGTTCCATTTTCATTTATCAGCATGACCGTACCATGTGGGAACACTTCCTTGATTATGAATGGACCCGACCATCGAGACTTTAGCTTACCTGGGAACAAACGCAACCTTGAATTAAATAACAGGACCTTCTGGCCAACGTATAGAATTTTCTTACTAATGTTCTTGTCGTGCCATTTCTTGGTCCTTTCTTTGTACAGCTTTGCGTTTTCATAAGCTAAGTGCCTCCACTCCAGGAGTTCATTTAGTTGAAGCTTTCTGGCTTCTCCGCTTGCCTCCTTGTCTAAATTGAGCTTCTTCATGGCCCAGATGGCCTTGTGTTCCAGCTCAAGTGGGAGATGGCATGCTTTACCAAACACCAACGCATAGGGTGACATGCCTATCGGTGTTTTGAATGCCGTTCTGTAGGCCCATAGAGCTTCATCTAATCTCTCTGTCCAATCTTTCCTTGATGTGCTCACGACCTTTTCCAGTATGGACTTGATCTCCCTGTTTGTTATTTCAGCTTGGCCGTTTGTCTGTGGGTGATAGGCAGTTGCTACCCTGTGCGAGACATTAAACTTAGTCAGTAAATTAGTGATTATGCGATTTATAAAATGCGTACCTTCATCACTAATTATCGCCCTTGGTGTCCCAAATCTAGAGAAGATTTGTTTCTTTAAGAACTTGGACACTGTGTTTGCGTCATTCCTTGCACAGGCTGCTGCTTCTACCCACTTTGATACGTAGTCAACCGCTACTAAATGTATTGATTGCCGCAAGAAGGAGGGAATGGTCCTATGAAGTCGATTCCCCATACGTCGAACAACTCAACTTCTAACATTGAATTCAGAGGCATCTCATTCCGGTTGGAAATGTTGCCTGTTCTTTGACAACGATCGCAAGCTACCGCATATGCCCTTGCGTCTTTAAATAATGTGGGCCAGAAATACCCACTTTGCAGCACCTTTGCAGCTGTTCTCTACCCTCCAAAGTGTCCTCCGTAAGGTGCTTCATGACAGCTTCTCAGAATGCTATGCGTTTCATATCCTGGAACGCATCGACGTAGTATGTGGTTAGGGCCAAGTCTGTATAGATATGGCTCATCCCAACAGTAGAACTTACTTTTATATTGGAGCTTTTTCTTTTGTTGAGCGTTCAGTTCTTCAGGCCATTGGTTGCAAACCAGATAGTTGACTATGTCTGCGTACCATGGTTCCTAACTCTCTGCGTTCATTACATGCTCGTTTGGGAATCGTTCCTCTATATCACTCCAACTCTCCTAGACCTCTTTATTTTCCAACCGAGATAGGTAGTCCGCAACCTGATTCTCGGTTCCCTTTCTATCTTTAATCTCCAAATCGAATTCTTGCAACAGTAGGACCCAATGGATAAGTCTAGGCTTTGCGTCCTTTTTTGCCATCAAATACTTGATCGCAGAATGATCACTATAGATTGTCACCTTTGACCCTATCAAGTATGCTCTAAATTTGTCAACCGCAAAGACTATGGCTAACATTTCCTTCTCAGTAGTAGTGTAGTTCTCCTGAGATGAATTCAGTGTTTTACTAGCATAATAGATCGGGTGCATAATTTTCTCTTTTCTCTGCCCCAGTACTGCTCCCACCGCATGGTTACTTGCGTCACACATTAATTCAAACGGGAGAGACCAGTCAGGTGCAACTAAAATAGGTGCTGAAATCAGAGCTTGCCTTAGAGACTCAAATGCGTTTAAGCATTTACCGTCGAAATTGAATTCCCTGTTGACTTCCAGGAACTCGCTCAGTGGTTTTGCTACTTGCGAGAATCCCTTAATGAATCTTCTATAGAAGCCCGCATGGCCTAGGAAACTTCGCAAAGTCTTAACATTTGTGGGGGCTGGGAGTTTTGCTATTGCATCTATCTTTGCCTGATCCACTTCCAATCCGACCTTTGAGATTTTATGCCCCAACACAATACCCTCAGTAACCATAAAATGACATTTTTCCCAGTTGAGGACTAGATTTGTGTCTTCGCATCGTTTTAGCACTCGTTCTAGATTGGTCAAGCATTCATCATATGATTTCCCAAATACTGAGAAGTCGTCCATAAACACCTCTACTGACTGTTCCAAATAGTCAGAGAATATTGCCATCATGCACCTTTGGAACGTCCCCTGTGCGTTACATAGCCCGAATGGCATGCGTCTGAATGCGAAGGTGCCATATGGACATGTGAACGTTGTCTTCTCTTGATCTTCCGGAGCTATCATGATCTGGTTATAACCGGAATATCCGTCTAGGAAGCAGAAAAATTCATTACCTGCCAGCCTATCTAGCATCTGGTCGATGAATGGCAGTGAAAAGTGGTCCTTCTTTGTTGCCGCATTCAGCTTGCGATAGTCCATACAGATGCGCCAGCCAGTGACCGTTCTTGTTGGTATTAGTTCATTCTTGCTATTCATGATCACTGTCATCCCCTCTTTCTTTGGTACACACTGAATTGGGCTCACCCAGCTGCTGTCGGAGATTGGATAAATGACCCATGCATCGAGCAATTTGATGATCTCTTTCTTCACAACCTCCTTCATTGCGGGGTTGAGCTTGCGCTGCCTCTCAACTGAACCATCCTTACCCTCTTCCAACCGAATTTTGTGTATGCAGTACGAAGGGCTTATTCCTCTGATATCCGCTAAGGTCCATCCTATGGCTTTGATATGGTTTTTCAGGATATCCAGCAAAGCCTTCTCACATTCTGTCGTCAACGCAGAGGATATGATGACCGGTAGCGTGCTCTCACTTCCCCCAAATATGCATACTTTAAATGCTTTGGCAGTGTCTTAAGCTCAAGGGTTGGTGGTTCTTCTAAGGACGGCTTTGTTTTCTCCGTTGTTCTGTTGCCTAAGTCCAAGTGTTCAAAACTTGCGTTGGAGATTATATTTATTTCCGCCTTTCTTCCTTCATCCAGTTTATCCAGCAGTGTTTCGTTTTCCGCACATGCGTTGATGCTGCTTGCCTTTTCTTCAGTTATCTCTTCGATCATCTGGCAAGAATGAAAATCATCAGGATACTTCAATGCATTAAAAACATTAAATTTTACCTGCTGGTCATCCACTCGAATAGTTAACTCCCCTTCCTGGACGTCAATCAGGGCGCGCCAGTAGCTAAGAAAGGTCTTCCCAAGATGATGGGCACCTCTCTGTCAGCTTCATAATCCAGAATTATGAAGTCGGCGGGGAAGATGAATTTATCCAACTTCACAAGAACATCCTCAATTTTCCCCTCTGGATGCTTAATGGAACGGTCAGCGAGCTGAAGTGTGACTGTAGTTGGCCGTGCTTCCCCTATACCCAACTTCCTGAATATAGACAGTGGCATTAAATTTAATACTGGCCCCTAAGTCGCATAGTGCCTGACCTACGTCCATTCCTCCTATAGAACAGGGCAATGTGAAACTCCCTGGATCTTTCATTTTAGCGGGTATATTGCGTTCCGCCTGACCTCAGCTTGAGGAGCTTGAGGTTGATTGTTTTGAGCATCCATGGTCTCTTCAGTAGACTGATTGCTCCTTCTTTGCTTATTCTGTCTTATCCTTCTTCTGAAGGTCCTCTCAATCTCAGGGTCAATATCAAATGTCGGGTTATCCCCTTCACTCATATACTGTTAGAAGCCTCTGACAGAAGAGAAGCTTGCTATACTCCATCGATTTAGGAATTCTGCAACACAATAATCCAAAGAAAATAATTAAATCAATGAATAATCCCCGGCAACGGCGCAAAAAACTTGTTGTGAAAATATTGTATTGTAAATTAGCCTAACACAAAGTGTTAAAGTATGTGGCTATGCGTTCAACATGTCAAGTTTTGATCATGCGATGTGTTCTATTATTATGCGTTGGTCTTGTCAAGTTTTTCTATTCTTTTCCCCAAGTAAAAGTAAAGTAATAGGTATTCTCGGTGAGTCCGAGGTCGAACACAGGGATTATATTGATTTAGTTTTAATTGGATTGCATGCGTTACAGACGTAACCAACAATTGTTTGAAATCGTATTTTTAATCTAAAGAAAGCAGATGTTTGTACACTAGACTAACAGTTGTGGAATATGGAAAGCATGCGACACAGCAAGTTCAGCTAAGATGTGTGTGAATGGATAAAGAAAAGGGTTCCGGTTGATTAACATCTAACATCGGAAACGCACAGTAATACTCTATTCATACTTGCGACTCTTCTCCCGGTTGTCAGCCGCTATGTGTTATATGTCTATAATGCATAGGAGAGTGTTAAGAACCAAGGTTGTCCCCGTAGACAGGTAACACTACTTGGCCCTTGTCAATTGAGTTCCACAATCACTTACCCTCTCGAGCAGTCTGATTATTACTACTTATATCGATTTGTCAGATGGATATAAGCATCGGTTTAAGCTCGCAATTGACAAGTTAGAATAGTTACACTGTGGTCCCTAGTTAGATCCTAACGCAACCCTAGACCCTTGAGTGATTAGTTACTCATGGCTTGAAAGTATAAAGTGGACAGATGAGAAAAGTAAATAGACATGGAAGATAATTGTATTGATGAAAAGGATACAACTTTAGATAAGCTCAATTCCTTGTTACAAATCTAAACTCAAGAAGAAAACTAAGCAAGAAAGAAAGGAAGGCGTCAATGTCTTGAGTCGCCCGGATGGAAGCGTGATGATCTGCTATGAAGTGGTGCGGCGGAAAGGAAGACTCTTCTCTCTCGAGCTATTTGTCTCCGGTTGAAGTCTGAGAGAACTCTGCTGTCACTTATGGAGTCCTTCCGAGAATCAACAACGTCCTTTTATAGATGATGAAATCGCAGTTAATGGCAGATCTGCTTGATTGGTGGCGAGATTGACACTGCGTCCATCTCGCCTGATTGCGTGATTCTCGGGCCAATTAAGATCCACCACTTAAGCCGCAAATCATGTCTGCCAATCATCCGTCAATCTCTCAAGATTCCGATCTGATTCGCAGCGCCTTGCCGTAACGGTTGTCTATGCGTCCATGCATAGTTTGGTTGATGTCAACGCAACATAGGTTGCTAACGCATAGTTATGCGTTGGGCTGTTGTTAACGCATCGTCTGGTTCCTGCGTTAAAGGGTCATCAATGCATCGCTTGCATTCCTGCGTGAAAACATGCGTTTTAGGCTTAACAAGTGGTAAAATCAATATCTTCATCAAAATTCAAGAGTATAACGCAAAGGAAGATTTATTAATGGAATTTATCATCAACTACCGCATGCTTCTCTTATTTAAACTCTATTTATCTATGAAAAAGGCTATAATAACTTGTATTTCTACAAGTTATCAACTGCGTTAGGCGCATGGACAATTCCAGAACCTTCTAAGACAGTCGGACATCCTTGTAAACAACTAAAAGGCCCTCTATAGATCTAGATAGTTCTATTATGGGCCTAAGTCGGTGGAGTCTAGACTTGTACATAGGATTGCCGCCCTTGTACATATAAGAAGAATCTAGAACCCTCTTGACCGACATAGTGAGTCGGTCATCATAGTTAAGTCGGCAAGTCCCCTCTATAAATATGAGGAGGGGCCCCATTTGTAATGCATAGAGAAGAGAGTCAGTAATACAAGCCAACTTTCAAAGCTTGTGTGTCCTCTCATCGGTTGGTGAAACTCCCTTTCTGAAGCTCTTATTCACTCAAACTCTCAAGTCCTCCTTGTTAATCCACTTCCCTTGCCAATCTCACTCGATCGTTCTAGGGAGGAATCGATCCTTAAAATTCAAATAGGCTTACTTGGTTGTCTCCCTAACACCAAGTGCCGCACGAAGGTCATAGGAAAATTGTGACCCCGTGACATAAAGCTTGGAAAAATCAGAGTAGAAGAGGAGTGAGGGCTGCCGTGGTGGAATTCAAATTAAAGTTGATGAAAATTGGAGAAAACTTGAGCATTTGATCAACTGGAAGCTTGCTTGAATTTTTGTTTGGGCATATATGGGCATATAACAGAGAGTAAATCTCCACAAAGGTATGGATTACCTTAGTAACTAGATGCATCATTGAAGGTTGATTGAATTTTGTATGATTTAATATTAATTGATTCATATGAAAATTTCCTAATTCAATTTGTGGAAATGTGAAACATCTAGGGGTGATTTGAGTTTGTATATTTTATCTTGCAAAAAGAAAAAAAAAATTCAAACAATTTGCTCATTGCTGCGTCCTTGAAATCTTTTTTAATGTTCTTTCGTCAGTGGTAGGCATACAAACCATGGAACGTTGGTAAACAGAATTCGTCGCCCTAATGAATACTCGTACTCACAAAAACCGTAGTAGTGGTAAGACTGGGTCGAACATAGGAATCACTTGAGTTTTCCAATCGAACAACTAATAGTCTTTAGGTAATTGAAGGGGTTAATTTTCAAATTGTTTGATTGCAATAGAATTAAATAGCATAAAAATAAACGCAACAAGTAAAATTGATTCGATATATTAAGAAAGCCTAACTTGGATTAACGCGAAATTCCCTTATTCAAGTACTCGATCATCGAATTCTCATTACTCTAATTTAATATTTGTTTACACTTGACCGAATTAATTAGAAAAACTAACTAATCGTCCCAAAGGTCTAATTAGTTCAAATCAAATTGATGATAGACATGCGAATTCAAAATTGTCTTAATTGCATTAAGATCTAGGGCAACGTCAAGTTGACTACCTAATTTTCAAGCACCTGACTGAATATTCCTTCGCTTCAATCCTTGGTTGGTTAGAACATTACTCCTCGTTATAGAATTGCAACCTAACCTAACCTATTGCTTTCTAGAGATCAGTACAAGATTAAATGTCACGTATCAAGCATTAATCTAAAGTAATCATTGTACAATTCACACGCGTCTGATAATACGACAATAAACCAATAAAGATTAGAATTAAATCTAACAAATACAAGCAAATTGAAGTTCAAATTCTCACAAGGTACTTGAAAAAGAGGAAAAACCCTAGAAACCCAAGCTAGAAACGGTTACCTTAGCCCATGAATGACATGCCGATAAATGGGATAGAGTTCCGGTACAAGAACAAACCCAAAAAATAGAGAAAGCATAGAGAAATCATCTGAAGTTTGGCTAGAATTGGACCTTTTAAACCTAAAACACAGATTTTCATTTCATAACTAGGTTGGAGCGTCGTGGTGTTGTTGCGAAATTTTCCATGACATGTCTTTAGAGTGCCACGACGCTACGTGTTTTGCATGAAAACCTCCTATTTTGTGAACAACATTGAGCACGTTGCTACAGGGCGCAATGATGCTATACCTATAGGGGCATTTTCATCATTTTGGCCTTCTCTTTCCCGATTGATGCAATTATATGCTCTATTTTGGCCCATTTTAGCTACTTTTGCCGCTTAGGTGCTTAAAACTATAAAATAACCAAATAAACGCATAAAATATAGGAACAATCTTGAATTAGGTAGAGTAAGATAACACCATTGCAGTGCTATCAAACACCCTAATTTAATTCTTGATCGTCCTCGACCAAGGTAGAATAAAACACATAGTCACACAAAAGGCATGCTTACTCAATTATGCAGGGTTCGTTACTTAGTCTAAATAGTCTCCTATATTTTACTTACAATCAACGAAGGAGTCAACTAATAATCAATCATTAAAGCACAATTTAAAATTGATTCTAAATCGGTCCATGTAAGAGTGAGTTCAAAACCCTTCTAATTAAGTCCTAGGACCCTGGAATTGTTTTAAATGGCTATCAATTCGTTTTTCCCTATATTGGCTCATGCACAAATCATCAAGTGCAAAAAAAAAAAAAAAAAAAAAAAATCAAAGCAGTAATATGTCAACTAAGGTGCTTGAAATTAAACTAATAAGGCCCTAAACTTGCATTAGCTTTCATACATCATTGCAGGGAACTATACTCACTCTTTTCTTGTGAGTGTCCTAACTAATCACAGCAAATGTAGCTCTTTCTACCTTTAGTCATGCATACCATTACAAGTTCATTTTTATTTTTCCTTTCTTGATATTTCCTTTTCAGCACAACATTTTATTTGTAGATTTTTTTTAGTAGACACAAATCAATTTTCTCATCCTCAACATTACATTACAACCTATATCATGCAAGACATTGCCTAATCTGTGGGGCTGAATGGTGTAAAAATCTGTTTTTTTTTTTTTTTTTTTTTTTTTTTTTTTTTTTTTTTAAAAAAAAAAAAAAAAGAGGACTAAAAATCACAATTACTCGAAGAAAACATTACTTCATGCAAGTAAATAACAATGGAGTGCATCATAGACTAGTCATAACGAACCAACCAAAGTGTGAGAAAAGAAGCAAATCAGCACACAATTAGCCCGAGCTCAGATGCTTAAGGGCTCTGATAACTTGTAGAAATACAAGTTATGACAGCCTTTTTCTTAGATAAATAGAGATTAAATAGAGAAGCATGCGGTAAGTTATGTTAATTTTTATTAAGAAATCTTTCTTTACGTTATACTAATGTATTTTTATGAAGATAAATGATTTTACCACTTTTTGAGCCTAAAACGCATATTTTGACACAAGAATGCAAGCGATGCATTGATGTCTTCTTAACGTAGGAACTAAACGATGCGTTAACAACAACTCAACGCATAACTACGCGTTAGCAACCTACGCCGCGTTGACATCAGCCAAACTATTCATGGACGCATAGACGACCATTAATGTAAGGCGCTAAGAATCAAATCAGAATCTTGAGAGATTGACGGATGATTGACGAACATGATTTGTGGCTAAAGTGGTGGATCTTAATTGACCCGAGAATCACGCAATCAGGCGAGATGGACGCATAGTATCAATCTCGCCGCCAATCAAGCAGATTTGCCATTAATTGCGAACGCATCATCTATAAAAGGGCAGCTTTGCGAGATGAGAAAGGGTTGTTGATTCTCGGAAGAACTCCATAAGTGACAGCAGAGTTCTCTCAGACTTCAGCCGGAGACGAATAGCTCGAGAGAAAAGAGTCTTCCCTCCGCCGGACCACTTCGCAGCAGAACCTCACGCTTCCATCCGGGCAACTCAAGACATTGACGCCTTCCCTGCTTTCTTACTTATTATTCTATCTTAATTTTAGATTTGTATCAAGACATTGAACTCATCGAAAATTGTATCTCATTTCATCAATAGAATTATCTTCCATGTCTACTCACTTCTATAAACTTTCCGCTTTTTACTTTCAAACCATGAGTAGCTAATCACTCAAGGGTCTAGGGTTGCGTTAGCATCTAACTAGGAACCACAGTGTAACTCTTTTATCTTGTCAATTGCGAGCTTAATCCGATGCTTATGTCCATCTGAAAAATCAATATAAGTAGTAATAATCAGACTGCTCGAGAGGGTAAGTGATTGTGGAACTCAATTGACAAGGGCCAAGTAGTGTTACCTGTCTATGTGGATAACCTTGGTTCTTAACACTCTCCTATGCGTTATAGACATATAACGCATAGCGGCTGACAACCGGGAGAAGAGTCGCAAGTATGAATAGAATACTACTATGCGCTTCCGACGTTAGATGTTAATTAACCCGAACCCTTCCTTTATCCATTCATTCACATCTTTAGTTGAATTTGCTGTGTCGAGTGCTTTCCATCTTTCACACTTTTAGTCTAGTGTATAAACAATTGCTTTCTTTAGATTAAAAACAACTCTCAACTATTTCTTGGTTACTACTGCAACGCATGAAATCCAACTAAATACTGAATTAATATAATCCCTGTGTTCGATCTCGGACTCACCGAGAAAACCTACTCCCTTGCTTATACTTGGGTAAAGGATAGGAAAACTTGACAAGATTACCAACGCATAATAGGAAGACGCATAGCATGTTCAAAGCATGATATGTTGAATGCATAACCACATCATTGAGCACTTTGCGTTAGGACAATTTACACATACAATTACATCGCAACAGGCTCCAACTAAAACAGTTTAAACTAGCTTAAAGTAGTTTTTCAAGCACACATATTTACTCATTTTACTCTTCTTAGGAAATTTCGAGGTCAAGGTATCATATGAAATTCTTTTACTAAGGAAAAGTGACCATATTGTCAAAGTATGCACTTTTTTGACATTAATCAATATCAGTGTTATTTATGTATATGTGATTATATATCATTGATATTAGTAATCGAATGACTTAGGTAACTTAGTGATATTAGTGTATTAGTGATATTGGTAATAGAAAACTTTGGTAGATATAAGTGATATCTGTCACACCCTGCCCTGAGCCACCCCTCTGTAGCTCAAGATGGGGTGTGAGGACAGCAGATGCCGACCCTCATGCGATGTCAGCTATCGAAACCTTACCTTTTTCTCAAGCTAAACACATAAAATTCAGATAGATAGTATAAACCTAATAACTTGTAGAAATACAAGTTATTATAGCCTTTTTCATATATAAATAGAGTTTAAATAAGAGAAGCATGCAGTAGTTAATGATAAATTCCATTAATAAATCTTCCTTTGCGTTATACTCTTGAATTTTGATGAAGATATTTATTTTACCACTTGTTAAGCCTAAAACGCATGTTTTCACGCAGGAATGCAAGCAATACGTTGATGACTTCTTAACGCAGGATGATACGTTAGCAATTTGTTCTTCATGGACGCATGATCTGAACGGAACGCAAACTACCTGACAACGTGTTAACAACACTTTAACGCATGACTACGCGTTAGCAACTTACGCTGCGTTGACATCAATCAAACTATGCATGGACGCATAGACAACCGTTACGACAAGGCGCTGAGGATCAGATCGGAATCTTAACAGATTGACAGACATGATTTGCGGCTCAAGTGGTGGATCTTAATTGGCCCGAGAATCATGCAATCAGGCGAGATGGACGCAATGTCAATCTCGCCACCAATCATGCAGATCTGACATTAACTGCGATTTCATCATCTATAAAAGGGCAGCTCTGCGAGAGGAGAAAGGTTGTTGATTCTCGGAAGGACTCCATAAGTGACAGTAGAGTTCTCTCAGACTTCAACCGGAGACAAATAGCTCGAGAGTGAAGAGTTTTCCTTTCCGCCGCACCACTTCACAGCAAATCATCACGCTTCCACCCGGGCGACTCAAGACATTGACGCCTTGCCTTGCTTTCTTTCTTACTTTTCTTACTTGAATTTTAGATTTGTATCAAGAAATTGACTTATCAAAATTTGTATCTCATTTTCATCAATACAATTATCTTCCATGTCTATTCACTCTTCTCATTTGTTCACTTTATATTTTCAAGCCATGAGTAACTAATCACTCGGGGGTCTAGGGTTGCGTTAGCATCTGACTAGGGACCGCAGTGTAACTATTCTAACTTGTCACTTGCGAGCTTAATCCGATGCTTATATCCATCTGACAAATCGATATAAGTAGTAATAATCAGACTGCTCGAGAGGGTAAGTGATTGTGGAACTCAATTGACAAGGGCCAAGTAGTTTTACCTGTCTACGGGGACAACCTTGGTTCTTAACACTCTCCTATGCGTTATAGACATATAACGCATAGCGGCTGACAACCGGGAGAAGAGTCGCTAGTATGAATAGGGTACTACTGTGCGTTTCCGATGTTAGATGTTAACCAACCCGAACCCTTTTCTTTATCCATTCACACACATCTTAGCTGAACTTGCTGTGTCGCATGCTTTCCATATTCCACAACTGTTAGTCTAGTGTACAAACATCTGCTTTCCCTTAGATTAGAAACACCAATTTCTCAAAATTATTGGTTACCTCTGTAACGCATACAATCCAATTAAAACTAAATCAATATAATCCCTGTGTTCGACCTCGGACTCACCGAGAACACCTATTACTTTACTTATACTTGGGTAGAGGAATAGGAAAACTTGACAAAACCAACGCATAATAATAGAACGCATTGCATGATCAACGCATGCCATGTTAAACGCATAACCATATACTTTAGTACCTTGCGTTAGGTTAATTCACACAATAATATTTCCACAACAAGTTTTTGACGCCGTTGCCGGGGAATTTATTCACTGATTTAATCATTTTATTTGGATTATTGTGTTGCAGAATTCCTCAGTTGACGGAGTATAGCAAGCTTCTCTTCTGTCAGAGGCTTCTTGTAGTATATGAGTGAACAGGATAACCCGACATTTGATATTGACCCTAAGATTGAGAGGAACTTTAGAAGAAGGATAAGACAGAATAAGCAAAGAAGGAGCAATCAGTCTACTGAAGAGGCCATGGATGCTCACAACAATCAACCTCAAGCTCCTCAAGCTGAGGTCAGGCAGAACGCAAATGCGCAAGAGCACGCAAATTATGATACAAATCCGATCCTCTTGGCGCATGATAGAAATCGCCTGATGAGGGAGTATGCGTCGCCTAATTTATATAATTTCGCACCGGGAATTCTACAACCAACCTTCGAGGGTAATGGAAGGTTCGAAATGAAGCCAGTAATGTTGCAAATGCTGCAAGCCGCAGGGCAGTTTGGGGGTGCAACGGGTGAAGATCCACATGCACACCTGAAAAGTTTCTTGGAAATCTGTAGTGCATTTCCGATGGCTGGCGTACCGCAAGATAGCATCAGACTGACTCTATTCCCATTTTCTCTCAGAGATGAGGCAAGACAGTGGGCGTACTCATTTGAACCTGGTGAGATTACAACGTGGGACAAAATGGTTGAAAAATTAATGCAGAAATACTTTCCTCCGACGGTAAGTGCAAAGAGGCGACGAGACATTGTCACCTTCGAGCAAAAGGATTCGGAGACGCTTAGTGAGGCATGGGCCCGGTTTAAAAGGCTGGTAAGAAATTGTCCCCATAACGGTATCCCTGATTGTGTACAGATGGAGATTTTCTATGGAGGACTGAACAAAACATCACAATCAGTGGCGGACGCCTCTGCAGCAGGAGGTTTGATGGACAAAACTTACACGCAAGCTAAAGAGATCCTCGAAAGAATTTCGAGGAATACTGATGAATGGGTGGATGATGGATATGGATCCGGGTATATGGATAAAAGACAATCTCAAGCTGGAATGATTGAAACGGATGCGACTAGTAACCTTTCAGCTCAGATCGCCAACATGACATCCTTGCTGCAAACCATTGCGGTTAACAACCAAGGTGGAACCGTTGCATTAATGGACACAATGAACATGGTAAATGCAACAACGTCTGTAAGCTGTGTGCAATGCGGTGAGAGCCACTTGTATGATATGTGTCCCTACAACCCACAGTCTGTTTGTTATGTTCAGAACAACCCGTACTCCAAGACTTATAATCCGGGTTGGAGGAACCATCCTAACTTTGGATGGGGAGGAAACCAATCACAGATGCAGGGTGTTGGATAACAAGCGCAGAGAAATAATAATCCCGTGTATAACCAAGGTGTTCAAGGGCATCAAGCGCAAAGAAATCAGTCAGCAAATTCATCATCATCATCCTTGGAAGCACTTATGCGTCAAATGATTACTCAAAATGAAGAAACGCGTAAGTCGCTTGAAGCGATGCTCCAAAATCAGATGGGAGAAATAAAAAGCCATGCCATTGGAATTAGAAATCTGGAACTACAAGTGGGGCAAATGGCAAGTGAGCGAAATACCAGACCCCAAGGAGCATTACCTAGTAATACCGAAGCCCCACGAGGTAACGGTAAGGAACAATGTCAAGCTGTGACATTGAGGAGTGGGAAAGTTCTTCCCACTGAACCGCAAGAACAGAGGATCCAAGGAAATCTGCAACCTCAAATCACTCCACTACCAACTCCCGCAACATCTATCCATGAACGACAATCTTCATCCACAACCACGACCGTTAGAGAACAAGAAAATGGAAAGGGGAGAGAAAAAGCAACGCAGGCAAACCTTGCGTCGGTATCTCAGAATACCAATCCCCTTATGCGTTCGCCCTTTCCTCAACGCCTAAAGAAGAAGAATGACGAGGGTCAATTCAGAAAATTCCTGGACGTTCTTAAACAACTTCACATCAACATTCCGTTGGTGGAAGCTCTGGAACAAATGCCAAGCTATGTCAAATTTCTGAAAGACATATTATCTAAGAAAAGGAGGCTCGGAGAGTTTGAGACAGTCGCATTGACGCGGGAATGCAGCGCATTGTTTAAAAGCAATATCCCCGCTAAAATGAAAGATCCAGGGAGTTTCACATTGCCCTGTTCTATAGGAGGAATGGACGTCGGTCAGGCACTATGCGACTTAGGGGCCAGCATCAATTTAATGCCACTATCTATATTCAAGAAGTTGGGTATAGGGGAAGCACGACCAACCACAGTCACACTTCAGCTTGCTGACCATTCCATTAAACATCCAGAAGGGAAAATCGAGGATGTTCTTGTAAAGGTGGACAAATTTATCTTCCCGGCTGACTTCATAATTTTGGATTATGAAGCTGACAGAGAGGTGCCTATCATCTTGGGAAGACCTTTCTTAGCTACTGTACGCGCCCTGATTGACGTCCAGGAAGGGGAGTTACCTATTCGAGTGGATGACCAGCAGGTAAAATTTAATGTTTTTAATGCGTTGAAGTATCCTGATGATTTTCATTCTTGCCAGATGATCGAAGAGATAACTGAAGAAAAGGCAAGCATCATCGACGCATGTGCGGAAAATGAAATACTGCTGGATGAACTGGATGAAGATAGAGAGGCGGAAATAAATATAATCTCCAACGCAAACTTTGAACGCTTGGACTTAGGCAACAAAACAACGGAAAAAAAAAGCCGTCCTTAGAAGAGCCACCAACCCTTGAGCTTAAGACACTGCCAACCATCTGAAGTATGCATATCTGGGGGAAGAAAGCACGCTACCGGTCATCATATCCTCTGCGTTGACGACAGAATGTGAAAAGGCTTTGCTGGATATCCTGAAAAACCATATCAAAGCCATAGGATGGACCTTAGCGGATATTAGAGGAATAAGCCCTTCATACTGCATGCACAAAATTAGGTTGGAAGAGGGTAAGGATGGCTCAGTTGAGAGGCAACGCAGGCTCAACCCCGCAATGAAGGAGGTTGTGAAGAAAGAGATCATCAAATGGCTCGACGCAGGGGTCATTTATCCAATCTCCGACAACAGCTGGGTGAGCCCAGTTCAGTGTGTACCAAAGAAAGAGGGAATGACAGTGATCATGAACAGCAAGAATGAGCTGATACCAACAAGAACGGTCACTGGTTGGCGCATCTGTATGGACTACCGCAAGCTGAATGCGGCAACAAAGAAGGATCACTTTCCACTGCCATTCATCGACCAGATGCTAGATAGGCTGGCAGGTAATGAATTTTTCTGCTTCCTGGACGGATATTCCGGCTATAACCAGATCATGATAGCTCCGGAAGATCAAGAGAAGACGATGTTCACATGTCTGTATGGGACCTTTGCGTTTAGACGCATGCCATTCGGGCTATGTAACGCACCAGGGACGTTCCAAAGATGTATGATGGCAATATTCTCTGACTATTTGGAACAGTCCGTAGAGGTGTTTATGGACGACTTCTCAGTATTTGGGAAATCTTATGATGAATGCTTGACCAACCTAGAACGAGTGCTCAAACGATGCGAAGACACAAATCTAGTCCTCAACTGGGAAAAATGCCATTTTATGGTGACTGAGGGTATTGTGTTGGGGCATAAAATCTCAAAGGTTGGATTGGAAGTGGATCAGGCAAAGATAGATGAGATAGCAAAACTCCCAGCCCCCACAAATGTTAAGACTTTGCGAAGTTTCCTAGGCCATGTGGGCTTATATAGAAGATTCATTAAGGGATTCTCGCAAGTAGCAAAACCACTGAGCGAATTGCTAGAAGTCAACAGGGAATTCAATCTCGACGGTAAATGCTTAAACGCATTTGAGTCTCTAAGGCAAGCTCTGATTTCAGCACCTATTTTAGTTGCACCGGACTGGTCTCTCCTGTTTGAACTAATGTGCGACGCAAGTAACCATGCGGTGGGAGCAGTATTGGGGCAGAGAAAAGAGAAAATTATGCACCCCATCTATTATGCTAGTAAAACACTGAATTCATCTCAGGAGAATTACACTACTACTGAGAAGGAAATGTTAGCCATAGTCTTTGTGGTTGACAAATTTAGAGCATACTTGATAGGGTCAAAGGTGACCATCTATAGTGATCATTCTACGATCTAGTATTTGATGGCGAAAAAGGACGCAAAGCCTAGACTTATCCGTTGGGTCCTGCTGTTGCAAGAATTCGATTTGGAGATTAAAGACAGAAAGGGAACCGAGAATCAGGTTGTGGACCACCTATCTCGGTTGGAAAATAAAGAGGTCCAGGAGAGTTGGAGTGATATAGAGGAACGATTCCCAGACGAGCATGTAATGAACGCAGAGAGTCAGGAACCGTGGTACGCAGACATAGTCAACTATCTGGTTTGTAACCAATGGCCTGAAGAATTTAACGCTCAACAAAGGAAAAAGCTCCAACATGAAAGTAAGTTCTACTGCTGGGATGAGCCATATCTATACAGACTTGGCCCTGACCACATACTGCGTCGATGCGTTCCAGAATATGAAATGCATAGCATCCTGAAAAGTTGTCATGAAGCACCTTACGAAGGACACTTTGGAGGGCAGAGAACAGCTGCAAAGGTGTTGCAAAGTGGGTATTTCTGGCCCACATTATTTAAAGACGCAAGGGCATATGCGGTAGCTTGCGATCGTTGTCAGAGAACAGGCAACATTTCCAACCGGAATGAGATGCCTCTGAATTCAATGCTAGAAGTTGAGTTGTTCGACGTATGGGGAATCGACTTCATGGGACCATTCCCTCCTTCTTGCGGCAATCAATATATCTTAGTAGCGGTCGACTACGTATCCAAGTGGGTAGAAGCAGCAGCCTGTGCAAAGAATGCGCAAACGCAGTGTCCAAGTTCTTAAAGAAACAAATCTTCTCTCGATTTGGGACACCAAGGGCAATAGTTAGTGATGAAGGTACGCATTTTATAAATCGCATAATCACTAATTTACTGACTAAGTTTAATGTCTCGCACAAGGTAGCAACTGCCTATCACCCGCAGACAAACGGCCAAGCTGAAATAATAAACAGGGAGATCAAATCCATACTGGAAAAGGTCGTGAGCACATCAAGGAAAGATTGGACAGAGAGATTAGATGAAGCTTTATGGGCCTACAGAACGGCATTCAAAACACCGATAGGCATGTCACCCTATGCGTTGGTGTTTGGTAAAGCATGCCATCTCCCACTTGAGCTGGAGCACAAGGCCATCTGGGCCATGAAGAAGCTCAATTTAGACCAGGAGGCAAGCGGAGAAGCCAGAAAGCTTCAACTAAACGAACTTCTGGAGTGGAGACATTCAGCTTATGAAAACGCAAAGATGTACAAAGAAAGGACCAAGAAATGGCATGACAAGAATACTAGTAAGAAAACTCTATACGTCGGTCAGAAGGTCCTGTTATTTAACTCAAGGTTGCGTTTGTTTCCAAGTAAGCTAAAGTCTCGATGATCGGGTCCATTCATAATCAAGGAAGTGTTCCCGCATGGTGCGGTCATGCTGACAAATGAAAATGGAACCACCTCCTTCAAGGTCAATGGACAAAGGGTTAAGCCTGATGGAATAATGAGCATGCAGCAGAAGTTAATTTGATCAATTTTCACTCTAAGATGCTCAATTTAGAGGATTAAACATGCAATTAAGAAGAAAAACCAAAGTTTCAAGAACACTTACCCTTGAAGCTCCAAATTCTCCTTCAATTCTTGATGAATTTCAGCACCACTTGGTTGTAGACCACCACAAGAGTCTTCTCTACTATTCTCTAGGCTTAGATTGGATGGTGGGATCCAAATTTGTGGTGAATTTGAGAAAGAATGAAGGTTGGGAAGAAGATGAACAATGGATGGAATTTTACAAAATTGACCCTTAATTTCACAAAATTCTTAACCATTTTTATGTCAAAATCATCTCTATTTATTAAAGAATAACATGCAATCCAATTGCATCAAAATTTGACAACACAAAATGGTTAATTTGTTGGTTAATTGTGAAGAAGACAACCAAGCTCCTAGCTTAGTTAGTGGGAAAATCCAATCTTCAAAAATCAATTTTAAAATCAATTTTCAATGAATTTCCAAAATTGAATTAAAATTGATTTTTAATTTCAAAAAGATAATTAAATAATTAAATAAAAATAATTAAATATTTAATTAATTAAATATTATTATTTTAATATTAAATAATAAAATAATATTATTTTTCCCACTTGTCCCGATTTTTCTAAAAAAAACCAGATATGAATCCCTATTCATATGATTAATATTTAAATTATATTTAAATATTATAATTAACTCTATTTGTACGTTTAATTCGTAATTAAACGCCGATATATCGTATATATCTAACTTTCATTCCTTAAGCCAAGATTTGAACGATTCAAACTTATTCACCACATTATCTAAAATTTTAGTCCATTTATGAGCTAGTAGAGGGACCTAATGGACCTACAGATCATGAGCTCCAACGATCTGAGATTAACTGGCCAAACTCTTTAACCTAGTTAACCAACATTCGTTAACTAACGGGACACTCCACTAAAGCCCGTAGTTGCACTCTCCTCACTGTAGATATATTTGTGTCCATTTGATATAACCGTCATCGATAAGTCAATCCTTCACAGGTTGTTCATAACTTCAGCTAGGTCAAATACCGATTTACCTCTGAGTTACATCTTTTCTCCTTAAGTACCATTGTCCCTCTAATGAACAATTAATTTAGGATCTAATTACTAAATCCATTCCCTCTCGGGCCAGTGAGAGGATGGGGCCCCTTGTTCAAGTCCTGGGAACAACACTTAAGAGAACAACCTTTCTTCTATCCCTAAGTTGGGTAGGAGTGAATTCCGTTTTGCAAATTCTATGTTCCCAACTATCTACCCAGTCTTATCCCTGAAATAGGAGGAATGTTGAGCAGCACTATTGAGCTTACTCTTACCTATGTAGATCATGGGATAATTCTGAATAAATAGGAGTTCATAGATAGCTCAAGATTCTGATCAAGTTATCTAGGTCATCGATAAGTGAAATTAATCAGTGTTAATCGTAAACGGTGTTAATACGTAACAGTAATTATTTCAGGGTCAGTCTTACACAATCTCATTATGTAGAATACCCCCGCTCACATGTCTCTACATGATCAAATCAGAATCACTTCATTTATGACACTTTACAATATTTGTAACAATCATGAAGCGGGTCGTATTCAATAGTGTCTCCAGGAAGAGGTACCCAACCTAATCCATGTACTATAGACTATTGAGGCTATTTACTCGAACTTGATCCTGTTTATGTCTCCACATAAAGTCCAAGTACTTATGATAGTAGCCAAGGGTTTGTAGTTTAATTGGATTTAGAGTTGATAAATAATTAATTCACTTGAATAACTTTATATGTACTAAAAATCACCTATTTACAAAAACTACGAGTTTTAGGACATACAACCCAACAAAGCCCTACTACAGTGGAGAGTTCGAAATTAACAAGACCTCCATTGACCTACGCGAGTGTAATGACTGAGCTTGTGTCGAAAGATCCCTGCGTTGCCGAATGCCTAGATTACCAGGGACTCTTTCTTTTACCTTTGCTTTATTTTATTTAAATTTGTTATAGTATTTAATTTCATGTTATTATATTGTGCTTTATTACTTTCATTTGTATTATTGTTTTTAGCATATATTGATTTTTTTTTTATTTATTCAGTTTATAGATGTAAATGAGATAAGCATGAAAGTAGGAGCCAAATTTGTGAATGATCTTTTATTCATGCATGCGTCCAACGCATAAAGTAAACTATGCGTCAATCAATAAACGATTTCTGTGTTTATCGAACTAAGGTTAGAGGAAAGGTAGAGCCGTACATATTTTGGAAAATGCATCACATTTAACTTACAACGCATAAATTGACCTGAGAACCAAGCGTTCATCAGTATGCGTTTATCATTAGTTTTCTGTGTTTTAGAAGAGCACTAGGAGAAACGCAGATGTCTTCTCAGACTACGCGTCTTCCCTAGAAAAACACTCAAGTGCCAAAAACACTCAAGTGCTCTGTGTGCGTCACAAAGCCGCCCATTACACGTGATGGGTGTGCGGCTTAAGGAAAGTTGCCTTGATCAGTGGGATTTTGATATCGCGTATCCGCATTAATTACCGACGGCTAAATTAAGCCTTTATAAGCGCGATCCGGTTTCCCATTTTCCATTTTCGAAACCTTTCTTCTCCCTTAAACCTCCGGCGATTTGTATTCTCGCTGAATTCTTATGTCTAACCAGACCAACCCAGAAAATCAAGAAAACTTCGCCGGAACCAGTTCCCCAAGACCATCTTCATCTCGATTTCCATTATTTTCTCCACCTCCATTTTACCCTTCCAGACCTGTGAGGCCTTTTGCTTCACTGGTTAGACCAAGAAATCCAAACCCACCGTTTATCCCTAACTTCTCCGCGTCTAGAATCAGGGCAACTGCCCAGCGACCACCCATCTACCCATTTTTTCGGCCATTCGCCAGAACCCCTACCTGTCCACCAGTAGTCGACGACTTCGACGACTGTGTGGAAGTCCTCAATATCCGACCCTTGAGCCGAATCGACCCAATCCCTACCTCAAAACCAAAAAGCCAGGTCAAGTCCTGCATTTGTCGGCCAAGGATGAAGAATATGAAGGAATTCTCTGCCGCAAACTACAATGTCGAAAGCCAGAGGGTAAGCGCAGAGAACTCCGAGGCTGAGCGACCTGTTCCTGGAACGGTGCGCGATGAAGCCAGTGCACTGCACGGTAGCAGTGAGATGCGTCGAAGGGAAGAGAGGGATGTTTTCGGCGACATCTTAGAAAGAATAGCTCAAGAGGAGCGGGAGGCAAAAGGTCAAGAGGAAGGGGAGGTAAACCAACCCTTGCCCCTATCCCATCCACCAAGCACTAGAGGGACGGAGGAGATGGGAAGAATAGAAGAAGAAGAGGTGGCTGTCACTATCGGGGAAGTGAACTCAGCAAAATCCTCAGACGAGTGGATAGCCCAGATTCTGAGCGGGCTGCAAGACCCAAGGGACACATCCGTCTCAGACGCACGAAGGGAATCACCCTCGCCGGTAAAGGAGGTCCAGATTCAGTTGAAGGAGACTCGGGAGGGTGAATACAGTGGGAGACATAAGGAGGGAGAGGCTGCCTACAGCAAGGAGGAAGTAGGCGAGCAAAGAGAAACGCAAGGGTCTGTCCCTGCGTCGATGAGTCCTGAGGAGATGACATTGGACTCCAATGAAGGACCGATAGGAAATGTTGTGATGGCCGCAGAAGCCAAGAGAAAAAGAGTCGAAGAAGAGTAGGAGGTACCCCTACTGAGGAAGAAACGAAGGGTATCACCGGAGATTGCCGAGGATGAAGAGCCGAAAAACACAGACCAAAGAGACAGACCTGAGTCTTCAGTTGCGGCCACATCCTTTGATCGGCTGGCAGAGAAAGAGAGGAAGAAGAGGGCCAAGTTGAGAAAGGAGCTTAGGGCCCTGAGAAAAGGAGTGGAGAAAATAGCCAAAGACGCATTGGCTAGAACAAAGGCGCGCAAGGAAGTGCGGCCACAAGAAGGCGGAGAGACGCAAGACCTTCCTGATCTTCGAATAGAAGCTGCCGCATTGGCATTTGTAGAGGAAATGGAAGAAGAAGAAAGAATAGAAAAAGCAGCCTAAGAGCTTGAAAGAGAGCTGCAAATTGAAGAAGATGCAGAGCTGGCTGCTCGATTAAACGCCCAGGAGGAAGGGGAGGGCAAGAAGAAAAAGAAGAAGAAGAGTAGGAAGGACGCATCGGGGAGGATGCGGGGGAAGAACAAGGTGTAAGCACCTTGGAGAAGAAGAAGAGGAAAGAAAAGAAGGTGGCCGAAGAACCAATCAAAATGGCCGAGAGCAAGAAGAGAACCGTAAATGCGATTCCAGCTAAGGCCAAGGGAAAAGAGAAAGTGGCTGATGCGTCGCCACAACAAAAGGAAGGAAAAGGGAGACGCAGAGCGTTCCCTGACCTGATGATCGAGGTGGGATTTTTCCCTGAAGACGCCCCAGTGCCGCCATACATCACCGAAATAATTGACCACCACGGCTGGAGAAACTTCTGTACCAGCACTCCTTGGGTCCAACCTGAAGTAGTCCGAGATTTCTATAACGGACGCATAGATGAGGAGGAAGACGTGGTGGTGGTGGATGAAATTGAAGTCCCATTCATCGCAAGGGAAATCAACGCAATATATGAGTTGAGGGACAACCCGGAGGCGGAAGGAAATAAGATCATAGAATCAACTCCAACGGAGTTATTGGAGAACGCACTCCGGGTAATGGCGAAGCCAAGGGCAAAGTGGGATGTTTCACCCACAGGTATAAAGACGCTTTCAGCAAGCAGCCTAACTCCAGTGGCAAACCTGTGGGTGTATTTGGTGAAGAAGCGGCTGATCCCGACAACGCATGACAAGACAGTGTCAAGGGATCGAGTGATGGCAGCATACTGCATTATGCGTCGCATCACCCTTGATGTTGGACGCATAATTGTGGCGCAGATAAGAGGGGTGTTCAGCAAGCCTAGGGGCCAACTCTTTTTCCCCTCTCTTATCTTGAATTTATACGCCAATGCTTCCATCGGAGGGTCAACGGAAGTGTTAGACGCAGACAAGATGATTGTAGTTAATGGCGTAATCGCCAACAAGACTCTGCGTCGGTTGATGAGAGGATCGCAATATCTGCCAGAGCCTACCAAGGCCACCAAAAGACCTCATCAACCCATTCCGCCTCCAAAGCCACAACCGCAGAAGAAGGGGAAGCCGTCCAAGTTGAAGGTCGTGGCAAGTCCTGATGCCACCATCCAACCTTCCCCAACCTCAAGCCCTTCACCCCCACTTCCAAAAACCAGAAGGGAACCAACTCCACCTCCACCTCCTCCTGAGACGCATCGCCTTAAACCACCTCCACCTCCTCAGAAAACGCATCGCCCCAAACATCTAAAACCCCGACCATCAACAAAACCCTCTGCCCCAATAAGAGTTGATGACTCACACTTAGAGGATTTTGGCGCGACTTTTATGCGTCCATCATCCCCTGCGTTTGACGAAACTCCACCCACTCCCCCACCTCAACCAAACCCGCCTACCCCACCAACGCAACCTCAACAGCAAGAAGGCCCACTTGACCTTGAATGGGAGACAGTGCAAACATACTTGCAGCAAGCGATATTGCGTCCTGTGATGCATTCATTGAATATGTTAGCACGCCGACAGACGGAGTAGTTCCAATTCACACTGAATTATGTTCACCAACTGTTCTCCATCCGTCCGGAAATCCCGCCCCCTAATATTCTAGAACGCCTCCAACAGCCTCTTGTCTTCCCAGTGCCGCAACGTCCTGCGTCTGAGCAGCAACGCAGACCTGATGAAGACGAGCCTGATGGTTGAAAAGTTTAGGGGTGTAGTCAAGACTTGTATTTTTCTTGCAAATTTTGTATCTTCACATTCAATTGTATGCGTTGGTGAAATTCACATTAATAGAATGAATATTTTCTTCATCGCATGGATCTTTAATTTCCTCTTTGCGTTGTCCCTTGTTATAAATTTATTCTAAGTACATTTAATTAGTCTTAACTTTTATCTTTGCGTTGAAAAGTTGGTCCCTGTGATGATAATCATGCTTACACTTTTTGTAAACTCTTTAAGTTAGATTACTTTCAATGCGTCTGCATACTATTCCTTAGAAACGCAAACCTACTTCGAATGTATGCAAGCAGCCAATTCAAACCTCTTTTACAAAATTTTGCAACTTAGTCTTTGTTTACAATTTAAGCAATGAGGACCTTGCTACTCTCAAGTTTGGGGGTGGAAGAGGTTTGAACTGTCAAAGATAAAAATATGAGGAACTTAGTTCAATCATATAAAAAAAAAAAAAAATTTGATTCTTTGAAACACAAAACTCCGCTGGCAAGACTAATATATTTATCTTGTTAAGAGTTTAGCTGAAAACGACACCTGCTCGTAGTTGGCCACCTCCATGCACCCCATAGTTGGTGTGTCAAAACGAAGGTGGGTAATCTTATTTAGCGACGCATAGATAAATAACAAACTCCAATGTCTAGTGAGGAAACCGAGCTTAGATAAGAGTTTAGTCGAGAAGGGCACTTGCTCGTAGTTGGCTGCCTTCATGCACCCCGTCGTTGGTATGTCAGAACGAAGGTGGGTAACCCTACTCGACGCATGCTTAATAAACATATAATAAAACCAATGAAAGAAAAAGGAACTTTATATCTTCATCTTTCAGACTCAATGTTCAAAAGAAGAAACAAAAATTTTGTGAATAATGAGTTTAAGAATTTTGAAAAGAAAGCTTGCCGCATACAAATTAGACCCGTCCTAAAGAAAAGAATATAGAGGTAGAGAAATAATATAACTAAGGGATGCTGATTGAGTATAGCATTCTGAGAGACTAGTCAATGCGTTGATAAAATGTTTAGAATGATTGAAGTTTCTTAGATAGAAGTTATGCTTGAGGACAAGCATTTATCTAAGTTTAGGGGTGTGATAACTTGTAGAAATACAAGTTATTATAGCCTTTTTCATAGATAAATAGAGTTTAAATAAGAGAAGCATGCGGTAGTTAATGATAAATTCCATTAATAAATCTTCCTTTGCGTTATACTCTTGAATTTTGATGAAGATATTTATTTTACCACTTGTTAAGCCTAAAACGCATGTTTTCACGCAGAAATGCAAGCAATGCGTTGATGACTTCTTAACGCAGGACGATACGTTAGCAATTTGTTCTTCATGGACGCATGATCTGAACGGAACGCAAACTACCTGACGACGCGTTAACAACACTTCAATGCATGACTACGCGTTAGCAACTTACGCTGCGTTGACATCAATCAAACTATGCATGGACGCATAGACAACCGTTACGGCAAGGCGCTAAGGATTAGATCGGAATCTTGACAGATTGACGGATGATTGACAGACATGATTTGCGGCTCAAGTGGTGGATCTTAATTGGCCCGAGAATCACGCAATCAGGCGAGATGGACGCAATGTTAATCTTGCCACCGATCAAGCAGACCTGACATTAACTGCGATTTCATCATCTATAAAAGGGCAGCTCTGCGAGAGGAGAAAGGTTGTTGATTCTCGGAAGGACTCCATAAGTGACAGCAGAGTTCTCTCAGACTTCAACCGGAGACAAATAGCTCGAGAGAGAAGAGTCTTCCTTTCCGCCGCACCACTTCACAGCAAATCATCACGTTTCCACCCAGGCGACTCAAGACATTGACGCCTTGCCTTGCTTTCTTTCGTACTTTTCTTACTTGAATTTTAGATTTGTATCAAGAAATTGACTTATCAAAATTTGTATCTCATTTTCATCAATACAATTATCTTCCATGTCTATTCACTCTTCTCATCTGACTTTATATTTTCAAGCCATGAGTAACTAATCACTCGGGGGTCTAGGGTTGCGTTAGCATCTGACTAGGGACCGCAGTGTAACTATTCTAACTTGTCACTTGCGAGCTTAATCCGATGCTTATATCCATCTGACAAATCGATATAAGTAGTAATAATCAGACTGCTCGAAAGGGTAAGTGATTGTGGAACTCAATTGACAAGGGCCAAGTAATGTTACCTGATTATGGGGACAACCTTGGTTCTTAACACTCTCCGATGCGCTATAGACATATAACGCATAGCGGCTGACAACCGGGAGAAGAGTCGCTAGTATGAATAGGGTACTACTGTGCGTTTCTGATGTTAGATGTTAACCAACCTGAACCCTTTTCTTTATCCATTCAGACACATCTTAGCTGAACTTGCTGTGTCGCATGCTTTCCATATTCCACAACTGTTAGTCTAGTGTACAAACATCTGCTTTCCCTTAGATTAGAAACACAACTTTCTCAAAATTGTTGGTTACCTTTGTAACGCATATAATCCAATTAAAACTAAATCAATATAATCCCTGTGTTCGACCTCGGACTCATCGAGAACACCTATTACTTTACTTATACTTTGGTAGAGGAATAGGAAAACTTGACAAAACCAACGCATAATAATAGAACGCATTGCATGGTCAACGCATGCCATGTTAAACGCATAACCATATACTTTAGTACATTGCGTTAGGTTAATTCACACAATAATATTTCCACAACAAAACCCAACTGTTATTAACATGGGTAATATTAGTATATCTGTTTTACAAACTTGTTTACAAGAGACTCTGGTTTCTTATTCAAATACGCCGTCTACGGCAAGATACATATTATTTCTCGACAAACCTCGACTTCGACTGACAACGGGAACTTCTCTGCTACCTAAGAAGTGAAACATAAGAAAAGAATGAGCCTCTGCAAAGCCTAGTGAGTGATCGATACAACTAGGGTTTCACTAACCCTTTTGAAAACAATAACAATAATAATTCCACAAACATGAATCATAAGCAAGTATAAATCAACCATATTGAGCTTTAAATCAAACCTCCCTATAGGGTTTTCCAGTGTCTGCTTTTCCTGTTGGCCCCTGGCACAACGAAACTCATCTTGGTATTCAACTGTTCCCAACACCTTCAAGGCCCTATGTGCACATAGCACCTATAAGTTACCGTTGAGGCATATGAGCTAGGCCCGTCGAACCCCTGACCATCCCCTTGGGTACTTCTCATAGGCTTAGAAGTTAGGCCCGTCGACCCCCTAACCATCCCACGAGGAAAATCCCCACCACAGGCTCATAAACTAGGTCTTTTCGATCCTCTGACAATCCTGTGCGGTCACAGATCCTGATCCAAACATGACTATCATCATCAATGCCTTCTTCCAGTACTTCGACATTGGAATAGGGAATTGAATCCCGGCGGAAGCATGTTGTTGTGCCTTTAACGTGCTTAATATTATGCGTTACTAATCTGTCAAGTTTTCCTATTCGTCACCCAAGTATAAGCAAAGAATGAGGTTATCTCGGTGAGTTTGAGGTCGAACACAGGGACTATGCAGAAGAATCGTTGGATTATTTAAGTCATGCGTTACAGGAAAGTGGTGAGAAGTGATGCGTTTAACTAACTACAAAGCAGTAAAACTACGCTAAGTTGGTAGAGTGAATAGGTATGCGACACAGCAAAGTCAGCTAATGGAATTATATGAATGGTAAAAATAGGGCTGGGGTTGGTTATCATCTAAATTCAGAGATGCATAGTCAGAACTATTTCATACCAGCGACTCTCCTATTGATTGTCAGCTGCTATGCCTATATGTCCATAACGCATAGGAGAGTGTTAAGTGCCAATGTTATTTCTATGTCTAGATAACACTTCTTAGCCTTGTCAATTGAGTTCCATAATCACTTATTCTCTCGAGCAGTCTGATTATTACTACTTATATCGATTAGCTAGATGGATATAAGCATTAGATTAAAAGTACAAGTGACAAGATGGAATAGTCAAAATTATGGTTCTTATTTAGATGATAACACAACTTGCAACCCTCAAGAGAGTTAGTTACTCATGGATGATAAACAACAAATGGAAAGTGATAAGAAATAAATAGCCATGGAAGATGTGTAGATTGATGAACAGAATAAATGTTTTAGAAAATACAATCTCTTGCTAATAAACTGAAACACATGTTAAGAAAGAGGTAGAAAGCATGAAATGGCTTCTCAATGTCTTGAGCTCACTAGGATGGTAGCGTGAATTTTGTTGTGAAGTGGTCAGGCGGAGGGAAGACTTTTCTCTTTCGAGTTATTTGTCTCCGGTTATTGTTTGAAGAGAACTCTCCTGTCACTTAGGAATTCTTCCGAGAGATCCAACAACCTTTTCAGCCATCAAGTCTGCCCTTTTATAGATGCTGCGTTGCAATCGTTGGCAAATCTGCATGATTGCAGGCTGAATTGCTGCCTTGCGTCTATTTCGCCTAATCGCGTGATTTTCAGTTTAATTTAGATCCACCACTTTTGACGCAGATCAAACACATCAATCTCCCGACAATCTCTCAAGATTCTTGTTTGATTTTACGTGCCTTGCATTTCAGATTGATTTTCCGATGCTTTGCGTTTTAGATTGATAACACATCCATAGGTTGTTTGCGTTTCTGCATTAAAGCATGTGTTTTAGGCTCAAAAGCTTCAAAATAATTATTTTCATCACTCCACAAGAGTAAAACGCATAGGAGATTTATCAACGGAATTTAACCCAAACTATTGCATGATTCTCTATTTAAACTCTAGTTTTCTAAAATAAAGACAATAATAACTTGTATTTCTACAAGTTATCATGTGTGATCGTGTTCTTTGATTTATTGAAAGAATTAAAAATAAAAAAAGTAAAGAAAAGGTAAGCACCATACCTTTGCCAATCTATAAATCTCGAACCAATAGTCTTCTCCTTGTAGTCTTCCTTTTCCAAGAGATCTTCCTCGCTATGACTCTGGCAAGGATCCGGTTTGTGGGAACCGCTTCTTTGAAAGAATGGGAAGAAGAATTTTCTTAGAATTTTTCTAAGAAAATTAGAAGAATTAGTAGAGGAAGATTTTTAGAGTAATCGTAGAGATTATTCTCTTAGAGAGTGTGTTCTATGAAGGCTCCCAAGGGCCCTATTTATAGAACTCTATGGGTTACTCCTAATCTTGTTAGAATAACCCTTCTGGAGAGATTTTAAATCAAATATTTAATAATATCCAATATTAATGAATATGTACCAAAATAATATCTCATATTAAATGGTTTAAAATATTTAGATCTTATTTAAATATATATATATATTTTCAGAATCTTTAATTTGGATCTCATCCAAATTAAATAATTAATTATTTGAATCTAATTCAAATCAATTAATTAATTATCTCTCTATCTATTTTCTGCGGAATCTTTAATTTGGATCTCATCTAAATTAAATAATTAATTATTTGAATCATAATCAAATAAATTAATTCTCCATATTATAAAGTTATAATTTGAATCACATTCAAATAAAATTTATAATAAATCATGCAATTAATTGTATCCAATACAATTAATATTTTCCCTCATAAATTTGGACATTTCAAAATTTTCTTTCAACATAGTTGATCCTTGTTGGTCCGTAGTGAGCTAGCAATGGGATCTTATGGACCTACAGATCAGAAGCTCCAACGATACGAGATTAATCGACTAAACTCATTAACCAATTTAATCAATATTTGTTAACTGTGGGTACACTCCACTAAAGACCCATAGCTGGACTCTTCTCACTGTAGATATATTTTTGTGTCCATGGATATAGACCAATAATAACAAATTAGTCCTTCACAAGTGTTCATAACACCAGTTGGGTCAAATTACTGTTTTACCCCTAGGTTACTTCTAAATCCTTAAGTACCAGTGCTCCTTTAATGAACAACCTGTTTATGGTCCAACTATTAAATAGAAACTCCTCTTGGGCCAATGAGAGGGTAGGGCCCTTTGTTCATGTCCTAGAGACACCACTTAAGGGAACACTTATCTTCTTACCCTAAACATGAGAATGAGTGAATTCCATCTTGTATAATTATGTCCCCAGCTCCCCATTCGGTCTTGTCCCCAAGATGGTAAACATATTAAGTCAGCAAACGACCACTCTCACCCATACAAATCAAAGGACAATCCCTCATGGACAGAAGTTCATAATATAATTAGGATTAAGATTAAGTTGCCTAGGTCATCCTATTGAAAAAGAAATCTAACTAGTCAATGGAGTTACATCTAGTGATTACTATTTTGTGGTCTGGTCTTATGCAAACTCATTGCATGGGATACCCCCAATCGCATGTCACCTACACGAACGCGTTAGATCATTGTGTTTGTATCAAATACAAAGTGAGTTGTATCCATAGTGTCACCAGGATAAGGTACCCAACCTTATCCCTATACTATAGACTCTTTAGACTGTATCTTGAACATTGATCTCCATATGTCCCCACATACAGTTCAAGACTCATAAAATAGCCTAGGATATTAGTTAATTGGATTTAGGGTTATTAAGACAAAACAAACAAAAACAATCAATAACGCTTATTGAAGTAACACATCAATAACTCTTTATTAATGAATTAATTACGGTCCAATTATTACATTTACAATCTATGAGTTTTAGGGCATAAAACTCAACAAACTCCCACTTGAACTAAAACTCTTGTGGGTTGTATATAAAGAGAAGTGAGAATGGTAAGTATGTAAATACAATAATTACACATCTCCCACTTGCCTTAGATTACACAATATATATATCTTGCAGACCTAAACTTTTTAGCTGACCCTCGAACACTTTAGCTGAGAGTGCCTTCGTAAATGGATCAACAATGTTATGCTTCAATGCGATTTTTGTGACGATCACATCTCCTCGTTGCACAATCTCTCGTATAAGGTGATACTTCCTTTCAATATGCTTTCCTTGTTTGTGGCCGCGAGGCTCTTAAGAGTTGGCTATTGCCCCATTCTTGTCACAGTATAACGTGATGGGCAATTTCATGTTTGGAACGATTTCCAAATAATTTAGGAACTTTTTGAGCTAGACTGCT
The DNA here is from genome assembly GCA_030954485.1 of Citrullus mucosospermus. Lineage (NCBI taxonomy): Eukaryota > Viridiplantae > Streptophyta > Magnoliopsida > Cucurbitales > Cucurbitaceae > Citrullus > Citrullus mucosospermus. The sequence goes on from CM062059.1 coordinate 21,502,261, forward strand.
TCCATTGCTGCTTCACAAGCAGCTACATACTCGGTCTCCATAGTGGAGTCTGCAATGCATCCTTGCTTGATGCTACTCCATACTACAGCTCCTCCGTTTAAGGTGAACACTAATCCTAACGTGGATTTCTTAGAATCCTTGTCAGTTTGAAAATCAAAGTCGGTGTATCCCGTAAGGATCAAATCCTTAGCTCCATACACTAGCTTGTAGTCCTTCGTTCTCCTAAGATACTTAAGGATGTTCTTAACCGCAATCCAATGGTCTAACCCTAGATTGGACTAGTACCTACTGACTATTCCCACTGCATAATAAATGTCTGGCCTAGTATAGTAACATACATTAAGTTGCCACAACTGAGGCATAGGAAATACATCTCATATCTTCAATTTCTTGAGGTATCTTAGGACACTGTTCCTTAGACAAATGAACCCCGTGCCTGAAAGGTAATAAACCCTTCTTAGAGTTCTACATCGAATATCAAGTCAACATTGTCAATATAAGTTACTTGAGACAGGGCTAACGTTCTATTCTTGCGATCCCTAAGAATTTGGATCCCAAATACATACTACGCCTCTCCCAAATCTTTCATTTGGAATTGGGCTGCCAGCCAACTTTTAACATCAGTAAGATATCCTACATCATTCCTAATGAGTAGGATGCTGTCCACATAATGTACTAAGAAAGTTACTTTACTTTTGATGATTTTCTTGTACACATAAGGCTCATCAACATTTTGTTCAAAACAAAAAGGTTTGATTACAGTATCAAACCTAATATTCCAAGATTTGGATGCTTGTTTCAACCCATAAATGGATCGATTTAGCTTGCAAACTTTTTACTCCTGACCTTGGGCTATGAACCCCTCGGGCTGAGACATGAAGATACACTCTTCAAGATTGCCATTCATAAAAATAGTCTTGACATCCATTTGCCAAATTTTATAGTCATAATATGAGACTATGGATAAGAGAATTCTTATAGACTTAAGCATAACATGTCACACCCCACCTCGAACTACCCCTCTGTATCTGATGCGCATTTTGAGTGTTAACCGCAAGTGTACGGGTCAAGTTATAATATAAGACGGTTAAGTCCGAATATCGTTCCACTGGAGATCCAATTGGGAAGGTTTAAGTTACTTAGCTATTCTAGAGTTGAATCAATTTTATTTGAGGATTGAAATTGAATATTATAAGTTATGGAAAATACAAATCAAATAAGAAAAGTATTAAAGTGAGAAACACAAGAGTCAAAGAGAGTTCCAGGGTAATGAATCCTTGTTTATTTCATCATGCAATATTATATGCCTAAGTCTAGAAACTTAATTCCAAGTTATTTTCTCTAAAAAAACAACCCTTTCTCATGCAACTCGATTGATTATTAATCTCTTAAAACCAATACAAAATTACATGACATTAAAAATAGTCTTTAGCAACTTTTATTGTCAACCTAACTACTCTCGTGATAGATTAACAACAATTCATTGTTATAGATCAAGTTAAACATACAATCTCTCAATCATACATCTAACCTAACATGTGAGGATGACCAATCCACAAAAATTAAACACAATAACAATGAAAAGCATAATCATTCCAACAAAACCATGAAAGTCTACAAGATCAACATAAATTCATAAATAAATCATCAAAACCCTAAAACTAAAGAGTTTAGCCACTCATAGCTTGAAGGACCATGTTTAAGCAAAATAAACAAAAAAAGAGTGTAAAAAAAGGGAAACTCTACTGAAAAGAGGCTCTTGATTGAGGTAGCACCGTCACGATCTCCTTGGCTCTCACGTCGGAATTGGAAGGGCACCAAGACTGTCTCGAACTCTTTTTCTCTTCCTTGCAACTAACTCACTCTTTGAACTCTCATTTAATTCTCTCCTTTTTTGTGCCTCTTTAGGTCTGTAAGTTCCTTGCTTTGCTTTGATTTTCTTTTTATTCATTTAGGCTGCTGGAAACCCCTAAATTTATAGAGTTTGGCCGCCCAAAAATTTACTAAAAATAACAAATTTTCATTTAAGGAAAGCTGCCGCGGCGCTGATCCATAGCGCCACGGCGCTAGGGCTGCATCAGAAAAGTTTGCTCTTGGGTTTTAGCGCCATCCAAGCATCGCGACGCTGTGATGCGTTTTAGAAATATTGTTCTCAGGCATTAGCGCCGCGACGCTGTCATGCGTTCAACAAGGTTGCGTCGAGGCAGCGCCATCTCGGCGCTGCAGTGCTACTATGCATCCATAACGATGCATTTATGTTTCAGTGCCGCGGCGCTATCCCAAAATCTGCTCTTTTGAGTTTTTCAGCTCTTTTTCGTCGTATTCTTGCTCGGTTTTGATCTTTTAGTCGTTTCTTCTAATTTTCCTCGTTTTAACCTGAAAATCACTAGCAAACAAGTGAAATCTAATATAAACTCCCTTAATTTGAGAGAATAGAAAGCACTTTTCAAGTGCTTATCAACACCCCAAACTTAGAGATTTGCTAGTCCCGAGCAAAGAATAAAATCAAATAATAGGGAGTTAGATTAAGAAGTGTGCAATTGGCTCATGTCTCAGAGAATAGCATTTAGAGCTTAAGTAGAAACATGCAAGCATATCTATATTGTTATAATCATTCAAGGCCAAATCTTGCTATCTCCCATGTGTGTGTGTGCAAGCCTCCTTCAATTTAAAATACTAGAACTCAAATTAGGACTTAAGAGAGTTTCTTTAGTTTTCCCCCTACTCTAGCTCATGCACCAATTTTCAAGCTTTCATACATTTCAAGTGAGTAATATGTCCACTAAGGTGCCTTTCAATCATATATTTTTTTTTTCATGGGCCCAAACTTGCATTCTTTTACCTAGAGGCACTAGCTTTCACATATTCACTGTAAGGACTCGTACCTAGTCAATTCCCAGGCGTCCTTACTGATCACAGCAAAGGCAGCTCTTTTTACCCCTATCCATGCATACTCATTACAAGTTTATCATTTAAAAAGATAGACAAATAAAGCTCATATATTTTGTGTACACTTTTTCTTTTTTCAAGGCATGTATACTCTTTTCTTTTTCCTTAGTCTAAGATTACAAGCTATCATGCATTTCCACTCTCTAACCAGTGGGGCCTTTCGAAGTGACAACCAAATACACCCAGCTTAATCCTTTTTTCAATTAAAGATTTTAATTTAAAGTGGCTACGTGCTCAAGAATATGAGAGATTTTAAGAGGGACTTAAATGAATTTAACTCAAGATAGTGCTATTCTATTTTCACAATAAGTCATCTATCATGCAAATTCGAATCTCATCATGGGCAATCAACATCAAGGCACACAACCATAAACAACATTCCCATTAACATTAAAAGCTCCAAAATTTTCAAAATTTTTCAAAAATTGACATGCATATGATCATTAAAACCTTCACTAACATGCATAGCAGGATAAGAAAACACACAAAAGTACTAAAGAAACCTCCCACCCCAAACTTAGAATCATGCATTGTCCCCAATGCATAAGAGCATCTAACAAGGAAAGAGCAAGCCTGGGAGCAAGCGGGAAGCCACCAAATAGGCTTGGTGTAAGGAGTACTTTGTGTGATAAACCACGTTCCTGAGAGATAAAGCATATGAGCGACTCCAAGATTTATTGAAAATAAAATAAAAAAAAAAGTAAAGAAAGCAATAAAATTGGGTTGCCTCCCAATAAGTGCTTGGTTTAATGTCTTCTAGCTAGACGGGGCTCACGAATCACGGTGGATCCCAAGGTGGTTTCTTCCTTTCATGCTTTGGATCACCTACAACTTTTAGTATTCGACCACATTGACACTCACAAACATATTCATTAGCATTTAGTGAGTTAGTCAATAAATCATTATCAAGTTGAACATCATCGTTTCTAATGTGGTCAAGACTTATTAAAGAATCATCATGCTTAGATTTTAACGGACTCACCACTTCATTTTTATCATGCTTCTCCATAATTTGTTCATAATTCATTATAGGTTTGGGAGGCATGTATGAAGAACTAGGAGAAATATCACAACTAGAAACATGCTTCATAGAATTTTCTACTTTAACATCAAGCATGTCATTAGTCTTACCATTCAAAGGAGGCTTATCATGCATAGAGTTTTTATTTGAAGAGAGAGGTGATGTTACCTTTGTGCTTGGCTCATGATGCTCATACCTTTCTACATCCTGATGCTTAAGGGTTATATAAATGTCGAATTCTACCTCCTAATCGTTAAGGCGGAATGTAACACCCCATCCCGAACTACCCTCCCATAGCCTGAGACGGAGTGTGAGGACAGTAGTTACCGACTACCCTGTCACTTAACCCACTGTCAACCTCACCATCCACATGCTCTTGACAAACCTCGACTTCGATCGGCAACGGGAACTGTCATGCTACCTGAAAATGGAAAACATTTAAAAGAATGAGCTAACGGCTCAATGAGTAACAGTTATTAGAAAACAATATATTTTAACTGTAAAACTGGTAAAACTCGCATAAAATATAACGCTTCAGATTATATTAGTTTATGTTCAAATGCCATTATAAAATATGCCTGTCTGTTTTAGGGTAAATACTCAAAACTTCACTCATTCCATAATCATTTTTCCTAGTTGAGGTGGAGCAATGCTCTACGATTCTCAACGTCGAATTTCCTTAATCACATATTCAAATGCCTTCACACTTCGTCCCTCGGCATTTTTAATCCCTCAAGTGCCTTCACATATAGTCCCTCAGCACTGAGTTTTACTGTCAACCACTTCTCAAGTGCCTTCACTCGTGGTCCCTCAACACTTGGCTATCATGTTTCGAATTTCCATATGCCTTCACACAAGGTCCCTCAACACTGGAATCCGTTTCATTCAACTACTCAAGTGTCTTCTCTCGTGGTCCCTCGGCACTGAGTACCATATAACATATCTCCCATAGGCCTTCACACGAGGTCCCTCAGCCATGGGTTACCTTAAAATAATACATATCATATTCTTTAAACTCATCAACACAACACAAATGTTCAATAGCTATACCATGCTATGAGTAACCATTTCTAATACTCAATTCAAAACTTTAATTATCAAACAGCATGCTTGTCATACAAGTGTATTTCCAAATCTTCCATGAAAACATATAACACCATGCTCTTCAGTAATTTCATGAAAACATGTATCAACCAATCACCATGCGTTTTATATCTCATAGCAAATAACCAGCATACTCATAGTTTTGAAGTAAAACGCATACATTGAAAACCCATGAAATCAAATTCATAAGAAACTCATTCATATTTTGTAAAACGCAGGAGTTACTCACCTGTACTTGCCAAAGAATACTTCTTCTTCCTTTCCTCTATTTCCTCTTCCCGAGCTTCTTGGACGCAGCGTTCTAATCTCAGAAACGCAAAGCTTCATTTCCCTCTGCCAGCTTGGTTGAACGCAATCCTGCCCTTCAATGCAAGGTTGATAACTACCGCAAACCCTGCCCTTCGACGCAAGGTTGATTACTTCCACAAAGTGCTTCCCAACTCTTCTTACTTTTCCTTCGGATGTGTCATCCTCACTTGGACGCAAGGTCCAATCTTGAACGCATCACCTAACTTTGAACGCCGCGTTCACCTTGGACATTTTGTTTGTCCTCAACGCAAAGCCGACCCCTTTTAACGCAAGACAACTTTTTTTCATAAAATAGCTAAGTTGTCAAATACCATTTTTCTTGGCCGCAGACTCCTACTACGAACGTCCTTGCTGCCTTCTTCTTCTCTTTTCTCTCCGAAATTCTTCTTTGAGAGTCATTAGTCGCTCTTTTTCCCTCAAAGTTCTATTTGTAGGGAGCTTGCCATCCAACTTCTTCTATCCTTTTGCCACTTGTTTGCCACATGTCATGTTGCATGCTTGATTAACCATGCATTAGTCCAAGTGTCACCTTGCATGAAACACTTAACATGCCTTAACACCTCCTACTGATAAGGTGTCAAATCTATACAAAGCCACCTGGCCTTTATACACTTATCTTATGCGTCCAACATTTTTCCAATAGGCAACCATTCATTCAACACAATGCCCTTATGCGTTCGTTGAGTTTCCTTTAAGGTTTGAGCTTCACTACTCACTTTTCTAACTCTCAGCCAACTATACTATTGTCTTTGACGCATAGGGATCTCAACGCATGACAACCTTACCAACGCATGGTAAGACGAGTACGTATCTTCCCCCGCCAATGCGGCGACTACTTCAGCTCACAACAACCATTCGAGATCACCTTCAACGCATAGCCACACTATTAATAACCAATGCTTACACAATACCACTAGGCGTCCGTGATAACAAATCCTTCTCAAGCTCTTCCTCTATGCGTTGGTCCTATTGCGTTCACCTTCATCCTGCGTCCATGACCATCTTCCTATCCTTGGACATTCCTTGATTATTCCCAAGGTTATTCTTTTAACCTTTCCCTTGCACTTAAAATTATTTCTCTTAAAGATAGATTAGCATGCGTCCACCACATGCACCAATTTTTATGTTTACTTCCCAACCTTCTCCAACACTTGTGAGCATTCCTTGCTATAAGTCTATGCGTTACTCAATTTGCTATTGCATTCTATCTTTCCGAGACTTAAATCTCTTTCAACACTTCACAACATAACTTTATTTCTTTCTTGCTTATGCATTTCACTGCTTTCCCTTCTCGGTTTACTTCCATGCGTCCACCCTTACCATGCGTTACCTAGTCCTGACCATGCGTCCAACATGGTCTTTTACCTCTTTTCTTCATAGACTCTTCAATGCATCGTTTCTTAAAATGTAAGGTGTGACACGGAATGTGAGCTTTCCATCTTGCATGTAAGCCTCGTACTTGACCTTGTGAGAAGGCAAGTTAAGAAGAGACTAAGAGATGGGCGTTTGGTAGGAAATGTTGGCTGAGTTGTGTGGGGGCAAAAATGGCTAAGTGTTGACCATGTGTTGGTGGCATTATGTGTCACACCCCGTCCCGGATTATCCTCCCTAACCCAAGAGGAGATGTGAAGTCAGCAACCTTGACTCCTCTGTAAGGTTCACTGACCAACCATTTTTACCAAAGACGGCCCAGACGAGGTTCTTGCACAGGCAAAGCATCCCGAACTCGCTTGCTACCTAGAAAATTAGAAAAACATAGGAAAAATGTGAGCTAAAGCCCCGTGAGTGACCAGTTTTATAAAACTATCTTTTATTCAAAAATAGGCATGTTACATTTATACTTATAAAACCAGATAGGTACATCAATACAACAGGAACGTATTTTCAACATCTCTTTTAGCATATCAAATCGTTCCAAATCAATAGAGTCGTTTTAGAACAATTATACGAAAAACTCGTTTGGTTTCTCAATCATTTCCCTTAGTTGAGGCGGAGCAAGACTCAACGCTCTCAACATCGAAATACATCCTTAGTCGGAGTGGAGCAAGGCTCAACACACCCAACGTCGAAATCATCCCTGGCTCAATGCAGAGCAAGCTCGACGCACTAGCCAGATTAACCTCTATGTGCACATAGGAATATGACGGGTTGCCCATGTACCTTCTCATGTCCTTGAGTACTGGGTCCCGAGGAAACTCACGAGCTTCTTAAATAGATAAGCACTGAGCCTCCTCTTAAACATTTTATCAATCAATTTGAGTAGATCATTCTTATGAAATTTTTTATAGAAATCAGGATGTTTCTTGATAAACTATATCTTGCAACATGCCTTTCAATATAGTAAGACAATCAGATAAAACATGCCTTTTAGACAATATGATCAAACATCATGCGTTTCATGAAATCAGTTTTCACAAAACCATATCACATAAGAACATTTCAACAAAGTTCAGTTTTGAAAGTAGAAGAGAATCACTCACCATTACTTAAGAGATCTCTCTTCAAATCCCTGTTTCCCTGAGTTCTTAAACGCAAGGCTTGAACTCTTTAGTTTGCCTTCACTCTCTGGTATTCTAGTGGGACGTAGCTCTGCAAGGTGCAGACTAACTCTCCCTATTCTTTTGGAGGCGTTGACCTTCTTTGAATGCAACGCCTAACTTGGTCGCATCGTGGTGTTCACCTTTTTTGTTGAATTCGGATAAAACGCAAGGCTCACCCTTCTCGACGCAAGCCAACTTCTTAACACCCGATTACTTAAGTGTCTAGGTTGTCTTCTTCCTTGGCCGCAGATTTCCGCCCTCAAACGCAAGGTTTTCTTCCTTCAGTTCTCTTTCTTTCCTTCTCAAGGATTCTTACCACCGAATCATCAGTCATTACTTTTCCCTCAAGGTCCTATTTATAGAGAGCTTATCATTCTACCTCTTCTCTTCTGCTACCATTTGTTTGCCACATGTCATGTTGCATGCTTAATTAATCATGCATTAGTCCAAGTGTCACCTTGCATGAAATACTTATCATGCTTTCTCACACCTCCTACTTGATAAGGTGTCACGATCATATGTAGCCACCTGGCCTATAGGCTTACCTTATGGGTTCATTATATTCCAATACACAACTACACAACCAACTCAGTGCTCCTATGCGTTCATGGAACTATCTTCCAGATTGAACTCCTTTGCTTCCTATTACTACCCTCAGTTTTACTACCTTTATTCCCCTTCTTCTTCATTTAGGTGTACAAATTCTAAACACATACTACTATGCGCTTCAGTCATGCGTTCAACTCCCTTTCTTACATTCGTTCACAGCTACAATTCCTTCTTTGTACAATTGTACCCTTCTGACCATGTGGTTTACCTTTGACCACCACATCCAACTCAAATTCTTTCTTCCTGTGTTACCCTCTTGCATTCACCTTTGCTTCATCCCGCATTCATGACTTCCTTTAAGTCCCTTGATTTTCCTTTATTCACTTACTTGATATTGTGGTAGCATTTTCCATTATCATGAAATTGAGCTCTTTAGCATATGACTTAATAACCAATGGTAACCACCATCGACTCATAAACCCCTCGTCGCATAGCTAATAGTTCTTACCACATAACTTCCTCCACGCATAGTAAAACCTTACTAATCACTGAAGTCCTACTAGCATATAATAATCCTTCAACATTTAACTTCTCATAGCACTTATAACGCGTAGCGACCTCCTTTGCACTTGCTGTAAGCCCCGCATCTATCTTTATGAGAACGCAAAGTAAGAAGGGGGCCGAGAGATGGGTGAATGTGTAAAGTAGTTGGTTGGCTTGCGTTTGGAGTGGGAAAAATGGCTAAGTGTAAGCTATGCGTTGATGGTAACCTGTTGTGGAGGAAATAATTTTGGTGTAAACGCAAAGGTGAGGGAAGTTGATCATGCGTTGAAGTTGAGACGTGTTGAGGACATAAGGCGTGGAGGATCATTATGCGTCAAACGCATTGAAGGCAATGTGCCGATTAGAAGTAAGGGCCACGAGGAGTTTGGGAGCTGGCTTGCGGTGAGGCTGCTGTGCGGCGAACGCTACCATGCGTCGAAGGCTGGTATGCGTTAGACAAGGAGTGTTGGCTGAGAGAAGGTAATGCGTATGTTAACTATTTGGCGGGAGAGTTTGAAATGAGATATCACCAGAGGCTGTGTGCATTGCTGAAGCTAAGCATGGGAGGTATGCGTTGAACGGACTATAGTATAGAGTTGAAATGGAGTACAAGTCGGTGGTATATATATATAAGTGGACTGAGAATTCAATTGTTCTACTTGCATTTCAAAGCTCGAGTAGGGTCCATTTTAAGGCGAAACATCGAAGAGAGGTAGAAGAAGATGTTCATGCTGATCTGAAGCAGAAATCTCATTGAATTCGTGGGAGAAACTTGGGTTTGACAGAGGTTTAGGCTGTTGTGGTCTTTTCAGAGTGATGCTCAGTTTTGGAGGAAGAACAAATTGAAGAGACGAAGGTTAGGGCTGAAACTTTGAGGTTAGTAAGTTAACTCGATTTCTAGCAGGTTTCATGAAGGATGCTTGAGCTGAAATTGTTTAATTGTGTGTCAAACTCAGGAAGAAGAGACGGGAGTTGAACTGTCGAATGATTAGAGGTAACTCGGAGTTGTCGGAGGATATGTCCTAAACGGGGAAGATGTGCTTCATGAAATTTTGAGGTAAGATGAAGGACATGTATCCTAACAAGTTTGTAGAAGGAAGAAAGTATTGAAATTGATTGAAACGAAATGTTTAGCAGGTTGAAGAAGGAAGAAGAAAGGAAGAAGGAAACAGTTTTGTCACAGCGAAAGTATCGCTGGGTGAACGAGAGACTGAGCAGCAGAGAAAGTAACGCTGCAACGCAAAGATAGGCTTGCGTCTCACAATTCTCGCTAGAGTATCGCTGGGTATCGCTCCTCAAGGTAGTCTCGTTGGTTTTAATCAACGCAATGTCGCTAGTACAGTTTAAGTAGCTTTTGAGTAACACTGGTAACTTACCATTTTCTATAGAATAACGATGCTATTGTATGCTAAAGGAAAAGGGAGATTATGGAAACTAAACTTGAGGATTATGTATTTTCATGCCAAGAAGAGCTCGGGGAGGCTTATAACCCACTTAGAGCCGGGTCCGATTGTGAGTGACTGTTTGTTATATCTTGTGTTAAACTTAGTACGCATATTGATGAGGAAACGTGATTCATGGTAGTATGCCTTATGTATGTGATGTGTTAGTGATTTAAGAAGAATATTATTACAAATGTCTAAGCACATAAGTGGCTGAGGGACCTTATGGTGAAAGCTACATGTGAGTAAGCGTGAAATTAAGTGCTGAGGGATTTGAGAAGGCAATTGAATAACAGTAGAGAATGGACTACAATGGTCAGGGACTGTAAGTGAAGGCATGTAGTAACCCATCACAACTAGCTCGTGCCGAGGGATCATGTGTGAAGCCACTTGAGCATAGATTGAGTTTGTTACCTGTGTCGAGGGATTTCATGTGAAGGCACATGGTACTGTAATTGTAAATGAGTAAGTGCTGAGGGACGGAAAGTGAAAGTACTAAATAGATGAAAATTTGTGAAACATGAGAATTGATAGTTATACATGCATAGTGAAAAGTGAATCTTGATAATTCATTGGGATGTGTTATGTGGTGGTTACTATCTTACAAACTGGATTTAAGTTGTCATGGTTAGTTTTAGTAGATTTAGTCACTCACTGAGCCTTTTGCTCATCCAGTTTGTTGTTGTTTGTTGTTTCAGGTAGCGAGCGTGTCCGGGACGCCTAGCCTACTGAAGAATCTCGTCTGGGCCTGTCTGGAAGCGATCCTCTGGGATAGTTGTAAATACTTAGTTTGTTCGTATATCTTGTAATGAACATATTTCATGAGGGTAGAGAGGGGGACGTGTTGTACTTATTATGTGAATATACAAACATGTTGATTGAAAGTTTGCACGTTTTTCTGTGATTAGATTATGGAAATGTTGATTGTTTTGCTATTCTTTTATGGTGTTTATCTTATAAAGTCTTATGTTGGGAAATAGGATCATGCTCCTTCCTAGGTATAGAGTAAATCTGGGTTGGGGTGTGACAATTTGGTATCAGAGCATAAGATTTTGGGCTGTGAGGTCATGCATAGTAACTAGGACCATATAAAAGTAAATTGATTACATACTATGTTATAGAAACATGCCCAGAGGTACCAGACGAGGTAGGCAGGAAGGCGCCGCGACATCGCACGCTATCGGGGAGGAGAGACAAGCGTCTGAAGGAGAATCTAGTAATCCTCAGGCGAGTATGAATATGGAGGAACAACTTTTTAGCAGAATTGCACAGAGATTAGTAACTAGTATGGAAACAGTTCAGGGTGACCCTGAGAAAAAGTTTGGCATTGAGCGATTCAAGGCATTGGGTGCTCAAGTATTTCAGGGCACCACAGATCCTGCGGAAGCTGAAGCATGGTTGAATCAGGTAGAAAAATGCTTCAGAGTGATGCATTGTCAAGAGGAAAGGAAACTTGACTTGGTCACGTTCATGCTCCAAAAAGGAGCTGAAGACTGGTGACGATTGATAGAGCACAGAAGTGCAGATGTGGGCTCATTAACATGGGCAGATTTTAAGAAATCATTTTAGGAGAAGTATTACCCTAAATCCTTCTGTGATGAGAACAGGAAGGAATTCTTAAATCTAGTACAAGGAGGAATGACTGTAGCTGAATATGAAAAGAAATTCACGGAGCTTGCCAAGTATGCTTTGGCATGGATAGCAGAAGAAGCTGACAAATGCAAGCGTTTCGAAGACGGCTTGCGTAGTGAAATCCGAACCCCAGTCACAGCTAGTACAGAGTGGACAGACTTTGCAAAATTAGTGGAGGCGGCCATGAGAGTGGAAAAGAGTATAGCAGGAGTTGAAGAAGGCGGATCGAATGCTGGACAGACTTATAGTTCTTCACGAGTACAGACCCAACAGGGTGAAGGACGACGTTTTACACCGGGAATTTCTGGTAGGGGTAAGTTTAAAGCCCGTACCAGTGGTTCGTACTTTTCAGGAGGATTATGGAGGGGAAATCCACAGGGAGGACGAGGGAGGTTTCCTCAGACATCGGTACCATCGGGTCGGTCACAGTACAATCAACCTAGTGAATCTGTGGCCAGTTCAGCACGGAAACCATATTGTACTTCCTGTGGCAACACCCATTGGGGACAATGTTATATGGGATCAGATGTCTGTTATAACTGTGGACAGACAGGGCATTTTAGAAGAGATTGTCCTCAACCCAAGAAAGGAAGGGAAGCAGAGCAAAGATCAGTGGTGCAATCAGCAAATCAGTCTAGACAGGAAATGGGTGCTAGAGAAGGAACTAGTGGAGGTCGACAGAGGAGTGGCACAGGTAGACCCAGACAACGGGGGCAGGTGTTTACTGTAACACGGCAGGAGGCCGAGGCGACACCGGATGTTGTTACGGGTATGCTTACTGTTTGTTCTAATATTGCACATGTGTTGATAGATTCAGGAGCTACTCACTCATTCGTGTCTTGAAATTTGCTGCATTTATGAATAAAGAATTAGAATCCTTGTCTGAAGCTTTACTAGTATGTACCCCTACTGGGGAAAACATTGTTATAGAACGGGCTTATTTCGAGTGTGAGATTGTGATTGATGGTGTGGTGTGGTTAGCTAATTTATTACCACTAGAATTATTGGAGTTTGATGTAATTCTTGGCATGGACTTTTTATCAAAGTATCATGCAAAAGTTGATTGTTTTAAGAAGGAAGTGTGGTTATCGAAGCCTGATGGAATTGAAGTAGTATTTAAGGGGAGGAGACGAATTCTTCCTACTTGTGTGATCTCTGCAGTGAAAGCTAGGAAGTTATTGAGTAAAGGCTGTGAAGCATACTTAGCTCATGTGATGGAAGTAAAAGCAGAGAAGTTAAAACTAGAAGATGTACCGGTAGTGCAAGAATTCCTTGATGTTTTTCCTGAGGAATTATCAGGTTTACCACCTGATAGGAAGGTGGAGTTTACTATTGATTTAGTTCCTGGAAAAACTCCCATTTCACAGCCACCATACTGTATGGCGCCATCAGAACTGAAAGAGTTGAAGGTGCAATTGCAGGAGTTAGTAGATAAGGGGTACGTTAGACCCAGTGTGTCTCCGTGGGGTGCACCGATATTATTTGTAAAGAAAAAGGATGGAACTATGAGATTGTGTATAGATTACCGTCAATTAAATAAGGTAACCATACGCAATAAGTACCCTTTACCTCGTATTGATGATTTATTTGACCAGCTTAGAGGAGCATCAGTATTTTCCAAGATAGATTTGAGATCAGGATATCATCAGTTGAAGGTCAAGGAGACAAATGTGCCAAAAACAGCTTTTAGAACAAGGTACGGGCATTATGAATTCTTCATAATGCCATTTGGTTTGACAAATGCTCCAACAGTATTCATGGACCTGATGAATAGGATTTTTCATCCTTATCTAGATCAGTTTGTGATTGTATTCATTGATGATATCTTACTGTATTCTAAAAGCAGAGAGGAACATGAGAGACATCTTAGAACTGTTTTGCAGATAATAAGGGAAAAGAAACTATATGCAAAATTTAGCAAATGCGAATTTTGGTTGAAAAAGGTGATGTTCTTAGGACATATTGTATCTGAGGCAGGAGTGTGTGTGGATCCTCAGAAAACGGAGGCAGTTACTAGATGGGAACAACCCAAGACAGTATCCGAGGTGCGTAGTTTTCTGGGACTTGCAGGATACTATCGGCGATTTGTACAGGGATTTTCTAAGATAGTTTTACCATTGACACACCTAACCATGAAAAATACCAGATTTGAATGGAGTGATGAATGCGAACGAAGTTTTCAGGAGTTAAAGAATAGGTTGATATCTGCACCTATTCTGGCATTACCAGAGTCAGGGAAGGAGTTTGAGGTGTATTGTGATGCTTCCCGACAGGGGTTGGGTTGTGTGCTAATGCAGGGAGGCAGGGTTATATCTTATGCTTCTAGACAGTTGAGGCCGCATGAAGTTAACTATCCTGTTCATGATTTGGAATTGGCTGCGGTGGTGTTAGCATTGAAGATATGACGGCATTATCTGTATGGAGAGAAATGCCATATCTATACAGACCACAAAAGCCTAAAATATATCTTTGATCAGAAAGAACTTAACATGAGGCAAAGAAGGTGGTTAGAGTTGATTAAAGATTATGATTGCACCATAAACTATCATCCAGGAAAGGCGAATGTGGTGGCCGACGCTTTGAGTAGGAAGTCTCAGAATGAAGTAAGTCTACTGAATGCAATAAGGGTGTCCTTACTCAAGGAGTTGAGCTTCGGCGTGGCTAGGTTGGAAGTAACTAGAACAGGAGCATTGTTAGCACATTTCCAGTTGAAACCTAAACTAGTAGATGAAGTTGTCAAGAGGCAAATGGCTGATCCTATGATTAGTAAGTTAGTAGAAGAGGTGAAGACTCAGCAGAGAATGGACTTTGAGCTCAGACCTGATGGTGTATTATTGAAATAGGGCAGGATATATGTACCAAAAGATGAAGAGATTAAACATATGATACTGGAAGAGGCTCATAGTTTGGCGTACGCTATGCACCCAGGCAGTACCAAGATGTACAGAACGCTGAAGAAATTCTATGTGTGGCCAGGTATGAAGAGAGAAATAGCGGAATTTGTAGCAAAATGTTTAATTTGTCAGCAGGTTAAGCCTGAACGACAAAGGCCAGCAGGATTATTGAATCCACTCCCTATTCCTGAGTGGAAATGGGAGCATGTTACTATGGACTTTCTGTTCGGATTACCAGGAACTTCAGCGGGTGTTAATGGGATCTAGGTGATCGTGGACAGGTTAACAAAAACGGCACGATTTTTACCAGTTAAAACGACCTACACATTAGACAGGTTAGCACAACTGTATGTGGACAGGATCGTGAGTCAATTTGGTTTACCTGTAACGATGACATCAGACAGAGATCCTAGGTTTACTTCCAAATTTTGGGGAAGTTTGCAAAACGCATTGGGAACCAAATTACAGTTCAGCACTGCGTTTCACCCTCAGACCGACGGGCAATCTGAGCGGACCATTCAAACTTTGGAAGACATGCTGAGAACCTGTGCGTTGCAGTTTCAGGGTAACTGGGATGTGCACTTACCTTTGATGGAATTTGCATATAACAACAGTTATCAAGCGAGTATTGGAATGGCTCCTTATGAAGCACTGTATGGTAGACCATGTAGAACCCCAGTTTGTTGGGGAGAAGTGGGTGAAAGAAAGTTAGTTGGACCAGAAATTGTGCAGGTTACAACAGAAAAGGTAGAACTGATTAAGGCAAATCTTAAGGCAGCTAGGGACCGTCAGAAGAGTTATGCAGACAACAGAAGAAAAGATCTTTTATTCCAAATTGGAGATAAAGTATTTTTGAAGTTATCACCGTGGAAAGGAATTCTGAGATTTGCCAAGAAAGGGAAGTTGAGTCCTAGATATATCGGGCCTTATTAGATATTAGAAAGGGTTGGACCAGTGGCATATAGACTAGCTTTACCTGCTGAAATGTCTAGGATACATAATGTATTTCATGTATCAGTGTTGAGGAAGTACATACCCGATGCTACTCATGTGTTATCAACGCAACCAGTGGAACTTAATGAAGACTTGAGTTGCGAGGAAAAGCCAGTACAGATATTAGATGAGAAAGAACAGGTTTTAAGAAACAAAGTAATACCATTAGTTAAAGTATTATGGAGATCACGAGATAGAAGAAGCAACGTGGGAGCCGAAGGAGCAAATGCTTAAGCAATATCCAAGTTTATTTGAGTAAAGAGTGTGCAACCTACTGATTTCGGGGACGAAATCTTTGTAAAAAGGTCGTAATTGTAAGCCCCGCATCTATCTTTATGAGAAAGCAAAGTAAGAAGGGGGCCGAGAGATGGGTGAATGTGTAAAGTAGTTGGCTGGCTTGCGTTTGGAGTGGGAAAAATGGCTAAGTGTAAGCAATGCGTTGATGGCAACCTGTTGTGGAGGAAATAATTTTGGTGTAAACGCAAAGGTGAGGGAAGCTGATCATGCGTTGAATTTGAGACGCGTTGAGGACATAAGGCGTGGAGGATCATTATGCGTCAAACGCATTGAAGGCAATGTGTCGATTAGAAGTAAGGGCCACGAGGAGTTTGGGAGCTGGTCTGCGGTGAGGCTGTTGTGCGGCAAACGCTACCATGCGTCGAAGGCTGGTATGCGTTAGACAAGGAGTGTTGGCTGAGAGAAGGTAATGCGTATGTTAACTATTTGGGGGGAGAGTTTGAAATGAGATATCACCAGAGGCTGTGTGCGTTGCTGAAGCTAAGCATAGGAGGTATGCGTTGAACGAACTATAGTATAGAATTGAAATGGAGTACAAGTCGGTGGTATATATATAAGTGGTTTGAGAATTCAATTGTTCTGCTTGCATTTCAAAGCTCGAGTAGGGTCCATTTTAAGGCGAAACATCGAAGGGAGGTAAAAGAAGATGTTCATGCTGATCTGAAGCAGAAATCTCATTGAATTCGTGGGAGAAACTTGGGTTTGACAGAGGTTTCGGCTGCTGTGGTCTTTTCAGAGTGATGCTCGGTTTTGGAGGAAGAACAAATTGAAGAGACGAAGGTTAGGGCTGAAACTTTGAGGTTAGTAAGTTAACTCGATTTCTAGTAGGTTTCATGAAGGATGCTTAAGCCGAAATTGTTTAATTATGTGTCAAACTCAGGAAGAAGAGACGAGAGTTGAACTGTCGAATGAGTAGAGGTAACTCGAAGTTGTCGGAGGATATGTCCCAAACAGGGAAGATGTGCTTCTTGAAATTTTGAGGTAATATGAAGGACCTGTATTCTAACAAGTTTGTAGAAGGAAGAAATTATTGAAATTGATTGAAACGAAATGTTTAGCAGGTTGAAGAAGGAAGAAGAAAGGAAGAAGGAAACGGTTCTGTCACAGCAAAAGTATCGCTGAGTAAGCGAGAGACTGAGCAGTAGAGAAAGTAACGCTGCAACGCAAAGATAGGCTTGCGTCTCACAACTCTCGCTAGAGTATCGCTGGGTATCGCTCCTCAAGGTAGTTTCGCTGGTTTTAATCAACGCAGTGTCGCTAGTACAGTTTGAATATCTTTTGAGTAACGCTGGTAGCTTACTAATTTCTATAGAGTAACGATGCTACTGAATGTTAATGGAAAAAGGGAGATTATGGAAAACTAAACTTGAGGATTGTGTATTTTCAGGCCAAGAAGAGCTCGGGGAGGCTTATAACCCACTTAGAGTCGGGACCGATTGTGAGTGACTGTTTGTTATACCTTGTGTTAAACTTAGTATGCATATTGATGAGAAAACGTGATTCATGGTAGTATGCCTTATGTATGAGATGTGTTAGTGATTTAAGAGAATATTGTTACAAATGTCTAAACACATAAGTGGCTGAGGGACCTTATGGTGAAAGCTACATGTGAGTAAGTTGAAATTAAGTGCTGAGGGATCTGAGAAGGCACTTGAATAACAGTAGAGAATGGACTATAATGCTCAGGGACTGTAAGTGAAGGCATGCAGTAATCCATCACACACTAGCTCGTGCCGAGGGATCATGAGTGAAGGCACTTGAGCATGGATAGAGTTTGTTACCTGTGCCGAGGGATTTCATGTGAAGGCACATGGTACAGAAATTATAAATGAATAAGTGCTGAGGGACGGAAAGTGAAAGCACTAAATAGATGAAAGCTTGTGAGACATGAGAGTTTGATAGTTATATATATGCATAGTGTAAAAGTGAATCTTGACAGTTTATTGGGATGTGTTATGCGTTGGTTACTATCTTACAAACTAGTTTTAAGTTGTCATGATTAGTTTTAGTAGATTTAGTCACTCACTGAGTCTTTTGCTCATCCAGTTTGTTGTTGTTTGTTGTTTCAGGTAGCGAGCATGTCCGGGACGCCTAGCCTACTGAAGAATCTCGTCTGGACCTATCTGGAAGCGAATCTCTGGGATAGTTGTAAATATTTAGATTGTTCATATGTCATGTACTAAACATCTTCCATGAGTGTGTAGTGAAAGGGGGAGCGTGTTGTACTTATTATGTGTATACCGACATGTTAATTTAAAGTTTACATGTTCTTCTGTGACGAGATAATGGGATTGTTGTATGATTTGTTAATCTTTTATGGTGTTTTTATTATAGAGACTTATGTTGGAAATAGGATCATGCTCCTTCCTAGGTATAGAGTAAATCTGGGTTGGGGTGTGACACAAGGTGCTAAATGATGTGATTATGCGTTCAACATGTCATGCGTTCAACATGCCATGCGTCCTACACTATGCGTTGGTGATCTAGTCAAGTTTTCCTATCCTCTACCTAAGTATAAGCAAAGGAATAGGTTTTCTGGGTGAGTCCAAGGTCGAACACAGGGATTATATTGATTTAGTATTTACATGGATTTCATGCGTTGCAGTGGTAACCAAGAAATAAGTTGGGAATGAGTTTGTTTCTAATCTAAGGAAAGCGATAATATGTACACTAAACTAACAGTTGTGGAAGATGGAAAGCATGCGACATAGCAAAGTAAGCTAAAAATGTGTGTGAATGGATAAAGAAAGGGTTCGGGTTGGTTAACATCTAACGTCGGAAACGCATAGTAGTATTCTATTCATGCTTGCGACTCTTCTCCCGGTTGTCAGCCACTATGCGTTATATGTCTATAACACATAGGAGAGTGTTAAGAACCAAGGTTATCCCCATAGACAGGTAACACTTCTTGATCCTTGTCAATTGAGTTCCACAATCACTTACCCTCTCAAGCAGTTTGATTATTACTACTTATCTCGATTTGTCAGATGGACATAAGCATCGGATTAAGCTCGCAATTGACAAGTTAAAATAGTTACACTGTGGTTCCTAGCTAGATGCTAACGCAACCCTAGACCCTTGAGTGATTAGTTACTCATGGTTTGAAAATATAAAGCGGACAGTTGAGAAAGTGAATAGACATGGAAGGTAATTATATTGATGAAAATTAGATACAAATTTTGATAAGTTCAATTCCTTGATACAAATCTAAAATTCAAGCAAGAACAGTAAGAAAGAAAGCAGGGAAGGCGTCAATGTCTTGAGTTGCCCGGATGGAAGCGTGATGATTTGCTGTGAAGTGGTGCGGCGGAAAGGAAGACTCTTCTCTCTCGAGCTATTTGTCTCCGGTTGAAGTCTGAGAGAACTCTACTGTCACTTATGGAGTCCTTCCGAGAATCAACAACCTTTCTCATCTCGCAGAGCTGCCCTTTTATAGATGATGCGTCCGCAGTTAATGGCAAATCTTCTTGATTGGCGGCGAGATTGATACTATGCGTCCATCTCGCCTGATTGCGTGATTCTCGGGCCAATTAAGATCCACCACTTTAGCCACAATTCATGTTCGTCAATCATCCGTCAATCTCTCAAGATTCTGATTTGATTCTCAGCGCCTTTCATTAATGGTCGTTTATGCGTTCATGAATAGTCTGGTCGATATCAACGCGTCGTAGGTTGCTAACACGTAGTTATGCGTTGAGTTGTTGTTAATGCATCGTCAGGTTGTTTGCGTTCCGTTCAGATCATGCTTCCACGAAGAACAGATTGCTAATGCGTCGTACTGCGTTAAGAAGTCATCAACGCATCGTCTGCATTCCTGCGTCAAAACATGCGTTTTAGGCTCAAAAAGTGGTAATATCATTTATCTTCCTAAAAATACATTAGTATAACGCAAAGGAAGATTTATTAGTCAAAATAAACATAACTTGCCGCATGCTTCTCTATTTAATCTCTATTTATCTATGAAAAAGGCCATAATAACTTGTATTTCTACAAGTTATCAATGCCCTCATGCGTTCATTAAGTTTCCTTTAAAATTTGAGCCTCACTACCCATTTTCTAACTCTCAGCCAACTATACTACCCTTTGATGCATAGAGATAATTCTGTCTTTAATGCATAGAGATCTCAACACATGACAACCTTACCGACGCATGGTAAGCTAAGTACGTATCTTCCCTTGCCAACGCGGCGACCACTTCAGCTCACAACAATCATTTAGGATCACCTTCAGCGCATAGCCGCACTGTTATAACCCAATGCTTACACAATGCCACTAGGCGTTAATGACCAACGCACAATACTATGCGTTTGTACCTCATCGCATCATACAATGCGTCCAACTCCTTCCTTACGTCTATAACAACAGCTCCTTCTCAAGTTTTTCCCTTATGTGTTGATCCTGATGCATTCATCTCCATCCCGCGTTCAATGACCATCTTTCTATCCTTGAACATTCTTTGATTACTCCAAAGATTATTCTTTTAACCTTTTCCTTGCACTTAAACTACTTCTCTTAAGGACAGATTAGCATGCGTCCACCACATGCACCAGTTTTTATGTTTACTTCGCAACCTTCTTCAACACTTCACAACTTAACTTTATTCTTTTCTTGTTTATTCGCTTCACTTCTTTCCATTCTCGATTTACTTCCATGCGTTACCTAGCCCTGACCATGCGTCCAACATGGTCTTTTACCTCTTTTCTTCATAAATTCTTTAACGCATCGTTTCTTAAAAAGTAGGGTGTGACAAAGGCACTTGAGCAGTGGACTGATAGGGAACCCAGTGCTGAGGGAATTAAGTGTGAAGGCACATGGGAACTCCGATATGATAAAACTCAATGCTGAGGGACAATAGGTGAAAGCACTTGAGGGATTACAATATCGAGGGAAAAAGTGTGGAAGTAATCAGATGTGAAAGTGATGAGAATTGGTACATGAAGTTGTGTGCGTTGAGCGTCACTCCGCCACAGCTAGAAAGGCATATTTGTATTAATGGTGTTCTATAGCATGAGTTAACTTAGAAATTTCTGGTGATATGTATATATGTGGTGGTTTATGATGTTTTATGCCAACTCAAGTAGTATTTTGATAGTTGGAAGTTTTTCATCACTCACTGGGCATTAGGCTCACCCGTTTCTTCTGTTTGTTTGTTTGTTTCAGGTAGCAAGCGTGTCCGGGACGCCTAGCCTACAGGAGATCCTCGTCTGGGTTTATTTTGGACCAGTCCTCTGGGATAGTTGTAAATACACAGAATTTGTACATGTTTCATTTTGTCAAACATGTTCTTTGGGATTGTAGTGGGTTCTGTTTCTGAATGTTTATAGAGAACACTTTCCTTGATGAGTTTTAATATGTTATGAGATCATATGGCATATAGATAGGAATGAATGAACGGTAGTTGATTGTTAGATAGTTATTTTAGAATACAGGTGTGTGCTGGTTTGCACTCACTCCCCGAGTAGTGAGGGTAATCTGGGAGGGGGTGTAACATTGCACATCGATGAGGGCCCTTCCGGTGGCCAAGAATGGTCTCTCAAGGATTATGGGGACTTCGACATCTTCCTCCATGTCTAATATCACAAAGTCCGCCGGGAAGATAAACTTGTCTACCTTGACCAAGACATCCTCCATAATGCCGTAGGGATGAACAAATGATCGATCGGCCAAAAGCAAAGATATGGTAGTTGGTTGCACCTCTCCACAATTGAGCTTCCTAAACATGGATAAAGGCATTAAATTAATAGAAGGTCCAAGATCACAAAGTGCTTTAGTAACCTTATTATTGCCTAAATGACAAGGGATAGAGACTCCCTGGATCCTTTAGTTTTGGAGGCAATTTCTTTTGTAGTGTCGCACTACATTCTTCGGTCAGTGCAACCATTTCATAATCTCCATACCTTTTCTTCTTAGACAATACATCCTTCATGAACTTGGCATACTTAGGCATTTGTTCTAATGCCTCTGCAAAAGGAAGGTTAGTTTCTAACTTTTTGAATATGTCTAAGAATTTTGAAAATTGAGCATCAATCTGTTTCTTTTGAAATCTTTGAGGAAAAGGTAAAGTATTAGGGATAAAAGAAGTAGAGTTAGAAGTACTCCCTATGTTGGACTTTGATTTCTCCTTTTCCTTAGATGCACTCTCTTTTTGTTGAAGATCCTCTATGATGGCTTCATCTTCTTCTTATGGAAGCTCATCATCTTCATCATTGATCAAGGGAGTGGATAGCTTTTTCCCACTCCTCAAAGTCACGACCTTGCACTCCTCCCTTGGGTTTATCTCGAGACAATTAGGGAACTTACCCTTTTGCATTGTTTGGAGGGAAGTTGCCATTTGACTAAGTTGAACCTCCAAGTTTTGAAGTGCCTTACCTTGGCTTTGAACGGTGCTTGCAATTGCTTGGACCGAATTCTCCAATGTGGTTGTCCTTGATCTTGACTCTTTGACAAAGTCAAGCATTATGTCCTCTAGTGATGATTTCTTTGCATTCCCCACTCCATTGAATCCTTGAGGTGCTTGCAACACATTCTTGTTGTTAGCATATGAAAAATTCTCATGATTCCTCAAGTTGGGATGATAGTGAGTTGGAAGTTGTTGTTGACCTCGGTATTGTCCTCTATCCACATAATTGGCCAATTCTAACTCACTAAACTCTTGTTGACTTGCCATGGTCGCAAGGGAAGCTATGGATGATGGACTTGCTTGGACTTGGCTTCCTTGAGAAAATTTAGATAAAGCATTAGTAAGAGAAGCCAATTGAGCTTTTAAAGAACTTACCTCGTCCATCTCATATCGTCCGGTGGCTTTTGGGATGATTGGAGAAGACCGTTCACATGGCCAATTGTACGATGTAGTGGCCAAGTCTTCTAGTATGGTATAGGCCTCTTGAGCATTCTTTGAAAAAATTGACCCTCCGGCGGTTGCATCTAGTATGGATTTGGTTGAGCTTGCTAATCCATTGTAGAAGAGTTGAATTTGCAACCAATCCGGGTAACCATGTTGAGGGCACCTTCTCAAGAGATCCTTATACCTCTCCCAAGCCTCATATAATTGTTCATCCTCAAGTTGGGGGAATGTTCCAATCTCCGTCCTTAGTCTTTGAGATTTAGCCGGTGGAAAATATTTGTTCAAGAAAGCTTGAGCTAAGATCTCCGACGTTGTGATGCTATCCAGAGGTATGGTGTCACACCCTACTTTCTAAGAAACCGATGCGTTGAAGAGTCTATGAAGAAAAGAGGTAAAAGACCATGTTGGACGCATGGTCAGGACTAGGTAACGCATGGTAAGGGTGGACGCAAGGAAGTAAACCGAGAAGGGAAAGAAGTGAAACGTATAAGCAAGAAAGGAATAAAGTTATGTTGTAAAGTGTTGAAAGAGATTTAAGTCTCGGAAAGATAGAATGTTATAGCAAATGGAGTAACGCATAGACTTATAGCAAGAAATGTTCACAAGTGTTGGAGAAGGTTGTGAAGTAAACATAAAAACTGGTGTATGTGGTGGACGCATGCTAATCTATCTTTAAGAGAAGTAGTTCAAGTGCAAGGAAAAGGTTAAAAGAATAACCTTGGAAGTAATCAAGGAATGTCCAAGGATAGGAAGATGGTCATTGAACGCAGGATGAAGGTGAATGCATCAGGATCAACGCATAGAGGAAAAACTTGAGAAGGAGTTGTTGTTATGGACATAAGGAAGGAGTTGGACGCATGGTGTGATGCGATGAGGTACAAACGCATATTATTGCGCATTTATCATTAACGCCTAGTGGCATTGTGTAAGCATTGATTTATAATAGTGCGGCTATGCGTTGAAGGTGATCACGAATGGTTGTGAGCTGAAGTAGTCGCCGCGTTGGCGGGAGAAGAAACGTACTTGGCTTACCATGCGTTGGTAAGGTTGTCATGCATTGAGATCCCTATGCGTTGAAGACGGAGTTATCTCTATGCGTCAAAGAGTAGTATAGTTGGCTAAGAGTTAGAAAAGTGAGTAGTGAAGCTCAAACTTTAAAGAGAACTCAACGAACGCATGAGGGCGTTGTGTTGAATGAATGGTTGCCTATTGGAAAAATGTTGGACGCATAAGATAAGTGTATAAAGGCCAGGTGGTGATAAGCACTTGAAAAGTGCTTATTATTCTCTCAAATTAAGGGAGTTTTATATTAGATTTCACTTGTTTGCTAGTGATTTTCAGGTTAAAACGAGGAAAATTAGAAGAAACGACTAAAAGATCAAAACCGAGCAAGAACATGGCGAAAAAGAGCTGAAAAACGCATCCTTGTTGAAACGCAAGGTAGCGCCGCGGCGCTGAAGCATGAACACATCAGCATGGACGCAGAGTAGCATCGCGGCGCCAAGATGTCGCTGCCTCGACGCATCCTTGATGAACGCAAGACAGCGTCGCGACGCTAGGATAGCGCTGTCGCGGCGCAAAAACCCGAGAGCAACTTATTTTTGGTCGCAACCCTAGCGTCGCGGCGCCAGCGTTAATTAAACAAAAAGTTTTTATTTTAGGTTGAATTTTTAGCGGCTAAACTCTATAAATTTAGGGGTTTTCAGCAGCCAAAAGAGGAGGAGAAATATCAAGAAAAGCAAGAAAGTTGCAGACCTAAAGAAAGATCCAAAAAGGTGAGAATCAAGCGAGAGTCCAAAGAGTGAGTTAGCCGCAAGGAAGCGGAAAAGATTTCGAGATAGTTTTGGTGCTTTTCGAAGTCCGACGTGAGAGCCAAGGAGTTCGTGACGGTGCTGCCTCAATCAAGAACTTCTTTTCAGTAGAGTTTCCCTATTCTTTACACTCTTCCTTTGATTATTTTTGCTCAACCATGTTGCTTCAAGCTATGAGTGGCTAAACTCTTTAGTTTTAGGGTTTTGATGAATTGTTTGTGAATTCATGTTAATTTTGTAGACTCATGGTTTTGTTTAAATAAATTATGCTTTTCATTGTTATTGTGTTTAATTCTTGAAGATTGGCCACCTTCACATGTTAGGTTAGATGTATGATCGAGAGATTATATGTTTAATTTGATCTATAACAATGAATCATTGTTAATCTATCACGAGAGTAGTTAGGTTGACAATGAAAGTTGCTAAAGACTAGTTTTAATGCCATGTAATGTGTATTGGTTTTAAGAGATTAACAATCAATCAAGTTGCATGAGAAAGAGTTGTCTTTGAGAGAAGATAACTTGGAATTAAGTTTCTAGACTTAGGCATAAGAATTACAATAAAATCCATGAAATCTATAATTTGGCATGATGAAATAAACAAGGATTCGAATCCCTAGAACTCTCTTTGACTCTTGCAAATTCTCCCTTTGATATTTTCTTTGCTTGATTTTTCTTTTTCCCAAAATTGAAATATTGAATTTCAATACTCAAATAAAATTGATTCAATTCTAGAATAGCTAAGTAACTTGACCTTCCCAATTGGATCTCTAGTGGAAACGAGACTCGGACTTAACCGTTTTATATTATAACTTGACCCGTACACTTGCGGTAAACACTAAAAGTGCGCATCAGGTGGCTTTAGATAGATTTGACACCTTATCAGTAGGAGGTGTTGAAGGCATGTTAAGTGTTTCATGCAAGGTGACACTTGGACTAATGCATGGTTAATCAAGCATGCAGCGTGACATGTGGCAAACAAGTGGCAAAAGGATAGAAGAAGTTCGATGGCAAGCTCCCTATAAATAGAACTTTGAGGGAAAAGGAGCGACTGATGACTCTCAAAGAAGAATTTCAGAGAGAAAAGAGAAGAAGAAGGCAGCAAGGACGTCCGTAGTAGGAGTCTGCGGCCAAGAAAAAAGGTATTTGACAACTTAACTATTTTATGAAAAGAAGTTGTCTTGCGTTAAAAGGGGTCGGCCTTGCGTTGAGGATAAACATGATGTCCAAGGTGAACGCATCGTCCAAAGTTAGGTGATGCGTTCAAGTTGGACCTTGCATCCAAGAGAGGGCGACGCATCCGAAAGAGAAGTAAGAAGAGTCGGGATGCACTTTGCGGAAATTATCAACCTTGCGTTGAAGGGCAGGGTTGCGTTCAACCGAGCTGACAGAGGAAAATGGAGCCTTGTGTTCCAGAGGTAGAACACTGCGTCCAAGAAGCTCGGGAAGAGGAAAGAGAGGAAAGGAAGAGAAACTATTCTTTGGCAAGTACAGGTGAGTAACACCTACGTTTTACAAAATATAAATGATTCTTTATGAATATGATTGTAATACCCTATCTCCAAAAACCTAAGCATTCATATGACTAGTAAGGATAAAAGGATAAATGTCACATCCTACTTTTTAAGAAAACGAAGCATTGAAGAGTCTATGAAGAAATGAGGTAAAAGACCATGTTGGACGCATGGTCAGGACTAGGTAACGTATGGTAGGGGTGGACGCATGGAAGTAAAACCGAGAAGGGAAAGATGTGAAACGCATAGAGGAAGAAATGGAGAAGGATTTATTCGTTATGAATATGAGAGTTGGACGCATGGTATGATGCGATGAGGTATAAACGCATAGTATTGCACATTTGTCATTGAAGCCTAGTGGCATATGTAAGCACTGGTTTGTAATAGTGCGGTTATGCGCTAAAGGTGAAATCACAAATGGTGTTGTGAGCTGAAGCAGTCGCCGCGTTGGCGGGGGAAAGGATCGTACTTGGCTTACCATACGTTGGCAAGGTTGTTATGCGTTAAGATCCCTATGCGTTGAAGACAAAATTATCTCTATGCGTCAAAGACAGTAGTATAGTTGGCTGAGAGTTAGAAAAGTGAGCAGTGAAGCTCAAAGCTTAAGGGAAATTCAACTAACGCATGAGGGCGTTGTATTGAATAAAAGTTGTTCATTGGGAATGTTAGACGCATAAGATCAGCTTATAAAGGCCAGGTGGCTTTGTATAGGTTTGACACCTTATTAGTAGGAGGTGTTGAAGGCATGTCAAGTGTTTCATGCAAGGTGACACTTGGTTTAATGCATGGTTAATTAAGCATGCAGCGTGGCATGTGGCAAACAAGTGGCAAAAGGAGAGAAGGAGTTGGATGGCAAGCTCCCTATAAATAGAACTTTGAGGGAAAAGGAGCGACTGATGACTCAAAAAAAAAAAAGAAGAACTCTGGAGAGAGAAAGAGAAGAAGGCAACAAGGACGTCTGGGGTAGGAGTATGCGGCCAAGAAAGAAGGTATATGACAACTTAGCTATTCTATGTAAAGAAGTTGTCTGGTGTTTAAAAGAATCGGCTATGCACTGAGGACAAACATAATGTTCAAGGTGAACGCGGCGTCCAAAGCTAGAAGATGCGTCCATGATGGACCTTGCGTCCAAGAGAAGACAACGCATCCGAAAGAGAAGTAAGAAGAGTCGGGATGCGTTCAATCGAGCTGACAGAGGAAGTAGAGCTTTGCGTTTCTGAGATTTGAACGCTGCGTCCAAGAAGCTCAGGAAGAGGAAATAGAGGAAAGGAAGAAGTATTCTTTGGCAAGTAGAGGTGAGTAACACCTGCGTTTTATAAAAATATAGATGAGTTCTTAATGAATATGATTACATGGTTTCAAATGAAATAGAGCATGCGTTGTTATATAAAGAACACATGAATATGTTGTTTATAGAAGATAAGAGCACGCGTTTAGTAACATATGTATGCGTTTTACTTGTAACTTTGAGAACGGTTAAGTTATGTGCTGTTAATACAATGTTTCCAAAATATGTATAGTGTTTTATAAAGCTTGGAAAAGGGACCCCAATGCTCAAGGACTCGTAGAAGGCATTGAGGGCAGCCCGAGTTACGAAGGGTACTCATTGCTCAAGGACTAGATGAAGGCAAATGGGTAACCGGAAAATAGAATGGGACCCAATGCTCAAGGATAGAAGGAAGGCATATAGGCAGCCCGAGCAATAGTATGCTTATGCACATAGAAGAATGAATATATATATACGACGCTTATGCGTTGAGATACTCCCCACAGATAAGGGTAATCGACGTTGAGGAGTGTGGAGCACTGCTTCGTTTCAACTAAGGAAAAAAGGAATTGAAATGAATGAGATTTATATTATTTATTCCAAGTAGATATGTTTACATGATATAACCAAGAAGTGACCATGTTATAAACTGATTTTCAGTGAAATCTTTTATACGAGATAAATCAGTTTTACAGCTAAAGTATAATGTTTTTCAGAAACTGTTACTCACTGAGCTGTTAGCTCATGCTTTCTTATGTTTTCCATTTTCAGGTAGCATGACAGTTCCCGTTGCCGATCGAAGTCAAGGTTTGTCAAGAGTAGGCGGATGGTGAGGTTGGGCAGTGAACCTTACAGAGAAGTCAAGGTTGCTTTCTTCACATCTCCTTTTGGGTTATGGAGGATAATCATGGAGGGGGTGTGACAATAAAAGTATGTGGATTAGCGGAACTTTTAAACGAAAAGTTAAGATTGTGTAATTACTGAATTATGGCCAATAAATTCTGTGCGTTGAAATGAATAGTATTAAGAAAAGAGTAGACATATTTCTAGAAATCAGGCTGACGCATAGATGGATAAGCTATAACGCATGTAATAGTTAATATTGAGGATTTAAAAAGGGGCACAAGAATTAGGAGGAAGAGGAAAACGCATGGTTATACTTAATTTTAAGAAATTGTTAAGCTCTGAGAATAGTTTTGGAAGGTGGTAAGTTAAATGGGGTGATGTACCCTGTGTTGACGAAGCAAGGTTGGTCAGAACCACCAGATCTGGGAAAGTACCTTACGTAGGAAAAGTTTGTGTGCGCGGGAGAAATAGTTATTTAAGGAAAGTAATGCGTTGAGTGTTGTATAGAGCAATAGTGAATGGAGGTGAAGGAGCAAGAACTGAGTATGGATTATGGCTATGCGTTGGTAAGCCTAGCATGGGAAGCTAGTGTAAAAAGAAGAAAGTAGACTGTTACCGTAGAAAGATGGAAGAGTTGTTATTTTGATAGGTATGTCAGGCATTTAAAGGTGTTATTATGCGTTTAGAAGTAAAGAGGGAGCCTGGCCAAAGGTTGTATTCAACTTACGTTACATTGAGAAGAATACCTTGAATTGGAGAATAGTTGTATGCGATAGGCTAAAGGTTAATGATAAATTGATAAGTCATGAAATGGACAACAACTATGCGCTGAAGGTTTACTATAATGGATCATTGTGCTGATCGGGAAGTTCTTTAGTGCAGCAAGTGCAAAAGGGGCCGCTAAGCGTTAAAATGCTATGAGATGTTAAACGTTAAAGGATTATTATATGCTAGTAGGACTTCAGCGATTAGTAAGGTCTTACTATGCGTTGAGAAAGTTATGTGGTGAGAAAATATTAGCTATGCGTTGAGGAGTTCTGTGTTAAGGACAACTATTAGCTACGTGACGAGGGGTTTATGAGTCGATGGTGGCTACCATTGTTTATTAAGTTATACGCTGAAGAGCTTAACTTCATGATAAATGGAAAATGTTACCACGATCTCGGGTAAACGCATAGGAAGAAGTTAAAGAAGGAAATGGTTAAAGGAATAACCTTGGTATATGACTCAAGGACGCATAGAGGGAAAACCAAGGGACCTTAAAGGAAGATGGTCGTGGACGCGGGATGAAGTAAAGATGAATGCAAGAGGGTGAACGCATAAAGAAAGAACTTGAGTTGGATGTGGTAGTCAAGGGTAAACCACATTGTCAGAAGGGTATAATTGTACAAAAGAGAGATTTGTAGCTAAAAACGAATATAAGAAGAGGGAGTTGAACGCATATAGTATGCGATTAAGATTGATGTATGATGTTTTATGGTAAGCTGAAATACATAGTAGTATGCGTTTAGAATTTGTACACCTACTTGAATGTGAAGGAGAAGTGGAAATAAAAGTAGTAAAGCTGAGAGTAGTAAAAGGGAGTAAAGAAGTTAAATCTGGAAGAAAGTTCCATGAACGCATAGGAACACAGAGTTGATTGGGTAGTTGGAACATAATGAACGCATAAGGTAAGCATAAGGTTGTTGATTGGGTATAGTTGGATTGCATGCGTTACAGAGGTAACCAATAATTGTTTGAAATCGTGTTTTTAATCTAAAGAAAGCAGATGTTTGTACACTAGACTAACAGTTGTGGAATATGGAAAGCATTCGACACAGCAAGTTCAGCTAAGATGTGTGTGAATGGATAAAAAAAAGGGTTCGGGTTGATTAACATCTAACGTCGGAAACGCACAGTAGTATTCTATTCATACTTGCGACTCTTCTCCCGGTTGTCAGCCGCTATGCGTTATATGTCTATAACGCATAGGAGAGTGTTAAGAACCAAGGTTGTCCCCGTAGATAGGTAACACTACTTAGCCCTTGTCAATTGAGTTTCACAAGCACTTACCCTCTCGAGCAGTCTGATTATTACTACTTATATCCATTTGTCAGATGGATATAAGCATCGAATTAAGCTCGCAATCGACAAGATAAAATAGTTACACTACGGTCCCTAATTAGATGCTAACGCAACCCTAGACCCTTGAGTGATTAGTTACTCATGGCTTGAAAGTATAAAATGGACAGATGAGAAAAGTGAATAGACATGGAAGATAATTGTATTGATGAAAATGAGATACAAATTTTGATAAGTTCAATTCCTTGATACAAATCTAAAATTCAAGCAAGAACAGTAAGAAAGAAAGCAGGGAAAGACGTCAATGTCTTGAGTCGCCCGGATGGAAGCGTGATGATTTGCTATGAAGTGGTGCGGAGGATGGAAGACTCTTCTCTCTCGAGCTATTTGTCTCCGGTTGAAGTCTGAGAGAACTCTGCTGTCACTTATGGAGTCCTTCCGAGAATCAACAACGTTTCTACTCTCGCAGAGCTACCCTTTTATAGATGATGAAATCGCAGTTAATGGCAGATCTGCTTGATTGGTGGCGAGATTGACACTGCGTCCATCTCGCCTGATTGCGTGATTCTCGAGCCAATTAAGATCCACCACTTAAGCCGCAAATCATGTCTGTCAATCATCCGTTAATCTCTCAAGATTTTGATCTGATTCTCAACGCCTTGCCGTAACGGTTGTCTATGCGTCCATGCATAGTTTGGCCGATGTCAATGCGTCGTAGGTTGCTAACGGGTAGTTATGCGTTGAGTTGTTGTTAACGCGTCGTCAGGTTATTTGCGTTCCGTTCAGACCATGCGTCCATGAAGAACAGATTGCTAACATGTTGTCCTGCATTAAGAAGTCATCAACGCATCGTCTGCATTCCTGCGTTAAAACATGCGTTTTAGGCTCAACAAGTGGTAAAATCAATATCTTCATCAAAATTCAAGAGTATAACGCAAAGGAAGATTTATTAATGGAATTTATTATCAACTACCGCATGCTTCTCTTATTTAAACTCTATTTATCTATGAAAAAGGCTATAATAACTTGTATTTCTACAAGTTATCAGCTACACTTACTTGTGACACCTTATCAAGTAGGAGGTGTTAGAAGGCATGCTAAGTATCTCATGCAAGGTGACGCTTGGATTAATGCATGATTAATTAAGCATGCAACATGACATGTGGCAAACAAGTGGCAGCAGAAGAAGAGAGGTAGGATGACAACCCCTCTATAAATAGGACCTTGAGGGAAAAGTAATGACTGATGATTCAGTGGTAAGAATCCTTGAGAGAAGGAAAGAAAGAAGGCTGAAGGAAGAAACCCTTGCATCTGTAAGAGGAAGTCTGCGGCCAAGGAAGAAGACATTCTTGACACTTAAGTCATCTGGTGTTAAATAAGTTGTCTTGCGTCGAAAAGGGTGAGCCTTGCGTTTTACACGAACTCAACATTTAAGGTGAACACCGCGATGCATTCGAGTTAGACCTTGTGTCCAAGGAAGGTCAACGCATGCGAAAGAGTAAGAAGAGTTAGTCTGCACCTTGCGATTAAGGGCAGGGTTGCGTCCAACCGGTTACCAGAGATAGTTTGCAGGCTAGGAGCTCAAACCTTGCGTTCAAGGAGCTCGAGAAGATAGAGATTGGAAGGAAAAGAGGAAATCTCTTAAGTAATAGTGAGTGACTCTCTTCTTCTTTCAAAACTGAACTTTGTTGAAAATGTTCTTATGTGATATGGTTTTGTGATAGCTGATTTCATGAAACGCATGATGTTTGATCATATTGTTTAAAAGACATGTTTTATCTGATTGTTTTACTATATTGAAAGGCATGTTGCAAGATATGGTTTATCAAGAAACATTCTGTTTTCTATAAAAGGTTTCATATGAATGATTTATTCAAACTGATTGATAAAATGTTTAAGAGGAGGCTCAATGCTTATCTACTTAAGAAGGCTCGTGAGTTTTCCCGGGACCTAGTACTCAAGGACATGAGAAGGTACATGGGCAACTCGTCATATTCCTATGTGCACATAGAGGTTAATCTGGCTAGTGCGTCGAGTTTGCTCTGCATCGAGCCAGGGATGATTTCAACGTTGGGTGTGTTGAGCCTTGTTCCACCCCCAACGAAGGTTTTTTTCGACGTTGAGAGCGTTGAGCCTTGCTCCGCCTCAACTAAGGGTAAAGATTGAAAAACCAAACGGTTTTCTGTTAAATCATTCTAGAAAACGATTCTATTGATTTTGAAACAGATTTACGAGATTGATAAAGTTTTGTGGAAAATCTGTTTCTGTTGAACTATCGAGTTAAATCCTTGTTTTAATGCGTATTACTGTAACATGCCTGATTTTGAATAAAAGATAGTTTTACAAAACTAGTCACTCACGGGGCTTTGGCTCACGTTTTCCTATGTTTTTCTAATTTTTTAGGTAGCAAGCGAGTACGGGATGCTTTGCCTACGCAAGAACCTCGTCTGGGCCGTCTTAAGTAAAAATGGATGGACAGTGAACCTTACAGAGGAGTCAAGGTTGCTGTCTTCACATCTCCTCTCGGGTTATGGAGGATAATCCGGGAGGGGGTGTGACGATGATTATATGGTTTCTAATGAAATAAAGCATGCGTTTTCATATATATAAGCATTTGAATATGTTGTTAATAGAAATAAGAGCATGCATTTATACATACATAAAAGAACATGAGCCATGAGCCAGCTGAGAGCATGCGTTTTACTTGAAAACTTTGAGAATGCTGGATATTTGCTATGAGATATAAAACGCATGGTGATTGGTTGATACATGTTTTCATGAAAGATTTGGAAATACACTTGTATGACAAGCATGCTGTTTGATAATTAAAGTTTTGAATTGAGTATTAGAAATGGTTAATCATAGCATCGTATAGCTATTGAACGTTTTTGTTGTGTTGATGAGTTTAAAAAATATGATATGTATTATTTTAAGGTAAGCCATGGCTGAGGGACCTCGTGTGAAAGCCTATGGGAGATATGTTATATGGTACTCAGTGCCGAGGGACCACGAGAGAAGGCACTTGAGTAGTTGAATGAGATGGATTCCAGTGCTGAGGGACCGTGTGTGAAGGCATATGGAAATCCAAAACATGATAGCCAAGTGCTGAGGGATCACGAATGAAGGCACTTGAGCAGTGGTTGACAGTAAAACTCAGTGCTGAGGGACTATATGTGAAGGCACTTGAGGGATTGAAAATGCCAAGGGACGAAGTGTGAAGGCATTTGAATATGTGATTAAGGAATTTCGACGTTGAGAAGCGTAGAGTATTGTTCCGCCTCAACTAAGGAAAAAGTATATTATAAGAATGAGATTTTTGAGTATGTATCTTGAAATGGGCAAGCATGTTTTCACAATGGTATTGGAGTATAGTTTAATATGACTTGAAGTGTTATGTTTTATGCGAGTTTTACCAGTTTTACAGTTAAAATATAGTGTTTTCTAATAATTGTTACTCACTGAGCCGTTAGCTCATTCTTTTAAATGTTTTCCATTTTCAGGTAGCATGACAGTTCTCGTTGCCGATCGAAGCCGAGGTTTGTCAAGAGCATGTGGATGGTGAGGTTGACAGTGGGTTACGTGACAGGGTAGTCGGTAACTGCTGTCTTCACATCTCTTTTCAGGTTATGGAGGATAATCCGGGAGGGGGTGTGACATATGGTTTCCAACCAATCCTTAGCACGGTCCTGTAAAGAGAAAGGAAAAAGTCTTAGTTTATTTGCATCGTTAGAAACACCATTCATCTTTACCGTTCCGCATATTTCTAAGAAAGATCGTAAGTGCTTGTGAGGATCTTCATTGGTTCTTCCTCTAAAGGCTAGCTCTCTAGCCATGTGGATCAACCCCCGTTTCAACTCAAAGTTTTTGACATTGATGGGTACATTCATAATGCCGGGTTGATTTGCCGGTAATGTCGGTTGGAAGTAGTCCCGAATTGCCTTTAGTATCTCCTCCGCCATCTCCTCAATGTGATTGTGTTGAACCCTTACGTTTCTTCTACACGTCCTTTCAATCTCGGGATCAAGAGGGAGAATATTAGTATTATCTCGAGGCATAAACCGAAAAAATAAAAATAAAAAAAAAGATAAAAAATAAAATAAAATAAAATAAAAAAGGAAAAAAATTAAAAATAAAATAAAATAAAATAAAATAAAAAAAGAAAAAAATAATATAAAATAAAAAAAAATAAAAATAAAAAATATAAAAAACAATCAAATAATATACACCTCAAATTAAGATCTATCAATTCTAATGAATATTAAATAACAAAAACCGTTCTTTGAATCCCCAGCAACGGCACCAAAAACTTGATGCGCACTTTGAGTGTTAACTGCAAGTGTACGGGTCAAGTTATAATATAAGACGGTTAAGTCCGAATGTCGTTCCACTGGAGATCCAATTGTGAAGGTTTAAGTTACTTAGCTATTCTAGAGTTGAATCAATTTTATTTGAGGATTGAAATTGAATGTTATGAGTTATGAAAAATACAAATCAAATAAGGAAAGTATTAAAGTGAGAAACACAAGAGTCAAAGAGAGTTCTAGGGTAATAAATCCTTGTTTATTTCATCATGCAATATTATAGATTTCATGGATTTTATTGTCATTCATATGCCTAAGTCTAAAAACTTAATTCCAAGTTAGTTTCTCTAAAAAACAACCATTTCTCATGCAACTCAATTGATTATTAATCTCTTAAAACCAATACAAAATTACATGGCATTAAAAATAGTCTTTAGCAACTTTTATTGTCAACCTAACTACTCTCGTGATAGATTAACAACAATTCATTGTTATAGATCAAGTTAAACATACAATCTCTCAATCATACATCTAACCTAACATGTGAGGATGGCCAATCCACAAGAATTAAACACAATAACAATGAAAAGCATAATCATTCCAACAAAACCATGAAAGTCTACAAGATGAACATAAATTCATAAACAAATCATCAAAACCCTAAAACTAAAGAGTTTAGCCACTCATAGCTTGAAGCAACATGTTTAAGCAAAATAAACAAAGAAAGAGTGTAAAGAAAGGGAAACTCTACTGAAAAGAGGCTCTTGATTGAGGTAGCACCGTCACGATCTCCGTGGCTCTCACGTCGGAATTCGAAGGGAACCAAGACTATCTCGAACTCTTTTCCTCTTCCTTGCAACTAACTCACTCTTTGAACTCTCACTTAATTCTCTCCTTTTTGTGCCTCTTTAGGTCTGTAACTTCCTTGCTTTGCTTTGATTTTCTTTTTATTCATTTGGGCTGCTGGAAACCCCTAAATTTATAGAGTTTGGTCGCCCAAAAATTTACCAAAAATAACAATTTTTCATTTAAGTGCCGCGGTGCTAGGGCTGCATCAGAAAAGTTTGCTCTCGGGTTTTAGCACCGCGGCAGCGCCGTCCAAGTGCCGCGACGCTGTGATGCGTTTCAGAAATATTGTTCTCGGGCATTAGCGCCGTGGCAGCGCCATCTGTTCGTTGAATTTGTTCATTTAAATTTCTATTCCAATTAAATTGAGTTTCTTAGCTCGTTGCACAAAAATAGATTTATCATTTTCGTACAAGGATGCGTTGAGAATTACTCTAGATGTGATCATGACTAAGCAAGTTTTCCTATAAAGACCCAAGTATAAGCATCTATAGGTTTCCTGGTGAGTCCAAGGTCAAACGCAAGGATTTGTAATGACTAGGCGTTGAGACTAAATGTATGACTATGCGGTGACTGTACATGTAAATATATATGCGTTTGTTGATTATGTGTGTAAAACTATACATAAAAAATGAAAAGAATTTCCTACTACTAATAATGAAGTGGACGCGGCGTTGGGTAGTCATATGTAAAACAATGCGTCAGATAGCATGCGTTGAGAATGAAAGGAATTATGTGATAGAGGTAGAGTTGAACGCAAGAGCTAGTTGTTACCTAAACTTTCTAAGTACAATTACATACCTACAAACTGCGTGTGTGAATCCATCTCTCGATGTTTCGACGCCACATTTATCTTATCTCTAAGACGCATGGTAAGTTTGCATTGGCAAAAGATGAACTACATCTCTGCACTCATCTAGTCTTAATTAATGCTAAAGATTAACTATCCACTCTCTCAAGCTCGACAGTCATGCTTACAACGTTTGTTTGTCAGACAAAGTTATGCAAGCTAAAGATATGCATTAATCAAGATGTAACATACTCAGAATTGCTCAAGAAAAACTAACTTTTAACATTTAACTCGTTTAACATTTAGACAACATGGTGTTAAGTATTTAATACGGAAATAGACGGAAGATGATAGTCAATCAAACTCATAGTAAGACAATAAATCAATCTCTCGAATGTCATTAACAGAATATAAGCAAAAAGGAGATAAATGGAAATAAAATAGAGATGAAGAGGGTCAAGCCGCCACTGGCAACGTCTTGCTTCATGGAGGCTTGAGATGATTGCTATCTGATACAAAGATTCCATAAGGTGAAAGGTTCTCACTCACTTGGAGATGACTCTAAAGATGCTCAGAATCCCTCTCTCAGAAGAGCTTGAAATGGAGGCTGGTTATGGTGAGGGAGAAATAGTGCAGAGCTTTCGCCTCTTGAACTGGTCTCTCTTCCTACTTTTCTTGGAAAAGCTTGTGGACTATTTATAGGCGTCAAAAAGTTGATATCATGATGACCTGACACCTTTGCATTAAATTTCAGCCACGCTGCATAGACTTTTCAGATTGTCAGCCTATTTGTTATGCCATGATCTGATTGGGTGTTATTCTTTTTCATAATGACATGACAGCTGTTTGAGCATGCGTCTGTTTCTACTTTTCAGATTGTCAACGCATAGGCTCGACGCATGGTCTCAACGCATGGGCTCAGCGCATAGGCTCGACGCATGGGTTTCAACTTATCCTCGCAGCAGCTTCGTCTCTTCGTACTTCGATTGTTTGCGCTTCTTTTCTTCTTAACCCTGCGTTAGGAACATAAAAGCTCATCGTTTTTCAGGTATTTTCCTTTGTAAGTAGTGCCAAAATCAGGTGATACATTTTTCATGATTCAACTACCAAAATCATGCGTTTAACTTCAATGTTAGTCTAATTAAATCAAATAGTGACTATAATAACTTGTATTTCTACAAGTTATCACCGTCCAAGCGCCGCGACGCTGTCATGCGTTCAACAAGAGCAGCGCCATCTCGGTGCTGCGGTGCAACTATGCGTCCATAACGATGCGTTT
The DNA here is from genome assembly GCA_030954485.1 of Citrullus mucosospermus. NCBI lineage: Eukaryota > Viridiplantae > Streptophyta > Magnoliopsida > Cucurbitales > Cucurbitaceae > Citrullus > Citrullus mucosospermus. The sequence continues at coordinate 21,540,092 of CM062059.1, forward strand.
ATGTTTCAGCGCCATGCTATCCCAAAATTCGCCCTTTTGAGTTTTTCAACTCTTTTTCGCCGTATTCTTGCTCGGTTTGATCTTTTAGTCGTTTCTTCTAATTTTCCTCGTTTTAACTTGAAAATCACTAGCAAACAAGTGAAACCTAATATAAACTCTCTTAATTTGAGAGAATAGAAAGCACTTTTCAAGTGCTTATCAGTAGCCCGAGACGGAGTGTGAGGACAGCAGTTACCGACTACCCTGTCACGTAACCCACTGTCAATCTCACCTTAGTTCCTTTAAAATCCTTCTAGGACGGTAATACCATTAACACGCTCTTAACATACCTCGACTTCGATCGGCAACAGAAACTGTCATGCTACCTGAAAATGGAAAACATATAAAAAGGGTGAGCTAACAGCTCAGTGAGTAACAATTTTTCTGAAATATTTTACTTTATTTGTAAAACTGTATAATCTAAACATTTTCAACCATGCATGAAAATATAACAGTTCAAATCTTATTATAACATGATCAAATCATTGTTATAACATGTATACATATCTGTTTGGAATAAATAATAAAAATCTCATTCCTTCAAAATACTTTTTCCTTAGTTGAGGCGGAGCATTGCTTCTACGCCTCTCAACGTCAAATTCATTCTTTATCTTTTCCTTAGTTGAGGCGCTAACGCTACTCAACGTCGATTATCCTTAGCTGTGTGGAGTAATCTCAACACATCAGCGTCGTATATATATATTCTTCTATGTGCACATAGATATTATTACTCGGGCTGCCCATATGCACTTCCTTTTATCCTTGAGCATTGGGTCCCATTTCTATTTTCCGGTTACCCATTTGCCTTCCTCTAGTCCTTGAGCATTGGGTACCTTTATAATTCGGGCTGCCCACAATGCCTTCTACGAGTCCCTGAGCATTGGGGTCCCTTTTCAAAGTTTTATAGAACACCATACATATTTTGGAAACATTATATTAATAACACATAAATTAACCTTTTCCAAATCTCACATCATCAGCATGCTAAATTTAATTTCCAGCTTTAACATCAAACAACATGCTTTTCATACAAGTTTATTTTCAAATCTTTCTTGAATCATATAACACCATGCTTTTCAGAAAAACCATGAATACAAGTATTAATCAATCACCATGCGTTTCATAAACTCATAGCAAGTACCCAGCATACTTAAAGTTTTTCAAGTAAAACGCATGCTTTTATTCGTTGAAAACCCATGTAATCAGATTCATAAGGAACTCATTTATATTTTGTAAAACGTAGGTGTTACTCACCTGTACTTTGCCAAAGAATAATTTCCTCTTTCTTCCCTCTATTTCCTCTTCCCGAGCTTCTTGGACGCATCGTTCTAATCTCAGAAACGCAAGGTTTCATATTCCTCTGTCAGCTCGGTTGGACGCAACCCTGCCCTTCAACGCAAGGTTGGCAACTACCACAAAGTGCAGCCTTTCTTCTTTCTCTTTTGGGATGTGTCGACCTCTCTTGAACGCAAGGTCCAACTTGAATGCATCACCTATCTTTGGACGTGGCGTTCATCTTGGACATTATGTTTGTCCTCAACGCAAGGCCGACCCCTTTTCGACGCAAGACATTTTTTTTAACATACAATAGCTAAGTTGTCAAGAATACCTTCTTTCTTGGCCACAGACTCCTACTATGGATGCAAGGATTCCTCCTTTCTGCCTTTTTTCTTCCCTTTCTCTTCAAAATTCTTCTTCCAGAGTCATCAGTCTCTCCTTTTCCCTTAAGGTTCTATTTATAGGGAGCTTGTCGTCCAACTTTTCCTTTCCTTTTACCACTTGTTTGCCACATGTCATGCTGCATGCTTAATTAACCATGCATTTATCCAAGCGTCACCTTGCATGAAGCACTTAACATGCATTCTAACACCTCCTACTTTTAAGGTGTCAATTCTATATGAGGCCACCTAACCTTTATAAGCTTATCTTATGTGTCCAACATTTTCCAATAAACAACTATTCTTTCATCACGACGCCCTCATGCGTTCATTGAGTTTCCTTTAAGGTTTGAGCTTCACTACTCACTTTTCTTACTCTCGGTCATACTTCCTTTGAACTCGTTCTTTCACCGCATACTACTAGGCATCAACGTCTCAACGCACACTACTATGCGATTGTCTTACTGCATAATACCATGCGTCAGCTTGAACTGCATACTATCATGCGCCCATGATCTTCCTCCTTTCCTTGAGGATTCCTTGAGTATCCCTCTATGCGTTCTTGTGCTTGTATTCCAAGGTTATTCATTTAACCTTTTTCCTTGCACTAAAACATTTTTTGATAATAAAGTAGTATGCGTCCACCTATTGTTCCAATCCTTAAACATACTTCTTACCTTCCACTTTATCCAACACTCGTGAACATTCCTTGCTAGTAGTCTATGCGTTACTCAATTGGCTATAGTATTCTATCTTTCCGAGATTTAGTTTTCTTTCAACACTTCACAACATGATTTTATTCCTTTCTTGCTTATGCGTTTCACTTCTTTCCCTTCTCGGTTTACTTCCATGCGTCCACCCTTACCATGCGTTACCTAGCCCTGACCATGCGTCCAACATGGTCTTTTACTTCTTTTCTTCATAGACTCTTCAACGCATCAGTTTCTTAAAAGTAGGGTGTGACATAGCAACAGGGGAAAAAGTTTCCTCATAGTCAACTCCTTCCCTTTGGGTATAACCCTTTGCTACAAGTCTAGTTTTGAAGGTCTGTACCTTCCCAGCTACATCTATTTCGTTTATAGATCCATTTATACCCTATGGGTTTAACCCCTTCGGGTGGATCTACAAGTTCCCATACGAAATTGAAGTATATAGACTTCATTTCAAGATCCATGGCTTTGATCCATTGGTCCTTGTCTACATCATTCATTGCCTGTTTATAGGACAATGGATCCTCAACACCATTGTCTGGCATGACGACCTGAGTTTCAGTTAAACTCAAGAAACAGTTAGGTTGTGATACAATCATCCCACTGCATCTAGGCATTCCCAACGATTGAGAAGACAAGACTTACTAGAAGTACTGGCTCCTTCATTAACTCTTGATGAAGGACCAGTCTCATCAACAACTCTTGTTGACTCTTCAGTAGCTTCATTTAATTCCATTTTGCTTCATGGTTTATGATCTCTCATGTGGTCTTCTTCCAAGAATGTAGCATTTGTTGATACAAACACTTTGTTTTCTTGTGGGTCGAAGAAGAGACCATCTCTCATTTCCTTAGGGTAACCAACAAATTGGTATAATCTTGAATGAGGTTCCAATTTCTTAGGATTTTTCACAAACACATGTGCAGGACAACCCCAGATTCTCAAGTAGCGCAAACTAGGTTTACGTTGTAAGCCCCACACCTAAACCTGTGAGAAAATAAGGTAAGAAGGGACCAAGAGATGGACGCATGGGTAGGAGTAATTGGCTGGAATGTGATTGGGCGGAAAAATGACTAAGTATCCACTATGCGTTGGTGGCAATGCGCCTTGATGGAAATAGTTTTGGCGTGGACGTAAAAGTGAGGGAAGACTGTTAGGCGTTGAGGCCACTACACGTTGAGGTCATAAGGCGTGGAGAGCCACCTTGTATCGAAAATTATCTTACGATAAACGCATTGAAGGCTGCAGGGCATTGGAAGTTAATGGCCACGAGAAGTTGAGAGCTGACTTGCTATGAGGCCAATATGCGGTGAACGCTACCATGCGTCGAAAATGGGTATGCGTTAGACAAGGAAGTTTGGCCGAGAGAGTAATGCATTTGTTAATCATCTGGCGGGAGAGTTTTGAAAGGTAACACCATCAGAGGCCATGTGTTGCTGAAGCTAGACATAGAAGGTATGCGTTGAATAGATGGTAGTATAGTGTTGAAATGGAGATTTAGTCGGTGGTATATATATAAGTGGATTGAGAATTCAATTGTTTGGACACATTTCAGAGCTCAAGTTGGGTCCATTTCAAAGTTAAACATCGGAGGGAGGTAGAAGAAGACGTTCATGTCGATTGGAGTGGAAATCTCATCGTAACCATGGAGGAAACTTGAGCTGGGCAGAGGTTTCAGCTGGTGTTACTCTCTCAGAGTGACGTTCGGTTTTGAAGGAAAAACAAACTGAAGAAATGGTGGTTAGGGCCAGAACTTCTAAGGTTAGTAAGTTAACTCAATTTTGAGCAAGTTTCATGAAGGATGCTTGAGCTGAAATTGTATAAATGTGTGTCCAACTCAGATAGAAGAGATTAAAGCTGATTTTGCCGGACGATTAGGAGTAACTCGGAGTTGTTGAAGGATATACCTTAAACGGAGAGGATGTTCTTCATGAAATTTGGAGGTAAGATGAAGGACTTACACCTTAACAAGTTTGTAGAAGGAAATAAGTTCTGGAATTGACCAAAATGTAATGTTATAGCAGGTTGAAGAAGGAAGAGGAAAAGAAGAGGGAAACGGTTCTGCTGCAGCGGTAGTATCGCTGAGAGAGCGAGAGACAGGGCAGCGAAGCAAGTATCGCTGTAACGCAAGAGGGGCTTTGCGTCTCACGATTCTTGCAAGAATATCGTTGGGTGTCGCTCCTCAGGTAGTCTCGCTAGTTACGTTCAATTTAGTGTCGCTGGTATAGTAGTATGTGATGAATCTCACTGATAGCCTTAAGTTGTCTGAAGTATAATACTATTAATGTGTGTTAAGGGAGAAAGGAAGATTTATGGAACTGAACATGAGAAATATGTATTTTCAGGCCAGGAAGAGCTCGGGGAGGCTTATAATCCACTTAAAGCCGGGACAAGTAGTGAGTGACCTTTTATTATATCTTGCGGTTACCTTAGTATATTTATTTGATGAAAAAAATGTGGTACTTTGCAGTATTCATAGTGAATATGATACGCCAGCAAATTGAAAGGAAACTAGTTCTATTGTTTAAATATAGTAATGGCTGAGGGACCTTATGGTGAAAGCCTATGTGAAAGAAAGCATGAATTAAGTGCTGAGGGACCTCGTGTGAAATCACTTGAATAGTTAAGAGGAATGGATTTCCATGCTGAGGGACTTTGAGTGAAAGCATGTAGTAGTCCATCACATATTAATTCGTGCTGAGGGACCATGTGTGAAGGCACTTGAGCAAAGAATGATTTGGTTACCAGTGCTGAGGGACTTCGTGTGAAGGCACATGGTAATGTAGACGTAATGGAATACGGTGCTGAGGGACAGAATGTGAAGGCACTTGATAGTTGCAAATTTGTGGAACATGACGGTTTTTGACATTTATATGTGTAATTGGAAATGAGAACTTTAGTAACTCTCTGAAATGCGCTATGTAAAGACTACAAATGGATAAACTAGTTCATGTTTGTTAGTGATAGTTAAACGAATTTAGTCACTCACTGGGCTTTTTGCTCACTCAGTTTGTTTGTTGTTTGTCGTTTCAGGTAGCGAGCGTGTCCGGGACGCCTAGCCTACAGAAGTATCTCGTCTGGGCCTATCTGGAAGCAAACCTTTGGGATAGTTGTAAATATTTAGTCTGTGCTCATGTTTTGTAACGTACACGTTTCTTAGAGAAGATGGGAAGTTGTTTTGTATCTAATATATATATATATACTGAGAATACCTGTTGAAAGATTGTCTGTTTTCCTATTGTTTTAATAGCAATGGTGTTTTGAATCTGAGATTTATCTGGCGTCTAATTTCAATATGTATATAGGGAGTACAGAATCACGCTCAATCCTAGGTATAGAGTGTATCTGGGATGGGGTGTGACAATTCCCCTCCATAACTCGAAAGACGTTTCAAAAACACCTTTCGAGAGAACATTGTTTAAGATATGAACTGCAGTTTCTACTGCATACCCCAAAACGAGCTAAGCAATTGGGCATAACTCATCACAGAATGAACCATGTCTAACAAGCTTCTATTTCTCCTTTTTGATACACCGTTCTGCTGAGGTGTACCAGGTGCTAAGAGTTGATGGATTTCATGTTTTATTAAATAGTCTTGGAATCTTAAATCCATGTACTCTCTACCTCGATCCTTCTCGAGCTTTTACATTCATTGGACCACAGATATCCGAATGTATGAGTTCTAAAGATTCTTTGGCTCTATGGCCTTTTCCACTAAAATGTATTTTAATCATTTTACCTTCAAGACAAGATTCACATGGAGGTAATGAATTATCTTCTAACTCATTTAGAAGTTCATTCTTTACCAATCTCCCAATCTTATTGAGATTTATGTGACCTAATCTCAAATGCCAAAGATAAGTACTATTGTTACTTGGAGAAATTCTTTGCCTTTTTTGTTTGAGTATTAGCAGTTTTAAACATCTCATGATTTAAAAGTGCATTTGCTTCAGTTGGTCTTGACACATATAAGTTGCTTTCTAATTTAGTAGAACAAATACATACACCATTTTTCAAAATGAACGCTTCATTAACAGAAAAAAATAACTGAGTACAATTTTTCAATTAAACAGGAAATAGATACTAAGTTTCTTTTTATTTCAGGAACTATATATAGATTTTCTAAAAATAAAAATCTATTTCCAAAAAACAACTTTGCAGCTCCCACTGCACGAGTTGAAATAGCGTTTTCCATTTCAACCTTGATTGTCATTTCACCCTCCTCGAGCTTCTAGAAGGAGCTAATTCTCTGTAAAGAAGAGCAAACGTGATTAGTGGCACCCGTATCAAGTATCCAGACATTACAGTCATTTTCCACTAAACAAGTTTCTAAAACAAGTAATCATATTTACCTTCTTTTTCCTTCTTCTCAACAAGGTACTTAGGGCAATTGCGTTTCCAATGAAGGATATATTGCAGTGGAGGCACTTGCCCTTGTTAGCCATCTTGGTCTTATCCTTATTTTTCCCATAAACGGGAGCCTTCCTTTTTCCTTCTTTCTTTTTCTGGATTTTCTTAGAATCAGAAGATGAGAGAACATACTTAGTTCTAGAGGATGAACCTATGTGGAACTTCATGAAATGGGCAACATTTGCCTCTCCATCGATCGGTCCCTTATTTTTCATAAGAGATTGATGAGTCTGTAACTCATTGAGGAGGGTTTTCATGGTGTACACAATTTTATTCATAACTGATAACTTGTAGAAATACAAGTTATTATAGTCTTTCATTTAGAAAAATAGAGTTTAAATAGAGAATCATGCGGTAGTTAAACTCTTGTAAATTGATGAAGATAATTGTTTTGAAGCTTTGTGAATCTAAAACATATACTTTAACATAGGAATGCAAGCTATCCATGGACGCGTTATCAACCAAAAACACAAGGTAGCAGAAAATCAGATGAGAATCTTGAGAGATTGTTGGGAGATTGATATGCATGATTTGTATAAGCCCTGCATCTATTTTTATGAGAACGAAAAGTAAGAAGGGGCAGAGAGATGGATGAATGTGTAAAAGTAGTTGGCTGGCTTGCGTTTGGAGTGGGAAAATGGCTAAGTGTAAGCTATGCATTGATGGCAACCTGTTGTGGAGGAAATAATTTTGGTGTAAACGCAAAGGTGAGGGAAGCTGATCATGCGTTGAAGTTGAGACGCGTTGAGAACATAAGGCGTGGAGGATCACTTGGTATCGAGGATCATTATGCGTTAAACGCATTGAAGGCAATGTGCCGTTGGAAGTAAAGGCCACGGGGAGTTTGGGAGCTGATCTGCGATGAGGCTGTTATACGGTGAACGCTACCATGCGTCGAAGGAGAGTGTGCGTTGGACAAGGAGTGTTGGCTGAGAGAAGGTAATGCGTATGTTAATTATTTGGCGGGAGAGTTTGAAATAAATTATCATCAGAGGCCGTGTGCGTTGCTGAAGCTGAGCATAAGAGGTATGCGTTGAACGGATTATAATATAGAGTTGGAATGCGGAACAAGTCGATGATATATATATAAGTGGACTGAGAAATCTCATTGAATTCGTGGAAGAAACTTGCTTGCTGAAACTCTGCTTGCATTTCAGAGCTCGAGTTGGGTCCATATTAAGGCGAAACTTCGAAGAGAGGTAGAAGAAGATGTTCATGCTGGTCTGAAGCAGAAATCTCATTGAATTCGTGGAAGAAACTTGGGTTTGACAGAGGTTTCGGCTGCTGTGATCTCTTCAGAGTGATGCTCGATTTTGGAGGAAGAACAAATTGAAGAGACGAAGGTTAGGGCTGAAACTTTGAGGTTAGTAAGTTAACTCGATTTCTAGCAGAATTCATGAAGGATATTTGAGCTGAAACTATCTAATTGTGTGTCAAACTCAGGAAGAAGAGACGAAAGTTGAACTGTCGAATGATTAGAGGCAACTTGGAGTTGTCAAAGGTTATGTCCTAAACGGTGAGGAGGTTTTTCATGAAATTTGGAGGTGAGATGTAGGACCTGTATTTTAACAAGTTTATAGAAGGAAAAAAGTACTGGAATTTGTTGAAACGAAATGTTTAACAGGTTGAAGAAGGAAGAAGAAAGGAAGAAGGAAACGGTTCTGTCACAGCGGGAGTATCGCTGAGTGAGCGAGAGATTGAGCAGCAGAGGAAGTAACGCTGCAACGCAAAGATAGGCTTGCGTCTCACAATTCTCGCTAGACTACCGCTGGGTATCGCTCCTCAAGGTAGTTTCGCTGGTTTTAATCAACGCAGTGTGGCTAGGACAGTTTGAATATCTTTTGAGTAACGCTGGTAGCTTATTAATTCCCATAGAGTAACGATGCTACTGTATGTTAAAGAAAAGGGGAGTTTATGAAAACTAAACTTGAGGATTGTGTATTTTCAGGCCAAGAAGAGCTCGGGGAGGCTTATAACCCATTTAGAGCCAGGACCGATTGTGAGTGATTGTTTGTTATATCTTGTGTTAAACTTAGTACGCATATTGATGAGGAAACGTGATTCATGGTAGTATGCCTTATGTATGTGATGTGTTAGTGATTTAAGAAGAATATTATTACAAATGTCTAAGCACATAAGTGGCTGAGGGACCTTATGGTGAAAGCTACATGTGAGTAAGCGTGAAATTAAGTGCTGAGGGATTTGAGAAGGCACTTGAATAACAGTAGAGAATGGACTACAATGCTCAGGGACTGTAAGTGAAGGCATGTAGTAACCCATCACAACTAGCTCGTGCTGAGGGATCATGTGTGAAGGCACTTGAACATAGATAGAGTTTGTTACATGTGCCGAGGGATTTTCATGTGAAGGCACATGGTACTGTAATTGTAAATGAGTAAGTGCTGAGGGACGGAAAGTGAAAGCACTAAATAGATGAAAATTTGTGAAACATGAGAATTGATAGTTATACATGCATAGTGAAAAGTGAATCTTGATAATTCATTGGGATGTGTTATGCGGTGGTTACTATCTTACAAACTGGATTTAAGTTGTCATGGTTAGTTTTAGTAGATTTAGTCACTCACTGAGCCTTTTGCTCATTCAGTTTGTTGTTGTTTGTTGTTTCAGGTAGCGAGCGTGTTCGGGACGCCTAGCCTACTGAAGAATCTCGTCTGGGCTTGTTTGGAAGCGAACCTCTGGGATAGTTGTAAATACTTAGTTTGCTCATATGACATGTAATAAACATCTTTACTGAGAGTGTAGTGAAAGAGGGATGTGTTGTACCTACTATGAGTATTTTTTTTCAGATATGTTAGTTAAAAGTTTACACGTTCTTCTGATCCGATAAAGAGTTTGTTGTAGGATTTGCTTTTCGTTTATGATGTATATATTATAGAATCTTATGTTGGTCAATAGTATCATGCTCCTTCCTAGGTATAGAGTAAATCTGGGTTGGGGTGTGACAATTTGCGGCTAAAGTGGTGGATCTAAATTAAAACCGAAAATCACGCAATTAGGCGAGATAGACACAAGGCAGTAATTCAGCCTCCAATCACGCAAATCTGCCAGCGATTGCAACGCAACATCTATAAAAGGGCAGGCTTGAAGGCTGAAAAGTTGTTGAATCTCTTAGAAGAATTTTTAAGTGACAGCAGAGTTCTCTCCAGACGACAACCGAAGACAAATAGCTTGAAAGAGAAGAGTCTTCCCTTCGCCTGACCACTTTACAACAGAAATCACCCTTCCACACCGGCGAGCTCAAGACATTGAGAAGCCATTTCATGCTTTTCATCTCTTTCTTATTTGTGTTTTAGTTATAAACAAGAAATTGTACTCTCTAAAACTCTTAGTCTGTCACACCCCCTCCCAGATTACCTACTTAATCTGAAAGGGGATGTGAAGACAATAAACATCACCCCTCTTGTGACGCATATTTTCCCATCTTACATAACTTCCTGTATAAACATTTCATACATATTCATTCATAGAGTCCAGCCATACTAACACATGATCATGACATAACAATCTTTCCTGTACAGAATACACTTTTATAACATACTCTCTCATAACCCACTTGTAAACACTAAATCTACATGCCACCAGTGTTAAGTTATTTACACGTATAACAACAAGAAAATAAACTGTTTCTGGAAACTCGAAGCTTAAGCAGGGCGAGCGGGAGTAGGCTAAGCGCCGGGAATGTCCTTGCTACTTGGGAGGGAAAGAAAACATTGAAAACATAAGCTAATAGTCCAGTGAGTGACTAATCTTTGTAAAACGAACATTTATTGAAAACAGGCATGTTACATATGTACAGATAAACGAGGATTTAACATATTATTCAGCTAAAGCATACTTTCCACAAATCTATCAATCTCATAAATCCGATTTCAAATCGTATATGATTGTTTTCTAAAAGAAATTAAACAGTAAACAGTTTGGTCTTTCAAACTTTTCCCTTAGTTGAGGCGGAGCAAAGCTCAACACTCTCAACGTCGAAAACAACCTTAGATGGGGGTGGAGCAAGACTCAACACACCCAACGTCGAAATCATCCCTGGCTCAATGCGGAGCAAAGTCGACGCACCAGCCAAATCAACCTCTATGTGCACATAGGAATATGACGGGTTGCCCAAGTACCTTCTCATGTCCTTCAGTACTAGGTCTCGGGGAAACTCACGTGCCTTCTCGTGTCCTTGAGCACTGAGCCTCCTCTAAAGCATTTTAGAAATCCGTTCACATAACAGTTCATATGAAAATCCTTTCATAGAAAATCATACAGATCTTTATTCAATAACATTTCATAAAAATGCTTTCTATCAACTTTAGAAAACATATAACATGCCTTGTGAGTAATACAATCAAACATTATGCATTTTAAAACAGTTCATCGCAAAGCCATATTTCATAAGAACATTTTTAATAAAAATCGAATTGAAGAAGAAAGGAGTCACTCACAACTCTTCCTAGGCCTTGAGTGGGTTATACGCCTTCCCTATTTCTTCCTGGCCTGAAATAGACATTTTACCTTGTGTTACATTGTTCTTTACTTGATCATTAAATATGCATAAATTCTAATTATTACTTATCATTGAGTCTCCCCCTTTTCCCGAAACAAACATCATAAGCGAGATTCCTAGCGGTACTACCCAACAGAACTTGTTCCTAGCGATACTAGGTTGAGCGACACTAGCGTGACCTTACCTTAGTGATGCGCACTTTTAGTGTTTACCGCAAGTGTACGGGTCAAGTTATAATATAAAACGGTTAAGTTCGAGTATCGTTCCACTAGAGATCCAATTGGGAAGGTTTAAGTTACTTAGCTATTCTAGAATTGAATTAATTTTATTTGAGGATTGACATTCAATTTTGTGTATCAGGGAAAAATAAAAATCAAGCAAAGAAAATATCAAAGGGAGAATTGCAAGAGTCAAAGAGAGTTCTAAGGTTTCGAATCCTTGTTTGTTTAATAAGGCAAAATTATAGATTTCATGGATTTTATTTTAATTCTTATGCCTAAGTCTAGAAACTTAATTCCAAGTTATCTTCTCTCAAAGACAACTCTTTCTCATGCAACTTGATTGATTGTTAATCTCTTAAAATCAATACACAATTACATGGCATTAAAACTAGTCTTTAGCAACTTTCATTGGCAACCTAACTACTCTCGTGATAGATTAACAACGATTCATTGTTATAGGTCGAATTAAAGATATAATCTCTCAATCATACATCTAACCTAGCATGTGAAGATGGCCAATCCTCAAGAATTAAACACAATAACAATGAAAAGCATAATTTATTTAAACAAAACCATGAGTCTACAAAATTAACATGAATTCACAAACAATTCATCAAAACCCTAAAACTAAAGAGTTTAGCCACTCATAGCTTGAAGCAACATGTTTGAGGAAAAATAATCAAAGGAAGAGTGTAAAGAATAGGGAAACTCTACTGAAAAGAGGTTCTTGATTGAGGCAGCACCGTCACGAACTCCTTGGCTCTCACGTCGGACTTCAAAAGGCACCAAGACTATCTCGAACTCTTTTCCTCTTCCTTGTGGCTAACTCACTCTTTGAACTCGCGCTTAATTCTCACCTTTTTGGTTCTTTCCTTCAGTCTGCAACTTTCTTGCTTTTCTTGATATTTCTCCCCCCCTAGACTGCTGAAAAACCCCCAAATTTATAGAGTTTGGCCGCCAAAAATTTAACCTAAAATACAAAACTTTCGTTTAATTAACCTGGTGCCGCGACGCTAGGGTTGCGACCAAAAATAAGTTGCTCTCGGGTTTTAGCGCCGCGACGCTGTCTTGCGTTCATCAAGGATGCGTCGAGGCAGCGCCACCTCGGCGCTGCGATGCTACTCTGCATCCATGCTGATGCATTCATGCTTCAGCGTCGCGGTGCTGCCCTACGTTCAACAAGGATGCGTTTTTCAGCTATTTTTTTGTCGTATTCTTGCTCGGTTTGATCTTTTAGTCGTTTCTTCTAATTTTCCTCGTTTTAACCTAAAAATCACTAGCAAACAAGTGAAATCTAATATAAAACTCCCTTAATTTGAGAGAATAATAAGCACTTTTCAAGTGTTTATCAACACCCCAAACTTAGAGATTTGCTAGTCCCGAGCAAAGAATAAAATCAAATAATAGGGAGTTTTAGATGAAGAAGTGTGCAATTGACTCATGTCTCAGAGAATAGCATTCAGAGCTTAAGTAGAAACATGCAAGCATATCTATATTGTTATAATCATTCAAGGCCAAATCTTGCTATCTCCCATGTGTGTGTGCAAGCCTCCTTCAATTTAAAATACTAGAGCTCAAATTAGGACTTAAGAGAGTTTCTTTAGTTTTCCCCCTACTCTAGCTCATGCACCAATCTTCAAGCTTTCATGCATTCAAGTGAGTAATATGTCCACTAAGGTGCCTTTCAATCATATATTTTTTTTCATGGGCCCAAACTTGCATTCTTTTACCTAGAGCACTAGCTTTCACACATCTACTGTAGGGACTCGTACCTAGTCAATTCCCAGGCGTCCTTACTAATCACAGCAAAAGCAGCTCTTTTTACCCCTATCCATGCATACTCATTACAAGTTTAACATTTAAAAAGATAGACAAATAAAGCTCATATATTATGTGTACACTTTTTCTTTTCTCGAGGCATGTATACTCTTTTCTTTTTCCTTAGTCTAAGATTACAAGCTATCATGCATTTCCAATCTCTCACCGGTGGGGCCTTTCGAAGTGACAACCAAATACACCCAACTCAATCCTTTTTTCAGTTAAAGATTCTAAATAAAAGTGGCTACGTGCTCAAGAATATGAGAGATGTTAAGAGGGACTTCAATGAATTTAACTCAGGATAGTGTGATAAGCACTTGAAAAGTGCTTATTATTCTATCAAATTAAGGGAGTTTTATATTAGATTTCACTTGTTTGCTAGTGATTTTCAGGTTAAAACGAGGAAAATTAGAAGAAACAACTAAAAGATCAAAACCGAGCAAGAATATGGCGAAAAAGTGCTGAAAAATGCATCCTTGCTTGAAACGCATGATGCGCTGCGGCGCTAAAGCAGCGCTGCCGCGGCGCTGCGACAGAAACGCATCAGCATAGACGCAGAGCAGCAACGCGGCGCTGGGAAGGCGCTACTTCGACGCATACTTGGTGAACGCAAGACAGCGTCGCGGCGCTGGGACAGCGCTGCCGCGGCTCTAAAACCCGAGAGCAACTTAATTTTGGTCGCAACGCTAGCGCCGCGGCGCCAGCGTTAATTTAAACGCAAGTTTTGTATTTTAGGTTAAATTTTGGGCGGCCAAACTCTATAAATTTAGGGGTTTTCAGCAGCCAAGGGGGGGAAGAAATATCAAGAAGATCAAGAAAGTTGCAGAACAAGAGAACGATCCGAAAAGGTGAGAATTAAGCTAGAGTTCCAAGAGTGAGTTAGCCGCAAGGAAGAGGAAAAGAGTTCGAGATAGTTTTGGTGCCCTTCGAAGTTCGACGCGAGAGCCAAGGAGTTCGTGACGGTGCTGCCTCAATCAGGAACCTTTTTTCAGTAGAGTTTCCCTATTATTTACACTCTTTCTTTGATTCGTTTTGATCAATATGTTGCTTTACGCTATGAGTGGCTAAACTCTTTGGTTTTAGGGTTTTTGATGAATTGTTTGTAAACTCATGATAATTTTGTAAACTCATGATTTTGTTCAAATAAATATGCTTTTCATTGTTATTGTGTTTAATTCTTGAAGATTGGCCACCTTCACATGTTAGATTAGACATATGATCGAGAGATTATATATTTAATTTGATCTATAACAATGAATCGTTGTTAATCTATCACGAGAGTAGTTAGGTTTACAATGAAAGTTGCTAAAGACTAGTTTTAATGCCATGTAATTTTGTTTTGGTTTTAAGAGATTAACTATCAATCAAGTTGCATGAGAAAGAGTTGTCTTTGAGAGAAGATAACTTGGAATTAAGTTTCTAGATTTAGGCAAAAGAATTAAATCCATGAAATCCATAATTTTGCATGATGAAACAAACAAGGATTTGTAACCCTAGAACTCTCTTTGACTCTTGCAATTCTCCCTTTGATATTTTCTTGCTTGATTTTTCTTTTTTCCAAAAACAAGATTTGAATTTCAATCCTCAAATAAAATTGATTCAACTCTAGAATAGCTAAATAACTTAAACCTTCCCAATTGGATCTCTAGTGGAAACGATACTCGGACTTAACCGTTTTATATTATAACTTGACCCGTACACTTGCGGTTAACAAACAAAAGTGGCACATCATAGTGCTATTTTATTTCCACAATAAGTCATCTATCATGCAAATTCGAATCTCATCATGGGCAATCAACATCAAGGCACACAACCATAACAACATTCCCATTAACTTTGAAAGCTCCAAAATTTTTCAAAAATTGTTTCAAAAAAAAAAAATTGACATGCATATGATCATTAAAACCTTCACTAACATGCATAGCAGGATAAGAAAACACACAAGAAAACACACAAAAGTACGAAAGACACCTCCCACCCCAAACATAGAATCATGCATTGTCCCCAATGCATAAGGGCATCTAACAAGGAAAGAGCAAGCCTGGGAGCAAGCGGGAAGCCACCAAACGGGCTTGGTGTAAGGAGTACTTTGTGTGATGAACCACGTTCCTGAGAGATAAAGCATATGAGTGACTCCAAGATTTATAAAATAAAATAAAAAAGTAAAGAAAGCAATAAAATTGGGTTGCCTCCCAATAAGCGCTTGGTGTAACGTCTTCTAGCTAGACGGGACTACTGGATCATGCAATGAAAGTCAGGTTCTCAAGTCCGCGTTCTTCATCACCGATGTAGTGCTTTAATCGTTGACCATTTACTTTAAAGGTTGTTCCATTGTTACCTTGTAGTTCCACGGCTCCGTGTGGGGATACCTTGACAATGATAAAGGGTCCTGACCATCGTGTCCTAAGCTTTCCTGGAAACAAGTGTAAACGTGAGTTAAAAAGTAATACTCTTTGTCCTGGAAGGAAGGTTCGTGAGGTGATCTTCTTGTCATGCCATCTCGCAGTGCGCTCTTTGTAAAGTTTGGCATTCTCATAAACTTGAGCACGGAACTCCTTCATCTCATTGAGTTCTAAGAGGCGTTTCTCACCAGCTTTCTCGAAATCCATGTTCAGCTTCTTGATGGCCCAATAAGCTCTATGCTCGAGCTCTACCGGTAAGTGACAAGCCTTTCCAAACACCAACCTATACGGGGAAGTACCAATTGGGGTTTTGAAAGCTGTGCAGTAGGCCCACAGTGCATCATCGAGCTTAAGGGCCCAATCCTTCCTATTGGTCTTGACTGTCTTTTTCAAAACTTGCTTGATTTCCCTGTTAGATAACTCAGCAAGGCCATTAGTTTGAGGATGATAAGCTGTAGCAATTTTATGATTAACATTATATTTTTGCATCATGGATTCAAACAGTTTATTGCAAAAGTGAGAACTCTCATCACTAATAATAGCTCTAGGTGTACCAAAACGTGTGAAAATGTTTTTATGCAATAATTTTAAAACAGTGCGAGCATCATTGGTCCTAGTGGCTATGGCTTCTACCCACTTAGATACATAATCTACTGCAACTAGAATGTATAGGTAGCCATTAGAAGAAATAGGAAAAGGCCCCATAAAGTCAATACCTCAAACATCAAATAACTCCACTTTCAAGATAGGTTTCATTGGAAGCTCATGTTGTCTAGAAATATTGCCAGTACGTTGGCACCTATCACATGATTTAACAAAGGTATAATAGTCTTTAAAAAGGTATGGCCAATTGATGCGCACTTTTAAAAACTTGATGCGCACTTTTAGTGTTTACCGCAAGTGTACGGGTCAAGTTATAATATAAAACGGTTAAGTCCGAGTATCGTTCCACTAGAGATCCAATTGGGAAGGTTTAAGTTACTTAGCTATTCTAGAATTGAATCAATTTTATTTGAGGGTTGACATTCAATTTTGTGTATCAGGGAAAAATAAAAATCAAGCAAAGAAAATATCAAAGGGAGAATTGCAAGAGTCAAAGAAAGTTCTAGGGTTTCGAATCCTTGTTTGTTTCATCATGCAAAATTATAGATTTCATGGATTTTATTTTAATTCTTATGCCTAAGTCTAGAAACTTAATTCCAAGTTATCTTCTCTCAAAGACAACTCTTTCTCATGCAACTTGATTGATTATTAATCTCTTAAAACCAATACACAATTACATGGCTTTAAAACTAGTCTTTAGCAACTTTCATTGGCAACCTAACTACTCTCGTGATAGATTAATAACGATTCATTGTTATAGGTCGAATTAAACATATAATCTCTCAATCATACATCTAACCTAGCATGTGAAGATGGCCAATCCTCAAGAATTAAACACAATAACAATGAAAAGCATAATTTATTTAAACAAAACCATGAGTCTACAAAATTAACATGAATTCACAAACAATTCATCAAAACCCTAAAACGAAAGAGTTTAGCCACTCATAGCTTGAAGCAACATGTTTGAGGAAAAATAATCAAAGGAAGAGTGTAAAGAATAGGGAAACTCTACTGAAAAGAGGTTCTTGATTGAGGCAGCACCGTCACGAACTCCTTGGCTCTCACGTCGGACTTCGAAAGGCACCAAGACTATCTCAAACTCTTTTCCTCTTCCTTGCGGCTAACTCACTCTTTGAACTCGCGCTTAATTCTCACCTTTTTGGTTCTTTCCTTCAGTCTGCAACTTTCTTGCTTTTCTTGATATTTCTCCCCTCCTAGACTGCTGAAAAACCCCCAAATTTATAGAGTTTGGCTGCCAAAAATTTAACCTAAAATACAAAACTTTCGTTTAATTAACCTGGTGCCGCGGCGCTAGAGTTGCGACCAAAAATAAGTTGCCCTCGGGTTTTAGCGCCGCGGCAGCGCCGTCCCAGCGCTGCGATGCTGTCTTGCGTTCATCAAGGATGCGTCGAGGCAGCGCCACCTCTGCGCTGCGATGCTACTTTGAGTCCATGCTGATGCGTTCATGCTTCAGCGCCGCGGCAGCGCTGCCCTACGTTCAACAAGGATGCATTTTTGAGCTTTTTTTTGCCGTATTCTTGCTCGGTTTTGATCTTTTAGTCGTTTCTTCTAATTTTTCTCGTTTTAACCTGAAAATCACTAGCAAACAAGTGAAATCTAATATAAAACTCCCTTAATTTGAGAGAATAATAAGCACTTTTTAAGTGCTTATCACTTAGTAGCGACACCCAGCGATATCTAGTGAGTTTTGTGAGACAGAAGACTCCTTTGCATCTCAGCGACACTCGTCTCGCTATTAGTACTTAAACAACGCAATGATATTTTGTTCTTAGAGGCACCCGGCAACTGTGATTTCTTCCTTTCCTCTTGTTCTTATTCCTATCTGTTAAAAGTCATAGATTCAGACAGATTTAGAACTTCTTCCCTTCTACAAACTTGTAGAGAATTGAGTTTCACAGCTTACCTCAAAATTTGAAGGCTTAACTCTTCTTCGTTCTCCAGTTATTCCAAAATCACTTCATGCTGCTCTAGATTGCTTAACAATCCCGTAAGCGCTATTTTTACCTAAAGATTCACATGATTAACTTCAATGTCAGCTTTACCATCCTTCATAAGACTTGTTAGGAATTATGTTAAATTACTGACCTCAAAATTTCAGCCCTAAACTCGGCTTCCTTGATTCGTTCTACTCCAAACATCAACCACTGTTTAGTCTGTGCGACTAAAGATCAATCTTGAGTTCCTGCTCTGTTTTCAGCATCAAGATGAGTAGAATTTCGCCCAAAATCTACAAGAACACCTTCCTCAACCTTCTCTTGTGGTTTGTTTGAAAAATGGAACCGACTTAAGCTCTCGAAAGTGTCTAAAAATGATTAAACATTTAATTAATTCAACTATATATACTACCGACTTAACCCTCACAAGCACCAAGATTTATGTTGTCGACTTACCCCTCACCCGCAAGCTGGCGCGGGGTTTTCACTTTGACGCGAGGCACTCATGTTAAAATTCTCCTCCAATGCCTTCAGCAACTATCCACACCCAACGCATGGCGTCATCCTCAACGCTTCCTACTTTCGACGCATACAACTCAATCACACACCACTATCTTCGTCTCTCAAGACCACTCTGTGTTCGACGCGGAGTGACTTCAGCGCATGTCTGTCTTCAATGCAGTGACTTCAGCGCATGGCTATCCTCAACGCAGAGTGACTTCAGCGCATGGTTCAAGCACATTTCTTCCCCCGCCAATGATCACTTATCCTTCGACGCGGGCAGCTACTTCAGCTCACAACCCTTCGTGATTCAATCAACAACGCATGGTTTCTCGAATAGTTCCAACTTTCCTCTTCATTCACCAACGCATAGTCTTGGCCAACACTTAGCCAAAATTTTACTTTCCTTTCCATTCACCAACGCATAGTCTTGGCCAACACTTAGCCAAAATTTTGCTCTCCAAAAATTTTTGGTCTCATTCTCGGCTACTTTTCTTCTAGCAACACATAGCCACAATCTCATTGCTTCTCCCCAACACTTGGTATCACAAGTCAGTGCTTACATAGTCCATTCATCAATCTAAACACCTTTCATGGCTATTCATTTCTCATCTCTTCCCATTTGCTATTTACCATCCATAAGTAACTAATTCTCTTAAGGGTCATGGGTTGTGTTATCATCTAAATGAGAACCTTGGTTTTTATCTATTTCATCCTGTCAATTTGTACTTTTAATTTAATGCCTATGTTCATCTAGCTAATCGATATAAGTAGTAACAATCAAACTACTCGAGAGAGTAAGCGATTGTGGAACTCAATTGACAAGGCTAAGAAGTGTTATCTAGACATAGAAATAACCTTGGCTCCTAACACTCTCCTATGGGTATAGACATATAGGCATAGTGGCTGACAACTGATGCGCACTTTTAGTGTTAACCGCAAGTGTACGGGTCAAGTTATAATATAAGACGGTTAAGTCCGAATATCGTTCCACTAGAGATCCAATTGTGAAGGTTTAAGTTACTTAGCTATTCTAGAGTTGAATCAATTTTATTTGAGGATTGAAATTGAATATTATGAGTTATGGAAAATACAAATCAAATAAGGAAAGTATTAAAGTGAGAAACACAAGAGTCAAAGAGAGTTCTAGGGTAATGACTACTTGTTTATTTCATCATGCAATATTATAGATTTGATGGATTTTATTGTAATTCATATGCCTAAGTCTAGAAACTTAATTCCAAGTTATTTTCTCTAAAAAACAACCCTTTCTCATGCAACTCGATTGATTACTAATCTCTTGAAACCAATACAAAATTTCATGGCATTAAGAATAGTCTTTAGCAACCTTTATTGTCAACCTAACTACTCTTGTGATAGATTAACAACAATTCGTTGTTATAGATCAAGTTAAACATACAATCTCTCAATCATACATCTAACCTAACATGTGAGGATGGCCAATCCACAAGAATTAAACACAATAACAATGAAAAGCATAATCATTCCAACAAAACCATGAAAGTCTACAAGATCAACATAAATTCATAAAAAAATCATCAAAACCCTAAAACTAAAGAGTTTAGCCACTCATAGCTTGAAGCAACATGTTTAAGCAACCCAAGCCCTATTTTTATCATTCATACAACTCACTTAGTTGGATTTTACTGTGTCGCACACCTCTCCATCCAATCACTCTAGGACAGTTTTATCTATGCGTTTCTGAATTTAGATGATGACCAACCCAAGCCCTATTTTTATCATTCATACAACTCACTTAGTTGGATTTTACTGTGTCGCACACCTCTCCATCCAATCACTCTAGGACAGTTTTACTGCTTTAGTCAAATGCATCACCTCTCATCACTTTTCTTAAACGCATGACTTAAATAATCCACGAATTCTAGATCTGCATAATCCCTGTGCTTGACCTCGGACTCATCGAGACAACCTCATTCTTTGCTTATGCTTGGGTGAAGAATAGGAAAACTTGATAGATTAGTAAAACATAAAAGTAATCCAACAATAACCACATTGCTACGGAATTGGAGAAAGCTCTTTGGAAGAGATTGTAGAATAAAAGACACCTGACTCTGCTCGTCAATGACCACACCTTTCATTTCAACAACATTGAATTCCATTAGGTTTAGAATATGTTCTCTCACTGATTGGCCTTCCTTTATACGTGCATTATAAACGTACTTGAGGGCCTCGTGCCGGATCTATGAAGACGGTTGTCCAAACATTTTCTGGAGGGACTCCATGATCTGTCATGCATTCATCATGGCCTCATGTTTCTTGTTAAGTACGTCAGACACACTCGCCAAGATTTAGACTCGAGCCTTGTCATTGGCCTTTGTCCAATGATCATATGCATCCCTAACAAATTGTGATGCATTACGAGAGGGGATAGAAGGACACTCTTCTGTTAAGACAAACCGTAGATTGTCTATAACCAGAATCGTATTTAGGTTAGATTTCCACGTTGCGTAGTTTTCACCAGTTAGTTTTTCATTTTTAAGCAGTGTGACGATTGAGGAAGACATGCTGAATTTTAAACAATTAATCATTTTAGTTATCTTTGCCTTAACCCATTACACAAGGAAACAAAATTGCAAATAATCCAATTAATTCAGCAAAAACAAGCAATCAAAGAAACCCTAATAAACTATTGATTTAGTTTTTGTAACGATGCTTCAGAGGTTTAGAGCAACAACCACCGAAGGGTGATCAGCCACTCCTCCTTTGAAGTGAGAAAATTCTCAACTAATTCTAATGCCAAAATAACTCAAATTCGTATAGACATTAACCACTGTTGTTTGGTCAGGCCCTCCGAAGGGATGGTCACTCTAGGACGACATGCAGGCTGATCATAAGAATCTTACGGTGCGAGCTAGGGTTGGAGACTTGCGTTGGAAAAGTTAGCATGCAACGGAGAAATGGCAATTTAAAAGAAGTAACGCGTTATGCGTTGTGAAGAGAAATAGTGAACGGAAGTGAAGGAAAAGAACTATAAGTGTTGGCTATGGCTATGAGTTAGTAAGCCTAGCATTGGAAACTGCTGTAATAAGAAGGTAGACCCTGTTAGTAAGGAAGAAGATTTGATACATTTTATTAGGGCTGCCAGGCATTGGAAAGTGTCACTATGCGTTGGAAGTGAAGATGGAATTTGACCAAGAAAAGTTGTATTCAACTTACCATACGTTGATAAGAATACCTTGAATTGGAGAATAGTTGTATGCGATAGGTTGAAGATTAGCGATGTATTGATAAGCCATGCGATGGGCAGTAGCTATGCGATGGGCAGCAGCTATGCGCTGAAGGTTTGCTATAAAGGATCATTGTGCTGATCAGGAAGTCCTTAAGTATAGAATAGCATGGGCAAAAGAGGTTGTTAAGCATTGAAAGTTGCTGTAATAGGAAAATATGTTACGCGTTGAAGGATTTTTATGCGTTGATGTTGTGCAAAAACTTGTTGTGGTAAATTATTATGTGTGAAAATGAAATTGTACAAACGCAAGGTGTGATTAAAATATGATTATGCGTTTTACATATCATGCGTTGAACATGCTATGCATCTTACACAATGCGTTGGTGATCTTGTCAAGTTTTCCTATCCTTTACCCAAGTATAAGCAAAGGAGTAGGTTTTCTCGGTGAGCCCGAGGTCGAACACAGGGATTATGATGATTCAGTATTTATCTGGATTATATGCGTTGCAGTGGTAACCAAGAAATAAGTTGAGGAGTGTGTGTTTCTAATCTAAGGAAAGCGATAACATGTACACTATATTAAAATGTGGAAGATGGAAAGGCATGCGACACAGCAAATTCAGCTAAAGATGTGAGTGAATGGATAAAGAAAGGGTTCGAGTTGGTTAACATCTAACATCGGAAACGCATAGTAGTATTCTATTCATACTTGCGACTCTTCTCCCGGTTGTCAGCCGCTATGCGTTATATGTCTATAATGCATAGGAGAGTGTTAAGAACCAAGGTTATCCCTATAGACAGGTAACACTTCTTGGCCCTTGTCAATTGAGTTCAACAATCACTTACCCCCTCAAGCAGTTTGATTATTACTACTTATATCGATTTGTCAGATGGACATAAGCATCGGATTAAGATCGCAATTGACAAGATGAAATAGTTACACTATGGTTCTTAGTTAAATGCTAACGCAACCCTAGACCCTTGAGTGATTAGTTACTCATGGTTTGAAAGTAAAAAGCGGAAAGTATAGAGAAATGAGTAGACATGGAAGATAAATATATTGATGAAACGAAATACAACTTTAGATAAGCTCAATGTCTTGACACAAATCTAAAATCAAGAAAGAAAAACTAAGAAAGAAAGAAAGGAAGGCGTCAATGTCTTGAGTCGCCCGGATGGAAGCGTGACGTTCTGCTGTGAAGTGGTCCGGCGGAGGGAAGACTCTTCTCTCTCGAGCTATTCGTCTTCGATTGAAGTCTGAAAGAACTCTGCTGTCACTTATGGAGTTCTTACGAGAATCAACAACCCTTTCTCATTTCTCAGAGCTGCCCTTTTATAGATGATGCATTCGCAATTAATGGCAAATCTGCTTGCTTGGCGGCGAGATTGATGTCATGCGTCCATCTCGCCTGATTGCGTGATTCTCGAGTCAATTAAGATCCACCACTTTAGCCACAAATCATGTTCGTCAATCTCTCAAGATTTTGATTTGATTCTTAGCGCCTTGTATTAATGGTCGTCTATGCGTCCATGAATAGTTTGGCCGATGTCAACGCGTCGTAGGTTGCTAACGCATAGTCATGCGTTGAATAGCTATTAACGCAGCGTCAGGTTGTTCGCGTTCCGTTCAGATCATGCGTCCACGAAGAACAGATTGCTAATGCGTCGTCCTGCGTTAAGAAGTCATCAACGCATCGTCTGCATTCCTGTGTCAAAACATGCGTTTTAGGCTTAAAAAGTGGTAAAATCATTTATCTTCCTAAAAATACAAGAGTATAATGCGAAGGAAGATTTCTTAATAAAAATTAACATAACTTGCCGCATGCTTCTCTATTTAATCTCTATTTATCTAAGAAAAAGACTATCACAACTTGTATTTCTAAAAATTATCACCCCCCAAACTTAGATAAATGCTTGTCCTCAAGCATAACTTCTATCTAAGAAACTTCAATCATCCTAAACATTTTCTCAACGCATTGACTAGTCTCTCAGAATACTATACTCAATCAGCTACCCGTTAGTTATATTATTTCTCTACCTCTATATTTTTTTCTCTAGGACGGGTCTAATTTTTATGTGGCAAGCTTTCTTTTCAAAATTCTTAAACTCATTATTCACAAAATTTTTGTTTCTTCTTTTAACACTAAGTCTGAAAAGATGAAGATATAAAGTTCCTTTTTCTTTCATTTGTTTTATTATTTGGTTTTTAAGCATGCGTCGAGTAGGGTTACCCACTTTCGTTCTGACATACCAATGATGGGGTGCATGGAGGCAGCCAACAAGGAGCAAGTGCCCTTCTCGTCTAAACTCTTATCTAAACTCGGTTTCCTCACTAGACATTGGAGTTTGTTATTTTATCTATGCGTCGCTGATTACGATTACCCACCTTCGTTTTGACACACCAACTATGGGGTGCATGGAGTCGGCCAACTACGAGCAGGTGTCATAGTCAAGGGTAAACTACATGGTCAGAAGGGTACAATTGTACAAAAGAGGGATTTGTAGCTGTGAACGAATATAAGAAAAGGGAGTTGAACGCATATAGTATGCGATTAAGGTAAATGTATGATATTTTATGGTAAGCTGAAACGCAAAGTAGTATGCGTTTAGAATTTGTATACCTAATTGAATGTGGTAGAGAAATGGAAATAAAGGTAGTAAACCTGAGTGTGGTAAAAGGGAGTAAATAAGTTAAATCTGGAAGAAGGTTCCATGAACGCATAGTAACACAGATATGATTGGGTAGTTGTGTATTGGAACATAATGGACGCATAAGGTAAGCCTATATGCCAGGTGGCTACACATAGTTGTGACACCTTATCAAGTAGGAGGTGTTAGAAGGTATGCTAAGTATCTCATGCAAGGTGACGCTTGGATTAATGCATGATTAATTAAGCATGCAACATGACATGTGGAAAACAAGTGGCAGCAAAAGAAGAGAGGTAGGATGACAAGCCCTCTATAAATAGGACCTTGAGGGAAAAGTAATGACTGATTGTTGTGGAAATATTGTTGTGAGAACTAACCTAACGCAAAGTGCTAAAGTATATGATTATGCGTTCAACATGTCAAGATTTGATCATGCAATGCGTTCTATTATTATGCGTTGGTCTTGTCAAGTTTTCCTATTCTTCTACCGAAGTATAAGTAAAGTAATAGATTTTCTCGGTGAGTCCGAGGTCGAACACAGGGATTATATTGATTTGGTTTTAATTGGATTGCATGCGTTACAGAGGTAACCAACAATTGTGTGAAATTGTGTTTCTAATCTAGAGAAAGCAGATGTTTGTACACTAGACTAACAGTTGTGGAATATGGGAAGCAATGCGACACAACAAGTTCAGCTAAGATGTGTATGAATGGATAAAGAAAAGGGTTCGAGTTGATTAACATCTAACATCAGAAACGCATAGTAGTACTCTATTCATACTTGCAACTCTTCTCCCGGTTGTCAGCCGCTATGCGTTATATGTCTATAACGCATAGGAAAGTGTTAAGAACCAAGGTTGTCCCCGTAGACAGGTAACACTACTTGGCCCTTGTCAATTGAGTTCCACAATCACTTACCCTCTCGAGCAGTCTGATTATTACTACTTATATCGATTTGTCAGATGGATATAAGCATCGGATTAAGCTCGCAATTGACAAGTTAGAATAGTTACACTGCGGTCCCTAGTTAGATGTTAACGCAACCCTAGACCCTCGAGTGATTAGTTACTCATGGCTTGAAAGTATAAAGTGGACAGATGAGAAAAGTGAATAGACATGGAAGATAATTGTATTGATGAAAATGAGATACAAATTTCGATAAGTCAATTCCTTGATACAAATCTAAAATTCAAGTAAGAACAGTAAGAAAGAAAGTAGGGCAAGGCATCAATGTCTTGAGTCGCCCAGATGGAAGCGTGATGATTTGCTGTGAAGTGGTGCGGAGGATGGAAGACTCTTCTCTCTCGAGCTATTTGTCTCCGGTTGAAGTCTAAGAGAACTCTGCTGTCACTTATGGAGTCCTTCCGAGAATCAACAACCTTTCTCCTCTCGCAGAGCTGCCCTTTTATAGAAATGGCAGATTTGCTTGATTGGTGGCGAGATTGACACTGCGTTCATCTCGCCTGATTGCGTGATTCTCGGGCCAATTAAGATCCACCACTTAAGCCGCAAATCATGTCTGCCAATCATCCATCAATCTCTCAAGATTCCGATCTGATTCGCAGCGCCTTGCCGCAACGGTTGTCTATGCGTCCATGCATAGTTTGGTTGATGTCAACGGAACATAGGTTGCTAACGTGTAGTTATGCGTTGGGCTGTCGTTAACGCATCGTCTGGTTCCTGCGTTAAGGGGTCATCAACGCATCGCTTGCATTCCTGCGTGAAAACATGCGTTTTAGGCTTAACAAGTGGTAAAATCAATATCTTCATCAAAATTCAAGAGTATAACGCAAAGGAAGATTTATTAATGGAATTTATCATCAACTACCGCATGCTTCTCTTATTTAAACTCTATTTATCTATGAAAAAGGCTATAATAACTTGTATTTCTACAAGATATCACTGATGATTCAGTGGTAAGAATCCTTGAGAGAAGGAGAGAAAGAAGGCTGAAGGAAGAAACCCTTGTGTCTGTAAGAGAAAGTCTGCAGCCAAGGAAGAAGACATTCTTGACACTTAAGTCATCTGGTGTTAAAGAAGTTGTCTCTCGTCAAAAAAGAGAGCCTTGCGTTTTACACGAATTCAACATTTAAGGTGAACACCGCGATGCGTTCGAGTTAGGCCTTGCATCCAAGGAAGGTCAACGCATCCGAAAGAGTAAGAAGAGTTAGTCTGCACCTTGCGTTTAAGGGCAGGGTTGCGTCCAACCGGTTACCAGAGATAGTTTGCGGGCTAGGAGCTCAAACCTTGCGTTCAAGGAGCTCGGGAAGACAGTGATTTGAAGGAAAAGAGGAAATCTCTTAAGTAATAGTGAGTGACTCTCATTCTTCTTTCAAAACTGAAATTTGTTGAAAATATTCTTATGTGATATGGTTTTGTGATAACTGATTTCATGAAACGCATGATGTTTGATCATATTGTTTAAAAGGCATGTTTTATCTGATTGTTTTACTATATTGAAAGACATGTTGCAAGATATGGTTTATCATGAAACATCCTATTTTCTATAAAAGGTTTCATATGAATGATTTATTCAAACTGATTGATAAAATGTTTTAGAGGAGGCTCAGTGCTCATCTCCTTGAGAAGGCACGTGAGTTTCCTCGGGACCTAGTACTCAAGGACATGAGAAGGTACTTGGGCAACCCGCCATATTTCTATGCGCACATAGAGGTTGATTTGGCTGATGCGTCGAGTTTGCTCCGTATTGAGCCAGGGATGATTTTGACGTTGGGTGTGTTGAGCCTTGCTCCACCCCCAACTAAGGTTGTTTTCGACTTTGAGAGCGTTGAGCCTTGCTCCGCCTCGACTAAGGGAAAAGATTGAAAAACTAAACGGTTTTCTGTTAAATCATTCTGGAAAACGATTCTATTGATTTGAAACAGATTTACGAGATTGATAAAGTTTTGTGGAAAATCTGTTTCTGTTGAACTATCGTGTTAAATCCTTGTCACACCCTCTTTCTAAGACTATTTCGTGGAAGAGCCTATAAAGGAAAGGAGTAGGACAAGAGTGGTTGTGTTCAAGTGTTAGTTTACTGATAACTTGTAGAAATACAAGTTATGATAGCCTTTTTCTTAGATAAATAAAGATTAAATAGAGAAGCATGCGACAAGTGATGTTAATTTTTAGTGAGAAATCTTCCTTTTCGTTATACTCCAGTATTTTTAGGAAGATATTGATTTTACCACTTTTTGAGCCTAAAACGCATGTTTTGAAGCAGGAATGCAAAACGATGCGTTGATGACTTCTTAATGTTGGGTTGTATGTCCTAAAACTCGTAGTTTTTGTAAATAGGTGATTTTTAGTACATATGAAGTTATTCAAGTGAATTAATTATTTATCAACTCTAAATCCAATTAAACTACGAACCCTTGGCTACTATCATGAGTACTTGGACTTTATGTGGAAACATAAACAGGATCAAGTTCGAGTAAGTAGCCTCAATAGTCTATAGTACATGGATCAGGTTGGGTACCTCTTCCTGGAGACACTATTGAATACTGCGCGCTTCATGATTGTTACAAATATTGTAAAGTGTCATAAATGAAGTGATTCTGATTTGCTCATGTAGAGACATGTGAGCGGGGGTATTCTACATAATGAGATTGTGTAAGGCTGACCCTGAAATAATTACTGTTACGTATTAACACCGTTTACGATTAACACTGATTAATTTCACTTATCGATGACGTAGATAACTTGATCTGAATCTTGAGCTATCTATGAATTCCTATTTATTCAGAATTATCCCTTGATCTACATAGGTAAGAGTAAGCTCAATAGCGCTGCTCAACATTCCTTCTATTTCAAGGATAAGACCGGGTAGATAATTGGGAACATAGAATTTGCAAGACAGAATTCACTCCTACCCAACTTAAGGATAGAAGAGAGGTTGTTCTCTTAAGTGTTGTTCCCAAGACTTGAACAAGGGGCCCCATCCTCTCACTGGCCCGAGAGGGAATGGATTTAGTGATTAGATCCTAAATTAATTGTTCATTAGAGGGACAATGGTACTTAAGGAGAAAAGATGTAACTCAGAGGTAAATCGGTATTTGACCTAGCTGAAGTTATGAACAACCTGTGAAGGATTGACTTATCGATGACGGTTATATCAAATGGACACAAATATATCTACAGTGAGGAGAGTGCAACTACGGGCTTTAGTGGAGTGTCCCGTTAGTTAATGAATGTTGGTTAACTAGGTTAAAGAGTTTGGCCGGTTAATCTCGGATCGTTGGAGCTCATGATCTGTAGGTTCATTAGGTCCCTCTACTAGCTCATAAATGGACTAAAATCTTAGATAATATGGTGAATAAGTTTGAATCATTCAAATCTTGGCTTAAGGAATGAAAGTTAGATATATACGATATATCGGCGTTTAATTACGAATTAAACGTAGAAATAGAGTTAATTATAATATTTAAATATAATTTAAATATTAATCATATGAATATAGATTCATATCGGTTTTTTTTTTTTAGAAAAATTGGGACAAGTGGGAAAAATAATATTATTTTATTATTTAATATTAAAATAATAATATTTAATTAATTAAATATTAAATTTTTTTATTTAATTATTTAATTATCTTTTTGAAATTAAAAATCAATTTTAATTCAATTTTGGAAATTCATTGAAAATTGATTTTAAAATTGATTTTTGAAGATTGGATTTTCCCACTAACTAAGCTAGGAGCTTGGTTTTCTTCTTCAAAATTAACCAACAAATTAACCATTTTGTGTTGTCAAATTTTGATGCAATTGGATTGCATGTTATTCTTTAATAAATAAGAGATGATTTTGACATAAAATGGTTAAGAATTTTGTGAAATTAAGGGTTAATTTTCCAAAATTCTATCCATTGTTCATCTTCTTTCCAACCTTCATTCTTTCTCAAATTCACCACAAATTTGGATCCCACAATCCAATCTTAGCCTAGAGAATAGTAGAGAAGACTCTTGTGGTGGTCTACAACTAAGTGGTGCTGAAATTCATCAAGAATTGAAGGAGAATTTGGAGCTTCAAGGGTAAGTGTTCTTGAAACTTTGGTTTTCCTTCTTAATTGCATATTTAATCCTCTAAATTGAGCATCTTAGAGTGAAAATTGATCAAATTAACTTCTGCTGCATGCTCATTAATCCTTCACTTAATGCAGGACGACGCATTAGCAATCTATTCTCCGTGGACGCATGATCTGAACGGAACGCGAACGACATGACGCTGCGTTAACAGCTATTCAACGTATGACTATGCGTTAGCAACCTACGACACGTTGACATCAGCCAAACTATTCATGGACGCATAGACGTATTAATGCAAGGCGCTGAGAATCAAATCAGAATCTTGAGAGATTGACGGATGATTGACGAACATGATTTGTGGCTAAAGTGGTGGATCTTAATTGACCCGAGAATCACGCAATCAGGCGAGATGGAAGCATGGTATAAATTTCGTTGCCAATCAAGTAGATTTGCCATTAATTGCGGACGCATCATCTATAAAAGGGCAGCTCTGCGAGATGAGAAAGGGTTGTTGATTCTCGGAAGAACTCCATAAGTGAAAGCAGAGTTCTTTCAGACTTCAACCGGAGACGAATAGCTCGAGAGAGAAGAGTATTCCCTCCGTCGGACCACTTCATAGCAGAACCTCACGCTTCCATCCGGGCGACTCAAGACATTGACGCCTTTCTTTCTTTCTCTTTTAGTTTTTCTTTCTTGATTTTAGATTTGTGTCAAGACATTGAGCTTATCTAAAGTTGTATTCCGTTTCATCAATATATAAATCTTCCATGTCTACTCATTTCTCTATACTTTCCACTTTTTACTTTCAAACCATGAGTAGCTAATCACTCAAGGGTCTAGGGTTGCGGTGGCATCTAACTAAGAACCATAGTGTAACTATTTCATCTTGTCAATTGCGATCTTAATCCGATTCTTATGTCCATCTGACAAATCGATATAAGTAGTAATAATCAAACTGCTCGAGAGGGTAAGTGATTGTGGAACTCAATTGACAAGGGCCAAGAAGTGTTACCTGTCTATGAGGATAACCTTGGTTTTTAACACTCTCCTATGCGTTATAGACATATAACACATAGCGGCTGACAACCGGGAGAAGAGTCGCAAGTATGAATAGAATACTACCATGCGTTTCCGATGTTAGATGTTAACCAACCCGAACCCTTTCTTTATCCATTCACTCACATCTTTAGCTGAATTTGTTGTGTCGCATGCCTTTCCATCTTCCACATTTTAGTATAGTGTACATACTATCGCTTTCCTTAGAGTAGAAACAAAACAACTCTCTCAACTATTTCTTGGTTACCACTACAACGCATATAATTCACTTAAATACTAAATCATCATAATCCCTGTGTTCGACCTCATACTCACCGATAAAACCTACTCCTTTGCTTATACTTGGGTAAAGGATAGGAAAACTTGACAAGATCACCAATGCATAGTGTAAGGCGCATAGCATGTTCAATGCATGATATGTAAAACACATCATCATATCTTAATCACACCTTGCGTTTGTATAATTTCATTTCCACATAATAATTTACACAACAAGTTTTTGGTGCCGTTGCCGGGGATTATTTCATTGATTTAATTTATTTTATTTGGATTATTGTGTTGTTGGATTCCTCAGTCGAAGGAGTATAGTAAGTTTCTCCTCTGCCAGAAGCTTCTAACAATATCTGAGTGACGGGAGCAATCCATAGCTCAATATTGACCCAGAGATTGAGAGGACCTTCACCCGAAGGACAAGGTAGAATTGAAGAAGGGCCAATTGTTTGGACCTAATTCACACGGCTAGTGAGGAAAATTGCCTGTGTAAGCAGGAGAAGTATTGAAGATGACTTACTCATATGTCGGAAATATTTTCGACAGAACTTCATGGAACACCAATGAGTGGGTGGACGACGAATATGAATTTCACTCCACCAATAGAAGGCAAACGCAAGCTGGAATGCTTGAAGCTGATGTTGCCAACAATTTCGCAGCTTAGATCCTGAAGTGACATCTCTGCTGGAGACACTAGTCTTGCAAACTCAAGGTAAATCAGTTGCTGCGATGAACGCAGTGCACGCATTGAATTCGTCAGCATCTGTAGACTGCCCGCAGTGTGGTGCGGGGCACTTGTATGACATGTGTCCCTAAAACCTCGAGTCTATCTGCAGTGTTTAAAACAACCCATATGGTGAGACGTATAATTCGGATTGGAGGAACCACCTCGACTTCGGATGGGGTGGGACTCAGCAACAAATGCAGAGGGCTGAGCAGCAGCTGCAGAGAGACAACCCTCCTTGTTTAAACCAATGGAATCAAGGCCAGTTTCATCAGTATTCGAGGGATTCGCAAGCGGACGAATCATCCTCATTGTCTTCCATGGAATCTCTTTTACGAAAAGATAACAGTAACATTGAAGCAACGCGCCAGTCGTACGATGAGATGCTCCAAATCTACTCCATGGAAACTCTCATACGAGAATATATATCTAAAACCGATGCAATGCTCCAGAACCAAGCCGCTGCGATTCGCAATTTAGACATTCAAATGAATCAAATTGCAGAGGAGCTCGAAAATGAAAAGCAAGGAGCATTGCTAAGTACGACCGAAGTTCCAAGAGGGAACTTCGAATAACAATGTCAAGGTGAGACATTGTTAAGTGGGAAAATTAATCCCACAGCGCATAATGAGTGGACGCAAGGAAACTTGCAACCCCTAAATGCTCCCACAAGTCAACCAATGGAGAGTACCACGCATAATGTCCAACATCCATCATCATCCACCGCATCAGAAGAAAAGGAAAATAGAGACCGGAGAGAAAAAGCAATGTAGGCAGAACCTGCGTCTGTATATGAAGATACCACTTCTGGACGCGTCCTGATTGACGTCCATGAAGAAATCTCAACGCCCCGCGCGGGTGATCAGGTAAAATTTAAAGTAGTTAACGCGTTAAACAATCCTAATCATTTCCAATCTTGTAAGATGAACGCAGATATTAGTAAAGAGGCAAGACCCGTGAACGCGGCGTTAAGAAATGAAATCCTCAAGGACGGTGAAGATGGTGAAAATGATGAAATCAAATTACTCTCCGATGGTATAATTGAGAAATTAGACTGGAGCAACAGATCCGCGGCAAAGATTGAGCCGCTATTAAAAGAGTCTTCGACGCATGAGCTACAAACCAGACCAACGCATCCCAACTAT
This sequence comes from Citrullus mucosospermus, assembly GCA_030954485.1. NCBI lineage: Eukaryota > Viridiplantae > Streptophyta > Magnoliopsida > Cucurbitales > Cucurbitaceae > Citrullus > Citrullus mucosospermus. The sequence continues at coordinate 21,573,007 of CM062059.1, forward strand.
GCACACTTGATGGAGGTCATAATGTACTTTATTGTCGCCTCTGCGTTGAACCCTGATCGCGATAAAGGCTCCAATGATTCACGCAAGTGTAATAACTGAGCTTGCGTCGAAAGGTCCCTACGGTTCTGAATGCCTACTTTTCCAGGGACGCTTTCTTTTACCCTTGCTTTATTTTTTATTCGAACTTATTCTAGTATTTACTTTTATTTTATTTTATTTTATTTTATTTTGGTTTCTTTCTTCTGTTTGTACTTTTTTTTTAGTATTTATTTCTTTTTCTTTAATTTTAGTAAGATAAGCATGAAACTAGGCGTCGAGCTTTAATGTAAACTATTTGATTTCAACGCATCATGGAACTATGCGTTCAGCCATAAACGAATTCTGTGTTTATCAAGTTAAGATTAGGGGTGAGGTTAGAGCCGTAAATTCTTTTGTCAAACGCATAATACTTAACCTCCAACGCATACTTGAACCTGAGAACCATGTGTTCATCAGCTATGCGTTTATCATTAGTTCACTGCGTTTTAGATAGAGCAATAGGTGAAACGTATATGTCTTTTGAGTCTACGCGTTTTTCCCAAAAACACTCAAGTGCAAAAACACTCAAGTGCTCTATTTGCATTAATTAGCCGCCCATCACACTTGATGGGTGTGCGGCTCAATAAAATCTTCCTAGATCAGTGGGATTTCGGATTCTGCATATCTGCATTTATTACTGACGGCCCAGTTAGCCCTTATCACGCGATTCGATTTCCCATTTTCCATTTTCGAAACCCTTCACCTCCAAAACTCCGGCGATTTGTGTTCTGCATTTATGTCTATGTCGAGCCAATCAGACTCCCAAAATCAAGAACACTCCGCCGGCGACGTTTCCCCAATTTCTCTGTACGCTACCCAGTATTCGACTCCATCTTCTTCATCATCACCTGAGGTATTTCGATCTCCATTTTTCTTTTCGCCATTTTTTCGACCCACTCGACCTGTGAGGCCTTTTGCTTCTCCGGTCCGCCCAAGACCTCCAAATCCCAGTCCACCATTTATCCCAACTTTCTCGGTGTCGCGAATCAGGGTTACTGCCCAAAGACCGCCTATAAACCCATTTTTCCGACCATTCTTCAGACCCCCAATCCGTCCACCAGTAGTCGATCTTGACTCAGACGACTGTTTGGAAGTCCTAAATATCCGCCCCTTAAGCCGATCGACCCGGTACCTACTCCAAAACCCAAAAGCCGAGTCAAATCTTGTATCTCTAGGCCCAGAATGAAGAATGTGAGGGAGTTTTCCACCGCAAACTTCAATGTCGGAAACCAACGACTAAGTACGAAAAACTCCAAGGCCGAGCAACCGGGTCCTGGAACGGTTCGCGACAAAGCCAGCACATTGTACGGAAGCAGCGAAGTACGCCGAAGAGAAGAGAGAGAGGTATTCGGCGACATTTTGGAGAGAATCGCTCAAGAGGAGAGGCAAGCAAAGGATTGGGAGGATGATGGGGAGGTCAACCAGCCTTTACCCTCACCCCGTCCGCCCAGCAGAAGAGGAACAGAAGAGATGGGAAGAGAAGTAGAAGAAGAGGTGGCTATCAAAGAGGGAGAAGTGAACTCAATGAACGTTCCCTGGACGCATGGATAGTCGAGATCCTAAGCGGATTGCGTGACTCAATGAACGCAATCGTTTCAGACGCAAGACGGGAATCACCCTCGCCGATAAAAGAGGTCCAGAGTCAGTTGAAAGAGACTTGGGAGGGTGAAAAAAATGAGAGAAATGAGGAAGGAGAAGCTGCCTACAGCAAGGAGATCGTAGGCGAGCCATCTGCAACGCAAGGGTCAGTCCCTGCGTCTATCGATCTTGAGGAGATGACCCAGGACTCCAATGAAGGACCTATTAGAAAGGTTGTATTGACCGCAGAAGCCAAGAGAGGAAGAGAAGAGGAAGAGGAAGTGGTACCCTTGTTAAGGAAAAAAAGAAGGGTACCACAAGAAACTGTCGATGATGAAGAGCCTAAAAGTGCAGAGCAAGGAGACGGTCTTGAGTCCCCAATTGCGGCAACATCCTTTGATATGCTGGTAGAAAAGATGAAGAAGAAAAGGGCCAAGTTGAGAAAAGAGCTCAGGGTCCTCAGAAAAGGAGCAGAGAAAATTGCTAAGGACACATTGTCCAGCAAGGAGGCGCGCAGGGAAGTGCGGCCTCAAAAAGATTGGGAAACGCAAGGCCTTCCTGATCCTAAAAAGCCGCAATGGCATTTGAAGAGGAAATGAGGGAAGAAGAAAGAATAGAAAAAGCAGCTGAGGAGCTCGAGAGAGAGATGTGTTGTTACTTATATTGTATCTGTGAATTAGCCTAACGCAAAGTGTTAAAGTATGTGGTTATGCGTTCAACATGTCATGTTTTGATCATGCAATGGGTTCTATTATTATGCGTTGGTCTTGTCAAGTTTTCCTATTCTTTTACCCAAGTATAAGTAAAGTAATTGGTGTTCTCGGTGAGTCCGAGGTCAAACACAAGGATTATATTGATTTGGTTTTTAATTGGATTTCATGCGTTACAGTGGTAACCAATAATTGTTTAAAGTTGTGTTTTTAATCTAAAGAAAGCGATTGTTTGTACACTAGACTAACAATTGTGGAATATGGAAAGCATGCGACACAGCAAGTTCAGCTAAGATGTGTGTGAATGGATAAAGAAAAGGGTTCAGGTTGATTAACATCTAACGTCGGAGACGCACAGTAGTATTCTATTCATACTTGCGACTCTTCTCCCGGTTGTCAGCCGCTATGCGTTATATGTCTATAACGCATAGGAGAGTGTTAAGAACCAAAGTTGTCCCCGTAGACAGGTAACACTACTTGGCCCTTGTCAATTGAGTTCCACAATCACTTACCCTCTCGAGCAGTATGATTATTACTACTTATATCGATTTGTCAGATGGACATAAGCATCGGATTAAGCTCGCAATTGACAAGATAAAATAGTTACACTGCGGTCCCTAGTTAGATGCTAACGCCACCCTAGACCCTTGAGTGATTAGTTACTCATGGTTTGAAAGTATGAAGCGGACAGTTGAGAAAAGTGAGTAGACATGGAAGACAATTATATTGATGAAAATGAGATACAAATTTTGATAAGTTCAATTACTTGATACAAATCTAAATTTAAGAAAGAACAGTAAGAAAGAAAGCAGGGAAGGCGTCAATGTCTTGAGTCGCCCGGATGGAACTGTGATGATTTGCTGTGAAGTGGTGCGGCGGAAAGGAAGACTCTTCTTTCTCGAGCTATTTGTCTCCGGCTGAAGTCTGAGAGAACTCTGTTGTCACTTATGGAGTCCTTCCGAGAATCAACAACCTTTCTCCTCTCGCAGAGCTGCCCTTTATAGATGATGAAATCGCTGTTAATGGCAGATCTGCTTGATTGGTGGCGAGATTGATACTGCGTCCATCTTGCCTGATTGCGTGATTGTCAAGATCCACCACTTTAGCCGCAAATCATGTCTGTCAATCATCCGTCAATCTCTCAAGATTCCGATCTGATTCTCAGCGCCTTGTCGTAATGGTTGTCTACGCGTCCATGCATAGTTTGGCCTATGTCAACGCGTCGTAGGTAGCTAACGCGTAGTTAAGCGTTGAGTTGTTAATGCATCGTCAGGTTGTTTGCGTTCCGTTCAGATGATGCGTCCATGAAGAACAGATTGCTAACATGTTGTCCTGCGTTAAGAAGTCATCAACGCATCATCTGCATTCCTGCGTTAAAACATGCGTTTTAGGCTCAACAAGTGATAAAATCGTTATCTTCATCAAAATACAAGAGTATAACGCAAAGGAAGATTTATTAATAGAATTTATCATCAACTACCGCATGCTTCTCTATTTAAACTCTATTTATCTATGAAAAAGGCAATAATAACTTGTATTTCTACAAGTTATCACACCCCCAAACTTAGATAAATGTTTGTCCTCAAGCATAACTTCTATCTAAGAAACTTCAATTATCCTAAATATTTTCTAAACGTATTGACTAGTCTCTCAGAATGCTATACTCAATCAGCTACCCGTTAGTTATATTATTTCTCTACCTCTATATTCTTTTCTTTAGGACAGGTCTAATTTGTATGCGGCAAGCTTTCTTTTCAAAACTCTTTAACTCATTATTCACAAAATTTTTGTTTCTTCTTTTAACACTAAGTCTGAAAAGATGAAGATATAAAGTTCCTTTTTCTTTCATTGGTTTTATTATATGGTTATTAAGCATGCGTCGAGTAGGGTTTGGCTGAGGTGGGGTAGGCGGGTTTGGTTGAGGCGGGGGAGTGGATGGAGTTTCGTCAAATGCAGGGGATGATGGACGCATAAAAGTCGCGCCAAAATCCTCAAAGTGTGAGTCATCAGCTCTTATTAGGGCAGAGGGTTTTGTGGAAGGTTGAGGTTTTGGATGTTTAGGGCGATGCGTTTTATGAGGAGGTGGAGGTGGCTTAGGGCGATGCGTCTCAGGAGGGGGTGGAGGTGGAATTGGTTCCCTTCTGGTTGTTGGAAGTGGTGGTGAAGGGCTTGAGGTTGGGGAAGGTCGAATGGTGGCATCAGGACTTGCCACGCCCTGCAACTTAGACAGCTTTCCCTTCTTCTACGGTTGCAGCTTTGGAGGCGGAATTAGTTGATGAGGTCTTTTGGTGGCCTTGGCAGGCTCTGGCAGATATTATGATCCTCTCATCAACCGACGCAGAGTCTTGTGGGCGATTACACCATTAACTTCAATCATCTTCTCTGCGTCTAACACTTCCATTGGCCCTCCGATGGAAGCATTGCCGTATAAGTTCATGATAAGAGTGGGGAAAAAGAGTTGGCCCCTTGGCTTGCTGAACACCCCTCTTATCTACGCCGCAATTATGCGTCCAACATCAAGGGTGATGCGACGCATAATGCAATATGCTGCCATTACCCGATCCCTTGACACTGTCTTGTCATGCGTTGTAGGGATCAGCCGATTCTTCACCAAATACACCCACAGGTTTGCCTCTAGTCTTAGGCTGCTAGCTGATAGCGTTTTTATACCTGTGGGTGAAACATCCCACTTAGCCCCTGGCTTCACCATTACTCGGATTGCGTCCTCCATTAACTCCGTTGGAGTTGATTCTATGATCTTATTTCCTTCCGCATCCGGGTTGTCCCTCAACTCATATATAGCTTTGATTTCCCTTGCGTTGAATGGGAATTCAATTTCATCCACCACCACCACGTACTCCTCTTCGTCTATGCATCCGTTATAAAAATCTCGGACTACTTCAGGTTGGATCCAAGGGGGGCTGGAACAGAAGTTTCTCCAGCCGTGGTGGTCAATTATTTCGGTGATGTATGGCGGCACTGGGGCTTCTTCAGGGAAAAATCCCACCTCAATCATTAAGTCAGGGAACGCCCTGCGTCTCCCTTTTCCTTCCTTCTATTGTGGTGACGCATCAGCCGCTTTCTCTTTTCCTTTGGCCTTAGCTGAAATCTCATTTACGGTTCTCTTTTTGCTCTCGGCCACTTTAGTTGGTGCTTCAGTCACCTTTTCCTTCCCTTTGCGTTTCTCATTATGCGTGCTTGGGAGTTTGGTGACTGACACCTCCTTTTCTTTCCTCTTCTTCTTCTCCAAGGTGCTAACACCTTGTTCTTCCCTCGCATCCTCCACGATGCGTTCCTTCCTACTTTTCTTTTTCTTTTTCTTCTTGCCCTCCCCTTCCTCTTGGGCTCTTATTTTAGCAGCCAGCTCTTCATCTTCTTCGATTTGTAACTCTCTTCAAGCTCTGCTACTGCTTGTTCTATTCTTTCGTCTTCCCTCATTTCCTCTTCAAATGCCAATGCGGCTTCTTCTATTTGAGGATCAGGAAGGCCTTGTGTCTCCCCGACTTCTTGAGGCCACACTTCCCTGCGTGCCTTCTTGCGAGACAATGCGTCTTTGGCAATTTGTTCAACTTCTTTTCTTAGGGCCCTGAGCTCTTTTCTCAACTTGGCCCTCTTCTTCCTCTCTTTCTCTGCCAGCCGATCAAAGGATGTGGCCGCAATTGGAGACTCAGGTCTGTCTCCTTTTTCTGTGCTTTTGGGCTCGTCATCCTCGGCAGTCTCCGGTGATACCCTTCATTTCTTCCTCAACAGGAGTACCACTTCCTCTTCCTCCTCTCTTCTTCTCTTGGCATCTGTGGCCATCACAACTTTTCTTATTGGTCCTTCATTGGAGTCCAATGTCATCTCCTCAGGACTAATAGACGCAGGGACGGACCCTTGCGTTTCACGTGGCTCGCCTACGTCCTTCTTGCTGTAGGCTGCCTCTCCTTCCTTATCTCCCCCACTCTGTTCACCCTCCCGTGTCTCCTTCAACTGACTTTGGATCTCTTTTACCGGCCAGGGTGATTCCCTTCTGGCATCTGAGACGATTGCGTCCATCGGGTCATGCAGTCCGCTCAGAATTTCAGCTATCCACTCGTCTGGGGATTTTGCAGAGTTTACTTCCCCCACGGTGAAAGCCACCTCTTCTACTTCTTCTCTTCCCATTTCTTCTGTCCCTCTCGTGCTAGGTGGACGTGATCGAGGCAAGGGCTGGTTGATCTCCCCGTCATCCTCCCAACCCTTCGTCTCCCTTTCCTCTTGAGCTATCTGTTCCAAAATGTCGTCGAATACATCTCTTTCTTCCCTTCGGCGTACCTCACTTTTTCCGTGCAGTGTGCTGGCTTCATCGCGTACAGTTCCAGGAACCGGTTGCTCAGCATCGGAGTTCTCCGCGCTTAACCGTTGGCTTCCTACATTGAAGTTCGCAGCAGAAAACTCCCTCATGTTTTTCATTCTAGGCCGTGAGATGCAAGATTTGACTCGGCTTTTGGGTTTTGGGGTAGGTATTGGGTTGATTTGGCTCAAGGGGCGGATGTTTAAGATTTCCACACAGTCGTCGGAGTCGTCGACTACTGGTGGACGGGTTGGGGCTTTGGCGAATGGCTGAAGAATGGGTATATGGGTGGTCTTTGGGCAGTGGCCCTGATTCTGGACGAGGAGAAGTTAGGGATGAATGGTGGGTTAGGGTTTGGAGCTCTTGGTCTGATCGGAGAAGCAAAAGGCCTCACGGGTCTAGAAGGATGAAATGTAGGTGGAGAGAAGATTGGAAATCGAGGGTTAAGAAATACCTCGGGTACTGGTGTAGAAGATGAAGAAGGTCTTGGGGAAATGTTGCCGGCGAGGTGTTCTTGTGAGTTGGACTGGTCAGACATATGAATTTTTGCTAGACACAAATCGCCTGAGGTTTAAGAATGATGAAAGGTTTCGAAAATGGAAAATGGAAATCGGATCGCGTTTATAAAGGCCTAATTTAGCCGTCGGTAATTAATGCGGATACGCGATATCCGAAATCCCACTGATTAAGGTAAATTTTATTGAGCCGCACACCCATCACGTGTAATGGGCGGCTAATTAATGCACACAGAGCACTTGAGTGTTTTTCTAGGAAAGATGCGTAGGCTGAGAAGACATCTACGTTTCACCTAGTGCTCTATCTAAACGCAGTAAACTAATGATAAACGCATACTGATGAACGCCTAGTTCTCAGGTTAGATTATGCGTTGTAAGTTAAGTATGATGCGTTTGACAAAATATGTACGGCTCTAACCTTTCCTCTAACCTTAATTCGATAAACACAGAAATCGCTTATCGATGAACGATTAGTTTATTTCTGCGTTGGACGCATGCATGAATAATAGATTATGCGGTGAAATCAAATTGTTCAAAAACTCAACTCCTACTTTCATGCTTATCTCATTTACAATTATAAACTGAGATTAAAGAAATAAATACATGCTAAAAATAAAATACAAACAAAAGCAAGAAAACAAAATACAATAAAATAAAATTAAATACTATAACAAATTCAAATAAAATAAAATAAAGCAAGGGTAAAAGAAAGCGTCCCTGAAAATGTAAGCATTCGGCAACGCAGGGACCTTTCAACACAAGCTCAGTCAATACACTCGCGTAGGTCAATGGAGGTCTTGTTAATTTCGAACTCTCCAATGTTGTAGGGCTTTACCCTTTGTCCATTGACCTTGAAGGATGTGGTTCCGGCTTCGTTTGTAAGCATGACCGCACCATGCGGGAACACTTCCTTGATTATGAATGGACCCGACCAGCGAGACTTCAGCTTACCTGGAAACAAACGCAACCTTGAATTAAATAACAGGACCTTCTAGCCGACGTATAGAGTTTTCTTACTAATGTTTTTGTCGTGCCATTTCTTGGTCCTTTCTTTATACAGCTGTAGAAATACAAGTTATTATAGCCTTTTTCATAGATAAATAGAGTTTAAATAGAGAAGCATGCGATAGTTGATGATAAATTCTATTAATAAATCTTCCTTTGCGTTATACTCTTGTATTTTGATGAAGATAATGATTTTACCACTTGTTGAGCCTAAAACGCATCTTTTAACGCAGGAATGCAGATGATGCGTTGATGACTTCTTAACGCAGGACAACATGTTAGCAATCGGTTCTTCATGGACGCATGATCTAAACGGAACGCAAACAACTTGACGATGCGTTACCAACAACTCAACGCATAACTACGCGTTAGCTACCTACGACGCGTTGACATAGGCCAAACTATGCATGGACGCATAGACAACTGTTACGACAAGGCGCTGAGAATCAGATCGGAATCTTGAGAGATTGACGAATGATTGACAGACCTGATTTGCGGCTAAAGTGGTGGATCTTAATTGGCCCGACAATCACGGAATCAGGCGAGATGGACGCAGTATCAATCTCGCCACCAATCAAGCAGATCTGCCATTAACTGCGATTTCATAATCTATAAAAGGGCAGCTCTGCGAGAGGAGAAAGGTTGTTGATTCTCGGAAGAACTCCATAAGTGACAGCAGAGTTCTCTCAGACTTCAGCCGGAGACAAATAGCTCGAGAGAGAAGAGTCTTCCTTTCCGCCGCACCACTTCACAGCAAATCATCACGCTTCCATCTGGGCGATTCAAGACATTGACGCCTTTCTTTGCTTTCTTTCTTACTGTTCTTGCTTGAATTTTAGATTTGTATCAAGGAATTGAACTTATCAAAATTTGTATCTCATTTTCATCAATATAATTATCTTCCATGTTTATTCACTTTTCTCAACTGTCCGCTTTATACTTTCAAACCATGAGTAACTAATCACTCAAGGGTCTAGGGTTGCGTTAGCATCTAGCTAGGAATCATAGTGTAACTATTTTAACTTGTCAATTGCGAGCTTAATCCGATGCTTATGTCCATCTGACAAATCGACATAAGTAGTAATAATCAGACTGCTCGAGAGGGTAAGTGATTGTGGAACTCAATTGACAAGGGCCAAGTAGTGTTACCTGCCTACGGGGACAACCTTGGTTCTTAACACTCTCCTATGCGTTATAGACATATAACGCATAGCGGCTGACAACTGGGAGAAGAGTTGCAAGTATGAATAGAATACTACTGTGCGTTTCCGACGTTAGATGTCAATCAACCCGAACCCTTTTCTTTATCCATTCACACACATCTTAGCTGAACTTGCTGTGTTGCATGCTTTCCATATTCCACAATTGTTAGTTTAGTGTACAAACAATCGCTTTCTTTAGATTAGAAACACAATTTCAAACAATTATTGGTTACCGCTGTAACGCATGAAATCCGATTAAAAACCAAATCAATATAATCCCTGTGTTCGACCTCGGACTCACCGAGTACACCTATTACTTTACTTATACTTGGGTAAAAGAATAGGAAAACTTGACAAGACCAACGCATAATAATAGAACGCATTGCATGATCAAAACATGACATGTTGAACGCATAACCACATACTATAACACTTTGCGTTAAGCTGATTCACACATACAATATTCTCACAACAACAACTTTGCGTTTTCGTAAGCTGAATGCCTCCACTTCAGGAGTTCGTTTAGTTGAAGCTTTCTGGCTTCTCTGCTTGCCTCCTGATCTAAATTGAGCTTCTTCATGGCCCAGATGGCCTTGTGCTCTAGCTCAAGCGAGAGATGGCATGCTTTCCCAAACACCAACGCATAGGGTGACATGCCTATCGGTGTTTTGAATGTCATTCTGTAGGCCTATAGAGCTTCATCTAATCTCTCTATCCAGTCCTTCCTTGATGTGCTCACGACCTTTTCAAGTATGGACTTGATCTCCCGGTTTGTTATTTCAGCTTGGCCGTTTGTCTGTGGGTGATAGGCAGTTGCTACCCTGTGCGAGACATTAAACTTAGTCAGTAAATTAGTGATTATGCGATTTATAAAATGCGTACCTTCATCACTAATTATCGCCCTTGGTGTCCCAAATCGAGAGAAGATTTGTTTCTTTAAGAACTTTGACACTGTGTTTGCGTCATTCCTTGCACAGGCTGCTGCTTCTACCCACTTGGATACGTAGTCGACCGCTACTAAGATATATTGATTGGCGCAAGAAGGAGGGAATGGTCCCATGAAGTCGATTCCTCATACGTCGAACAGCTCAACTTCCAGCATTGAATTCAAAGGCATCTCATTTCGGTTGGAAATGTTGTCTGTTCTCTAACAACGATCGCAAGCTACCGCATATGCCCTTGCGTCTTTAAATAATGTGGGCCAGAAATACCCACTTTGCAGCACCTTTGCAGCTGTTCTCTGCCCTCCAAAGTGTCTTCCGTAAGGTGCTTCATGACATTTTCTCAAAATGCTATGCGTTTCATATTCTGGAACGCATCGACGCAGTATGTGGTCAGGGCCAAGTCTGTATAGATATGGCTCATCCCAGCAGTAGAACTTACTTTCATGTTGGAGCTTTTTCTTTTGTTGAGCGTTGAATTCTTCAGGCCATTGGTTGCACACCAGGTAATTTACTATGTCTGCGTACCACGGTTCCTTACTCTCTGCGTTCATGACGTGCTTGTCTAGGAATCGTTCCTCTATATCACTCAAACTTTCCTGGACCTCTTTATTTTCCAACCGAGATAGGTGGTCCGCAACCTTATTCTCGGTTCCCTTTCTATCTTTAATCTCCAAATCAAATTCTTGCAACAGCAAGACCCAACGGATAAGTCTAGGCTTTGCGTCCTTTTTCGCCATCAAATACTTGATCACAGAGTGATCACTATAGATGGTCACCTTTGACCCTATCAAGTATGCTCTAAATTTGTCAACCGCAAAAACTATGGCTAACATTTCCTTCTCAGTAGTGGTGTAGTTCTCCTAAGACGAATTCAACGTTTTACTCGCATAATAGATGGGGTGCATAATTTTCTCTTTTCTTTGCCCCAATACTGCTCCCACCGCATGGTTGCTTGCATCGCACATTAATTCAAATGGGAGAGACCAGTCCGGTGCAACTAAAATCGGTGCTGAAATCAGAGCTTGCCTCAGAGACTCGAATGCGTTTAAGCATTTACTGTCGGAATTAAATTCCCTGTTGGCTTCCAGCAACTCGCTTAGTGGTTTTGCTACTTGCGAGAATCCTTTAATGAATCTTCTATAGAAGCCCGCATTGTAAGCCCCGCATCTATTTTTATGGGAACGCAAAGAAGAAGGGGCCGAGAGATGGGTGAATGTGCAAAAGTAGTTGGCTAGCTTGCAGTTGGAGTGGGAAAATAGCTAAGTGTAAGCTATGCGTTGATGGCAATCTGTTGTGGAGGAGGTAATTTTGGTGTAAACGCAAAGGTGAGGGAAGCTTATCATGCGTTGAAGTCGTGACGCGTTGAGGATAATAAGGCGTGGAGGATCACTTGGTACTGAGGATCATTATGCATTAAACGCATTGAAGGCAGTGTGTCGGTGGAAGTAAAGGCCACGAGGGGTTTGGGAGCTGTTATGCGGTGAGTCCATTATGCGGTGAACACTACCATGCGTCGAAGGCGAGTGTGCGTTGGACAAGGAGTGTTGGCTGAGAGAAGGTAATGCGTATGTTAATTATTTGGCGGGAGAGTTTGAAATGAATTATCATCAGAGGTCGTGTGCATTGTTGAAGCTGAGCATAGGAGGTATGCGTCGAACGGATTATAATATAGAGTTGGAATGGGGAACAAGTCGGTGATATATATATAAGTGGACTGAGAATTCAATTGTTCTGCTTGCATTCAGAGATCGAGTTGGATCCATATTAAGGCGAAACTTCGAAGAGAGGTAGAAGAAGATGTTCATGCTGGTCTGAAGCAGAAATTTCATTGAATTCGTGGAAGAAACTCGGGTTTGACAGAGGTTTCGGCTGTTGTGATCTCTTCAGAGTGATGCTCGGTTTTGGAGGAAGAACAAATTGAAGAGACGAAGGTTAGGGCTGAAACTTTGAGGTTAGTAAGTTAACTTGAATTCTAGCAGAATTCATGAAGGATGTTTGAGCTGAAATTGTCTAATTGTGTGTCAAACTCAGGAAGAAGAGATGGAAGTTGAACTTTCGGATGATTAGAGGCAACTTGGAGTTGTCGAAGGTTATGTCCTAAACGGTGAGGAGGTTCTTCATGAAATTTGGAGGTGAGATGTAGGACCTGTATTTTAACAAGTTTATAGAAGGAAGAAAGTACTGGAATTTGTTGAAACGAAGTGTTTAATAGGTTGAAGAAGGAAGAAGAAAAGAAGAAGGAAACGGTTCTGTCACAGCGGGAGTATCGCTGAGTGAGCGAGAGATTGAGCAGCAGAGGAAGTAACGCTGCAACGCAAAGATAGGCTTGCGTCTCACAATTCTCGCTAGAGTATCGCTGGGTATCGCTCCTCAAGGTAGTTTCGCTGGTTTTAATCAACGCAGTGTCGCTAGTACAGTTTGAATATCTTTTGAGTAACGCTGGTAGCTTATTAATTCTCATAGAGTAACGATGCTACTGTATGTTAAAGAAAAGGGGAGTTTATGAAAACTAAACTTGAGGATTGTGTATTTTCAGGCCAAGAAGAGCTCGGGGAGGCTTATAACCCATTTAGAGCCGGGACCGATTGTGAGTGACTGTTTGTTATATCTTGTGTTAAACTTAGTACGCATAGTGATGAGGAAACGTAATGCATGGTAGTTTGCTTTATGTATGTGATGTGTTAGTGATTTAAAAGAATACTATTACAAATGTCTAAGCATATAAGTGGCTGAGGGACCTTATGGTGAAAGCTACTTGTGAGTAAGCGTGATATTAAGTGCCAAGGGATTTGAGAAGGCACTTGAATAACAGTAGAGAATGGACTACAATGCTCAGGGACTGTAAGTGAAGGCATGTAGTATCCTATCACAACTAGCTCGTGCCGAGGGATTCTGTGTGAAGGCACTTCAGCGTAGATAGAGTTTGTTACCTGTGCTGAGGAATTTCATGTGAAGGCACATGGTGTTGTAGTTAAACATGAACAAGTGCTGAGGGACAGAAAGTGAAAGCACTAAATAGATAGGAAACTTATGAAACATGAGAATTGATAGATATACATGCGATGGTTTCTACCTTACAAACTGAATTAAACTAATATGATTTGTCTTAGTAGATTTAGTCACTCACTGAGCCTTTTGCTCATCCAGTTTGTTGTTGTTTGCCGTTTCAGGTAGCGAGCGTGTCCGGGACGCCTAGCCTACTAAAGAATCTCGTCTGGGCCTATCTGGAAGCGAACCTCTGGGATAGTTGTAAATACTTAGTTTGCTCATATGACATGTAATAAACATCTTTACTGAGAGTGTAGTGAAAGAGGGATGTGTTGTACCTACTATGAGTATTTTTTTCAAATATGTTAGTTAAAAGTTTTCACGTTCTTCTGATCCGATAAAGAGTTTGTTGTAGGATTGCTTTTCGTTTATGATGTATATATTATAGAATCTTATGTTGGGCAATAGTATCATGCTCCTTCCTAGGTATAGAGTAAATCTGGGTTGGGGTGTGACAATTTGGTATCAGAGCATAAGATTTTGGGCTGTGAGGTCATGCATAGTAGCTAGGACCATGTAAAAGTAAATTGATTACATACTATGTTATAGGAACATGCCTAGAGGAACCAGACGAGGTAGGTAGGAAGGCGCCGCGACATCGCACGCTACCGGGGAGGAGAGACAAGCGTCTGAAGGAGAATCTAGTAATCCTCAGGCGAGTATGAATATGGAGGAACAACTCTTTAGCAGAATCGCACAGAGATTAGTAACAAGTATGGAAACAGTTCAGGGTAACCCTGAGAAAAAGTTTGGCATTGAGCGATTCAAAGCATTGGGTGCTCAAGTATTTGAGGGCACCACAGATCCTGCGGAAGCTGAAGCATGGTTGAATCAGGTAGAAAAATGCTTCAGAGTGATGCATTGTCCAGAGGACAGAAAACTTGACTTGGTCACGTTCATGCTCCAAAAAGGAGTTGAAGACTGGTGGCGACTGATAGAGCACAGAAGTGCAGATGCGGGCTCATTAACATGGGCAGATTTTAAGAAATCATTCCAGGAAAAGTATTACCCTAAATCCTTCTGTGATGAGAAAAGAAAGGAATTCTTAAATCTAGTACAAGGAGGTATGAGTGTAGCTGAATATGAAAAGAAATTTACGGAGCTTGCCAAGTATGCCTTGGCATTGATAGCAGAGGAAGCTGATAAATGCAAGCGTTTCGAAGACGGCTTGCGTAGTGAAATCCGAACTCCAGTAACAGCTAGTACAGAGTGGACAGACTTTGCAAAGTTAGTGGAGGCCGCTTTGAGAGTGGAAAAGAGTATAGCAGGAGTTGAAGGAGGCGGATCGAAGGCTGGACCGACTTATAGTTCTTCACGAGTACAGACCCAGTAGGGTGAAGGACGACGTTTTACGCCGGGAGTTTCTGTAGGGGTAAGTTTAAAGCCCGTACCAGTGGTTCGTACTTTCCAGGGGGATCACGGAGGGGAAACCCACAGGGAGGACGAGGGAGGTTTCCTCAGACATCAGTACCATCGGGTCGATCACAGTACAATCAACCTAGTGAATCCGTGGCCAGTTCGGCACGGAAACCATATTGTACTTCCTGTGGTAACACTCATTGGGGACAATGTTATATGGGATCAGATGTCAAACCCCAACCCAGATTTACTCTATACCTAGGAAGGAGCATGATCCTATTTCCCAACATAAGACTCTATAAGATAAACACCATAAAAGAATAGCAAGACAATCAACTTTTTCATAATCTCAACACAGAAAAACGTGCAAACTTCAATCAACATGTTTGTATATTCACATAATAAGTACAACACGTCCCCCTCTACCCTCATAAAATATGTTCATTACAAGATATACGAACAAACTAAGTATTTACAACTATCCCAGAGGTTCGCTTCCAAACAGGCCCAGACGAGATTCTTCAGTAGGCTAGGCGTCCTGGACACGCTCGCTACCTGAAACAACAAACAACAACAAACTGAATGAGCAAAAGGCTCAGTGAGTGACTAAATCTACTAAAACTAACCATGACAACTTAAATCCAGTTTGTAAGATAGTAACCACTGCATAACACATCCCAATGAATTATCAAGATTCACTTTTCACTATGCATGTATAACTATCAATTCTCATGTTTCACAAATTTTCATCTATTTAGTGCTTTCACTTTCCGTCCCTCAGCACTTACTCATTTACAATTACAGTACCATGTGCCTTCACATGAAATCCCTCGGCACAGGTAACAACCTCAATCTATGCTCAAGTGCCTTCACACATGATCCCTCGGCACGAGCTAGTTGTGATGGGTTACTACATGCCTTCACTTCCAGTCCCTGAGCATTGTAGTCCATTCTCTACTGTTATTCAAGTGCCTTCTCAAATCCCTCAGCACTTAATTTCACGCTTACTCACATGTAGCTTTCACCATAAGGTCCCTCAGCCACTTATGTGCTTAGACATTTGTAATAATATTCTTCTTAAATCACTAACACATCACATACATAAGGCATACTACCATGAATCACTTTTCCTCATCAATATGCGTACTAAGTTTAACACAAGATATAACAAGCAGTCACTCACAATCAATCCCGGCTCTAAGTGGGTTATAAGCCTCCCCGAGCTCTTCTTGGCCTGAAAATACACAATCCTCAAGTTTAGTTTTCATAAACTCCCCTTTTCTTTAACATACAGTAGCATCGTTACTCTATGGGAATTAATAAGCTACCAGCGTTACTCAAAAGATATTCAAACTGTACTAGCGACACTGCGTTGATTAAAACCAGCGAAACTACCTTGAGGAGCGATACCCAGCGATACTCTAGCGAGAATTGTGAGACACAAGCCTATCTTTGCGTTGCAGCGTTACTTCCTCTGCTGCTCAATCTCTCGCTCACTCAGCGATACTCCCGCTGTGACAGAACCGTTTCCTTCTTCCTTTCTTTTTCCTTCTTCAACCTGTTAAACATTTCGTTTCAACAAATTCCAGTACTTTCTTCCTTCTATAAACTTGTTAAAATACAGGTCCTACACCTCACCTCCAAATTTCATGAAGAACCTCCTCACCGTTTAGGACATAACCTTCGACAACTCCAAGTTGCCTCTAATCATCCGACAGTTCAACTTCCGTCTCTTCTTCCTGAGTTTGACACACAATTAGACAATTTCAGCTCAAACATCCTTCATAAATTCTGCTAGAATTCGAGTTAACTTACTAACCTCAAAGTTTCAGCCCTAACCTTCGTCTCTTCAATTTGTTCTTCCTCCAAAACTGAGCATCACTCTGAAGAGATCACAGCAGCCGAAACCTCTGTCAAACTCGAGTTTCTTCGACGAATTCAATGAAATTTCTGCTTCAGACCAGCATGAACATCTTCTTCTACCTCTCTTCGAAGTTTCGCCTTAATATGGACCCAACTCAAGCTCTGAAATGCAAGCAGAACAATTGAATTCTCAGTCCACTTATATATATATCACCGACTTGTTCCCCATTCCAACTCTATATTATAATCCGTTCGAAGCATACCTCCTATGCTCAGCTTCAGCAACGCACACGGCCTCTGATAATTCATTTCAAACTCTCCCGCCAAATAATTAACATACGCATTACCTTCTCTCAGCCAACACTCCTTGTCCAACGCACACTCGCCTTCGACGCATGTTAGCGTTCACCGCATAATGGACTCACCGCATAACAGCTCCCAAACCCCTCGTGGCCTTTACTTCCACCGACACACTGCCTTCAATGGGTTTAACGCATAATGATCCTCGATACCAAATGATCCTCCACGCCTTATTATCCTCAACGCGTCACGACTTCAACGCATGATAAGCTTCCCTCACCTTTGTGTTTACACCAAAATTATTTTCTCCACAACAGGTTGCCATCAACGCATAGCTTACACTTAGCCATTTTCCCACTCCAAACGCAAGCTAGCCAACTACTTTTACACATTCACCCATCTCTCGGCCCCTTCTTACTTTGTGTTCTCATAAAAATAGATGCGGGGCTTACATCAGATGTCTCTTATAACTGTGGACAGACAGGGCATTTTAGAAGAGATTGTCCTCAACCCAAGAAAGGAAGGGAAGCAGAGCAAAGATCAGTGGTGCAATCAGCAAATCAGTCTAGACAGGAAATGAATGCTGGAGAAGGAACTAGTGGAAGTCGACAGAGGAGTGGCACAAGTAGACCCAGACAACAGGGGCAGGTGTTTACTGTAACACGGCAGGAGGCCGAGGCGACACCGGATGTAGTTTCAGGTATGTTTACTGTTTGTTCTAATACTGCACATGTGTTAATAGATTCAGGAGCTACTCACTCATTCGTGTCTTGTAAATTTGCTGCATTTATGAATAAAGAATTAGAATCCTTGTCTGAAGCTTTACTAGTATGTACCCCTACTGGGGAAAACATTGTTATAGAACGTGCTTATTTCGAGTGTGAGATTGTGACTGATGGTGAGGTGTGGTTGGTTGATTTATTACCACTGGAATTATTGGAGTTTGATGTAATTCTTTGCATGGACTTTTTATCAAAATATCATGCAAAAGTTGATTGCTTTAAGAAGGAAGTGTGGTTATCGAAGCCTGATGGAATTGAAGTAGTATTTAAGGGGAGGAGACGAATTCTTCCTACTTGTGTAATCTCTGCGGTGAAAGCTAGGAAGTTATTGAGTAAAGGCTGTGAAGCATATTTAGCTCATGTGATGGAAGTAAAAGCAGAGAAGTTAAAACCAGAAGATGTACCGGTAGTGCAAGAATTCTTTGATGTTTTTCCTGAGGAATTATCAGGTTTACCACCTGATAGGGAGGTGGAAGTTACTATTGAATTAATTCCTGGAACAACTCCCATTTCACAGGCACCATACCATATGGCGCCGTCAAAACTGAAAGAGCTGAAAGTACAGTTGCAGGAGTTAGTAGATAAGGGGTACATTAGACCCAGTGTGTCTCCGTGGGGTGCACCGATATTGTTTGTAAAGAAAAAGGATGGAACTATGAGATTGTGTATAGATTACCGTCAATTAAATAAGGTAACTATACGCAATAAGTACCCTTTACCCCGTATCGATGATTTATTTGATCAGCTTAGAGGAGCATCAGTATTTTCCAAGATAGATTTGAGATCAGGATATCATCAGTTGAGGGTCAGGGAGATAGATGTGCCCAAAATGGCTTTTAGAACAAGGTACAGACATTATGAATTCCTTGTAATGCCATTTGGTTTGACAAATGCTCCAGCAGTATTCATGGACCTGATGAATAGGATTTTTCATCCTTATCTAGATCAGTTCGTGATCGTATTTATTGATGATATCTTAGTGTATTCTAAAAGCAGAGAGGAACATGAGAGACATCTTAGAACTGTTTTGCAGATGTTAAGAGAAAAGAAACTATATGCAAAATTCAGCAAATGCGAATTTTGGTTGAAACAGGTGATGTTCTTAGGGCATATTGTATTTGAGGCAGGAGTGTGTGTGGATCCTCAGAAAACGGAGGCAGTTACTAGATGGGAACAACCCAAGACAGTATCCGAGGTACGTAGTTTTCTGGGACTTGCAGGATACTATCGGCGATTTGTACAGGGATTTTCTAAGATAGCTTCACCATTGACACACCTAACCAAGAAAAATACCAGATTTGAATGGAGTGGTGATTGCGAACAAAGTTTTCAGGAGTTAAAGAATAGGTTGATATCTGCCACCTATTCTGGCATTACCAGAGTCAGGGAAGGAGTTCGAGGTGTATTGTGATGCTTCCCGACAGGGGTTGGGTTGTGTGCTGATGCAGGGAGGCAGGGTTATAGCCTATGCCTCTAGACAGTTGAGGCCACATGAAGTTAACTATCCTGTTCATGATCTGGAATTGGCTGCGGTAGTGTTAGCATTGAAGATATGGCGGCATTATCTGTATGGAGAGAAATGCCATATCTACACAGACCACAAAAGCCTAAAATATATCTTTGATCAGAAAGAACTTAACATGAGGCAAAGGAGGTGGTTAGAGTTGATTAAAGATTATGATTGTACCATAAACTATCATCCGGGAAAGGCGAATGTGGTGGCCGACGCTTTGAGTAGGAAGTCTCAGAATGAAGTAAGTTTACTGAATGCAATAAGGGTGTCCTTACTCAAGGAGTTGAGCTTCGGCGTGGCTAGGTGATAAGCACTTGAAAAGTGCTTATTATTCTCTAAAATTAAGGGAGTTTTATATTAGATTTCACTTGTTTGCTAGTGATTTTCAGGTTAAAACGAGGAAAATTAGAAGAAACGACTGAAAGATCAAAACCAAGCAAGAATATGGAGAAAAAGTGCTGAAAAACGCATCCTTGCTTGAAACGCATGATGCGCCGCGACGCTAAGGCAACGCTGCCGCGGCGCTGAGGCCGAAATGCATCAGCATGGATGCAGAGCAGCAACGCGGTGCTGGGAAGGCGCTACTTCGACGCGTACTTGGTGAACGCAAGACAGCGTCGCGGCGCTGGGACGGCGCTGCCGCGGCGCTAAAACCCGAGAGCAACTTAATTTTGGTCGCAACGCTAGCGCCGCGGCGCCAGCGTTAATTTAAACGCAAGTTTTGTATTTTAGGTTAAAATTTTGGGCGGCCAAACTCTATAAATTTAGGGGTTTTCAGCAGCCAAAAAGGAGAGGGGGAAATATCAAGAAGATCAAGAAAGTTGCAGAACAAAAGAAAGATCCAAAAAGGTGAGAATTAAGCTAGAGTTCCAAGAGTGAGTTAGCCGCAAGGAAGAGGAAAATAGTTCGAGATAGTTTTGGTGCCCTTCGAAGTCCAACGCGAGAGCCAAGGAGTTCGTGACGGTGCTGCCTCAATCAAGAACCTCTTTTCAGTAGAGTTTCCCTATTCTTTACACTCTTTGTTTGATTCTTTTTGATCAATATGTTGCTTTACGCTATGAGTGGCTAAACTCTTTGGTTTTAGGGTTTTTGATGAATTGTTTGTAAACTCATGATAATTTTGGGAACTCATGGTTTTGTTCAAATAAATATGCTTTTCATTGTTATTGTGTTTAATTCTTAAAGATTGGCGACCTTCACATGTTAGATTAGATGTATGAATCGAGAGATTATATGTTTAATTTGATCTATAACAATGAATCGTTGTTAATCTATCACGAGAGTAGTTAGGTTTACAATGAAAGTTGCTAAAGTCTAGTTTTAATGCCATGTCATTTTGTATTGGTTTTAAGAGATTAACTATCAATCAAGTTGCATGAGAAAGAGTTGTCTTTGAGAGAAGATAACTTGGAATTAAGTTTCTAGACTTAGGCATAAGAATTAAATCCATGAAATCCATAATTTTGCATGATGAAACAAACAAGGATTTGAAACCCTAGAACTCTCTTTGACTCTTGCAATTCTCCCTTTGATATTTTCTTGCTTGATTTTTCTTTTTTTCCCAAAAACAAAAGTTGAATTCCAATCCTCAAATATAATTGATTCAATTCTAGAATAGCTAAATAACTTAAACCTTCCCAATTGGATCTCTAGTGGAAACGATACTCAGACTTAACCGTTTTATATTATAACTTGACCCGTACACTTGCGGTAAACACACAAAGTGGCACATCAAGTTTTTGGCGCTGTTGCCGGGGATCCAAAGAACGGTTTTTGTTAATTAATATTCATTAGAATTGATAGATCTTAATTTGAGATGTATATTATTTGATTGTTTATTTATATAGTTTATTAATTTATTTTATTTTATTTTATTTATTTTGTTAGTCTATGCCTCGAGATAATACTAACCTCCTCCCTCTCGATCCCGAGATTGAAAGGACGTGTAGAAGAAATTTAAGAGTTCAACTTAATCAAACTACGAAGATGGCGGAGGAGATACCTAAGGCAATTAGAGACTACTTTCAACCTACGTTACCGGCTAGTCAACCCGAAATTATGAATGTGCCAATCAATGTCAACAATTTTGAGTTGAAACCGGGGTTGATCCAAATGGCTAGAGAGCTAGCCTTTAGAGGAAGAACCAATGAAGATCCTCACAAGCACTTGCGATCTTTCTTGGAGATATGCGGAACGGTAAAGATGAATGGTGTTTCTAACGATGCAATTAAACTAAGATTGTTTCCTTTTTCTTTGCAAGACCGTGCTAAGGATTGGTTGGAAACCATCCCTCCAGATAGTATTACAACATGGGAGATCTTAGCTCAAGCTTTCTTGAACAAATACTTTCCACCGGCTAAATCTCAAAGACTAAGGACGGAGATTGGAACATTCCGCCAACTCGAGGATGAACAATTATATGAGGCTTGGGAGAGGTATAAGGATCTCTTGAGAAGGTGCCCTCAACATGGGTATCCGGATTGGTTGCAAATTCAACTTTTCTACAATGGATTGGCAAGCTCAACTAAATCCATCCTAGATGCAACTGCCGGAGGGTCAATTTTTTCAAAGAATGCTCAAGAAGCCTATACCATATTAGAAGATTTGGCCAATACATCCTACAATTGGCCATGTGAACGGTCTTCTTCAAACATCCCAAGAGCCGCCAGATTATATGAAGTGGATGAGGTAAATTCTCTCAAAGCTCAAATGGCTTCCCTTACTAATGCTCTTTCTAAATTAACTGCAGGAGGCCAAGCTCAAACAAATCCACCATCTATAGTTTCTCTTGTCGCTTTGGCATCGAAAATGGGCGTTCATGGAGATAATGAGACGGCTAATTATGTTGATAGAGGACATTATAGGAATTACCAACATCAACAACTTCCAACTCACTACCATCCTAGTTTGAGGAACCATGAAAATTTTTCTTATGTTAACAAAAGGAATGTTTTGCAAGGTTCTTCTGAATTATCCAATGTAGGTCCATCCCACATTGAAAAGAAGTCCAACTTAGAAGATTTGATGGTAGAATTCATAAAAGAATCAAGAGGAAGAACAACCGCATTGGAAAGCACCGTACAAAGTCATGGTAAGGCCATTCAAAACATCGAGGTACAAATAAGCCAAATCGCCACTTCCCTTCAAACAATGCAAAAGGGAAAATTTCCTAGTTGTCTCGAGATAAATCCAAAAGAGGAGTGCAAGGCCATGACTTTGAGGAGTGGGAAAAAGTTGTCCACTCCTTTGATCATTGATGAGGATGAAGAGCAAGAGGTAGATGGCAATATTCAAGAGCCAATTTTAGAAGATGAACCAAAGATCCTAGAAAAGGAGGTAAAGGTAAAAGAGTCAACATCTTCAAGTAAGTCATCTAACCCTCTACCTTTTGTACCTAATACTATGCCATATCCTCAATGTTTTAAAAAGAAAGAAATTGACTCACAATTTGCTAAATTTCTTGAGTTATTTAAAAAGCTGCACATTAACATTCCATTTGCTGAGGCTTTAGAGCAAATGCCCAACTATGCGAAATTCATGAAAGATGTCTTATCTAAAAAGAAAAAGTTTAGGCAATATGAGATGATTAGCATGACTGAGGAATGCAGTGCAGTGTTACAAAAGAAGCTACCACAAAAGTTAAAAGATCCAGGGAGTTTTACTATACCTTGTACTATTGGTTCTTTAAATGTTACTAGAGCTCTTTGTGATCTTGGTGCTTCTATTAATTTAATGCCTTTATCTGTTTATAGGAAACTCATAATTGGAGAGGTGCAACCTACCACCATCACCCTGCAACTTGCTGATAGATCATTAGCTTATCCTAAAGGTATTGTTGAAGATGTATTAGTTAAAGTTGACAAATTTATCTTCCCTGCAGATTTTGTAGTATTGGACATGGAGGAGAACTCTGAGATTCCTATCATACTTGGGAGGCCATTCCTAGAAACTGGAAAGGCTATCATAGATGTCCAACAAGGAAAGTTGACTTTAAGGGTAAATGATGAAAATGTTGTATTTGATATTTACAAGTCCTTGAGTCATCATGATGAGAGTAGTCCTTGCCATGCTATAGACATAATCGATCATACTATTTATAAGCATGTAGAGGTTATGTTAGCTAATGATCATCTAGAACAAAGCATGATAGACGTTGAAAACGCAGATACAATCTTTGATGAAATAGCTTTTTATGCTAGGTGGTTAGATAGGTTGCCAATATGTTCTAAAGTAGATAAACCTATACCTTTAGCTCCCTTGCATGTTGTGAATGATATTGAGAAGCCTAAACATGAATTAAAAGTATTACCTCTTCATTTAAAATATGCATTCTTAGATAATTTATCTTCTTTACCTGTTATAATATCTTCTGATCTTGATTCTGTAGAAGAAGAAAAATTATTGAAAGTATTGAGGGATCATAAATCTGCCATTGGTTGGTCTATTGAGGACCTTAAAGGTATTAGTCCGTCGGTCTGTATGCACAGAATCTTGATGGAAGATACCTTTAAACCATCGATAGAGCACCAAAGGAGACTTAATCCCACCATGAAGGAGGTAGTTAAGAAAGAAGTGCTCAAGCTTTTGAATGCAGGAATCATATATGCCATATCTGACAGTCCATGGGTAAGCCCTGTTCAAGTGGTACCCAAGAAAGGTGGCATGACTGTGGTTAAAAATGAAAAAGACGAAATGATAGCCACTAGAACTGTAACAGGATGGCGTGTATGCATTGATTATAGGAAGTTGAACAAAGCTACTAGAAAAGATCATTTTCCCCTTCCTTTTATAGATCAAATGCTTGATAGACTTGCAGGTTATTCTCATTATTGCTTTCTAGATGGATATTCAAGTTATAACCAAATTGTCATTGCTCCTGAGGATCAAGAAAAAACGACATTCACATGTCCCTATGGGACATTTGCTTTTAAAAGAATGCCATTTGGTTTATGTAATGCCCTTGCTACTTTTCAACGTTGTATGATGTCTATTTTTCAGGGGCTCATTGAAGACATAATGGAGGTTTTTATGGATGATTTTTCTGTATTTGGGTCTTCATTTGACTCTTGTCTTGTTAATCTAACTCATGTTTTGCAGAGGTGCCAAGATGCTAACCTTGTTCTAAACTGGGAAAAGTGTCACTTCATGGTAACAGAAGGCATCGTCCTAGGACACAAAGTCTCTCAAAAAGGATTGGAGGTGGATAGGGCTAAAATAGCTGCCATTGAACAACTACCACCCCTCCCCCCCCCCCCCCCCCCCCCACCAATGTGAAAGGAGTCAGAAGCTTCCTAGGGCATGCAGGGTTTTACAGGAGATTTATTAAAGATTTTTCTATAATTGCTAAAACCTTGAGTAATTTACTAGAAAAGGAAGCTAAATTTATTTTTGATGATGCATGTCTACTAGCATTTAATACTCTGAAGGAAAGACTAATTGCTGCACCTATTATTGTTGTACCAGATTGGAGTCAGTCTTTTGAGATCATGTGTGATGCTAGTGATTATGCTTTAGGAGCTGTTTTAGGCCAACGTAGAGATAACATGTTTAGGGCAATTTATTATGCTAGTAGGACTCTTGATAATACTCAACAGAAATACACTACTATTGAAAAAGAACTACTAGTTGTTGTGTTTGCCATTGATAAATTTAGATCATACTTGCTTGGCTCTGAAATAGTAGTGCATACTGACCATGCTGCTTTAAAGTACTTGTTTGTTAAGAAAGATTCTAAACCTAGGCTAATGAGGTGAATATTATTGTTACAGGAATTTGACCTAGAAATCAAAGACAGGAAAGGATGTGAAAATGTGGTTGCAGACCACTTATCTAGAATTGAGAATGAGGAAGCTAAATCATGGCCCCCAATTGTTGAGAAGTTCCCTGATGAACAACTGTATCAGGTAAAAGATAGTTTCCCTGGTTTGCTGACATAGTTAATTATCTTGCAGGAGGACATTTGCCACCTGACACGAGCTATCAACAAAAGAAAAGATTCCTGCACAAAGTTAAGTCTTACCATTGGGAGGACCCACTTCTTTACAAGGTTTGTGCTGACAATATGATAAGAAAGTGTGTACCTCAAAAGGAAGTGGTAAGTATTCTAAATTCATGTCATTCCTCACCCTATGGAGGTCATTTTGGACCCACCAGAACTACAGCTAAGGTACTTCAGTCAGGATTTTATTGGCCATCCCTTTTTAAAGACTGTTATACCTTTGTTAAGTCATGTGATAGGTGCCAACGTACTGGCAATATTTCTAGACAACATGAGCTTCCAATGAAACCTATCTTGGAAGTAGAGTTATTTGATGTTTGGGGTATTGACTTTATGGGACCTTTTCCTATTTCTTCTAATGGCTACCTATACATTCTAGTTGCAGTAGATTATGTATCTAAGTGGGTAGAAGCCATAGCTACTAGGATCAATGATGCTCGCACTGTTTTAAAATTCTTGCATAAAAACATTTTCACACGTTTTGGTACACCTAGAGCTATTATTAGTGATGAGGGCTCTCACTTTTGCAATAAACTGTTTAAATCCATGATACAAAAATATAATGTTAACCATAAAATTGCTACAGCTTATCATCCTCAAACTAATGGCCTTGCTGAGTTATCTAACAGGGAAATCAAACAAGTTTTGGTAAAGACAGTCAAGACCAATAAGAAGGATTAGGCCCTTAAGCTCGATGATGCACTGTGGGCCTACCGCACAGCTTTCAAAACCCCAATTGGTACTTCCCCGTATAGGTTGGTGTTTGGAAAGGCTTGTCACTTACCGGTAGAGCTCGAGCATAGAGCTTATTGGGCCATCAAGAAGCTGAACATGGATTACGAGAAAGCCGGTGAGAAACGCCTTTTAGAACTCAATGAGATGGAGGAGTTCCGTGCTCAAGCTTATGAGAATGCCAAACTTTAAAAAGAGCGCACTGTGAGATGGCATGACAAGAAGATCACATCACGAACCTTCCTTCATGGACAAAGAGTATTACTTTTTAACTTACGTTTACGCTTGTTTCCAAGTAAGCTTAGGACACGATGGTCGGGACCCTTTGTCATTGTCAAGGTATCCCCACACGGAGCCGTGGAACTACAAGGTAACAATGGAACAACCTTCAAAGTAACTGGTCAACGATTAAAGCACTACATGTAAGCCCCGCATCTATTTTTATGAGAACGCAAAGTAAGAAGGGGCTGAGAGATGGGTGAATGTGTAAAAGTGGTTGACTGGCTTGCGTTTGGAGTGGGAAAATGGCTAAGTGTAAGCTATGCGTTGATGGCAACCTGTGGTGGAGGAAATAATTTTGGGGTAAACGCAAAGGTGAGGGAAGCTGATCATGCGCTGAAGTTGAAACGCGTTGAGGACATAAGGGATGGAGGATCACTTGGTATCGAGGATCATTATGCGTCAAACGCATTGAAGGCAATGTGCCGATTAGAAGTAGAGGCCACGGGGAGTTTGGGAGCTGATCTGCGGTTAGGCTGTTATGCGGTGAACGCTACCATGCGTCGAAGGCGAGCATGCGTTGGACAAGGAGTGTTGGCTGAGAGAAGGTAATGCGTATGTTAACTATTTGGCGGGAGAGTTATAAATGAAATATCATCAGAGGCCGTATGCGTTGATGAAGCTGAACCTAGGAGGTATGCGTTGAACGGATTATAGTGTAGAATTGAAATGGAGTATAAGTCGGTGGTATATATATAAGTGGACTGAGAATTTAATGGTTCTGCTTGCATTTCAGAGCTCGAGTTGGGTCCATATTAAGGCGAAACATCGAAGGGAGGTAGAAGAAGTTGTTCATGCTGATCTGAAGCAGAAATCTCATTGAATTCGTGGGAGAAACTTGGGTTTGACAGAAGTTTCGGCTGCTGTGGTCTTTCCAGTGTGATGCTCGGTTTTAGAGGAAGAACAAAGTTAACTCGATTTCTAGCAGGTTTCATGAAGGATGCTTGAGCTGAATTTGTTTAATTGTGTGTCAAACTCAGGAAGAAGGGACGGGAGTTGAACTGTCGAATGATTAGAGGTAACTCGGAGTTGTTGGAGGATATGTCCTAAACGGGGAAGATGTGCTTCATGAAATTTTGAGGTAAGATGAAGGACCTGTATTCTAACAAGTTTGTAGAAGGAAGAAAGTACTGAAATTGATTGAAATGAAATGTTTAGCAGGTTGAAGAAGGAAGAAGAAAGGAAGAAGGAAACGATTCTGTCACAGCGAAAGTATCGCTGAGTGAGCGAGAGACTGAGCAGCAGAGAAAGTAACGTTGCAACGCAAAGATAGGCTTGCGTCTCACAATTCTCGCTAGAGTATCGCTCCTCAAGGTAGTTTCGCTGGTTCTAATCAACGCAGTGTCGCTAGTGCAGTTTGAGTATCTTTTTGAGTAACGCTAGTAGCTTACTAATTTCTATAGAGTAACGATGCTACTGTATGTTAAAGGAAAAGGGAGATTATAGAAACTAAACTTGAGGATTGTGTATTTTCAGGCCAAGAAGAGCCCGGGGAGGCTTATAACCCACTTAGAGCCGGGACCGATTTTGAGTGACTGTTTGTTATATCTTGTGTTAAACCTAGTACACATAGTGATGAGGAAACGTGATGCATGGTAGTTTGCCTTATGTATGTGATGTGTTAGTGATTTAAGAGAATATTATTACAAATGTCTAAGTACATAAGTGGCTGAGGGACCTTATGGTGAAAGCTACATGTGAGTAAGCGTGAAATTTAGTGGCGAGGGATTTGAGAAGGCATTTGAATAACTGTAGAGAATGGACTACAATGCTCAGGGACTGTAAGTGAAGGCATGTAGTAACCCATCACAACTAGCTCGTGCCGAGGGATTCTGTGTGAAGGCACTTGAGCATAGATAGAGTTTGTTACTTGTGCTGAGGGATTTCATGCGAAGGCACATGGTATTGTAATTGTAAATGAGGAAGTGCTGAGGGACGGAAAGTGAAAACACTAAATAGATGAAAACCTATGAAACATGAGAATTGATAATTATACATGCATAGTGAAAAGTGAATCCTGTTAGTTCATTGGGATGTGTTATGCATTGGTTACTGTCTTACAAACTGGATTTAAGTTGTCATGATTAGTTTTAGTAGATTTAGTCACTCACTCAGCCTTTTGCTCATCAAGTTTGTTGTTGTTTGTTGTTTCAGGTAGCGAGCGTGTCCGGGACGCCTAGCCTACTGAAGAATCTCGTCTGGGCCTATCTGGAAGCGAATCTCTGGGATAGTTGTAAATATTTAGATTGTTCATATGTCATGTATTAAACATCTTTCATAAGAATGTAGTGAAAGGGGGACGTGTTGTACTTATTATGTGTATATACAGACATGTTAGTTAAAATTTACACGTTCTTCTGATGTGATAATGGGATTGTTATATGATTTGCTATTCTTTTATGGTATTTATATTATAGAGTCTTATGATGGGAATAGGATCATTCTCCTTCCTAGGTATGGAGTAAATCTGGGTTGGGGTGTGACACTACATCGGTGATGAAGAACGCGGACTTGAGAACCTGACTTTCATTGCATGATCTAGTAGTCCCGTCTAGCTAGAAGACGTTAAACCAAGCGCTTATTGGGAGGCAACCCAATTTTATTGCTTTCTTTACTTTTGTTTATTTATTAAATTTTTTTTAAAATCTTGGAGTCACTCATATGCTTTATTTCTCAGGAACATAGCTCATCACACAAGTACTCCTTACACCAAGCCTGTTTGGTGGCTTCCCGCTTGCTCCTAGGATTGCTCTTTCCTTGTTAGATGTTCTTATGCATTGGGGACAATGCATGATTCTAAGTTCGGGGTGGGGGGTGTCTTTCGTACTTTTGTGTGTTTTCTTATCCTGCTATGCATGTTAGTGAAGGTTTTAAGGATCATATGCATGTCAACTTTTTGAAACAATTTTTGAAAAAAAAAGTTTTTGAAGATTTTGGAGCTTTCAAAGTTAATGGGAATGTTGTTTGTGGTTGTGTGCCTTGATGTTGATTGCCCATGATGAGATTCGAATTTGCATGATAGATGACTTATTGTGGAAATAGAATAGCACTATCTTGAGTTAAATTTATTTAAGTCCCTCTTAAAATCTCTCATATTCTTGAGCACGTAGCCACTTCTATTTAGAATCTTTAACTGAAAAAAAGGATTAAGTTGGGTGTATTTGGTTGTCACTTCGAAAGGCCCCACCGGTTAGGGAGTGGAAATGCATGATAGCTTGTAATCTTAGACTAAGGAAAAAGAAAAGAGTATACATGCCTTGAGAAAAGAAAAAGTGTACACAAAACATATGAGCTTTATTTGTCTATTTTTTTTTAAATGTTAAACTTGTAATGAGTATGCATGGATAGGGGTAAAAAGAGCTGCCTTTGTTGTGATCAGTAAGGACGCCTGGGAATTGACTAGGTACGAGTCCCTACAGTGGATGTGTGAAAGCTAGTGCCTCTAGGTAAAAGAATGCAAGTTTGGGCCCATGAAAAAATATATGATTGAAAGGCACCTTAGTGGACATATTACTCACTTGAATGCATGAAAGCTTGAAGATTGGTGCATGAGCTAGAGTAGGAGGAAAACTAAAGAAACTCTTTTAAGTCCTAATTTGAGCTCTAGTATTTTAAATTGAAGGAGGCTTGCACACACACACATGGGAGATAGCAAGATTTGGCCTTGAATAATTATAACAATATAGATATGCTTGCATGTTTCTACTTAAGCTCTGAATTCTATTCTCTGAGACATGAGTCAATTGCACACTTCTTCATCTAAAACTCCCTATTATTTGATTTTATTATTTGCTCGGGACTAGCAAATTTCTAAGTTTGGGGTGTTGATAAGCACTTGAAAAGTGCTTATTATTCTCTCAAATTAAGGGAGTTTTATATTAGATTTCACTTGTTTGCTAGTGATTTTCAGGTTAAAACGAGGAAAATTAGAAGAAACGACTGAAAGATCAAAACCGAGCAAGAATATGGAGAAAAAGTGCTGAAAAACGCATCCTTGCTTGAAACGCATGATGCGCCGCGACGCTAAGGCAACGCTGCCGCGGCGCTGAGGCCGAAACACATCAGCATGGACGCAGAGCAGCAACGCGGCGTTGGGAAGGCGCTGCTTCGACGCGTACTTGGTGAACGCAAGACAGCGTCGCGGCGCTGGGACGGCGCTGCCGCGGCGCTAAAACCCGAGAGCAACTTAATTTTGGTCGCAACGCTAGCACCTCGGCGCCAGCGTTAATTTAAACGCAAGTTTTGTATTTTAGGTTAAAATTTTTGGCGGCAAAACTCTATAAATTTAGGGGTTTTCAGCAGCCAAAAAGGAGAGGGGGAAATATCAAGAAGATCAAGAAAGTTGCAGAACAAAAGAAAGATCCAAAAAGGTGAGAATTAAGCTAGAGTTCCAAGAGTGAGTTAGCCGCAAGAAAGAGGAAAATAGTTCGAGATAGTTTTGGTGCCCTTCGAAGTCCGACGCGAGAGCCAAGGAGTTCGTGACGGTGCTGCCTCAATCAAGAACCTGTTTTCAGTAGAGTTTCCCTATTCTTTACACTCTTTGTTTGATTCTTTTTGATCAATATGTTGCTTTACGCTATGAGTGGCTAAACTCTTTGGTTTTAGGGCTTTTGATGAATTGTTTGTAAACTCATGATAATTTTGGGAACTCATAGTTTTGTTCAAATAAATATGCTTTTCATTGTTATTGTGTTTAATTCTTAAAGATTGGCGACCTTCACATGTTAGATTAGATGTATGAATCGAGAGATTATATGTTTAATTTGATCTATAACAATGAATTGTTGTTAATCTATCACGAGAGTAGTTAGGTTTACAATGAAAGTTGCTAAAGTCTAGTTTTAATGCCATGTCATTTTGTATTGGTTTTAAGAGATTAACTATCAATCAAGTTGCATGAGAAAGAGTTGTCTTTGAGAGAAGATAACTTGGAATTATGTTTCTAGACTTAGGCATAAGAATTAAATCCATGAAATCCATAATTTTGCATGATGAAACAAACAAGGATTTGAAACCCTAGAACTCTCTTTGACTCTTGCAATTCTCTCTTTGATATTTTCTTGCTTGATTTTTCTTTTTTTCCCAAAAACAAAAGTTGAATTCCAATCCTCAAATAAAATTGATTCAATTCTAGAATAGCTAAATAACTTAAACCTTCCCAATTGGATCTCTAGTGGAAACGATACTCAGACTTAACCATTTTATATTATAACTTGACCCGTACACTTGCGGTAAACACACAAAGTGGCACATCACTAGGTTGGAAGTAACTGGAACAGGAGCATTGTTAGTACATTTCCAGTTGAAACCTAAATTAGTAGATGAAGTTGTAAAGAGGCAAATGGCTGATCCTATGATTAGTAAGTTGGTAGAAGAGGTGAAGACTCAGCAGAGAATGGACTTTGAGCTCAAATCTGATAGTGTATTATTGAAACAGGGCAGAATATATGTACCAAAAGATGAAGAGATCAAACATATGATACTGGAAGAGGCTCATAGTTCCGCGTACGCTATGCACCCAGGCAGTACCAAGATGTACAGAATGCTGAGGAAATTCTATGTGTGGCCAGGTATGAAAAGAGAAATAGCGGAATTTGTAGAAAAATGTTTAATTTGTCAGATGGTTAAGCCTGAACGACAAAGGCCAGCTGGATTATTGAATCCACTCCCTATTCCTGAGTGGAAATGGGAGCATGTTACTATGGACTTTCTGTTTGGATTACCGGCAACATCAGCAGGTGTTAACGGAGTCTGGGTGATGGTGGACAGGTTAACAAAAACAGCACGATTTTTACCAGTTAAAACGACCTACACTTTAGACAGACTAGCACAACTGTATGCGGACAGGATCGTGAGTCAGTTTGGTGTACTTGTAACGGTGACATCAGATAGAGATCCTAGGTTTACTTCCAAATTTTGGGGAAGTTTGCAAAACGCATTGGGAACCAAGCTACAGTTCAGCACTGCGTTTCACCCTCAGACCGACGGGCAATCTGAGCGGACTATTCAAACTTTGGAAGACATGCTGAGAACTTGTGCGTTGCAGTTTCAGGGTAATTGGGATGTGCACTTACCTTTAATGGAATTTGCATATAACAACAGTTATCAAGCGAGTATTGGGATGGCTCCCTATGAAACATTGTATGGTAGACCATGTAGAACCCAGTTTGTTGGGGAGAAGTGGGTGAAAGAAAGTTAGTTGGACCAGAAATTGTGCAGGTTACAATAGAAAAGGTAGAACTGATTAAGGCAAATCTTAAGGCAGCTAGGGATCGTCAGAAAAGCTATGCGGACAACAGAAGGAAGGATCTTGAATACGAGATTGGAGACAGTATTTTTGAGGTTATCACCGTGGAAAGGAATTCTGAAATTTGCCAAGAAAGGGAAGTTGAGTCCTAGATATATCGGGCCTTATGAGATATTAGAAAGGGTTGGACCAGTGGCATATAGACTAGCTTTACCTGTTGAAATGTCCAGGATACATAATGTATTCCACGTATCAGTGTTGAGGAAGTATATACCTGATGCTACTCATGTGTTATCAACGCAACCAATGGAGTTTAATGAAGATTTGAGTTATGAAGAAAAGCCAGTACAGATATTAGATGAAAAAGAACAGGTTTTAAGAAACAAAGTGATACCATTGGTTAAATTATTATGGATAAATCACGAGATAGAAGAAGCAACATGGGAGTCGAAGGAGCAAATGCTTAAACAATATCCAAGTTTATTTGAGTAAAGAGTGTGCTATCTATTGATTTCGGGGACGAAATCTTTGTAAGAAGGTGGTAATTGTAAGCCCCGCATCTATTTTTATGGGAACGCAAAGAAGAAGGGGCCGAGAGATGGGTGAATGTGCAAAAGTAGTTGGCTGGCTTACAGTTGGAGTGGGAAAATAGCTAAGTGTAAGCTATGCGTTGAAGGCAATCTGTTGTGGAGGAGGTAATTTTGGTGTAAACGCAAAGGTGAGGGAAGCTTATCATGCGTTGAAGTCGTGACGCGTTGAGGATAATAAGGCGTGGAGGATCACTTGGTACCGAGGATCATTATGCGTTAAATGCATTGAAGGCAGTGTGTCGGTGGAAGTAAAGGCCACGAGGGGTTTGGGAGCTGTTATGCGGTGAGTCCATTATGCGGTGAACGCTACCATGCGTCGAAGGCGAGTGTGCGTTGGACAAGGAGTGTTGGCTGAGAAAAGGTAATGCGTATGTTAATTATTTGGCAGGAGAGTTTGAAATGAATTATCATCAGAGGCCGTGTGCGTTGCTGAAGCTGAGCATAGGAGGTATGTGTCGAACGGATTATAATATAAAGTTGGAATGGGGAACAAGTCGGTGATATATATATAAGTGGACTAAGAATTCAATTGTTCTGCTTGCATTTCAGAGCTCAAGTTGGGTCCATATTAAGGCTAAACTTCGAAGAGAGGTAGAAGAAGATGTTCATGCTGGTCTGAAGCAGAAATTTCATTGAATTCGTGGAATAAACTCGGGTTTGACAGAGGTTTCGGCTGCTGTGATCTCTTCAGAGTGATGCTCGGTTTTGGAGGAAGAACAAATTGAAGAGACGAAGGTTAGGGCTGAAACTTTGAGGTTAGTAAGTTAACTCGAATTCTAGTAGAATTCATGAAGGATGTTTGAGCTGAAATTGTCTAATTGTGTGTCAAACTCAGGAAGAAGAGACGGAAGTTGAACTGTCGGATGATTAGAGGCAACTTGGAGTTGTCGAAGGTTATGTCCTAAACGGTGAGGAGGTTCTTCATGAAATTTGGAGGTGAGATGTAGGACCTGTATTTTAACAAGTTTATAGAAGGAAGAAAGTACTGGAATTTGTTGAAACGAAATGTTTAACAGGTTGAAGAAGGAAGAAGAAAGGAAGAAGGAAACAGTTCTGTCACAGCGGGAGTATCGCTGAGTGAGCGAGAGATTGAGCAGCAGAGGAAGTAACGCTACAACGCAAAGATAGGCTTGCGTCTCATAATTCTCGCTAGAGTATCGCTGGGTAATGCTCCTCAAGGTAGTTTCGCTGGTTTTAATCAACGTAGTGTCGCTAGTACAGTTTGAATATCTTTTGAGTAACGCTGGTAGCTTATTAATTCCCATAGAGTAACGATGCTACTGTATGTTAAAGAAAAGGGGAGTTTATGAAAACTAAACTTGAGGATTGTGTATTTTCAGGCCAAGAAGAGCTCGGGGAGGCTTATAACCCATTTAGAGCCGGGACCGATTGTGAGTGACTGTTTGTTATATCTTGTGTTAAACTTAGTACGCATAGTGATGAGGAAACGTAATGCATGGTAGTTTACTTTATGTATGAGATGTGTTAGTGATTTAAAAGAATACTATTACAAATGTCTGAGCATATAAGTGGCTGAGGGACCTTATGGTGAAAGCTACTTGTGAGTAAGCGTGATATTAAGTGCCGAGGGATTTGAAAAGGCACTTGAATAACAGTAGAGAATGGACTACAATGCTCAGGGACTGTAAGTGAAGGCATGTAGTATCCTATCACAACTAGCTCGTGCCGAGGGATTCTGTGTGAAGGCACTTGAGCGTAGATAGAGTTTGTTACCTGTGCTTTGGAATTTCATGTGAAGGCACATGGTGTTGTAGTTAAACATGAACAAGTGCTGAGGGACGGAAAGTGAAAGCACTAAATAGATAGGAAACTTGTGAAACATGAGAATTGATAGATATACATGTGATGGTTTCTACCTTACAAACTGAATTAAACTAATATGATTTGTCTTAGTAGATTTAGTCACTCACTGAGCCTTTTGCTCATCCAGTTTGTTGTTGTTTGCCGTTTCAGGTAGCGAGCGTTTCCGGGACGCCTAGCCTACTGAAGAATCTTGTCTGGGCCTATCTGGAAGCGAACCTCTGGGATAATTGTAAATACTTAGTTTGCTCATATGACATGTAATAAACATCTTTACTGAGAGTGTAGTGAAAGAGGGATGTGTTGTACCTACTATGAGTATTTTTTTCAGATATGTTAGTTAAAAGTTTACACGTTCTTCTGATCCGATAAAGAGTTTGTTGTAGGATTGCTTTTCGTTTATGATGTATATATTATAGAATCTTATGTTGGGCAATAGTATCATGCTCCTTCCTAGGTATAGAGTAAATCTGGGTTGAGGTGTGACACGCATGGCCTAGGAAACTTCGCAAAGTCTTAACATTTGTGGGGGCTGGGAGTTTTGCTATCGCATCTATCTTTGCTTGATCCACTTCCAATCCAACCTTTGAGATTTTATGCCCCAACACAATACCATAAAATGACATTTTTCCCAGTTGAGGACTAGATTTGTGTCTTCGCATCGTTTTAGCACTCGTTCTAGGTTAGTCAAGCATTCATCATATGATTTCCCAAACACTGAGAAGTCATCCATAAACACCTCTATAGATTGTTCCATATAGTTAGAAAATATTGCCATCATGCACCTTTGGAACGTCCCTGGTGCGTTACATAGCCCGAATGGCATGCGTCTGAACGCAAAGGTGCCATATGGACATGTGAACGTCGTCTTCTCTTGATCTTCCGGAGCTATCATGATCTGGTTATAGCCGGAATATCCGTCCAGGAAGCAGAAAAATTCATTTCCTGCCAGCCTATCTAGCATCTGGTCGATGAATGGCAGTGGAAAGTGGTCCTTATCTGTTGCCGCATTCAGCTTGCGGTAGTCCATACAGATGCGCCAGCCAGTGACCATTCGTGTTGGTATTAATTCATTCTTACTATTCATGATCACTATCATTCCCCCTTTCTTCGGTACACACTGAATCGGGCTTACCCAGCTACTGTCGGAGATTGGATAAATGACCCCTGCGTCGAGCCATTTGATTATCTTTTTCTTTACAACCTCCTTCATCGCAGGGTTAAGCCTGCGTTGCCTTTCAACTGAACCATCCTTACCCTCTTCCAACTGAATTTTGTGCATGCAATATGAAGGGCTTATTCCTCTAATATCCGCTAAGGTCCATCCAATGGCTTTGATATGATTTTTCAGTATATCCAACAAAGCCTTTTCACATTCTGTCGTCAACGCAGAGGATATGATGACCGGTAGCGTGCTCTCTTCCCCCAAATATGCGTACTTTAAATGCGTTGGCAGTGTTTTAAGCTCAAGGGTTGGTGGCTCTTCTAAGGACGGCTTTGTTTTCTCCGTGGTTCGGTTGCCCAAGTCTAAGCGTTCAAAGCTTGCGTTGGAGATTATACTTATTTCCGCTTCTCTTCCTTCATCCAGTTTATCCAGCAGTGTTTCATTTTCCGCACATGCGTCGATGATGCTTGCCTTTTCTTCAATTATCTCTTCGATCATCTGGCAAGAATGAAAATCATTAGGATATTTCAACGCATTAAAAACATTAAATTTTACCTGCTGGTCATCCACTCGAATGGTTAACTCCCCTTCCTAGACGTCGCGTCCAGTAGCTAAGAAAGGTCTTCCCAAGATGATGGGCACCTCTCTATCAACTTCATAATCCAGAATTATGAAGTCGGCCGGGAAGATGAATTTATCCACCTTTACAAGAACATCCTCAATTTTCCCCTCTGGATGCTTAATGGAACGGTCAGCGAGCTGAAGTGTGACTGTGGTTGGCCGTGCTTCCCCTATACCCAACTTCTTGAATATAGACAGTGGCATTAAATTTATGTTGGCCCCTAAGTCGCATAGTGCCTGACCTACGTCCATTCCTCCTATAGAACAGGGCAATGTGAAACTCCCTGGATCTTTCATTTTAGCGGGTATATTGCTTTTAAACAATGCGCTGCATTCCCGCGTTAATGCGACTGTCTCAAACTCTCCGAGCCTTCTTTTCTTAGATAATATGTATTTCAGAAATTTGATATAACTCGGCATTTGTTCCAGGGCTTCCACCAACGGAATGTTGATGTGAAGTTGTTTGAGAACGTCCAGGAATTTTCTGAATTGGCCCTCATCATTCTTCTTCTTTAGGGGTTGAGGAAAGGGCGGACACATAAGGGGATTGATATTCTGAGATACCGACGCAGGGTTTGCCTGCGTTGCTTTTTCTCTCCCCTTTCCATTTTCTTGTTCTTGAGAGGTTGTGGTTGTGGATGAAGATTGC
Source organism: Citrullus mucosospermus (assembly GCA_030954485.1). Taxonomy (NCBI): domain Eukaryota; kingdom Viridiplantae; phylum Streptophyta; class Magnoliopsida; order Cucurbitales; family Cucurbitaceae; genus Citrullus; species Citrullus mucosospermus. The sequence goes on from CM062059.1 coordinate 21,610,321, forward strand.
GGTTGACTAGTAGATGTTACGGGAGGTGGTTGTGGAGTGATTTGAGGCTGTAGATTTCCTTGCATCCTCTGCTATTGCGTTTCAGTGGGAAGAACCTTCCCACTCCTCAATGTCACGGCTTAACATTGTTCCTTACTGTTACCTCGTGGGGCTTCGGTATTACTAGGCAATGCTCCTTAGGGTCTGGTATTGCGCTCACTTGCCATTTGTCCCACTTGAAGTTCTAGATTTCGAATTGCAATGGCATGACTCTTTATTTCACCCATTTGGTTTTGGAGCACGCTTCCAGCGACTTACGCGTTTCTTCATTTTGAGTGATCGTTTGACGCATAAGTGCTTCAAGGGATGATGATGATGAATTTGCTGACTGGTTTCTTTGTGCTTGATGCCCTTGAACACCTTGGTTGTACACGGGGTTGTTGTTTCTCTGCGGCTGTTGCCCATTTCCCTGCGTCTGTGCTTGGTTTCCTCCCCATCCAAAGTTAGGATGGTTCCTCCAACCCGGATTATAAGTCTTAGAATACGGGTTGTTCTGAACATAACATACAGACTGTGGGTTGTAGGGACACATATCGTACAAGTGGCCCTCACCGCATTGCACACAGCTTACAGACGCTGTTGTATTCACCGTGTTCATTGCGTCCATTGATGCAACTGTTCCACCTTGGTTGTTCAACGCAATTGTTTGCAGCAAGGATGTCATGTTGGCGATCTGAGCTGAAAGGTTACTAGTCGCATCTGTGTCAATCATTCTAGCTTGCGATCGTCTTTTATCCATATACCTAGATCCATATCCATCATCCACCCATTCATCAGTGTTCCTCGAAATTCTGTCGAGGATCTCCTTGGCTTGTGTGTAAGTCTTGTCCATTAAACCTCCTGCTGCAGAGGCGTCAGCCACTGATTGTGATGTTTTTCAGTCCTCCATAGAAAATTTCCATCTGTACACAATCAGGGATACCATTGTGGGGACAATTTCGTACAAGCCTTTTAAACCGGGCCCATGCTTCACTAAGCGTCTCCGAGTCCTTTTGCTCGAAGGTGACAATGTCTCGTCGCCTCTTTGCACTTACCGTCGGAGGAAAGTATTTCTGCATGAACTTCTCAACCATTTTACCCCAAGTTGTAATCTTACCAGGTTCAAATGAATACGCCCATTGTCTTGCCTCATCTCTGAGAGAAAATGGGAATAGCGTCAGTCTGATGCTATCTTGCGGTACTCCAGCCATAGGGAATGCGCTACAAATTTCCAAGAAACTCTTCAGGTGTGCATGTGGATCTTCACCCGTTGCACCCCCAAACTGCCCTACGGCTTGCAGCATCTGCAACATTACTGGTTTCATTTCAAACCTTCCATTACCCTCCAAGGTTGGTTGTAGAATTCCCGGTGCAAAATTGTATAAATCTGGCGACACATACTCCCTCATCGGGCGATTTCTATCATGCGCCAAGAGAATCGGGTTTGTATCATAGTTTGCGTGCTCTTGCGCATTTGCGTTCTGCCTAACCCCAGCTTGAGGAGCTTGTGGTTGATTATTTTGAGCATCCATGTTCTCTTCAGTAGTTTGATTGCTCCTTCTTTGCTTATTCTATCTTATTCTTCTTCTGAAGGTCCTCTCAATCTCAGGGTCAATATCAAATGTTGGGTTATCCCCTTCACTCTGTTGGCTTTTTGGCCCTTAATCTCTAATTAATTAATTTTAATGGATTGATTAATTAGTGTTTTGATGATAACAAACCTGATTTTATTTATTAACCATTTGAGTGTTTTGAAGTGTCTATTGTGTGGAGCTTGGAACAACAATTCCAATGCAATTTGAATCACTCAAATCGGAGTTCAAATGAAGAAGATATGACAGAAAAAAGCTTATTGGAAAAATCCCGAACTGATGATGTGGCAGATTTTTTTTTTTAATCAAAGTGGACAAATTGAAAGGTGCCATTTGGAGCAATGGAGAAGTGACAATTGGTGGGTCTTTTATTTTTGGATTAATGTTAAAAAGAAAATGATTTTAAAAAGAAAATGAACTTAAAAGGAAGATGAATTTAATATTATTATATATGTTTGTGTCTAACGGCTAGTTGTTTTTTTAAAAGAATTAATTTAATATTATTATATGTTTGTATCTAACGGCTAGTTGACTTTTTAAAAGGATTAATTTCATATTATTATATGTTTGTGTCTAACGGCTAGTTAAGTTTAAATCTCCACCATTCAATTTTCTTTTACAAAATCTAATGGTTCAAATTAATTTGGTTTTCACTCACTTTCATTTCTTTTTAAATACTTCATCTTCTCCAACTCTTTCTCAATTTATTTTGCATTCAATTTTTAGTAGTATGTTATAGATTACTATCCTTCTTTGTTGGATTGATTGAATCTTGTGTTTCATATATTTTTTATCAATCTTGATATTTAGCATCAATTAAGGTTTTTATTAATTTAATTCAAAAATTAAGTCAATTAGTTTAATTTGAGCATATTTAGGAATAAGTTTAATTAAACCCTATTCACCCCCCCTCTAGGGTTGCCATACCGGTCCAACAATTGGTATCAGAGCAAGGTTGCTCATCTTGAAATTTTATTTTCTTGATAAACTTTATTATTAGAGCATTATGGCAAACCTAGTGGCAAGTGGAATTATTGAAGGTAAATCTACTTCTAGACCTCCCTTCTTTGATGGTTCAACTTATGCATATTGGAAAGCTAAAATGAAAATCTATTTGCAATCTATTGACTATAATTTATGGGTAATTGTTACTAAAGGTCCATATATTCCCATGAAAAAGGTTGATAATGTTGATAAGCCTAAATTAGAAGAAGAGTATGATGTAAATGAAATGAAAAAGTGTTCTTTAAATGCTAAGGCTATAAATTGCATGTATTGTGCTTTGAGCAAAGATGAATTTAATAGAATATCTATGTGTTCTTTCGCTCAAGAAATTTGGAATACTCTTGAAATTACTCATGAAGGTACAAATCAAGTTAAAGAGTCCAAAATTAGCATGCTTGTTCATAATTATGAATTGTTTAAGATGGATGCTAATGAGTCTATAACGGATATGTTTACTAGATTTACTAACATCATAAATGCTTTGAAGGGCCTTGGTAAAGTCTATACAACTTCTGAAAATGTTAGAAAAATTCTGAGGTCTCTACCTAAAACTTGGGAAGCAAAGGTGACTGCGATCCAAGAACCAAAGGATCTCACTAAACTTCCATTGGAGGAACTCATTGGTTCGCTCATGACCCATGAGATCACTATGAAGGAGCACTTGGAGGATGAGTCCAAAAAGAAGAAGAATATTGCATTAAAGACTATCTCCTTCGAAGTTGACTCCGAAGATGAGGATGCCCTTGATGAAGATGACATTGCCTATTTTTCACGTAAGTACAAAAATTTCATTAAGAGGAAGAAGCAATTCAAGAAACACCTATCAACCCAAAGAGAGTCAAAAGGTGAAAAGAGCAAAAAGGATGAGGTGATTTGTTATGAATGCAAAAGGCCGGGTCATATAAGAACGGATTGTCCTCTCCTCAAATCATCTAAGAAATCCAAGAAGAAGGCAATGAAGGCTACTTGGGATGATAGTAGTGAAAGTGAAAGTGGAAGTGATGTTGAAGAAGTGACACGCATTTGCCTCATGGCTCATAGTGACAAAGATGATGTACTTGATGATGAGGTAAATCTAGAACCCCCTTCTTACGATGAATTGTTTGAAACTTTTGAGAGTATGCAAAATGATTTAGAAAAACTTAGCTCTAAATATGTTGTGCTTAAAAAAAAATACAATGCATTGTCTAGTGAAAATAAGTCTTTACTTGACAAAATTGCTTGTTTTAAAAATAATGAGCATGTTGTGCAAATTGATGAAATGAAGGTTTCTTGTGATAAGCATGCTTGTGTTTGTGATGAGAAAAATGCTTTGCTTGATAAAGTTAGATTTCTTGAGCATGATAGTTGTGAGAAAGATAATTTGATTAAATTGCTTAAGGAAAAGGAATTAAATGCTTTACAAGAACTTGATAAAGCTAAAGAGTCCATTAAAAAGTTGACAATAGGTGCTCAAAAGTTGGACAAAATAATTGAAGTAGGCAAGCCTTATGGTGATAAGAGAGGTTTAGGCTATATTGATGAATGCTCTACTCCAAGTTCTAAGACTATATTTGTTAAAGCATCTTCTATTGTGCCTAATATGCCTAATGTTGTCTCTAATAATGCTAAATCTAGTTTCGTGCCTGTACGTCATAATTGTGGTGTTGAAGGTCATATTAGACCTAAGTGCTTTAAATTGAAGTATGCTCATAATACTTCTTCAAGAAGAAATTTTTCTCAAAGAGAAAAGTTCTACAATGCTCCAAGAGAGAATTTCTCCAAGAAAAGTAAAGTGCACAAATATGTCTTGAAAGATAGATCCTTGCATAATCTTGTTTGTTTTTCTTGTGGCAAGTATGGACATAAAGCTTATTCTTGTTACTTGTCTAGATCCAATGCTTTTAATGCAAATGCAAAAATGAAATGGATCCCAAAGTTTGTAAATGCTAACACTCTTGGACCCAAACAAGTATGGGTACCAAAGAATCAAACTTGAATTTTTCTATGTAGGTTTGTTTGAAAGCCTCTAAGAAAAATAGATGGTACTTGGATAGTGGTTGCTCAAGGCACATGACCAGAGACCGATCCAAGTTTATTTCTTTCTCTAGAAAAGATGGAGGCATGGTAACCTTTGGTGATAACAAGAAAGGTAAAATAATTGGTAAGGGTGATATAGGTAATGAGTCTTCTATTTTTATTGAAAATGTGCTTTTAGTTGATGGTTTAAAGCATGATTTACTTAGTGTTAGTCAATTATGTGATAAAGGATTTAGAATTGTTTTTGATAAAAAGAATTGTATCATTGAAAATGCTAGTGATAGAAAATCTTATTCGTTGGAAATAGAGATGGAAATGTATACACTATTGATTTGAATGATTTCCCTATTAGTGACAAATGTCTTTCGGCTTTGCATGATGATTCTTGGTTATGGCATAGAAGATTAGGACATGCTAGCATGCACTTAATTTCAAATATTTCCAAGAATTATTTGGTTAAAGGTCTTCCCAAATTTAAATTTGAAAAGGATAAAGTTTGTGATGCTTGTCAAATGGGTAAGCAAACTAAGTCCTCTTTCAAGTCTAAAAATGTGATCTCTACTACTTGACCCCTACAACTATTACACATAGACTTATTTGGTCCTTCTAGAATTGCTAGCTTTGGAGGGAACTATTATGCATTTGTGATAGTTGATGATTTTTCAAGATTTACTTGGGTTTTGATGATAAAACATAAGGACGATGCTTTGAAAAGTTTTATTAGTTTTGCAAAAAGAGTTCAAAATGAAAAAGGATTTTTTATTTCTAAAATTAGAAGTGATCATGGAGGAGAATTTGATAATGATGCTTTTAAAGCTTATTGTGAATAAAATGGTTTTTCTCATAATTTTTCCTCTCCAAGAACTCCTCAACAAAATGGTGTGGTTGAAAGGAAAAATCATACTTTGCAAGAATTTGCTAGGTCAATGTTGCATGAGTATGGTTTACCTAAATATTTTTGGGAGGAAGCCGTTAACACCGCTTGCTATGTTTTAAATAGAGTTTTAATTAGACCATCTTTAGATAAAACTCCTTATGAGCTTTGGCATGACAAAATCCCAAATATTGGGTATTTCAAAGTTTTTGGTTGTAAATGTTTTATTTTGAACAATAAAGAAAAACTTGGAAAATTTGATTCTAAGACGGATGTTGGTATTTTCCTTGGATATTCCTCTACTAGTAAAGCTTATAGAGTTTTCAATAAGAGAACTTTAGTTATTGAGGAATCTATGCATGTTGTGTTTGATGAATCTTGTAATATTGTTTCGAGTCTATTTATAGTGATGATTTAGAAAAAGATTTTGAAGATTTACTTGTAAGTGAAAAAGGTAAAGAAATTGTTCCAAGTATGGAAGAAGTGAGCATCAATGAAAAGAAGGAAGATGGTTCTTCATCTATGCCCAAAGAATGGAGATATGCTCCATCCGATCCCAAGGATTTGATTCTTGGTGATCCCGAACAAGGTGTGAAAACTCGTTCTTCTCTTAATTTATTTAGTAATCTTGCTTTTGTTTCTCAAGTTGAACCTAAAAGTTTTAAGGATGCCGAATGTGATGAGTTTTGGATTTTAGCTATGCAAGAAGAATTAAATCAATTTGAAAGGAACAATGTTTGGGAATTAGTCCCTAGGCCTTCTAATGCTTCTATAATTGGGACTAAATGGGTTTTTAGAAACAAGATGGATGAACATGGAAATATCATTAGAAATAAAGCTAGACTTGTAGCTCAAGGTTATTGTCAAGAAGAAGGTATAGATTATGAAGAAACTTTTGCACCAGTTGCTAGATTAGAAGCTATTAGAATGTTGCTTGCTTTTGCCTCTTATAAGAATTTCATTTTGTATCAAATGGATGTGAAAAGTGCATTTTTAAATGGTTATATTTTCGAGGAAGTTTATGTAGAACAACCTCCAGGCTTTGAAAATTTTGAATTGCCTAGTCATGTTTATAAGTTGAAAAAGGCTCTTTATGGCTTAAAACAAGCTCCAAGAGCTTGGTATGATAGGCTTAGTAATTTTTTACTTAAGAATGACTTTAAAATAGGAAAAATTGATACTACTCTCTTTATTAAGGTTAAAGAAAATGATATGCTTATAGTGCAAATATATGTGGATGATATTATTTTTGGTTCTACTAATCAATCTTTGTGTGAAGAATTTTCTAAGTGTATGCATAGTGAGTTTGAGATGAGTATGATGGGAGAACTTAGTTTCTTCCTTGGGCTCCAAATCAAACAACTCAAGGATGGCATCTTCATAAGTCAAGGAAAATACACAACAGATTTGCTCAAGAGATTCAAATTCAATGAAGGTAAAATTGCAAAAACTCCTATTAGCACTACCACTAAGCTTGACAAAAATGAAAAAGGTAAATGTGTGAACATAAAGATTTATCGAGGTATGATTGGATCTTTACTTTATTTGACCTCTAGTAGACCCGATATTATGTTTAGTGTATGTCTTTGTGCTAGATTTCAATCTTGTCCTAAGGAATCACATTTGCATGCCGTTAAAAGAATATTTAAATATTTGCTTGGAACTATTGATGTAGGCTTGTGGTATTCTAGAAATGTTGAGTTTAATTTGGTAGGTTATTCCGATGCGGATTTTGCCGGTAGCTTACTTGACCGTAAGAGTACTAGTGGGACTTGTCAATTTCTTGGTAGTTCCTTAGTATCTTGGTTTAGTAAAAAGCAAAATTCGGTTGCTTTATCCACTACCGAAACGGAATATATTGCGGTTGCTAGTTGTTGTGCACAAATTCTTTGGATGAAACAAACTCTTTGTGATTTTGGATTAAAATTTGATAGTGTGCCCATATTTTGTGACAATACTAGTGCTATTAATTTGACTAAAAATCCTATACATCATTCTAGGACTAAGCATATTGATATTAGACTGATTTATTAGAGAACATGTGCAAAATGGTCATATTACTCTTGAATTTGTGAGTTCTAATAATCAATTAGCGGATATTTTTACCAAGCCTTTGAATGAAGAAAGTTTTTGCAAAAATAGGCTTAAACTTGGTATCATTCGTTGTGATGCATCTTGATATTATTATAGAATTCATATTTTTAGGGGGAGCTTTTCACTTAACGTATATATGAATTTCATGTTAAAATGAAATTGATTCCTACATATTGGTTTATTGTTGTGTGTCCCTCTTATGTATATAGTTTATCCTCTTTGGGGGAGTTATGCATATTGTTTATCATTTTAGGGGGAGTAATTATCTTTGAAATAAAATTTAATTTAAAAATTAATTGATATTTCTACCCTCAAGTTGATATGTGTTAAATGTCTTTTTGTCCCTTATTAAGAGGGAGTATTCAATTGATTTTAAAAGGGGGGAGAAATTTGTGAAATTGGTTTTTATCTTGAGTTTGGTTGATACTTTGTGATGCCTCTTAAATTTACAATGTTTGTTGTATTTCTTTTAGAGGACATGTTGATAGGAGAAGAATTGCAAAATTATGTGTTCATCTTTTTAAGGAAAACTTTCATGTCATTGCTTATTTTTCTTAATTGCTATTTTTGATTGATTCCAAAAGGGGGAGAGATAATAAGAAAAATGAAAGTATGTTAGTATTGAATATCTTTGTTCCTATTGAATTGTGAATTGTTGTTATTGAAATATATCATTTGTTTACAAGTGAATTAAAATTATGTATGTGTGTTGATTGCAATTTAAATTTATATTTTATATCACACAAAAATTTGGGTTTCATTTTTCTTGAGTTGTTTGTCATCATCAAAAAGGGGGAGATTGTTGGCTTTTTGGCCCTTAATCTCAAATTAATTAATTTTAATGGATTGATTAATTAGTGTTTTGATGATAACAAACCTGATTTTATTTATTAATCATTTGAGTGTTTTGAAGTGTCTATTGTGTGCAGCTTGGAACAACGGTTTCAATGCAATTTGAATCACTCAAATTGAAGTTCAAATGAAGAAGATATGACAGAAACAAGCTTATTGGAAAAATCCCGAACTGATGATGTGGCAGATTTTTTTTTTTTAATCAAAGTGGACAAATTGAAAGGTGCCATTTGGAGCAATGGAGAAGTGACAATTGGTGGGTCTTTTATTTTTGGATTAATGTTAAAAAGAAAATGATTTTAAAAAGAAAATGAACTTAAAAGGAAGATGAATTTAATATTATTATATATGTTTGTGTCTAACGGCTAGTTGCTTTTTTAAAAGAATTAATTTAATATTATTATATGTTTGTATCTAACGGCTAGTTTACTTTTTAAAAGGATTAATTTAATATTATTATATGTTTGTGTCTAACGGCTAGTTAAGTTTAAATCTCCACCATTCAATTTTCTTTTACAAAAATCTAATGGTTCAAATTAATTTGGTTTTCACTCACTTTCATTTCTTTTTAAATACTTCATCTTCTCCAACTCTTTCTCAATTTATTTTGCATTCAATTTTTAGTAGTATGTTATAGATTACTATCCTTCTTTGTTGAGATTGATTGAATCTTGTGTTTCATATATTTTTTATCAATCTTGATCTTTAGCATCAATTAAGGTTTTTATTAATTTAATTCAAAAATTAATTCAATTAGTTTAATTTGAGCATATTTAGAAATAAGTTTAATTAAACCCTATTCACCCCCCCTCTAGGGTTGCCATACCGGTCCAACACATTCATATACTGTTAGAAGCCTCTGACAGAAGAGAAGTGTGCTATACTCCGTCGACTGAGGAATTCTGCAACAAAATAATCCAAAGAAAAATATTAAATCAATGAAATAATTCCCCGGCAACGGCGCCAAAAACTTGTTGTTACTTATATTGTATGTGTGAATTAGCCTAACGCAAAGTGTTAAAGTATGTGGTTATGCGTTCAACATGTCATGTTTTGATCATGCAATACTTTCTATTATTATGCCCTGGTCTTGTCAAGTTTTCCTATTCTTTTACCCAAGTATAAGTAAAGTAATAGGTGTTCTCGGTGAGTCCGAGGTCGAACACAGGGATTATATTGATTTGGTTTTTAATTGAATTTCATGCGTTACAGTGGTAACCAATAATTGTTTGAAGTTGTGTTTTTAATCTAAAGAAAGCGATTGTTTGTACACTAGACTAACAATTGTGGAATATGGAAAGCATGCGACACAGCAAGTTCAGCTAAGATGTGTGTGAATGGATAAAGAAAAGGGTTCAGGTTGATTAACATCTAACGTCGGAGACACACAGTAGTATTCTATTCATACTTGCGACTCTTCTCCCGGTTGTCAGCCGCTATGCGTTATATGTCTATCGCATAGGAAAGTGTTAAGAACCAAGGTTGTCCTCGTAGACAGGTAACACTACTTGGCCCTTGTCAATTGAGTTCCACAATCACTTACCCTCTCGAGCAGTATGATTATTACTATTTATATCGATTTGTCAGATGGACATAAGCATCGGATTAAGCTCGCAATTGACAAGATAAAATAGTTACACTGTGGTCCCTAGTTAGATGCTAACGCCACCCTAGACCCTTGAGTGATTAGTTACTCATGGTTTGAAAGTATGAAGCGGACAGTTGAGAAAAGTGAGTAGAAATGGAAGACAATTATATTGATGAAAATGAGATACAGATTTTGATAAGTTCAATTCCTTGATACAAATCTAAATTTAAGAAAGAACAGTAAGAAAGAAAGCAGGGAAAGTGTCAATGTCTTGAGTCGCCCGGATGGAACCGTGATGATTTGCTGTGAAGTGGTGCGGCGGAAAGGAAGACTCTTCTTTCTCGAGCTATTTGTCTCCGGCTGAAGTCTGAGAGAACTCTGTTGTCACTTATGGAGTCCTTCCGAGAATCAACAACCTTTCTCCTCTCGCAGAGCTGCCCTTTTATAGATGATGAAATCACAGTTAATGGCAGATCTGCTTGATTGGTTGCGAGATTGATACTGCGTCCATCTCGCCTGATTGCGTGATTGTCGGGCCAATTAAGATCCACCACTTTAGCCGCAAATCATGTCTGTCAATCATCCGTCAATCTCTCAAGATTCCGATCTGATTCTCAGCGCCTTGTCGTAACGGTTGTCTACGCGTCCATGCATAGTTTGGCCTATGTCAACGCGTCGTAGGTAGCTAACGCGTAGTTATGCATTAAGTTGTTAACGCATCGTCAGGTTGTTTGCGTTCCATTCATATCATGCGTCCATGAAGAACAGATTGCTAACATGTTGTCCTGCGTTAAGAAGTCATCAACGCATCGTCTGCATTCCTGCGTTAATGATATGGCACTTTTGTGTGTTTACCGCAAGTGTACGGGTCAAGTTATAATATAAAACGGTTAAGTTCGAGTATCGTTTCCACTAGAGATCCAATTGGGAAGGTTTAAGTTACTTAGCTATTCTAGAATTGAATCAATTTTATTTGAGGATTGGAATTCAAATTTTTGTTTTTGGGAAAAAGAAAAATCAAGCAAGAAAATATCAAAGGGAGAATTGCAAGAGTCAAAGAGAGTTCTAGGGTTTCAAATCCTTGTTTGTTTCATCATGCAAAATTATGGATTTCATGGATTTAATTCTTATGCCTAAGTCTAGAAACTTAATTCCAAGTTATCTTCTCTCAAAGACAACTCTTTCTCATGCAACTTCATTGATAGTTAATCTCTTAAAACCAATACAAACTTACATGGCATTAAAACTAGTCTTTAGCAACTTTCATTGTAAACCTAACTACTCTCGTGATAGATTAACAACGATTCATTGTTATAGATCAAATTAAACATATAATCTCTCGATTCATACATCTAATCTAACATGTGAAGGTGGCCAATCTTCAAGAATTAAACACAATAACAATGAAAAGCATATTTATTTGAACAAAACCATGAGTTTACAAAATTATCATGAGTTTACAAACAATTCATCAAAAACCCTAAAACCAAAGAGTTTAGCCACTCATAGCGTAAAGCAACATATTGATAAAAAAGAATCAAAGAAAGAGTGTAAAGAATAGGGAAACTCTACTAAAAAGAGGTTCTTGATTGAGGCAGCACCGTCACGAACTCCTTGGCTCTCGCGTAGGACTTCGAAGGGCACCAAAACTATCTCGAACTCTTTTCCTCTTCCTTGCGGCTAACTCACTCTTGGAACTCTAGCTTAATTCTCACTTTTTCGGATTGTTCTCTTGTTCTGCAACTTTCTTGATCTTCTTGATCTCTCTCCTCCTTTTTGGCTGCTGAAAACTCCTAATTTTATAGAGTTTGGCCGCCCAAAATTTGACCTAAAATACAAACTTTTCGTTTTAATTAATGCTGGGGCAGCGGCGCTAGGGTTGTGGCCAAAATTAAGTTGCTCTTGGGTTTTAGCGCAGCGGCAGCGCCGTCCCAGCGCTGCGATGCTATCTTGCGTTAACCAAGTATGCGTCGAAGCAGCGCCTTCCCAGCGCCACGTTGCTGGTCTGCGTCCATGTTGATGCGTTTCAGCCTCAGCGCCGCGGCAGCGCTGCCTTAACGCCGTGGCGCATCATGCGTTTCAAGCAAGGATGCGTTTTTCAGCACTTTTTCTCCATATTCTTGCTCGGTTTTGATCTTTCAGTCGTTTCTTCTAATTTTCCTCGTTTTAACCTGAAAATCACTAGCAAACAAGTGAAATCTAATATAAAACTCCCTTAATTTGAGAGAATAATAAGCACTTTTCAAGTGCTTATCAGTTAAAACATGCGTTTTAGATGAAGAAGTGTGCAATTGACTCATGTCTCAAAGAATAGCATTCAGAGCTTATGTAGAAACATGCAAGCATATCTATATTGTTATAATTATTCAAGGCCAAATCTTGCTATCTCCCATGTGTGTGTGTGCAAGCCTCCTTCAATTTAAAATACTAGAACTCAAATTAAGACTTAAGAGAGTTTCTTTAGTTTTCCCCATACTCTAGCTCATGCACCAATCTTCAAGCTTTCATGCATTCAAGTGAGTAATATGTCCACTAAGGTGCCTTCAATCATATATTTTTTTCATGGGCCCGAACTTGCATTCTTTTACCTAGAGGCACTAGCTTTCACAAATCCACTGTAGGGACTCGTACCTAGTCAATTCCCAGGCGTCCTTACTGATCACAGCAAAGGCAGCTCTTTTTACCCCTATCCATGCATACTCATTACAAGTTTATCATTTAAAAAAAATAGACAAATAAAGCTCATATATTTTGTGTACACTCTTTCTTTTCTCAAGGCATGTATACTCTTTTCTTTTTCCTTAGTCTAAGATTACAAGCTATCATGCATTTCCACTCCCTAACCGGTGGGGCCTTTCGAAGTGACAACCAAATACACCTAACTTAATCCTTTTTTTCAGTTAAAGATTCTAAATAGAAGTGGCTACGTGCTCAAGAATATGAGAGATTTTAAGAGGGACTTAAATAAATTTAACTCAAGATAGTGCTATTTTATTTACACAATAAGTCATCTATCATGCAAATTTGAATCTCATCATGGGCAATCAACATCAAGGCACACAACCACAAACAACATTCCCATTACTTTGAAAGCTCCAAAATTTTCAAAAAAATTTTTTTTTCAGAAATTGTTTCAAAAAATTTGACATGCATATGATCATTAAAACCTTCGCTAACATGCATAGCAGGATAAGAAAACACACAAAAGTACGAAAGACACCCCCCACCCCAAACTTAGAATCATGCATTGTCCCCAATGCATAAGAACATCTAACAAGGAAAGAGCAAGCCTGGGAGCAAGCGGGAAGCCACCAAACAAGCTTGATGTAAGGAGTACTTGTGTGATGAGCTATGTTCCTGAGAAATAAAGCATATGAGTGACTCCAAGATTTTAAAAAAAAATTAATAAATAAACAAAAGTAAAGAAAGCAATAAAATCGGGTTGCCTCCCAATAAGCGCTTGGTTTAACGTCTTCTAGCTACACGGGACTACTGGATCATGCAATGAAAGTCAGGTTCTCAAGTCCGCGTTCTTCATCACCGATGTAGTGCTTTAATCGTTGACCATTCACTTTAAAGGTTGTTTCATTGTTACCTTGTAGTTCCACGGCTCCGTGTGGGGATACCTTGACAATGACAAAGGGTCCCGACCATCGTGTCCTAAGCTTACCTGGAAACAAGCGTAAACGTAAGTTAAAAAGCAATACTCTTTGTCCTTGAAGGAAAGTTCGTGAGGTGATCTTCTTGTCATGCCATCTTGCAGTGCGTTCTTTGTAAAGTTTGGCATTCTCATAAGCTTGAGCACGGAACTCCTCCATCTCATTGAGTTCTAAGAGGCGTTTCTCACCAGCTTTCTCAAAATCCATGTTCAGCTTCTTGATGGCCCAATAAACTCTATGCTCAAGCTCTATCGGTAAGTGACAAGCCTTTCCAAACACCAACCTATACGGGGAAGTACCAATTGGGGTTTTGAAAGCTGTGCGGTAGGCCCACAGTGCATCATCGAGCTTAAGGGCCCAATCCTTCCTATTGGTCTTGACTGTCTTTTCCAAAACTTGTTTGATTTCCCTGTTAGATAACTCAGCAAGGCCATTAGTTTGAGGATGATAAGCTGTAGCAATTTTATGGTTAACATTATATTTTTGCATCATGGATTTAAAAAGTTTATTGCAAAAGTGAGAGCCCTCATCACTAATAATAGCTCTAGGTGTACCAAAATGTGTGAAAATGTTTTTATGCATGAACTTTAAAACAGTGCGAGCATCATTGGTCCTAGTAGCTATGGCTTCTACCCACTTAGATACATAATCTACTACAACTAGAATGTATAAGTAACCATTAGAAGAAATAGGAAAAGGTCCCATAAAGTCAATACCCCAAACATCAAATAACTCCACTTCCAAGATAGGTTTCATTGGAAGCTCATGTTGTCTAGAAATATTGCCAGTACGTTGGCACCTATCACATGACTTAACAAAGGTATAACAGTCTTTAAAAAGGGATGGCCACTAAAATCCTGACTGAAGTACCTTAGCTGCAGTTCTGGTGGGTCCAAAATGACCTCCATAGGGGGAGGAATGACATGAATTTAAAATACTTACCACTTCCTCTTGAGGTACACACTTTCTTATCATATTGTCAGCACAAACCTTGTAGAGAAATGGGTCATCCCAATGGTAAGACTTAACATTGTGTAGGAATCTTTTCTTTTGTTGATAGTTCATGTCAGGTGGCAAATGTCCTCCTGCAAGATAATTAAATATGTCAGCAAACCAGGGCACACTATCTTTTACCTGATACAGTTGTTCATCAGGGAACTTCTCAACAATTGGGGGCCATGATTTAGCTTCCTCATTCTTAATTCTAGATAAGTGGTCTGCAATCACATTTTCACATCCTTTCCTGTCTTTGATTTCTAGGTCAAATTCCTGTAACAATAATATCCACCTCATTAGCCTAGGTTTAGAATCTTTCTTAACAAACAAGTACTTTAAAGCAGCATGGTCAGTATGCACTACTATTTTAGAGCCAAACAAGTATGATCTAAATTTATCAATGGCAAACACAACAGCTAGTAGTTGTTTTTTAGTAGTAGTGTATTTCTGTTGAGTATTATCAAGAGTACTACTAGCATAATAAATTTTCCTAAACATGTTATCTCTACTTTGGCCTAAAACAGCTCCTAAAGCATAATCACTAGCATCACACATGATCTCAAAAGACTGACTCCAATCTGGTACAACAATAATAGGTGCAGCAGTTAGTCTTTCCTTCAGAGTATTAAAAGCTAGTAGACATGCATCATCAAAAATAAATTTAGCTTCCTTTTCTAACAAATTACTCAAGGGTTTAGCAATTTTAGAAAAATCTTTAATAAATCTCCTGTAAAACCCTGCATGCCCTAGGAAGCTTCTGACTTCTTTCGCATTGGTGGGGGGTGGTAGTTGTTCAATAGCAACCATTTTAGCCCTATCCACCTCCAATCCTTTTTTAGAGACTTTGTGCCCCAGGACGATGCCTTCCGTCACCATGAAGTGACACTTCTCCCAGTTTAGAACAAGGTTAGCATCTTGGCACCTCTGCAAAACACGAGTTAGATTAACAAGACAAGAGTCAAATGAAGACCCAAATACAGAAAAATCATCCATAAAAACCTCCATTATGTCTTCGATGAGCCCTTGAAAAATAGACATAATACAACGTTGGAAAGTAGCAGGGGCATTACATAAACCAAATGGCATTCTTTTAAAAGCAAATGTCCCATAGGGACATGTAAATGTCGTTTTTTCTTGATCCTCAGGAGCAATGGCAATTTGGTTATAACCTGAATATCCATCTAAAAAGCAATAATGAGAATAACCTGCAAGTCTATCAAGCATTTGATCTATAAAAGGAAGGGAAAAATGATCTTTTCTAGTAGCTTTATTCAACTTCCTATAATCAATGCATACACGCCATCCTGTTACAGTTCTAGTGGCTATCATTTCGTCTTTTTCATTTTTAACCACAGTCATGCCACCTTTCTTGGGTACCACTTGAACAGGGCTTACCTATGGACTGTCAAATATGGCATATATGATTCCTGCATTCAAAAGCTTGAGCACTTCTTTCTTAACTACCTCCTTCATGGTGGGATTAAGTCTCCTTTAGTGCTTTATCGATGGTTTAAAGGTATCTTCCATCAAGATTCTGTACATACAGACCGACGAACTAATACCTTTAAGGTCCTCAATAGACCAACCAATGGCAGATTTATGATCCCTCAATACTTTCAATAATTTTTCTTCTTCTACAGAATCAAGATCAGAAGATATTATAACAGGTAAAGAAGATAAATCATCTAAGAATGCATATTTTAAATGAAGAGGTAATACTTTTAATTCATGTTTAGGCTTCTCAATATCATTCACAACATGCAAGGGAGCTAAAGGTATAGGTTTATCTACTTTAGAACATATTGGCAACCTATCTAACCACCTAGCATAAAAAGCTATTTCATCAAAGATTGTATCTGCATTTTCAACGTCTATCATGCTTTGTTCTAGATGATCATTAGCTAACATAACCTCTACATGCTTATAAATAATATGATCGATTATGTCTATAGCATGGCAAGGACTGCTCTCATCATGATGACTCAAGGACTTGTAAATATCAAATACTACATTTTCATCATTTACCCTTAGAGTCAACTTCCCTTGTTGGACATCTATGATAGCCTTTCCAGTTGCTAGGAATGGCCTCCCAAGTATGATAGGAATCTCAGAGTCCTCCTCCATGTCCAATACTACAAAATCTGCAGGGAAGATAAATTTGTCAACTTTAACTAATACATCTTCAACAATACCTTTGGGATAAGCTAATGATCTGTCAGCAAGTTGTAGGGTGATGGTGGTAGGTTGCACCTCTCCAATGTTGAGTTTCCTATAAACAGATAAAGGCATTAAATTAATAGAAGCACCAAGATCACAAAGAGCTCTAGTAACATTTAAAGAACCAATAGTGCAAGGTATAGTAAAACTCCCTGGATCTTTTAACTTTTGTGGTAGCTTCTTTTGTAGCACTGCACTGCATTCCTGAGTCATGCTAATCATCTCATATTGCCCAAACTTTTTCTTTTTAGATAAGACATCTTTCATGAATTTAGCATAGTTGGGCATTTGCTCTAAAGCCTCAGCAAATGGAATGTTAATGTGCAGCTTTTTAAATAACTCAAGAAATTTAGCAAATTGGGAGTCTATTTCTTTCTTTTTAAAACGTTGAGAATATGGCATAGTATTAGGTACAAAAGGTAGAGGGTTAGATGACTTACTTGAAGATGTTGACTCTTTTACCTTTACCTCCTTTTCTAGGATCTTTGGTTCATCTTCTAGAATTGGCTCTTGGATATTGCCATCTACCTCTTGCTCTTCATCCTCATTAATGATCAAAGGAGTGGACAGCTTTTTCCCACTCCTCAAAGTCATGGCCTTGCACTCCTCTTTTTGATTTATCTCGGGACAACTAGGAAATTTTTCCTTTTGCATTGTTTGAAGGGAAGTGGCGATTTGGCTTATTTGTACCTCGATGTTTTGAATGGCCTTACCATGACCTTGTACTGTGCTTTCTAATGCGGTTGTCTTTCCTCTTGATTCTTTTATGAACTCTATCATCAAATCTTCTAAGTTGGACTTCTTTTCAGTGTGGGATGGACCTACATTGGATAATTCAGAAGAACCTTGCAAAACATTCCTTTTGTTAGCATAAGAAAAATTTTCATGGTTCCTCAAACTAGGATGGTAGTGAGTTGGAAGTTGTTGATGTTGGTAATTCCTATAATGTCCTCTATCAACATAATTAGCCGTCTCATTATCTCCATGAACGCCCATTTTCGATGCCAAAGCAGTAAGAGAGGCTATAGATGGTGGATTTGTTTGAGCTTGGCCTCCTGCAGTTAATTTAGAAAGAGCATTAGTAAGGGAAGCCATTTGAGCTTTAAGAGAATTTACCTCATCAACTTCATATAATCCGACGGCTCTTGGGATGTTTGAAGAAGACCGTTCACATGGCCAATTGTAGGATGTATTGGCCAAATCTTCTAATATGGTATAGGCTTCTTGAGCATTCTTTGAAAAAATTGACCCTCCGGCAGTTGCATCTAGGATGGATTTGGTTGAGCTTGCCAATCCATTGTAGAAAAGTTGAATTTGCAACCAATCCGGATACCCATGTTGAGGGCACCTTCTCAAGAGATCCTTATACCTCTCCCAAGCCTCATATAATTGTTCATCCTCGAGCTGGCGGAATGTTCCAATCTCCGTCCTTAGTCTTTGAGATTTAGCCGGTGGAAAGTATTTGTTCAAGAAAGCTTGAGCTAAGATCTCCCATGTTGTAATACTATCCAGAGGGATGGTTTCCAACCAATTCTTAGCACGGTCCTGCGAAGAAAAAGGAAACAATCTTAGTTTAATTGCATCGTTAGAAACACCATTCATTTTTACCATTCCGCATATCTCCAAGAAGGATCGTAAGTGCTTGTGAGGATCTTCATTAGTTCTTCCTCTAAAGGCTAGCTCTCTAGCCATTTGGATCAACCCCAGTTTCAACTCAAAATTGTTGACATTGATAGGCACATTCATAATTCCGGGTTGACTTGCCGGTAACGTAGGTTGAAAGTAGTCTCTAATTGCCTTAGGTATCTCCTCCGCCATCTCCATAGTTTGATTAAGTTGAGCTCTTAAATTTCTTCTACACGTCCTTTCAATCTCGGGATCAAAAGGGAGGAGGTTAGTATTATCTCGAGGCATAGACTAACAAAATAAATAAAATAAAATAAAAAAATTATATAAAATAAACTATATAAATAAAAAATCAAATAATATACACCTCAAATTAAGATCTATCAATTCTAATGAATATTAATTAACAAAAACCGTTCTTTGGATCCCCGGCAACGGCGCCAAAAACTTGATGTGGCACTTTTGTGTGTTTACCGGAAGTGTACGGGTCAAGTTATAATATAAAACGGTTAAGTCCGAGTATCGTTTCCACTAGAGATCCAATTGGGAAGGTTTAAGTTACTTAGCTATTCTAGAATTGAATCAATTTTATTTGAAGATTGGAATTCAAATTTTTGTTTTTGGGAAAAAGAAAAATCAAGCAAGAAAATATCAAAGGGAGAATTGCAAGAGTCAAAGAGAGTTCTAGGGTTTCAAATCCTTGTTTGTTTCATCATGCAAAATTATGGATTTCATGGATTTAATTCTTATGCCTAAGTCTAGAAACTTAATTCCAAGTTATCTTCTCTCAAAGACAACTCTTTCTCATGCAACTTCATTGATAGTTAATCTCTTAAAACCAATACAAACTTACATGGCATTAAAACTAGTCTTTAGCAACTTTCATTGTAAACCTAACTACTCTCGTGATAGATTAACAACGATTCATTGTTATAGATCAAATTAAACATATAATCTCTCGATTCATACATCTAATCTAACATGTGAAGGTGGCCAATCTTCAAGAATTAAACACAATAACAATGAAAAGCATATTTATTTGAACAAAACCATGAGTTTACAAAATTATCATGAGTTTACAAACAATTCATCAAAAACCCTAAAACCAAAGAGTTTAGCCACTCATAGCGTAAAGCAACATATTGATAAAAAAGAATCAAAGAAAGAGTGTAAAGAATAGGGAAACTCTACTGAAAAGAGGTTCTTGATTGAGGCAGCACCGTCACGAACTCCTTGGCTCTCGCGTCGGACTTCGAAGGGCACCAAAACTATCTCGAACTCTTTTCCTCTTCCTTGCGGCTAACTCACTCTTGGAACTCTAGCTTAATTCTCACCTTTTCGGATCGTTCTCTTGTTCGGCAACTTTCTTGATCTTCTTGATCTCTCTCCTCCTTTTTGGCTACTGAAAACCCCTAATTTATATTTCCCCCTCTCCTTCTTAGTGTATTCTAAAAGCAGAGAGGAACATGAGAGACATCTTAAAACTGTTTTGCAGATGTTAAAGGAAAAGAAACTATATGCAAAATTTAGCAAATGCGAATTTTGGTTGAAACAGGTGATGTTCTTAAGGCATATGTGTCTGAGGCAGGAGTGTGTGTAGATCCTCAGAAAACGGAGGCAGTTACTAGATGGGAATAGCCCAAGACAGTATCCGAGGTGCGTAGTTTTCTGGGACTCGCAGGATACTATCGGCGATTTGTACAGGGATTTTCTAAAATAGCTTTACCATTGACACACCTAACTAAGAAAAATACCATATTTGAATGGAGTGATGAATGCGAACGAAGTTTTCAAGAGTTAAAGAATAGGTTGATATCTGCACCTATTCTGGCATTACCAGAGTCAGGGAAAGAGTTTGAGGTGTATTGTGATGCTTCCCGACAGGGGTTGGGTTGTGTGCTAATGCAGGGAGGCAGGGTTATAGCCTATGCCTCTAGACAGTTGAGGCCACATGAAGTTAACTATCCTGTTCATGATTTGGAATTGGCTGCAGTGGTGTTAGCATTGAGGATATGGCGTCATTATCTGTATGGAGAGAAATGCCATATCTATACAGACCACAAAAGCCTAAAATATATCTTTGATCAGAAAGAACTTAACATGAGGCAAAGGAGGTGGTTAGAGTTGATTAAAGATTATGATTGCACCATAAATTATCATCCGGGAAAGGCGAATGTGGTGGTCGACGCTTTGAGTAAGAAGTCTCAGAATGAAGTAAGTTTACTGAATGCAATATGGGTGTCCTTACTCAAGGAGTTGAGCTTCGGCGTGGCTAGGTTGGAAGTAACTAGAACAGAAGCATTGTTAGCACATTTCCAGTTGAAACCTAAATTAGTAGATGAAGTTGTAAAGAGGCAAATGGCTGATCCTATGATTAGTAAGTTAGTAGAAGAGGTGAAGACTCAGCAGAGAACGGATTTTGAGCTCAGACCTGATAGTGTATTATTGAAACAGGGCAAGATTTATGTACCAAAAGACTAAGAGATCAAACATATGATACTGGAAGAGGCTCATAGTTCGGCGTACGCTGTGCACCCAGGCAGTACCAAGATGTATAGAACGCTGAGGAAATTCTATGTGTGGCCAGGTATGAAAAGAGAAATAGCGGAATTTGTAGCAAAATGTTTAATTTGTCAGCAGGTTAAGCCTGAACGACAAAAGCCAGCTGGATTATTGAATCCACTCCCTATTCTTGAGTGGAAATGGGAGCATGTTACTATGGACTTTCTGTTTGGATTACCAGGAACATCAACAGGTGTTAATGGAGTCTGGGTGATCGTGGACAGGTTAAAAAAAACGGCACGATTTTTACCAGTTAAAACGACCTACACTTTAGACAGGTTAGCACAACTGTATGTAGACAGGATCGTGAGTCAGTTTGGTGTACCTGTAACGGTGACATCAAACAGAGATCCTAGGTTTACTTCCAAATTTTGGGGAAGTTTGAAAAACGCATTGGGAACCAAGCTACAGTTCAGTACTGCGTTTCACCCTCAGACCGACGGGCAATCTGAGCGGACTATTCAAACTTTGGAAGACATGCTGAGAACCTGTGCGTTGCAGTTTCAGGGTAATTGGGATGTGCACTTACCTTTGATGGAATTTGCATATAACAACGGTTATCAAGCGAGTATTGGAATGGCTCCCTATGAAGCACTGTATGGTAGACCATGCAGAACCCCAGTTTGTTGGGGAGAAGTGGGTGAAAGAAAGTTAGTTGGACCAGAAATTGTGCGGGTTACAACAGAAAAGGTAGAACTGATTAAGGCAAATCTTAAGGTAGCTAGGGACCGTCAGAAGAGTTATGCGGACAACAGAAGAAAAGATCTTGAATTCCAGATTGGAGATAAAGTATTTTTGAAGTTATCACCGTGGAAGGGAATTCTGAGATTTGCCAAGAAAGGGAAGTTGAGTCCTAGATATATCGGGCCTTATGAGATATTAGAAAGGGTTGGACCAGTGGCATATAGACTAGCTTTATCGGTTGAAATGTCTAGGATACATAATGTATTCCACGTATCAGTGTTGAGAAAGTACATACCTGATGCTACTCATGTGTTATCAACGCAACCAATGGAGCTTAATGAAGATTTGAGCTATGAGGAAAAGCCAGTACAGATATTAGATGAAAAAGAACAAGTTTTAAGAAACAAAGTGATACCATTGGTTAAAGTGTTATGGAGAAATCACGAGATAGAAGAAGCAACATGGGATTCGAAGTAGCAAATGCTTAAGCAATATCCAAGTTTATTTGAGTAAAGAGTGTGCTACCTATTGATTTCGGGGACGAAATCTTTGTAAGGAGGTGGTAATTGTAAGCCCCGCATCTATTTTATTGGGAACGCAAAGAAGAAGGGGCCGAGAGATGGGTGAATGTGCAAAAGTAGTTGGCTGGTTTGCATTTGGAGTGGGAAAATAGCTAAGTGTAAGCTATGCGTTGATGGCAACCTGTTGTGGAGGTGGTAATTTTGGTGTAAACGCAAAGGTGAGGGAAGCCTATTATGCGTTGAAGTTGTGACGCGTTGAGGATATAAAGGCGTGGAGGATCACTTGGTACCGAGGATCATTATGCGTTAAACGCATTGAAGGCAGTGTGCCGGTGGAAGTAAAGGCCACGAGGGGTTTGGGAGCTGATCTGCGGTGAGTCCATTATGCGGTGAACGCTACCATGCGTCGAAGGCGAGTATGCGTTGGACAAAGAGTGTTAGCTGATAGAAGGTAACGCGTATGTTTGGCGGGAGAGTTTGGAATGAATTATCATCAGAGGCCGTGTGCGTTGCTGAAGCTGAGCATAAGAGGTATGCGTCGAACAGACTATAATATAGAGTTGGAATGGAGAACCAGTCGGTGATATATATATAAGTGGACTGAGAATTCAATTGTTCTGCTTGCATTTCAGAGCTCGAGTTGGGTCCATATTAAGGCGAAACATCAAAGGGAGGTAGAAGAAGATGTTCATGCTGATCTGAGGCAGAAATCTCATTGAATTTGTGGAAGAAACTCGGGTTTGACAGAGGTTTCGGCTGTTGTGATCTCTTCAGAGTGACGCTCGATTTTTGAGGAAGAACAAATTGAAGAGACGAAGGTTAGGGCTGAAACTTTGAGGTTAGTAAGTTAACTCGATTTCTAGCAGAATTCATGAAAGATGTTTGAGCTGAAATTGTCTAATTGTGTGTCAAACTCAGGAAGAAGAGACGGGAGTTGAACTGTCGAGTGATTAGAGGTAACTTGGAGTTGTCGAAGGTTATGTCCTAAACGGAGAGGAGGTTCTTCATGAAATTTTGAGGTAAGATGAAGGACCTGTATTCTAACAAGTTTGTAGAAGGAAGAAAGTACTGAAATTGATTGAAATGAAATGTTTAGCAGGTTGAAGAAGGAAGAAGAAAGGAAGAAGGAAACGGTTCTGTCACAGCGAAAGTATCGTTGAGTGAGCGAGAGACTGAGCAGCAGAGAAAGTAACGCTGCAACGCAAAGATAGGCTTGCGCTCACAATTCTCGCTAGAGTATCGCTAGGTATCGCTCCTCAAGGTAGTTTCGCTGGTTCTGATCAACGCAGTGTCGCTAGTACAGTTTGAGTATCTTTTTGAGTAACGCTGGTAGCTTACTAATTTCTATAGAGTAACGATGCTACTGTATGTTAAAGGAAAAGGGAGATTATAGAAACCAAACTTGAGGATTGTGTATTTTCAGGCCAAGAAGAGCTCGGGGAGGCTTATAACCCACTTAGAGCCGGGACCGATTTTGAGGGACTGTTTGTTATATCTTGTGTTAAACCTAGTACACATAGTGATGAGGAAACGTGATGCATGGTAGTTTGCCTTATGTATGTGATGTGTTAGTGATTTAAGAGAATATTATTACAAATTTATAAGTACATAAGTGGCTGAGGGACCTTATGGTGAAAGCTACATGTGAGTAAGCGTGAAATTTGGTGCCAAGGGATTTGAGAAGGCACTTGAATAATAGTAGAGAATGGACTACAATGCTCAGGGACTGTAAGTGAAGGCATGTAGTAAACCATCACAACTAGCTCGTGCCGAGAGATTCTGTGTGAAGGCACTTGAGCATAGATAGAGTTTGTTACCTGTGCCGAGGGATTTCATGCGAAGGCACATGGTATTGTAATTGTAAATGAGTAAGTGCTGAGGGACAGAAAGTGAAAGCACTAAATAGATGAAAACTTGTGAAATATGAGAATTGATAGTTATACATGCGTAGTGAAAAGTGAATCCTGTTAGTTCATTGGGTTGTGTTATGCATTGGTTACTGTCTTACAAATTGGATTTAAGTTGTCATGATTAGTTTTAGTAGATTTAGTCACTCACTGAGCCTTTTGCTCATCCAGTTTGTTGTTGTTTGTTGTTTCAGGTAGCGAGCATGTCCGGGACGCCTAGCCTACTGAAGAATCTCGTCTGGGCCTATCTGGAAGCGAACCTCTGGGATAATTGTAAATATATAGATTGTTCATATGTCATGTATTAATCATCTTTCATAAGAGTGTAGTGAAGGGGGACGTGTTGTCCTTATTATGTGTATATACAGACATGTTAGTTAAAATTTACACGTTCTTCTGATGTGATAATGGGATTGTTATATGATTGGCTATTCTTTTATGGTATTTATATTGTAGAGTCTTATGTTGGGTATAGAATCATGCTCCTTCCTAGGTATGGAGTAAATCTGGGTTGGGGTGTGACATTGGCTCTCGCGTCGGACTTCGAAGGGCACCAAAACTATCTCGAACTCTTTTCCTCTTCCTTGCGGCTAACTCACTCTTGGAACTCTAGCTTAATTCTCACCTTTTCGGATCGTTCTCTTGTTCTGCAACTTTCTTGATCTTCTTGATCTCTCTCCTCCTTTTTGGCTGCTGAAAACCCCTAATTTTATAGAGTTTGGCCGCCCAAAATTTGACCTAAAATACAAACTTTTCGTTTTAATTAACGTTGGCGCCGCGGCGCTAGGGTTGCGGCCAAAATTAAGTTGCTCTCGGGTTTTAGCGCCGCGACGCTGTCTTGCGTTCACCAAGTATGCGTCGAAGCAACGCCTTCCCAGCGCCGCGTTGCTGGTCTGCGTCCATGCTGATGCGTTTCAGCCTCAGCGCCGCGACGCATCATGCGTTTCAAGCAAGGATGCGTTTTTCAGCACTTTTTCTCCATATTCTTGCTCGGTTTTGATCTTTCAGTCGTTTCTTCTAATTTTCCTCGTTTTAACCTGAAAATCACTAGCAAACAAGTGAAATCTAATATAAAACTCCCTTAATTTGAGAGAATAATAAGCACTTTCAAGTGCTTATCAGTTAAAACATGCGTTTTAGGCTCAACAAGTGGTAAAATCGTTATCTTCATCAAAATACAAGAGTATAACCCAAAGGAAGATTTATTAATAGATTTTATCATCAACTACCGCATGCTTCTCTATTTAAACTCTATTTATCTATGAAAAAGGCTATAATAACTTGTATTTCTACAAGTTATCAAGATGCAAAATATAAATCTTCCATGTCTACTCATTTTTCTATACTTTTCGCTTTTTACTTTCAAACCATGAGTAACTAATCACTCAAGGGTCTAGGGTTGTGTAAGCATCTAACTAAGAACCATAGTGTAACTATTTCATCTTGTCAATTGCGATCTTAATCTGTTGCTTATGTCCATCTGACAAATCGATATAAGTAATAATAACAAACTGCTCGAGAGGGTAAGTGATTGTGGAACTCAATTGACAAGGGCCAAGAAGTGTTACCTGTCTATGGGGATAACCTTGGTTCTTAACACTCTCCTATGCGTTATAGACATATAACGCATAGCGGCTGACAACCGGGAGAAGAGTCGCAAGTAGGAATAGAATACTACCATGCGTTTCCGATGTTAGATGTTAACCAACCCGAACCCTTTCTTTATCCATTCACTCACATCTTTAGCTGAATTTGCTGTGTCGCATGCCTTTCCATCTTCCACATTTTAGTATAGTGTACATACTATCGCTTTCCTTAGAGTAGAAACAAAACAACTCTCTCAACTATTTCTTGGTTACCACTGCAATGCATATAATTCACTTAAATACTAAATCATCATAATTCTTGTGTTCGACCTCGGATTCATCGATAAAACCTATTCCTTTGCTTATACTTGGGTAAAGAATAGGAAAACTTGACAAGATCACCAACGCATAGTGTAAGGCGCATAGCATGTTCAATGCATGATATGTAAAACGCATCATCATATCTTAATCACACCTTGCGTTTGTATAATTTCATTTCCACATAATAATTTACACAACATTTACATAGGCCGTAGATGAAATTTGAATTAGAAGCATTTTATAGAAAGGTTGTGTTGAATGAATTATGAATCTTAAAATCAAAGTAATTCTTGAAGTTGAGAATTACACTGTGTAGGATAAAAAGATCAGGAGAATGCAATGATAAGCACTTGAAAAGTGCTTATTATTCTCTCAAATTAAGGGAGTTTTATATTAGATTTCACTTGTTTGCTAGTGATTTTCAGGTTAAAACGAGGAAAATTAGAAGAAATGACTGAAAGATCAAAATCGAGCAAGAATATGGAGAAAAAGTGCTGAAAAACGCATCCTTGCTTGAAACGCATGATGCGCCGCGACGCTGAAGTATAAACGCATCAGCATGGACGCAGAGAAGCATTGCGGCGACGAGATGGCGCTGCCTTGACGCACCCTTGGTGAACGCATGACAGCGTTGCAGCGCTGGGACGGCGCTGCCACGTCGCTAAAACCCAAGAGCAACTTATTTTTGGTCGCAACCCTAGCGCCGCGGCGCTATGCGACAGCGCCGCGGCGCCAGCTTTAATTAAACGCAAGTTTTATATTTCAGGTTAAATTTTTGGCGGCCAAACTCTATAAATTTGGGGGTTTTCGGCAGTCTAAAGAGAGGAGAAATATCAAGAAAAGCAAGAAAGTTGCAGACCTAAAGAAAAGATCCAAAAAGGTGAGAATTAAGCAAGAGTTCAAAGAGTGAGTTAGCCGCAAGGAAGAGGAAAAGAGTTCGAGATAGTCTTGGTGCCCTTCGAAGTCCGACGCGAGAGCCAAGGAGTTCGTGACGGTGCTGCCTCAATCAAGAACCTCTTTTCAGTAGAGTTTCCCTATTTTTTACACTCTTCCTTTGATTATTTTTGCTCAAACATGTTGCTTCAAGCTATGAGTGGCTAAACTCTTTAGTTTTAGGGTTTTGATGAATTGTTTGTGAATTCATGTTAATTTTGTAGACTCATGGTTTTATTTAAATAAATTATGCTTTTCATTGTTATTGTGTTTAATTCTTGAAGATTGGCCACCTTCACATGTTAGGTTAGATGTATGATCGAGAGATTATATGTTTAATTTGATCTATAACAATGAATCGTTGTTAATCTATCACGAGAGTAGTTAGGTTGACAATGAAAGTTGCTAAAGACTAGTTTTAATGCCATGTAATTTTGTATTGGTTTTAAGAGATTAACTATCAATCAAGTTGCATGAGAAAGAGTTGTCTTTGAGAGAAGATAACTTGGAATTAAGTTTCTAGACTTAGGCATAAGAATAAAATCCATGAAATCTATAATTTTACATGATGAAACAAACAAGGATTCGAAACCCTAGAACTCTCTTTAACTCTTGCAATTCTCCCTTTGATATTTTCTTTACTTGATTTTTCTTTTTCCCAAAATTGAAATATTGAATTTCAATCCTCAAATAAAATTGATTCAATTCTAGAATAGCTAAATAACTTGACCTTCCCAATTGGATCTCTAGTGGAAACGATACTCGGACTTAACCGTTTTATATTATAACTTGACCCGTACACTTGTGTTAAACACTAAAAGTGCGCATCAAGTTTTTGGCGCCATTGCCGAGGGTCCAAAGAACGGTTTTTGTTATTTAATATTCATTAGAATTGATTGATCTTAATTTGAGGTGTATATTATTTGATCGTTTTTTATATATATTTTTTTTATATTTTTATTTTACCTTATTTTTATTTTTTTATTGTTTGGTTGGTTTATGCCTCGAGATAATACTAATATTCTCCTTTTTGATCCTGAGATTGAAAGGGCGTGTAGAAAAAATCTAAGGGCTTTACTTAATCAAACCACGGAGATGGCGGAGGAGATACCTAAGGCAATTCGAGACTACTTCCAACCCACGTTACCGGAAAATCAACTCGGCATTATAAATGTACCCATCAATGTCAACAACTTTGAGTTAAAACCGGGGTTGATCCAAATGGCTAGAGAGCTAGCCTTTAGAGGAAGAACCAATGAAGATCCTCACAAGCACTTACAATCTTTTTTAGAAATATGCGGGACGGTAAAGATGAATGGTGTTTCTAATGATGCTATTAAACTAAGACTTTTTCCTTTCTCTTTGCAGGACCGTGCTAAGGATTGGTTGGAAACCATACCTCTGGATAGCATCACAACATGGGAGATCTTAGCTCAAGCTTTCTTGAACAAATATTTTCTACGGCTAAATCTCAAAGACTAAGGACGGAGATTGGAACATTCCGCCAACTTGAGGATGAACAATTATATGAGGCTTGGGAAAGGTATAAGGATCTCTTGAGAAGCTGCCCTCAACATGGGTACCCGGATTGGTTGCAAACTCAACTCTTTTACAATGGATTGGCAAGCTCAACCAAATCCATCTTAGATGCAACCGCCGGAGGGTCAATTTTTTCAAAGAATGCTCAAGAAGCCTATACCATACTAGAAGACTTGGCCACTACATCGTACAATTGGCCATGTGAACGGTCTTCTCCAATCATCCCAAAAGCCACCGGACGATATGAGATGGACAAGGTAAGTTCTCTAAAAGCTCAATTGGCTTCTCTTACTAATGCTTTATCTAAATTTTCTCAAGGAAGCCAAGTACAAGCAAGTCCATCATCCATAGCTTCCCTTGCGGCCATGGCAAGTCAACAAGAGCCAAGTGAGTTGGAGGTAGCCAATTATGTAGATAGAGGACAATACCGAGGTCAACAACAACTTCCAACTCACTATCATCCCAACTTGAGGAATCATGAAAATTTTTCATATGCTCACAACAAGAATGTGTTGCAAGCACCTCAAGGATTCAATGGAGTTGGGAATGCAAAGACATCATCATTAGAGGACATAATGCTTGACTTTGTCAAAAAGTCAAGATCAAGGACAACCACATTGGAGAATTCGGTCCAAGCAATTGCAAGCACCGTTCAAAGCCAAGGTAAGGCACTTCAAAACTTAGAGGTTCAACTTAGTCAAATGGCAACTTCCCTCCAAACAATACAAAAGGGTAAGTTCCCTAGTTGTCCCGAGATAAACCCAAGAGAGGAGTGCAAGGCCATGACTTTGAGGAGTGGGAAAAAGCTATCCACTCCCTCAATCAATGATGAAGATGATGAAGCCATCATAGAGGATGTTCAACAAAAAGAGAGTGCATCTAAGGAAAAGGAGAAATCAAAGTCCAACATAGGGAGTACTTCTAACTCTACTTCTTTTATCCCTAATACTTTACCTTTCCCTCAAAGATTTCAAAAGAAAAAGATTGATGCTCAATTTTCAAAATTCTTAGACATATTCAAAAAGTTAGAAATTAACCTTCCTTTTGCAGAGGCATTAGAACAAATGCCTAAGTATGTTAAATTCATAAAGGATGTATTGTCTAAGAAGAAAAGGTATGGAGATTATGAAGTAGTTGTACTAACCGAAGAATGTAGTACGGCACTACAAAGGAAATTGCCTCAAAAACTAAAGGATCCAGGGAGTTTCTTTATCCCTTGTCATTTAGGCAACAATAAAGTTACTAAAGCACTTTGTGATCTTGGAGCTTCTATTAATTTAATGCCTTTATCCATGTTTAGGAAGCTCAATGGAAGAGAGGTGCAACCAACTACCATATCTTTGCTTTTGGCCGATCGATCATTTGTCCATCCCTACGGCATTGTGGAGGACGTCTTGGTCAAGGTAGACAAGTTTATCTTCCCGGCGGACTTTGTGATATTAGACATGGAGGAAGATGCCGAAGTCCCCATAATCCTTGGGAGACCATTCTTGGCCACCGGAAGGGCCCTCATCGATGTGCAAGAAGGAAAGCTCACATTCCGCCTTAACGATGAGGAGGTAACATTTGACATCTATAAAACCCTTAAGCATCCGGATGTAGAAATGTATGAGCATCATGAGCCAAGCACAAAGGTAACATCGCCTCTCTCTTCAAATAAACTCTATGCATAATGAGCCCCCTTTGAATGGCAAGACTAATGACATGCTTGATGTTAAAGTAGAAAATTCTATGAAGCACGTTTTTAGTTGTGATATATCTCCTAGTTCTTCATACATGGCTCCCAAACCTATAATGAATTATGAAAAAATTATGGAGAAGCATGTTAAAAATGAAGTGGTGAGTCCGTTAAAATCTAAGCGTGATAATTCTTTAATAAGTCTTGACCACAGTAGAAACGATGATGTTCAACTTGATAATGATTTATTGACTAACTCACTAAATGCTAATGAATATGTTTGTGAGTGTCAATGTGGGCGAATACTAAAAGTTGTAGGTGAAAGGAAGAAACCACCTTGGGATCCACCGTGATTCGAGAGCCTCGTCTAACTAGAAGACGTTAAACCAAGCGCTTATTGGGAGGCAACCCAATTTTATTGCTTTATTTACTTTTTTTTTTTTATTTTATTTTCAATAAATCTTGGAGTCACTCATATGCTTTATCTCTCAGGAACGTGGTTTATCACACAAAGTACTCCTTACATTAAGCCTGTTTGGTGGCTTCCTGCTTGCTCCCAGGCTTGCTCTTTCCTTGTTAGATGCTCTTATGCATTGGGGACAATGCATGATTCTAAGTTTGGGGTGGGAGGTGTCTTTCGTACTTTTGTGTGTTTTCTTATCCTGCTATGCATGTTAGTGAAGGTTTTAATGATCATATGCATGTCAATTTTTTGAAAAAATTTTTTGAAAATTTTGGAGCTTTCAAAGTTAATGGGAATGTTGTTCATGGTTGTGTGCCTTGATGTTGATTGCCCATGATGAGATTCGAATTTGCATGATAGATGACTTATTGTGGAAATAGAATAGCACTATCTTGAGTTAAATTTATTTAAGTCCCTCTTAAAATCTCTCATATTCTTGAGCACGTAGCCACTTCAATTTAGAATCTTTAACTGAAAAAAGGATTAAGTTGGGTGTATTTGGTTGTCACTTCGAAAAGCCCCACCGGTGAGAGAGTGGAAATGCATGATAGCTTGTAATCTTAGACTAAGGAAAAAGAAAAGAATATACATGCCTTGAGAAAAGAAAAAGTGTACACAAAATATATGAGTTTTATTTGTCTATCTTTTTAAATGTTAAACTTGTAATGAGTATGCATAGATAGGGGTAAAAAGAGCTGCCTTTGCAGTGATCAGTAAGGACGCCTGGGAATTGACTAGGTACGAGTCCCTACAGTGAATGTGTGAAAGCTAGTGCCTCTAGGTAAAAGAATGCAAGTTTGGGCCCATGAAAAAAATATATGATTGAAAGGCACCTTAGTGGACATATTACTCACTTGAATGCATGAAAGCTTGAAGATTGGTGCATGAGCTAGAGTAGGGGGAAAACTAAAGAAACTCTTTTAAGTCCTAATTTGAGTTCTAGTATTTTAAATTGAAGGAGGCTTGCACACACACACTTGGGAGATAGCAAGATTTGGCCTTGAATAATTATAACAATATAGATATGCTTGCATGTTTCTACTTAAGCTTTGAATGCTATTCTCTGAGACATGAGTCAATTGTACACTTCTTCATCTAAAACTTCCTATTATTTGATTTTATTCTTTGCTCGGGACTAGCAAATCTCTAAGTTTGGGGTGTTGATAAGCACTTGAAAAGTGCTTATTATTCTCTCAAATTAAGGGAGTTTTATATTAGATTTCACTTGTTTGCTAGTGATTTTCAGGTTAAAACAAGGAAAATTAGAAGAAACGACTAAAAGATCAAAACTGAGCAAGAATACGGCAAAAAAAAGCTGAAAAACGCATCCTTGTTGAAACGCATGATGCCGCGGCGCTAAGGCAGCGCTGCCGCGGCGCTGAAGTATAAACGCATCAGCATGGACGCAGAGAAGCATCGCGGCGACGAGATGGCGCTGCCTCGACGCATCCTTGGTGAATGCATGACAGCGTCGCAGCGCTAAAACCCGAGAGCAACTTATTTTTGGTTGCAACCCTAGTGCCGCAGCGCTATGCGACAGCGCCGCGACGCCAGCTGTAATTAAACGCAAGTTTTATATTTTAGGTTAAATTTTTGGCGGCCAAACTCTATAAATTTGGGGATTTTCAGCAGTCCAAGGAGAGGAGAAATATCAAGAAAAGCAAGAAAGTTGCAGACCTAAAGAAAAGATCCAAAAAGGTGAGAATTAAGCGAGAGTTCAAAGAGTGAGTTAGCCGCAAGGAAGAGGAAAAGAGTTCGAGATAGTCTTAGTGCCCTTCGAAGTCCGACGCGAGAGCCAAGGAGTTCTGACGGTGCTGCCTCAATCAAGAACCTCTTTTCAGTAGAGTTTCCCTGTTCTTTACACTCTTCCTTTGATTATTTTTGCTCAAACATGTTGCTTCAAGCTACGAGTGGCTAAACTCTTTAGTTTTAGGGTTTTGATGAATTGTTTGTGAATTCATGTTAATTTTGTAGACTCATGATTTTATTTAAATAAATTATGCTTTTCATTGTTATTGTGTTTAATTCTTGAAGATTGGCCACCTTCACATGTTAGGTTAGATGTATGATCGAGAGATTATATGTTTAATTTGATCTATAACAATGAATCGTTATTAATCTATCACGAGAGTAGTTAGGTTGACAATGAAAGTTGCTAAAGACTAGTTTTAATGCCATGTAATTGTGTATTGGTTTTAAGAGATTAACAATCAATCAAGTTGCATGAGAAAGAGTTGTCTTTGAGAGAAGATAACTTGGAATTAAGTTTCTAGAATTAGGCATAAGCATTACAATAAAATCCATGAAATCTATAATTTTGCATGATGAAATAAACAAGAATTCGAAGCCCTTGAACTCTCTTTGACTCTTGCAATTCTCCCTTTGATATTTTCTTTGCTTGATTTTTCTTTTTCCCAAAATTGAAATATTGAATTTCAATCCTCAAATAAAATTGATTCAATTCTAGAATAGTTAAGTAACTTGACCTTCCCAATTGGATCTCTAGTGGAAACGATACTCGGACTTAACCGTTTTATATTATAACTTGACCCGTACACTTGCGGTAAACACTAAAAGTGCGCATCACGCAACCATGATTTTAAGCTTAGAAGTAAGACCTATGGAAGAAAGGAAACCTCATCAAGTGATGGGCAGGGTTAAAAGAATAGCTGAGAGGTAAGTGAAGTTGGACGCATACTTAGTGGAAAACCATGTTGGGCGCATGGTAGAAACGAAGGAAACGCATGATAAAGGAAAAACGCTTGGCGGTATGTAATTAAGGTAGACGCATGGTATTATGCGGTAAGAAACAAACGCATAGAAGTATGCATTTGAGACTTTAATGCCGGGTAGTATGCGGTAGAGAAACGCTGTAAGCCCCCTACCTGACATTTGGGGAGTTGGCAAGTTGAGAAGAAATTATGAAATGAGCAGTGATTTGAAAAAAATTGGCTGAGTAGTGTGGGAGAAAAAGTGGCTAAGTGTTGGCCATGCGTTAGTGGAGCTATTCGTTGAGAATATGTTGGAAGCCAAGAGACGTTGAAAAAGGTAGCTCAGCATGGACACGTGATTGGACGCCACGAGGCATTGAAGGCCACTATGTGTTGAAGGCCACCAGGCGTTGACGGCCACCAGGCGTTGAAGGCCACAAGGCATTGGAAGCCACTATGCGTTGAAGGTTGGTATGTGTTGGTACATTAGAAGAGTGGCCGAGAGGATCATGCGTTAATTGGCTATCCGGCGACTGGGCGTTGAACAATTATAAAATAGCAAGTTTAAGCTATGCGTTGCTGAAGCTTTGCACGGAAGGTTGCATCGGCCAACCTAAGTAAGGAGGTGATGGCCGTACTGGTGAGTCGGTGGAATATATATAAGGAAGTACGCCGACTAAATAAACACTTTTAGACATATTTCGAACCCAGATTTACCCCTTTCATAGAAGAACAACAAGGAAAGATCGAAGAAACTGTTTATGTCGAAGTTAAGTAGGAACCAGATCATTCCCATGGTGAAATAGAAGCTAGAACCAGAAGCTTGACAGTTGACGATAATCTAGACATCATTTGGTGTTTGAAGAAGAGTGAGCTGGGAAGTCGAAGCTAGAGCGAAAGTTTTAAAGGAAGAAACATTCGGAGTTGAGCTACTGCAAGAGGTGCTAGTTGATTCGAGGCAGCTGGAGTTGTTCGAGGATAGTTCTCCAACGAAGAAAAGTTAGGGTTTGAAATCTCGAGGTAAGTTAGAAAGCTCACTTCTTTACAAGTTTGTAGAAGAGAGAAAGATCTGATTTTGGCTGAATTTTGATGTTTAGCAGTTTTGAGTACGGGTTAGAAAAGAAAGAAGAAAGCACTGACCATCGGGGGTCGCTAGGACAGAAGTATCGCTAAAGAGTTGGAGGGTGATCACCGAGACAAGTGCCGCTGGTAACGCAAACAGGCTTTGCGTCTCACAACTCTCGCTGAGTATCGCTTGTTAAGGTAATATCGCTAGTCTTGCGAAGCTGGGTATCGCTGATGCCACATGGTTATGAGTAATTTAATCTAATAATCTCGCTGATACCTATGAATCTCGCTCATTATTGTAAGTTGTAAACAAGAGAAGAACTAGTGATGAAAACCCATGTTTAAGATAATTAAGCAAATGTAGAGAATATAGAGAGGAATGTTAGAAATGTCTAACACGAAAAAGGTGTGTTTACAGGTCAAGAGGAGCTAGGGAAAGCGTATAACCCGCTCGGAGCCTGGGATAAGTCGTGAGTGACTTTATGGTTTGAGATAAGCTTAACTTGAATACTATATTCTATATGCTTAATAACATCTTTAAAGCATGAGTTGAAGTGTACTTCTATGTATGAAACTAGCACATATCTTATATGTGAGATAAAGCTTGATAATGTATCAGATAATGTTCTAAGTTTTACCAAGCTAGTTGTTAGATGAATGTTCAGAGAATTCTAAGATATCATGATTATAGTTAATCTATGATAAATGTATTATGCATGTCTGTGCACTAGAAAGATTCGAATGGGACCCAATGCTGAAGGACAGGTGAAGGCATATGGGCAGCCCTAGTATTTTATGAAGTCTGAGATATTATGATTATTGTTAAATTATGATAAATGTGATGTGCAAGTTAGTGCTCTAGAAAGATCCTATTGGGGACCCAATGCTCAAGGACATGTGAAGGCATATGGGTAGCCCTAGTATTTATATGAAGCTCTCACCAAAGGATTTAAAGACGGTGATTGAGTATCTCCCTGGGACCCTAGTACCGAAGGACATGAGAAGGTACACGGGCAGCCCGAGATTAGACAGATTTATAAGCAGAAATAAAGGCATCTGACGCTGATGTGTTGAGATTACTCCACACAGCTAAGGCTTATTGACGTTGGGTGCGTTGAGTTCGCTCCGCCTTAACAAAGGTTCAATGAAAAATAACCATTTACGTAATGATAGTGATATACAAGTTATAGTTATTTACAAGTTTATGAAGCATGATCAAGCAGTTCATATAAAAGATTGTAGTCATAATTTTATTGAGTTTATACTTTAGTTAGTCACTCACTGAGCATTGTAGCTCATAGATTCTTGTTTCCCTGATGTTTTCTTTCCAGGTAGCGAGCGTGTTCGGGTTGCCTAGCCTACCATCAAGATTCGTCTGAGCCAAATTAGAATTTTGTAATTGGAAACTTGTAAAACCCCATCCCTTTGTAGAAATTGGACTTATTTTGAGTGGCATTTGTGAGGATCACCAGACATACTTATAAACTTTAAACATAGCCTTTTTAATCTTACTTATGATGCTATCTTATCAGAAAATTTTTGCATAATTGTTGTAAAGGCTAAGCATTTTGCCGGCTGGTTATGATATAGAAATGCATATATAACAGGGTTTAACAGAATACAAACTAGGTAACACTCACTCCTAGGTAAAGATATAGATATATATATATAAATATCTAGGATGGGGGTGTTACAATCCTTGTTTTAATGCGTATTACTGTAACATGCCTGATCTCGAATAAAAGATAGTTTTACAAAACCAGTCACTCACGGGGCTTTAGCTCACGTTTTCCTATGTTTTTCTAATTTTTCAGGTAGCAAGTGAGTTTGGGATGCTTTGCCTATGCAAGAACCTCGTCTGGGCTGTCTTTGGTGAAAATGGTTGGACAGTGAACCTTACAGAGGAGTCAAGGTTACTGTCTTCACATCTCCTCTCGGGTTATGGAGGATAATCCGGGAAGGGGTGTGACAGAAGAAAAGGGAAAAATTAGAAACAAAATCTTGTATATACCTCATGGACGCATAGAAGGATGACCACGAAATTCATAAGGTTTAATAAGAGGATCAAAACTGGGTTTAAGTTATACACCCTAGTAGTACAACGATGTATAGGAAGTCAAGGAAATATTTACTAATGGCCAGGAGTGAAAAGTGAAATAGCAGAGTGCATGATAAGTGTTTGATTGGTCCGTAGGTAAAGCTTAACTGGCAAAGATACTAAACTCACTTTCTATTTTGAAGTGGAAATGGATATGTTATAATGAATTTCTTTTCGGATTACCAAGAATGTCAGCAAATGTTGATGAAATTTTGGGTGATTGGTAAAAAGTTGACAAAGATAGAGCATGATACAGATGCATGGGGATAAGTTCTAAGTTCTTACAGATTTACAACAAGCTTATAAATAAAGTCGCAGTTCAGTATTGTGTCTATGGAAAACAATGTTTCATGTTTAAGGAATA
This sequence comes from Citrullus mucosospermus, assembly GCA_030954485.1. NCBI lineage: Eukaryota > Viridiplantae > Streptophyta > Magnoliopsida > Cucurbitales > Cucurbitaceae > Citrullus > Citrullus mucosospermus. The sequence continues at coordinate 21,647,296 of CM062059.1, forward strand.
TGTCTCTGATTCTATTCATATATTTAAGGTGTAACCAATGGAACTAAGAGAAGAGTTGAGTTATGAGAAAGAATTGATTCCAAATGTTTATTTGATAAAGAGGAGTAAGTATTAAGAAGTAAGTTGAATTTGTTGGCCTAAGATTTGTGAAAATCATGATGAAGAGGAAGCTATTCGGGAAACCAAGCTCAAGGATCAAATGATTAAATAGTCTCCACAATGATTCTCGAGAGACTAATAAATAACCTACAGCAATTCCAAGACAAAATTGTTATAAGGAAATAGTAAGTTGGAAGTTTTACTCTTAGCTTGGAGAATGGCAAGCAAGTAAACGGGTAATTAGAAGTGTTGGCCGGAAGTTTTTGAGTTTAAGTCTCCATGCGTTGATGGAGTGAAATAAGAAGTCCATAAGAATGAGCATGGGTAATACCTGAAAATAGTAAAGAAATTGCGTAGCTAAGTTTAGGCTTAAGGATGCAGTGTTGGCCGAAAGTTTTTGAGTTTAAGTGTTCATGCGTTGATGGAATGAAATAAGAAGTCCATAAGAATGAGCATGGGTAATACCTGAAAATAGTAAAGAAATTGCGTAGCTAAGTTTAAGCGTAAGGATGTAGTGTTGGCTGGTTGAAGCAAGTGTAAATGTTTGAGGCTATGTGTTGATGAGATTGTTGAACCAACAGACATACGTTGGTTGAAATCGGTAAAAAGGTATGTGTTGAAGATTAAAAGACTTACACTTGAATTCTGTAATTCTGAAATAATTATAAGTAAAAGAACTAGACTACTAGATTTGGAAATATGATCTGAAGAAAAGGAAATTCACAAAAGGATTGGAGAAAGAGAAATTGGATATGCGCTTGATGTAAGGGGAACCAAAGCGCAAAGACATGCTACGGAGACTGTTGTGCGTATTTTGTATGTGTGAATTAGCCTAACGCAAAGTGCTAAAGGATGTATTTATGTGTTCAACATGTCATGCTTTGAACATGCTATGCGTTCTATTACTATGCGTTGGTGGTCTTGTCAAGTTTTCCTATTCTTTTACCCAAGTATAAGCAAAGTAATAGGTGTTCTCAGTGAGTCCGAGTTCGAACACAGGGATTATATTGATTTAGTTTTTAATTGGCTTTCATGCGTTACAGTGGTAACCAATATATATTTGAAAGTTGTTTTTAATCTAAAGAAAGTGATTGTTTGTACACTAGACTAAAAATTGTGGAATATGGAAAGCATGCGACACAGCAAGTTCAGCTAAAGATGTGTGTAAATGGATAAAGAAAGGGTTCGGGTTGATTAACATCTAACGTCGGAAACGCACAGTAGTATTCTATTCATACTTGCGACTCTTCTCCCGGTTGTCAGCCGCTATGCGTTATATGCCTATAACGCATAGGAGAGTGTTAAGAACCAAGGTTATCCCCATAGACAGGTAACACTACTTGGTCCTTGTCAATTGAGTTCCGCAATCACTTACCCTCTCGAGCAGTCTAATTATTACTGCTTATATCGATTTGTCAGATGGACATAAGCATCGGATTAAGCTCGCAATTGACGAGATAAAATAGTTACACTATGGTTCCTAGTTAGATACTAATGCAACCCTAGACCCCTGAGTGATTAGTTACTCATGGTTTGAAAGTAAAAGGCGAACAGTTGAGAAAAGTGAGTAGACATGGAAGACAATTATATTGATGAAGATGAGATACAATTTTTGATAAGTTCAATTCCTTGATACAAATCTAAAATTAAGAAAGAATAGTAAGAAAGAAAGCAGGGAAAGCGTCAATGTCTTGAGTCGCCCGGATGGAAGCGTGATGATCTGCTGTGAAGTGGTGCGGCGGATGGAAGACTCTTCTCTCTCGAGCTATTTGTCTACGGCTGAAGTCTGAGAGAACTCTGCTGTCACTTATGGAGTTCTTCCGAGAATCAACAACCTTTCTCATCTCGCAGAGCTGCCCTTTTATAGATGATGAAATCGCACTTAATGGCAAATATGCTTGATTGGCGGCGAGATTGATACTGCGTCCATCTTGCCTGATTGCATGATTCTCGGGCCAATTAAGATCCACCACTTAAGCCACAAATCATGTTCGTCAATCATCCGTCAATCTCTCAAGATTTCGATCTGATTCTCAGCGCCTTGTCTTAACGGTTGTCTACGCGTCCATGCATAGTTTGGCCGATGTCAACGCGTCGTGGGTTGCTAATGCGTAGTTATGCGTTGAGTTGTTAACGCGTCATCAAGTTGTTTGCGTTCCGTTTAGATCATGCGTCCATGAAGAACAGATTGCTAACGCGTCGTCCTGCGTTAAGAAGTCATCAATGCATCGTCTGCATTCCTGCGTCAAAACATGTGTTTTAGGCTCAAAAAGTGGTAAAATCATTATCTTTATAAAAATACAAGAGTATAACGCAAAGGAAGATTTATTAATGGAATTTAACATAAACTACCGCATGCTTTTCTATTTAATCTCTATTTATCTATGAAAAAGGCTATAATAACTTGTATTTCTACAAGTTATCACACCCCCAAACTTAGATAAATGCTTGTCCTCAAGCATAACTTCTATCTAAGAAACTTCAATTATCTAAACATTTTCTCAACGCATTGACTAGTCTCTCAGAATGCTATACTCAATCAGCTATCCGTTAGTTATATTATTTCTCTACCACTATATTCTTTTCTTTAGAACGGGTCTAATTTGTATCCGGCAAGCTTTCTTTCCAAAACTCTTTAACTAATTATTCACAAAATTTTTGTTTCTTCTTTTAACACTGAGTCTGAAAAAATTAAGATATAAAGTTCCTTTTTCTTTCATTGGTTTTATTATATGGTTATTAAGCATGCGTCGAGCAGGGTTACCCACCTTCGTTCTGACATACCAAAGATGGGGTGCATGGAGGCAGCCAACTACGAGCAAGTGCCCTTCTCGACTAAACTCTTATCTAAGCTCGGTTTCCTCACTAGACATTGGAGTTTCTTATTTATCTATGCGTCGCTGATTACGATTACCCACCTTCGTTTTGACACACCAACTATGGGGTGCATGGAGGTGGCCAACTACGAGCAGGTGTCGTTTTCAGCTAAACTCTTAACAAGATAAATATATTAGTCTTGCCAGCGGAGTTTTGCGTTTCTGATGCGCACTTTTAGTGTTTACCGCAAGTGTACGGGTCAAGTTATAATATAAAACGGTTGTTCGAGTATCTTTTCCACTAGAGATCCAATTGGGAAGGTCAAGTTACTTAGCTATTCTAGAATTGAATCAATTTTATTTGAGGATTGAAATTCAATATTTCAATTTTGGGAAAAAGAAAAATCAAGCAAAGAAAATATCAAAGGGAGAATTGCAAGAGTCAAATAGAGTTCTAGGGTTACAAATCCTTGTTTGTTTCATCATGCAAAATTATGGATTTCATGGATTTAATTCTTATGCCTAAGTCTAGAAACTTAATTCCAAGTTATCTTCTCTCAAAGACAACTCTTTCTCATGCAACTTGATTGATAGTTAATCTCTTAAAACCAATACAAAATTACATGGCATTAAAACTAGTCTTTAGCAACTTTCATTGTCAACCTAACTACTCTCGTGATGGATTAACAACGATTCATTGTTATAGATCAAATTAAACATATATTCTCTCGATCATACATCTAACCTAACATGTGAAGGTGGCCAATCTTCAAGAATTACACACAATAACAATGAAAAGCATATTTATTTGAATAAAACCATGAGTCTACAAAATTAACATGAATTCACAAATAATTCATCAAACCCTAAAACTAAAGAGTTTAGCCACTCATAGCGTGAAGCAACATATTGAGCAAAAATAATCAAAGAAAGAGTGTAAAGAATAGGGAAACTCTACTGAAAAGAGGTTCTTGATTGAGGCAGCACCATCACGAACTCCTTGGCTCTCGCGTCGGACTTCGAAGGGCACCAAAACTATCTCTAACTCTTTTCCTCTTCCTTGCGGCTAACTCACTCTTCAAACTCTCGCTTTATTCTCACCTTTTTGGATCTTTTTTTAGTTCTGCAACTTTCTTGATTTTCTTGATATTTCTCCTCCTCCTTTTGGCTGCTGAAAACCCCTAAATTTATAGAGTTTGACCGTCCAAAATTTAACCTAAAATATAAAACTTGCGTTTAATTAACGCTGGCGCCGCGGCGCTAGCATTGCGACCAAAAATAAGTTGCTCTCGGGTTTTAGCGCCGCGGCAGCGCCGTCCCAGCACCGCGACGCTGTCTTGCGTTAATCAAGGATGCGTCGAGGCAGCGCCTTCCCAGCGCCGCGTTGCTACTCTGCGTCCATGCTGATGCGTTTCTGCTTCAGCACCGTGGCCCATCATGCGTTTCAACAAGGATGCGTTTTTCAGCTCTTTTTTTACCATATTCTTGCTCGGTTTTGATCTTTTAGTCGTTTCTTCTAATTTTCCTCGTTTTAACCTGAAAATCACTAGCAAACAAGTGAAATCTAATATAAAACTCCCTTAATTTGAGAGAATAATAAGCACTTTTCAAGTGCTTATCAGTTTCAAAGAATAAAAATTATTATTATTATTATTTTTTTATTTTTTTTTTTATTTTTTTTTTAACATGATTGAAATAAGTTCCTCATATTTTTATCTTCAACAGTTCAAACCTCTTCAACCCCCAAACTTGAGAGTAGCAAGGTCCTCATTGCTTAAATCGTAAACAAGGATTAAGTTGCAAAATTTTGTAAAAGAGGTTTGAATATGCTGCTTGCATACATTCAAAGTAGGTTTGCGTTTTTAAGGAATAGTATGCAGACGCATTGAAAGCAATCTAACTTAAAGAGTGTACAAAAAGTGTAAGCATGATTATCATCATAGTGACCAACTTTTCAACGCAAAGATAAAAGTTAAGACTAATTAAATGTACTTAGAATAAATTTACAACAAGGGACAATGCAAAGAGGAAGTTAAAGATCCATGCGATGAAGAAATGGTCAGTCTATTAATTTTATTATTACCAACGCATACAATTGAATATGAAGATACAAAATTGCAAGAAAAAAATTACAACTCTTGACTACACCCCTAAAATTGTTTTTTTTTTTTTTTTTTTTTTTTAACCATCAGTCCTATCTTCATCAGGTCTACGTTGCTGCTCAGGTGCAGGGCGCTGCGGTACTGGGAAGACAAGGGGCTGTTGGAGGCGTTCTGGAATGTTGGGGGCGGGATTTTCGGTCGGATCGAGAGCAGTTGATGAACGTAATTCAATGTGAATTGGAACTGCTACGTCTGCCGGGGTGCTAACATATTCAATGAGTGCATCACAGGACGCAAGATCAATTGCTGCAGATATGTTTGCACTGTCTCCCACTCGAGGTCAAGTTGGCCTTCTTGCGGTTGTGGTTGCGTTGGTGGGGTAGGCGGGTTTGGTTGAGGTGGGGGAGTAGTTGGAGTTTCGTCAAATGCAGGGGATAATGGACGCATAAAAGTCGCGCCAAGATCCCCAAAGTGTGAGTCATCAACTCTTATTGGGGCGGAAGGTTTTGTGGAAGGTCGAGGATTTGGATGTTTGGGGCGATGCGTTTTATGAGGAGGTGGAGGTGGCTTAAGGCGATGCGTCTCAGATGGAGGTGGAGATGGAGTTGGTTTCCTTCTGGTTGTTGGAAGTGGGGGTGAAAGGCTTGAGGTTGGGGAAGGTCGAATGGTGGCATTAGGACTTGCCACGCCCTTCAACTTGAACGACTTCCCCTTCTTTTGCAGTTGCGGCTTTGGAGGCGGAATTGGTTGATGAGGTCTTTTGGTGGCCTTGGCAGACTCTGGCAGATATTGTGATCCTCTCATCAACCGACGCAGAGTCTTGTGGGCGATTACGCCACTAACTTCAATCATCTGCTCTGCGTCTAACACTTCCGCTGGCCCTCCGATGGAAGCATTGGCGTATAAGTTCATGATAAGAGTGGGGAAAAAGAGTTGGCCCCTTGGCTTGTTGAACACCCCTCTTATCTGCGCCGCAATTATGCGTCCAACATCAAGGGTGATGCGACGCATAATGCAATATGCTGCCATCACCCGATCCTTTGATACTGTCTTGTCATGCGTTGTAGGGATCAGCCGCTTCTTCACCAAGTACACCCATAGGTTTGCCTCTGGTCTTAGGCTACTAGCTGATAGCGTTTTGATACCTGTGGGTGAAACATCCCACTTAGCCCCTGGCTTCGCCAATACCCGGATTGCGTCCTCCATTAACTCCGTTGGAGTTGATTCTATAATCTTGTTTCCTTCTACATCCGGGTTGTCCTTCAACTCATATATTGCATTGATTTCCCTTGCGTTGAATGGGACTTCAGTTTCATCCACCACCACCACGTCTTCCTCTTCGTCTATGCGTCAATTATAGAAATTTCGGACTAAGTCAGGTTGGATCCAAGAAGTGTTGGAACAGAAGTTTCTCCAGCCGTGGTGGTCAATTATTTCGGTGATGTATGGCGACACTGGGGCTTCTTCAGGGAAAAATCCTACCTCAACCATCAAGTCAGGGAACGCTCTGCGTCTCCCTTTTCCTTCCTTCTTTTCTGGCAATGCATCAGCCACCTTCTCTTTTCCTTTGGCCTTAGCTGGAATCTCATTCACAGTTCTCTTCTTGCTCTCGGCCACTTTAACTGGTGCTTCAGTCACCTTTTCCTTCCCTTTGCGTTTCTCATTATGCGTGCTTAGGAGTTTGGTGATTGACACCTTCTTTTCTTTCTTCTTCTTCTTCTCCAAGGTGCTCACACCTTGTTCGTCCTTCGCATCCTCCCCGATGCGTTCCTTCCTACTTTTCTTCTTCTTTTTCTTCTTGCCCTCCCCTTCTTCTTGGGCTTTTATTCTAGCAGCCAACTCTTCATCTTCTTCAATTTGTAGCTCTCTTTCAAGCTCCTCGGCTGCTTTTTCTATTCTTTCTTCTTCCATCATTTCCTCTTCAAATGCCAATGCGGCTTCTTCTAATTGAGGATCAGGAAGGCCTTGCATCTCCCCGACTTTTTGAGGCCGCATTTCCTTGCGCGCCTTCTTGCGGGATAATGCGTCCTTGGCAATTTTCTCAACTCCTTGTCTTAGGGCCCTAAGCTCTTTTCTCAACTTGGCCCTCTTCTTTTTCTCTTTCTCTGCCAGCCTATCAAAGGATGTGGCCGCAATTGGGGACTTAGGTCTGTCTCCTCGCTCTGTGCTTTTGGGCTATTCATCCTCGGTAGTTTCTGGTGATACCCTTCTTTTCTTCCTCAACAGGGGTACTACTTCCTCTTCCTCTTCTCTTTTTCTCTTGGCCTCTGCGGCCATCATAACTTTTCTTATCGGTCCTTCATTGGAGTCCAGTGTCATCTCCTCAGGACTGATAGACGCAGGGACAGACCCTTGCGTTTCATGTGGCTCGCCTACGTCCTCCTAGCTGTAGGCTGCCTCTCCTTCCTTATCCCGCCTACTCTGTTCACCCTCCCGAGTCTCATTCAAATGACTCTGGACCTCCTTTACCGGCGAGGGTGATTCCCTTCTAGCGTCTGAGATGGTTGCGTCGATTGGGTCACGCCGTCTGCTCAGAATTTCGGCTATCCACTCGTCTGGGGATTTTGCAGAGTTTACTTCCCCCACTGTGACAACCACCTCTTCTTCTTCTCCTCTTCCCGTTTCCTCTGTCCCTCTCGTGCTGGGTGGACGTGATAGAGGCAAGGGCTGGTTGACCTCCCCGTCATCCTTTCTACCCTTCGCCTCCCTTTTCTCTTGAGCTATTCGCTCCAAAATTTCGCCAAATACATCTCTTTCTTCCCGTCGGCATACTTCACTGCTTCCGTGTAGTGTGCTGGCTTCATCACGAACCGTTCCAGGAACCGGTCGCTCTGCCTCGGAGTTTTCCGTGCTTAACCGTTGGCTTTCGACATTGAAGTTCGCGGCGGAAAACTCCCTCATGTTTTTCATTCTGGGCCGTGAGATAGATTTGACCCGGCTTTTGGGTTTTGGGGTAGGTATTGGGTTGATTTGGCTCAAGGGGCGGATATTTAAAACTTCCACGCAGTCGTCGGAGTCGTCGACTACTAGTGGACGGGTTGGGGTTCTGGCGAATGGCCGGAAGAATGGGTATATGAGTGGTCTTTGGGCAGTGGCCCGGATTCTGGATGCAGAGAAGTTAGGGATAAACGGTGGGTTAGGATTTGGAAGTCTAGGTCTGACCGGAGAAGTGAAAGGCCTCACAGGTCTGGTAGGATGAAATGTTGGTGGGAGAAAAATGGAGATCGAGGGTTAAGAAATACTATAACAAATTCAAATGAAAATAAAGCAAGGGTAAAAGAAAGCGTCCCTGGAAATGTAGGCATTCGGTAACACAGGGACCTTTTGACGCAAGCTCAGTTATTACACTCGCGTAGGTCAATGGAGGTTTTGTTAATTTCGAACTCTCCAATGTGGTAGGGCTTTACCCTTTGTCCATTGACCTTGAAGTATGTGGTTCCGTCTTCGTTTGTCAGCATGACCGCACCATGCGGGAACACTTCCTTGATTATGAATGAACCCGACCAGCGAGACTTCAGCTTACCTGGAAACAAACGCAACCTTGAATTAAATAACAAGAACTTCTGGCCGACGTATAAAGTTTTCTTACTAATGTTTTTGTCGTGCCATTTCTTGGTCATTTCTTTGTATAGCTTTGCGTTTTCATAAGCTGAATGCCTCCACTCCAGGAGTTCGTTTAGTTGAAGCTTTCTGACTTCGCCACTTGCTTCCTGGTCTAAATTGAGCTTCTTCATGGCCCAGATAGCCTTGTGTTCCAGCTCCGCGGGAGATGGCATGCTTTCCCAAACACCAACGCATAGGGTGACATGCCTATCGGTGTTTTAAATGCCGTTCTGTAAGCCCATAGAGCTTCATCTAATCTTTTTGTCCAGTCCTTCCTTGATGTGCTCACGACCTTTTTAAGTATGGACTGATATGCCACTTTTGTGTGTTAACCGCAAGTGTATGGGTCAAGTTATAACATAAAACGGTTAAGTCCGAGTATCGTTTCCACTAGAGATCCAATTGGGAAGTTTTAAGTTATTTAGCAATTCTAGAATTGAATCAATTTTATTTGAGGATTGGAATTCAACTTTTGTTTTTGGGAAAAAGAAAGATCAAGCCAAGAAAGTATCAAAGGGAGAATTGCAAGAGTCAAAGAGAGTTCTAGGGTTTCAAATCCTTGTTTGTTTCATCATGCAAAATTATGGATTTCATGGATTTAATTCTTATGCCTAAATCTAGAAACTTAATTGCAAGTTATCTTCTCTCAAAGACAACTCTTTCTCATGCAACTTGATTGATAGTTAATCTCTTAAAACCAATACAAAATTACATGGCATTAAAACTAGTCTTTAGCAACTTTCATTGTAAATCTAACTACTTTCGTGATGGATTAACAACGATTCATTGTTATAGATCAAATTAAACATATAATCTCTCGATTCATACATCTAATCTAACATGTGAAGGTGGCCAATCTTCAAGAATTAAACACAATAACAATGAAAAGCATATTTATTTGAACAAAACCATGAGTCTACAAATTTATCATGAATTCACAAACAATTCATCAAAAACCCTAAAACCAAAGAGTTTAGTCACTCATAACGTAAAGCAACATATTGATAAAAAAGAATCAAAGAAAGAGTGTAGAGAGTAGGGAAACTCTACTGAAAAGAGGTTCTTGATTGAGGCAGCACCGTCACGAACTCCTTGGCTCTCGCGTCGTACTTCGAAGGGCACCAAAACTATCTCGAACTCTTTTCCTCTTCCTTGCGGCTAACTCACTCTTGGAACTCTAGCTTAATTCTCACCTTTTCGGATCGTTCTCTTGTTCTGCAACTTTCTTGATCTTCTTGATATTTCTTCTCCTCCTTTTTGGCTGCTGAAAAACCCCTAAATTTATAGAGTTTGGCCGCCCAAAATTTAACCTAAAATACAAAACTTGCGTTTAAATTAACGCTGGCGCCGCGGCGCTAGCGTTGCGACCAAAATTAAGTTGCTCTCGGGTTTTAGCGCCGCAGCAGCGCCGTCCCAGCGCCGCGACGTTGTCTTGCGTTCACCAAGTACGCGTCAAAGCAGCGCCTTCCCAGCGCCGCGTTGCTGCTCTGCGTCCATGCTGATCCGTTTCTGCCTCAGCGCCGCGGCAGCGCTGCCTTGGCGCCGCGGCGCACCATGCGTTTCAAGAAGGGAGGGGTTTTTCAGCACTTTTTCTCCATATTCTTGCTCGGTTTTGATATTTCAGTCGTTTCTTCTAATTTTCCTCGTTTTAACCTGAAAATCCCTAGCAAACAAGTGAAATCTAATATAAAACTCCCTTACTTTGAGAGAATAATAAGCACTTTTCAAATGCTTATCAACACCCCAAACTTAGAGATTTGCTAGTCCCGAGCAAAGAATAAAATCAAATAATAGGGAGTTTTAGATGAAGAAGTGTGCAATTGACTCATGTCTCAGAGAATAACATTCAGAGCTTAAGTAGAAACATGCAAGCATATCTATATTGTTATAATTATTCAAGACCAAATCTTGCTATCTCCCATGTGTGTGTGTGCAAACCTCCTTCAGTTTAAAATACTAGAACTCAAATTAGGATTTAAGAGAGTTTCTTTAGATTTCCCCCTACTCTAGCTCATGCACCAATCTTCAAGCTTTCATGCATTCAAGTGAGTAATATGTCCACTAAGGTGCCTTTCAGTCATATATATTTTTTTCATGGGCCCTAAACTTGCATTCTTTTACCTAGAGGCATTAGCTTTCACACATCCACTGTAGGGACTCGTACCTAGTCAATTCCCAGGCGTCCTTACTGATCACAGCAAAGGCAGCTCTTTTTACCCCTATTCATGCATACTCATTACAAGTTTAACATTTAAAAAGATAGAGAAATAAAGCTTGTATATTTTGTGTACACTCTTTCTTTTCTCAAGGCATGTATACTCTTTTCTTTTTCCTTAGTCTAAGATTACAAGCTATCATGCATTTCCACTCCCTAACCGGTGGGGCCTTTCGAAGTGACAACCAAATACACCCAACTTAATCCTTTTTTCAGTTAAAGATTCTAAATTGAAGTGGCTACGTGCTCAAGAATATGAGAGATTTTAAGAGGGACTTAAATGAATTTAACTCAAGATAGTGCTATTCTATTTCCACAATAAGTCATCTATCATGCAAATTCAAATCTCATCATGGGCAATCAACATCAAGGCACACAACCATAAACAACATTCCCATTAACTTTGAAAACTCCAAAATTTTCAAAAAAAAAATTTTTCAAAAATTGTTTCAAAAAATTTGACATGCATATGATCATTAAAACTTTCGCTAACATGCATAGCAGGATAAGAAAACACACAAAAGTACGAAAGACACCTCCCACCCCAAACTTAGAATCATGCATTGTCCCCAATGCATAAGAACATCTAACAAGGAAAGAGCAAGCCTGGGAGCAAGCGGGAAGCCACCAAACAGGCTTGGTGTAAGGAGTACTTTGTGTGATGAGCTATGTTCCTGAGAAATAAAGCATATGAGTGACTCCAAGATTTAAAAAAATTTAATAAATAAAAAAAAGTAAAGAAAGCAATAAAATTGGGTTGCCTCCCAATAAGCGCTTGGTTTAACGTCTTCTAGCTAGATGGGACTACTGGATCATGCAATGAAAGTCAGGTTCTCAAGTCCACGTTCTTCATCACCGATGTAGTGCTTTAATCGTTGACCATTCACCTTAAAGGTTGTTCCATTGTTACTTTGTAGTTCCATGGCTCCGTGTGGGGATACCTTGACAATGACAAAGGGTCCCGACCATCGTGTCCTAAGCTTACCTGGAAACAAGCGTAAACGTGAGTTAAAAAGTAATACTCTTTGTCCTGAAAGGAATGTTCGTGATGTGATCTTCTTGTCATGCCATCTTGCAGTGCGCTCTTTGTAAAGTTTGGCATTCTCATAAGCTTTAGCACGGAACTCCTCCATCTCATTGAGTTCTAAGAGGCGTTTCTCACCAGCTTTCTCAAAATCCATGTTCAGCTTCTTGATGGCCCAATAAGCTCTATGCTCGAGCTCTACCGGTAAGTGACAAGCCTTTCCAAACACCAACCTATACGGGGAAGTACCAATTGGGGTTTTGAAAGCTGTGCGGTAGGCCCACAGTGCATCATCGAGCTTAAGGGCCCAATCCTTCCTATTGGTCTTGACTGTCTTTTCCAAAACTTGTTTGATTTCCCTGTTAGATAACTCAGCTAGGCCATTAGTTTGAGGATGATAAGCTGTAGCAATTTTATGATTAACATTATATTTTTGCATCATGGATTTAAACAGTTTATTGCAAAAGTGAGAGCCCTCATCACTAATAATAGCTCTAGGTGTACCAAAACGTGTGAAAATGTTTTTATGCAAGAATTTTAAAACAGTGCGAGCATCATTGGTCCTAGTAGCTATGGCTTCTACCCACTTAGATACATAATCTACTGCAACTAGAATATATAGGTAGCCATTATAAGAAATTGGAAAAGGTCTCATAGAGTCAATACCCCAAACATCAAATAACTCCACTTCCAAGATAGGTTTCATTGGAAGCTCATGTTGTCTAGAAATATTGCCAGTACGTTGGCACCTATCACATGACTTATCAAAGGTATAACAGTCTTTAAAAAGAGATGGCCAATAGAATCCTGACTGAAGTACCTTAGCTGCAGTTCTGGTGGGTCCAAAATGACCTCCATAGGGGGAAGCATGACATGAATTTAAAATACTTACCACTTTCTCTTGAGGTACACACTTTCTTATCATATTGTCAGCACAAACCTTGTAGAGAAGTGGGTCCTCCCAATGGTAAGACTTAACTTTGTGCAGGAATCTTTTCTTTTGTTGATAGTTCATGTCAGGTGGCAAATGTCCTCCTGCAAGATAATTAACTATGTCAGCAAACAAGGGCACACTATCTTTTACCTGATACAGTTGTTCATCAGGGAACTTCTCAACAATTGGGGGCCATGATTTAGCTTCCTCATTCTCAATTCTAGATAAGTGGTCTGCAACCACATTTTCACATCCTTTCCTGTCTTTGATTTCTAGGTCAAATTCCTGTAACAATAATATCCACCTCATTAGCCTAGGTTTAAAATCTTTCTGAACAAACAAGTACTTTAAAACAGCATGGTCAGTATGCACTACTATTTTAGAGCCAAGCAAGTATGATCTAAATTTATCAATGGCAAACACAACAGCTAGTAGTTCTTTTTCAGTAGTAGTGTATTTCTGTTGAGTATTATCAAGAGTCCTACTAGCATAATAAATTGCCCTAAACATGTTATCTCTACGTTGGCCTAAAACAGCTCCTAAAGCATAATCACTAGCATCACACATGATCTCAAAAGACTGACTCCAATCTGGTACAACAATAATAGCTGCAGCAATTAGTCTTTCCTTCAGAGTATTAAAAGCTAGTAGACATGCATCATCAAAAATAAATTTAGCTTCCTTTTCTAACAAATTACTCAAGGGTTTAGCAATTTTAGAAAAATCTTTAATAAATCTCCTGTAAAACCCTGCATGCCCTAGGAAGCTTCGAACTCCTTTCACATTGGTGGGAGGTGGTAGTTGTTCAATAGCAACTATTTTAGCCCTATCCACCTCCAATCCTTTTTTAGAGACTTTGTGCCCCAGGACGATGCCTTCCGTCACCATGAAGTGACACTTCTCCCAGTTTAGAACAAGGTTAGCATCTTGGCACCTCTGCAAAACACGAGTTAAATTAACAAGACAAGAATCAAATGAAGACCCAAATACAGAAAAATCATCCATAAAAACCTCCATTATGTCTTCCATGAGCCCCTGAAAAATAGACATCATACAACGTTGGAAAGTAGCAGGGGCATTACATAAACCAAATGGCATTCTTTTAAAAGCAAATGTCCCATAGGGACATGTAAATGTCGTTTTTTCTTGATCCTCAGAAGCAATGACAATTTGGTTATAACCTGAATATCCATCTAGAAAGCAATAATGAGAATAACCTGCAAGTCTATCAAGCATTTGATCTATAAAGAAAGGGGAATGTGATCTTTTCAAGTGGCTTTGTTCAACTTCCTATAATCAATGCATACACGTCATCCTGTCACAGTTCTAGTGGCTATCATTTCATCTTTTTCATTTTTTACCACAGTCATGCCACCTTTCTTGGGTACCACTTGAACAGGACTTACCCATGGACTGTCAGATATATGATTCCTGCATTCAAAAGCTTGAGCACTTCTTTCTTAACTACCTCCTTCATGGTGGGATTAAGTCTCCTTTGGTGCTCTATTGATGGTTTAAAGGTATCTTCCATCAAGATTCTGTGCATATAGACCGACGAACTAATACCTTTAAGATCCTCAATAGACCAACCAATGGCAGATTTATGATGCCTCAATACTTTCAATAATTTTTCTTCTTCCACAAAATCAAGATCAGAAGATATTATAACAGGTAAAGAAGATAAATCATCTAAGAATGCATATTTTAAATGAAGAGGTAAAACTTTTAATTCAAGCTTAGGCTTCTCAATATCATTCACAACATTCAAGGGGGCTAAAGGTATAGGTTTATCTACTTTAGAACATATTGGCAACCTATCTAACCACCTAGCATAAAATGCTATTTCATTAGAGATTGTATCTGCATTTTCAACGTCTATCATGCTTTGTTCTAGATGATCATTAGCTAACATAACCTCTAAATGCTTATAAATAGTATGATCAATTATGTCTATAGCATGGCAAGGACTACTCTCATCATGATGACTCAAGGACTTGTAAATATCAAATACTACATTTTCATCATTTACCCTTAGAGTCAACTTCCCTTGTCGGACATCTATGATAGCCTTTCCAGTTGCTAGGAATGGCCTCCCAAGTATGATAGGAATCTCAGAGTCCTCCTCCATGTCCAATACTATAAATCTGCAGGGAAGATAAATTTATCAACTTTAACTAATACGTCTTCAACAATACATTTAGGATAAGCTAATGATCTGTCAGCAAGTTGCAGGGTGATGGTGGTAGGTTGCACCTCTCCAATGTTGAGTTTCCTATAAACAGATAAAGGCATTAAATTAATAGAAGCACCCAGATCACAAAGAGCTCTAGTAACATTTAAAGAACCAATAGTGCAAGCTATAGTAAAACTCCCTGGATCTTTTAACTTTTGTGGTAGCTTCTTTTGTAGCACTGCACTGCATTCCTCAGTCATGCTAATCATCTCATATTGCCCAAACTTTTTCTTTTTAGATAAGACATCTTTCATGAATTTCGCATAGTTGGGCATTTGCTCTAAAGCCTCAGCAAATGGAATGTTAATGTGCAGCTTTTTAAATAACTCAAGAAATTTAGCAAATTGGGAGTCAATTTCTTTCTTTTTAAACGTTGAGGATATGGCATAGTATTAGGTACAAAAGGTAGAGGGTTAGATGACTTACTTGAAGATGTTGACTCTTTTACCTTTACCTCCTTTTCTAGGATCTTTGGTTCATCTTCTAGATTTGGCTCTTGGATGGTGTCATCTACCTCTTGCTCTTCATCCTCATCAATGATCAAAGGAGTGGATAGCTTTTTCTCACTCCTCAAAGTCATGGCCTTGCACTCCTTTTTTGCATTTATCTCGAGACAACTAGGAAATTTTCCCTTTTGCATTGTTTGAAGGGAAGTGGCGATTTGGCTTATTTGTACCTCGATGTTTTGAATGGCCTTACCATGACTTTGTACGGTGCTTTCCAATGCGGTTGTCCTTCCTCTTGATTCTTTTATGAATTCTACCATCAAATCTTCTAAGTTGGATTTCTTTTCAGTGTGGGATGGACCTACATTGGATAATTCAGAAGAACCTTGCAAAACATTCCTTTTGTTAGCATAAGAAAAATTTTCATGGTTCCTCAAACTAGGATGGTAGTGAGTCTGAAGTTGTTGATGTTGGTAATTCCTATAATGTCCTCTATCAACATAATTAGCTGTCTCATTATCTCCATGAACGCCCATTTCCGATGCCAAAGCGGCAAGAGAAGCTATAGATGGTGGATTTTGAGCTTGGCCTCCTGCAGTTAATTTAGAAAGAGCATTAGTAAGTGAAGCCATTTGAGCTTTAAGAGAATTTACCTCATCAACTTCATATAATCCGGCGGCTCTTGGGATGTTTGAAGAAGACCGTTCACATGGCCAATTGTAGGATGTATTGGCCAAATCATCTAATATGGTATAGGCTTCTTGAGCATTCTTCAAAAAAATTGACCCTCCGGCGGTTGCATCTAAGATGGATTTGGTTGAGCTTGCCAATACATTGTAGAAAAGTTGAATTTGCAACCAATCGGGGTACCCATGTTGAGGGCACCTTCTCAAGAGATCCTTATACCTCTCTCAAGCCTCATATAATTGTTCATCCTCGAGTTGGCGGAATGTTCCAATCTCCGTCCTTAGTCTTTGAGATTTAGCCGGTGGAAAATATTTGTTCAAGAAAGCTTAAGCTAAGATCTCCCATGTTGTAATGCTATCCGGAGGTATGGTTTCCAACCAATCCTTAGCACGGTCCTGCAAAGAAAAAGGGAACAATCTTAGTTTAATTGCATCATTCGAAACACCATTCATCTTTACCGTCCCGCATATCTCCAAGAAGGATCGTAAGTGCTTGTGAGGATCTTCATTAGTTCTTCCTCTAAAGGCTAGCTCTCTAGCCATTTGGATCAACCCCGGTTTCAACTCAAAATTGTTGACATTGATAGGCACATTCATTATTCCGGGTTTACTTGTCGGTAACGTAGGTTGAAAGTAGTCTCTAATTGCCTTAGGTATCTCCTCCGCCATCTCCGTAGTTTGATTAAGTTGAGCTCTTAAATTTCTTCTACACGTCCTTTCAATCTCGGGATCAAGAGGGAGGAGGTTAGTATTATCGCGAGGCATAGACTAACAAAATAAATAAAATACAAAACAATTATATACAATAAACTAAATAAATAAACAATCAAATAAAAAAAAATAAAAACAAATAAACAATCAAATAATATACACCTCAAATTAAGATCTATCAATTCTAATGAATATTAAATAACAAAAATCGTTCTGTGGATCCCCGGCAACGGCGCCAAAAACTTGATGTGCCACTTTTGTGTGTTAACCGCAAGTGTACGGGTCAAGTTATAATATAAAACGGTTAAGTCCGAGTATCGTTTCCACTAGAGATCCAATTGGGAAGGTTTAAGTTATTTAGCTATTCTAGAATTGAATCAATTTTATTTGAGGATTGGAATTCAACTTTTGTTTTTGGGAAAAAGAAAGATCAAGCCAAGAAAGTATCAAAGGGAGAATTGCAAGAGTCAAAGAGAGTTCTAGGGTTTCAAATCCTTGTTTGTTTCCTCATGCAAAATTATGGATTTCATGGATTTAATTCTTATGCCTAAGTCTAAAAACTTAATTCCAAGTTATCTTCTCTCAAAGACAACTCTTTCTCATGCAACTTGATTGATAGTTAATCTCTTAAAACCAATACAAAATTACATGGCATTAAAACTAGTCTTTAGCAACTTTCATTGTAAATCTAACTACTTTCGTGATGGATTAACAACGATTCATTGTTATAGATCAAATTAAACATATAATCTCTCGATTCATACATCTAATCTAACATGTGAAGGTGGCCAATCTTCAAGAATTAAACACAATAACAATGAAAAGCATATTTATTTGAATAAAACCATGAGTCTACAAATTTATCATGAATTCACAAACAATTCATCAAAAACCCTAAAACCAAAGAGTTTAGCCACTCATAGCGTAAAGCAACATATTGATAAAAAAGAATCAAAGAAAGAGTGTAGAGAATAGGGAAACTCTACTGAAAAGAGGTTCTTGATTGAGGCAGCACCGTCACGAACTCCTTGGCTCTCGCGTCGGACTTCGAAGGGCACCAAAACTATCTCGAACTCTTTTCCTCTTCCTTGCGGCTAACTCACTCTTGGAACTCTAGCTTAATTCTCACCTTTTCGGATCGTTCTCTTGTTCTGCAACTTTCTTGATCTTCTTGATATTTCTTCTCCTCCTTTTTGGCTGCTGAAAACCCTTAAATTTATAGAGTTTGGCCGCCCAAAATTTAACCTAAAATACAAAACTTGCGTTTAAATTAACGCTGGCGCCGCGGCGCTAGCGTTGCGACCAAAATTAAGTTGCTCTCGGGTTTTAGCGCCACGGCAGCGCCGTCCCAGCGCCGCGACGCTGTCTTGCGTTCACCAATTACGCGTCGAAGCAGCGCCTTCCCAGCGCCGCGTTGCTGCTCTGCGTCCATGCTGATGCGTTTCTGCCTCAGCGCCGCGGCAGCGCTGCCTTAGCGTCGTGGCGCACCATGCGTTTCAAGCAAGGATGCATTTTTTAGCACTTTTTCTCCATATTCTTGCTCGGTTTTGATCTTTCAGTCGTTTCTTCTAATTTTCCTCGTTTTAACCTGAAAATCACTAGCAAAGAAGTGAAATCTAATATAAAACTCCCTTACTTTGAGAGAACAATAAGCACTTTTCAAGTGCTTATCATGGACTTGATCTCCCGGTTTGTTATTTCAGCTTGGCCGTTTGTCTGTGGGTGATAGGCAATTGCTACCCTGTGCGAGACATTAAATTTAGTCAGTAAATTAGTGATTATGCGATTTATAAAATGCGTACCTTCATCACTAATTATTGCCCTTGGTGTCCCAAATCGAGAGAAGATTTATTTCTTTAAGAACTTGGACACTGTGTTTGTGTCATTCTTTGCACAGGCTGCTGCTTCTACCCACTTAGATACGTAGTTGATCGCTACTAAGATATATTGATTGCCGCAAGAAGGAGGAAATGGTCCCATGAAGTCGATTCCCCATACATCGAACAACTCAACTTCCAGCATTCAATTCAGAGGCATCTCATTACGGTTGGAAATGTTGCCTGTTCTCTGACAACGATCGCAAGCTACCGCATATGCCCTTGCGTCTTTAAATAATGTGGGCCAGAAATACCCACTTTGCAGCACCTTTGCAGCTGTTCTCTGCCCTCCAAAGTGTTCTCCGTAAGGTGCTTCATGACAGCTTCTCAAAATGCTATGCGTTTCATATTCTGGAACGCATCGACGCAGTATATGGTCAGGGCCAAGTCTGTATAGATATGGCTCATCCCAGCAGTAGAACTTACTTTCATGTCGGAGCTTTTTCTTTTGTTGCGCGTTGAATTCTTCAGGCCATTGGTTGCAGACCAGGTAGTTTACTATGTCTGCGTACCACAGTTCCTGGCTCTCTACGTTCATGACGTGCTCGTCTGGGAATCGTTCCTCTATATCACTTAAACTTTCCTTGACCTCTTTATTTTCCAACCGAGATAGGTGGTCCGCAACTTGATTCTCGATTCCCTTTCTATCTTTAATCTCCAAATCAAATTCTTGCAACAGCAGAACCCATCGGATGAGTCTAGGCTTTGCGTCCTTTTTCGCCATCAAATATTTGATCGCAAAATGATCACTATAGATGGTCACCTTTGACCCTATCAAGTATGCTCTGAATTTGTCAACCGCAAAGATTATGGCTAACATTTCCTTCTCAATAGTGGTGTAGTTCTCCTGAGACGAATTCAACGTTTTAGCATAATAGATGGGGTGCATTATTTTCTCTTTTCTTTGCCCCAATACTGCTCCCACCGCATGGTTACTTGCGTCGCACATTAATCCAAATGGGAGAGACTAGTCATGTGCAACTAAAATTGGTGCTGAAATCAGAGCTTGTCTTAAAGACTCGAATGCGTTTAGGCATTTACCGTCAAAAATTAAATTCCCTGTTGGCTTCCAGCAGCTCGCTCAGTGGTTTTGCTACTCGCGAGAATCCTTTTATGAATCTTATGTAGAAGCCCGCATGGCCTAGGAAACTTCGCAACGTCTTTACATTTGTGGGGGCTGGGAGTTTTGCTATTGCATCTATCTTTGCTTGATCAACTTCCAATCCAAGCTTTGAGATCTTATGTCCCAACACAATACCCTCATTAACCATAAAATGGCATTTTTCCCAGTTGAGGACTAGGTTTGTGTCTTCGCATCATTTTAACACTCGATCCAAGTTGGTCAAGCATTCATCATATGATTTCCCAAATACTGAGAAGTTGTCCATAAACACCTCTACTGACTGTTCCAAATAGTCAGAAAATATTGCCATCATGCACCTTTGGAACACCCCTGGTGCGTTACATAGCCCGAATGGCATGCGTCTGAACGCAAAGGTGCCATATGGACAAGTGAACGTTGTCTTCTCTTAATCTTCCGGAGCTATCATGATCTGGTTATAGCCGAAATATCCGTCAGGAAGCAGAAAAATTCATTTCCTGCCAGCCTATCTAGCATCTGGTCAATGAATGGCAGTGGAAAGTGGTCCTTCTTTGTTGCCGCATTCAGCTTGCAGTAGTCCATACAGATGCGCCAGCCAGTGACCGTTCTTGTTGGTATTAATTCATTCTTACTGTTCATGATCACTGTCATTCCCCCTTTCTTCGGTACACACTGAACTGGGCTTACCCAACTGCTGTCGGAGATTGGATAAATGACCCCTACGTCGAGCCATTTGATGATCTCTTTCTTTACAACCTCCTTCATCGCAGGGTTAAGCCTGCGTTGCCTTTCAACTGAGCCATCTTTACCTTCTTCCAACCGAATTTTGTGCATGCAGTATGAAGGGCTTATTCCTCTAATATACGCTAAGGTCCATCCAATGGCTTTGATATGATTTTTCAATATATCCAATAAAGCCTTTTCACATTCTGTAGTCAACGCAGAGGATATGATGACCGGTAGCGTGCTCTCTTCCCCCAAATATGCATACTTTAAATGCGTTGGCAGTGTTTTAAGCTCGAGGGTTGGTGGCTCTTGTAAGGACGACTTTGTTTTCTCCGTGGTTCGGTTGCTTAAGTCTAAGCGTTCGAAGCTTGCGTTGGAGATTAAACCTATTTCCGCTTCTCTTCCTTCATCCAGTTCATCCAGCAATGTTTCGTTTTTCGCACATGCGTCGATGATGCTTGCCTTTTCTTCAATTATCTCTTCGATCATCTGGCAAGAATGAAAATCATCAGGATATTTCAACGCATTAAAAACATTAAATTTTACCTGCTGGTCGTCCACTTGAATGGTTAACTCCCCTTTCCTGGACGTCTATCAGGGCGTGTCCAGTGGCTAAGAAAGGTCTTCCCAGGATGATGGACACCTTTCTGTCAGCTTCATAATCCAGAATTATGAAGTCGCCTGGGAAGATAAATTTTTCTACCTTCACAAGAACATCCTCAATTTTTCCTTCGGGATGCTTAATGGAACGGTCAGCGAGCTGAAGTGTGACTGTGGTTGGCCGTGCTTCCCCTATACCTAACTTTTTGAATATAGACAGTGGCATTAAATTTATGCTGGCCTCTAAGTCGCATAGTGCCTGACCTACGTCCATTCCTCCTATAGAACAGGGCAATGTGAAACTCCCTGGATCTTTCATTTTAGTGGGTATATTGCTTTTGAATAATGCACTGCATTCCCGCGTTAATGCGACTGTCTCAAATTCTCCAAGCCTTCTTTTCTTAGATAATATGTCTTTCAGAAATTTGACATAGCTCGGCATTTGTTCCAGTGCTTCCACCAACGGAATGTTGATGTGAAGTTGTTTGAGAACGTCCAAAAATTTTCTAAATTTGCCCTCATCATTCTTCTTCTTTAGGCGTTGAGGAAAGGGCGGACGCATAGGGGGAGTGATATTCTGAGATACCGACGCAGGGTTTGCCTGCGTTGCTTTTTCTTTTCCCTTTCCATTTTCTTGTTTTTTAGAGGTTGTGGTGGTGGATGAAGATTGCGGTTCATTAATAGATGTTATGGGGGGTAGTTGTGGAGTGATGTGAGGCTGCAGATTTCCTTGCATCCTCTGATCTTGCGTTTCAGTGGGAAGAACCTTCCCACTCCTCAATGTCACAGCTTGACATTGTTCCTTACCGTTACCTCGTGGGATTTCGGTATTACTAGGCAATGCTCCTTAGGGTCTGACATTACGCTCGCTTGCCATTTGTCCCACTTGTATTTCTAAATTTCGGATTGCAATGGCATGGCTTTTTATTTCACCCATTTAGTTTTGGAGCATCGCTTCCAACGACTTACGCGTTTCTTTATTTTGATTGATCGTTTGACGCATAAGTGCTTCCAAGGATGATGATGATGAATTTGCTGACTGGTTTCTTTGCGCTTGATGCCCTTGAACACCTTGGTTGTACACGGGGTTGTTGCTTCTCTACGGCTGTTGCCCAGTTCCCTACGTCTGTGATTGGTTTCCTCTCCATCCAAAGTTAGGATGGTTTCTCCAACCCGAATTATAAGTCTTGGAATACGGGTTGTTCGGAACATAGCAGACACACTGTGGGTTGTAAGGACACATATCGTATAAGTGGCCCTCACCGCATTGCACACAGCTTACAGATGCTGTTGCATTCACCGTGTTCATTGCATCCATTGATGCAACTTTTCCACCTTGGTTGTTCAACGCAATTGTTTGCAGCAAGGATGTCATGTTGGCGGTCTGAGCTGAAAGGTTATTAGTCGCATCCGTTTCAATCATTACAGCTTGCGTTCGTCTTTTATCCATTTACCTGGATCCATATCCATCATCCACCCATTCATCAGTGTTCCTCGAAATTCTATCGAGGATCTCCTTGGCTTGCGTGTAAGTCTTGTCCATTAACCCTCCTGCTGCAGAGGCGTCAGCCACTGATTGTGATGTTTTGTTCAGTCTTCCATAGAAAATCTCCATCTGTACACAATCAGGGATACCATTATGGGGAAAATTCCTTACAAGCCTTTTAAACCGGGCCCATGCTTCACTAAGTGTCTCCGAGTCCTTTTGCTCGAAGGTGACAATATCTCGTCTCCTCTTTGCACTTACCGTCGGAGGAAAGTATTTCTGCATGAACTTTTCAACCATTTTGCCCCAAGTTGTAATCTCACCAGGTTCAAATGAATACACCCATTGTCTTGCCTCATCTCTGAGAGAAAATGGGAATAGTGTCAGTCTGATGCTATCTTGCGGTACTCCAGCCATAGGGAATGCACTACAAATTTCCAAGAAACTTTTCAGGTGTGCATGTGGATCTTCACCCGTTGCACCCCCAAACTGCCCTGCGGCTTGCAGCATCTGCAACATTACTGGTTTCATTTCGAACCTTCCATTACCCTCGAAGGTTGGTTGTAAAATTCCCGGTGCAAAATTGTATAAATTTGGCGACGCATACTCCCTCATCGGGCGATTCCTATCATGCGCCAAGAGAATCGGATTTGTATCATAGTTTGCGTGCTCTTGCGCATTTGCGTTCTGCCTAACCTCAGCTTAAGGAGCTTGAGGTTGATTGTTTTGAGCATCCATGTTCTCTTCAATAGTTTGATTGCTCTTTCTTTGTTTGTTCTGCCTTATCCTTCTTCTGAAGGTCCTCTCAATCTCTGGGTCAATATCAAATGTTGGGTTATCCCCTTCATTCATATACTGTTAGAAGCTTCTGATAGAAGAGAAGCTTGCTATACTCCGTCGACTGAGGAATCCTGCAACACAATAATCTAAAGAAAATAACTAAATCAATGAAATAATCCCCGGCAACGGCGCCAAAAACTTGTTGTGCATATTTTGTATGTGTGAATTAGCCTAACGCAAAGTGCTAAAGGATGTATTTATGCGTTCAACATGTCATGCTTTGAACATGCTATGCTTTCTATTACTATGCGTTGGTGGTCTTGTCAAGTTTTCCTATTCTTTTACCCAAGTATAAGCAAAGTAATAGGTGTTCTCGGTGAGTCCGAGGTCGAACACAGGGATTATATTGATTTAGTTTTTAATTGGCTTTCATTCGTTACAGCGGTAACCAATATATATTTGAAAGTTGTTTTTAATCTAAAGAAAGTGATTGTTTGTACACTAGACTAAAAATTGTGGAATATGGAAAGCATGCGACACAGCAAGTTCAGCTAAAGATGTGTGTAAATGGATAAAGAAAGGGTTCGGGTTGATTAACATCTAACGTCGGAAACGCACAGTAGTATTCTATTCATACTTGCGACTCTTTACCCGGTTGTCAGCCACTATGCGTTATATGTCTATAACGCTGATAACTTGTAGAAATACAAGTTATTATAGCCTTTTTCATAGATAAATAGAGTTTAAATAAGAGAAGCATGCGGTAGTTGATGATAAATTCCATTAATAAATTCCATTAATAAATCTTCCTTTGCGTTATACTCTTGAATTTTGATGAAGATATTGATTTTACCACTTGTTAAGCCTAAAACGCATGTTTTCACGCAGGAATGCAAGCGATGCGTTGATGACCCCTTAACGCAGGAATCAGACGATGCGTTAACGACAGCCCAACGCATAACTACACGTTAGCAACCTATGTTGCGTTGACATCAACCAAACTATGCATGGACGCATAGACAACCGTTACGGCAAGGCGCTGCGAATCAGATCGGAATCTTGAGAGATTGACGGATGATTGGCAGACATGATTTGCGGCTTAAGTGGTGGATCTTAATTGGCCCGAGGATCACGCAATCAGGCGAGATGGACACAATGTCAATCTCGCCACCAATCAAGCAGATCTGCCATTAACTGCGATTTCATCATCTATAAAAGGGCAGCTCTGCGAGAAGAGAAAGGTTGTTGATTCTCGGAAGGACTCCATAAGTGACAGCAGAGTTCTCTCAGGCTTTAACCGGAGGCAAATAGCTCGAAAGAGAAGAGTCTTCCCTCCGACGCACCACTTCACAGCAGATCATCACGCTTCCTGTTGTGTTTATATTATTGTGTGAATTAACCTAACGCAAGGTACTAAAGTATATGGTTATGCGTTTAACATGGCATGCGTTGATTATGCAATGCGTTCTATTATTATGCGTTGGTTTTGTCAAGTTTTCCTATTCCTCTACCCAAGTATAAGTAAAGTAATAGGTGTTCTCGGTGAGTCCGAGGTCGAACACAGGGATTATATTGATTTAGTTTTAATTGGATTGTATGCGTTATAGAGGTAACCAACAATTTTTAGAAAGTTGTGTTTCTAATCTAAGGGAAAGCAGATGTTTGTACACTAGACTAACAGTTGTGGAATATAGAAAGCATGCGACACAGCAAGTTCAGCTAAGATGTGTATGAATGGATAAAGAAAAGGGTTCGGGTTGGTTAACATCTAACATCGAAAACGCACAGTAGTACCCTATTCATACTAGCGACTCTTCTCCCAGTTGTCAGCCGCTATGCGTTATATGTCTATAACGCATAGGAGAGTGTTAAGAACCAAGGTTGTCCCCGTAATCAGGTAACACTACTTGGCCCTTGTCAATTGAGTTCCACAATCACTTACTCTCTCGAGCAGTCTGATTATTACTACTTATATCGATTTGTCAGATGGATATAAGCATTGGATTAAACTCGCAATTGACATGTTAGAATAGTTACACTGCGGTCCCTAGTTAGATGCTAACGCAACCCTAGACCCCCGAGTGGTTAGTTACTCATGGCTTGAAAATATAAAGTGAACAGATGAGAAGAGTGAATAGACATGGAAGATAATTGTATTGATGAAAATGAGATACAAATTTTGATAAGTCAATTTCTTGATACAAATCTAAAATTCAAGTAAGAAAAGTAAGAAAGAAAGCAAGGCGAGGCGTCAATGTCTTGAGTCGCCCGGGTGGAAGCGTGATGATTTGTTGTGAAGTGGTGCGGCGGAAAGGAAGACTCTTCTCTCTCGAGCTATTTGTCTCCGGTTGAAGTCTGAGAGAACTCTGCTATCACTTATGAAGTCCTTCTGAGAATCAACAACCTTTCTCCTCTTGTAGAGCTGCCCTTTTATAGATGATGAAACCACAGTTAATGGCAGATCTGCTTGATTGGTGGCGAGATTGACATTGGGTCCATCTCGCCTGATTGCGTGATTCTCGGGCCAATTAAGATCCACCACTTGAGCCGCAAATCATGTCTGTCAATCATCCGTCAATCTGTCAAGATTCCGATCTAATCCTCAGCGCCTTGCCGTAACGGTTGTCTATGCGTCCATGCATAGTTTGATTGATGTCAACACAGCGTAAGTTGCTAACGCGTAGTCATGCGTTGAAGTATTGTTAACGCGTCGTCAGGTAGTTTGCGTTCCGTTCAGATCATGCGTCCATGAAGAACAAATTGCTAACGTATCGTCCTGCGTTAAGAAGTCATCAACGCATTGCTTGCATTCCTGCGTGAAAACATGCGTTTTAGGCTTAACAAGTGGTAAAATAAATATCTTCATCAAAATTCAAGAGTATAACGCAAAGGAAGATTTATTAATGAAATTTATCATTAGCTACCGCATGCTTCTCTTATTTAAGCTCTATTTATCTATGAAAAAGGCTATAATAACTTGTATTTCTACAAGTTATCACTTCCATCCGGGCGACTCAAGACATTGACGCCTTACCCTGCTTTCTTTCTTACTGTTCTTACTTGAATTTTAGATTTGTATCAAGGAATTGACTTATCGAAATTTGTATCTCATTTTCATCAATACAATTATCTTCCATGTCTATTCACTTTTCTCATTTGTCCACTTTATACTTTCAAGCCATGAGTAACTAATCACTCGAGGGTCTAGGGTTGCGTTAGCATCTAACTAGGGACCGCAGTGTAACTATTCTAACTTGTCAATTGCGAGCTTAATCCGATGCTTATATCCATCTGACAAATCAATATAAGTAGTAATAATCAGACTGCTCGAGAGGGTAAGTGATTGTGGAACTCAATTGACAAGGGCCAAGTAGTGTTATCTGTCTACAGGGACAACCTTGGTTCTTAACACTTTCCTATGCGTTAGAGACATATAACGCATAACGACTGACAACCGGGAGAAGAGTCGCAAGTATGAATAGAGTACTACTGTGCGTTTCCGATGTTAGATGTTAATCAACCCGAACCCTTTTCTTTATTCATTCATACACATTTTAGTTGAACTTGCTGTGTCGCATTGCTTCCCATATTCCACAACTGTTAGTCTAGTGTACAAACATCTGCTTTCTCTAGATTAGAAACACAAATTCAAACAATTGTTGGTTACCTCTGTAACGCATACAATCCAATTAAAACCAAATCAATATAATCCCTTGTTGGGTTGTATGTCCTAAAACTCGTAGTTTTTGTAAATAGGTGATTTTTAGTACATATGAAGTTTTTCAAGTGAATTAATTATTTATCAACTCTAAATCCAATTAAACTACGAACCCTTGGCTACTATCATGAGTACTTGGACTTTATGTGGAGACATAAACAGGATCAAGTTCGAGTAAGTAGCATTAATAGTCTATAGTACATGGATTAGGTTGGGTACCTCTTCCTGGAGACACTACTGAATACGACCCGCTTCATGATTGTTACAAATATTGTAAAGTGTCATAAATGAAGTGATTCTGATTTGATCATGTAGAGACATGTGAGCGGGGGTATTCTACATAATGAGATTGTGTAAGACTGACCCTAAAATAATTACTGTTACGTATTAACACCTTTTACGATTAACACTGATTAATTTTACTTATCGATGACCTAGATAACTTGATCTGAATCTTGAGCTATCTATGAACTCCTATTTATTCAGAATTATCCCTCGATCTACATAGGTAAGAGTAAGCTCAATAGTGCTGCTCAACATTCCTCCTATTTCAGGGATAAGACTGGGTAGATAGTTGGGAACATAGAATTTGCAAAACGGAATTCACTCCTACCCAACTTAGGGATAGAAGAGAGGTTGTTCTCTTAAGTGTTGTTCCCAGGACTTGAACAAGGGGCCCCATCCTCTCACTGGCCCGAGAGGGAATGGATTTAGTGATTAGATCCTAAATTAATTGTTCATTAGAGGGACAATGGTACTTAAGGAGAAAAGATGTAACTTAGAGGTAAATCGGTATTTGACCTAGCTGAAGTTATGAACAACCTGTGAAGGATTGACTTATCGATGACGGTTATATCAAATGGACACAAATATATCTACAGTGAGGAGAGTGCAACTACGGGCTTTAGTGGAGTGTCCCGTTAGTTAACGAATGTTGGTTAACTAGGTTAAAGAGTTTGGCCGGTTAATCTCGGATCGTTGGAGCTCATGATCTGTAGGTCCATTAGGTCCCTCTACTAGCTCATAAATGGACTAAAATCTTAGATAATGTGGTGAATAAGTTTGAATCGTTCAAATCTTGACTTAAGGAATGAAAGTTAGATATATACGATATATCGGCGTTTAATTACGAATTAAACGTACAAATAGAGTTAATTATAATATTTAAATATAATTTAAATATTAATCATATGAATAGGGATTCATATCGGTTTTTTTTTAGAAAAATCGGGACAAGTGGGAAAAATAATATTATTTTATTATTTAATATTAAAATAATAATATTTAATTAATTAAATATTAAATTTTTTATTAAATTATTTAATTATCTTTTTGAAATTAAAAATCAATTTTAATTCAATTTTCGAAATTCATTGAAAATTGATTTTAAAATTGATTTTTGAAGATTGGATTTTCCCACTTACTGAGCTAAGAGCTTGGTTGTCTTCTTCACAATTAACCAACAAATTAACCATTTTGTGTTGTCAAATTTTGATGCAATTGGATTGCGTGTTATTCTTTAATAAATAGAGATGATTTTGACATAAAAAAGGGTTAAGAATTTTGTGAAATTAAGGGTTAATTTTGCAAAATTCTATCCATTGTTCATCTTCTTCCCAACCTTCATTCTTTCTCAAATTCACCACAAATTTGGATCCCACCATCCAATCTAAGCCTAGAGAATAGTAGAGAAGACTCTTGTGGTGGTCTACAACCAAGTGGTGCTGAAATTCATCAAGAATTGAAGGAGAATTTGGAGCTTCAAGGGTAAGTGTTCTTGAAACTTTGGTTTTTCTTCTTAATTGCATGTTTAATCATCTAAATTGAGCATCTTAGGGTGAAAATTGAT
This sequence comes from Citrullus mucosospermus, assembly GCA_030954485.1. Taxonomy (NCBI): domain Eukaryota; kingdom Viridiplantae; phylum Streptophyta; class Magnoliopsida; order Cucurbitales; family Cucurbitaceae; genus Citrullus; species Citrullus mucosospermus. Next base: position 21,676,303 of record CM062059.1, read on the forward strand.
CAAATTAACTTCTGCTGTATGCTCATTTGTCCATCAATTGGTATCAGAGCTAATTAATTTCACTCAATTTGCTTTGGTGGGGTTTAATTCATGAGATGAATGTTTATGGGAGCTAAATTGGTTTTTCTGGTTTTGGCATTTTTTTTACCCTTCAATTTGTGGTCAATTATTATAATTAATCTGAGTGTTTTGCTAGTTAATTAGTCGGGAAGAGTCTGTAATTTTTTCGGGATTTATCGAGTTGTAATTTGGCCGAATTTTGAAGAAAACCGAGAAGTGTTCATGAAGAAGGAAAAGAGAGAAGCAGCAGTTTTTTTTTTTCTCTCTCTTCTGGTTCTTCCTCCCGTGCAAAATTGAAGATGATGAAGTTGACTGGTCAACCTTTGACCGGTTCAGTCAACGTTTGACCGGTTCAGTCAAAGTTTGACTGGTTAAGTCAAAGTTTGACCGGTCAACCCTTTTTCATCCGGTTCAGCCCGTTTTCGAGGTGTTTCAAGCCGGTTCAAGCTGGTTCGAAGTGTTCGGGACTTGTTCGAGCAGTTTTTTAAATTATTATTGTAATAATTTAGTTTTTTGCTTGTAAAAAATGCCAAAACTAGTCCAATTTAGTGTGTTTTAATTATTTATGCATTATGAATGTCTGTTTAATTAATTTAAATTTATTTATGCATATAGTATGCCATATAGATTTAAATCCCCACCATAGGATAAGCATGTTTCATGCATTTTATTTATGTTATAAATGTTATAATATATAGTATGCATGATTATTTTAATTTCATGAGTATTAATGTAAATTAGTTATATTAATTGATGAAATGTATATATATGTTATGATTTTTTGAATTGTTTATTTTATAATTGTTATAAAATAAATTAGAATTTTAAAATCTATAACAAAGATAATTGCATGCTCACCTAGGGTAAAACAGGTGCAACTCAAATCAACCTCTTTTAATAGTTAAAATTAGGTCGATATCTTGTAAAATTGTGTTTACAAAACTCACCCAACAAAATCCTGTCTAAGGCTAGAGGTATTTAAGTTGACGGTTTACGGAACACCTCCTACCTGGGGATAGAGTTGGCGTCTGAGTTGAGTTAACCCGATTTTATGAGCATGCGAGAGCGGTGTAAGGTGAGTTAAATTGGCTTAAATCACTTAAACATCATAGGTTAAAACAAACCAGTATAAATGTTATACTTGAATTGTTCACCTAGACTTAGGTTGTATATATTTAGCCAGAATATAACCAAGTAAATACCCAATTAAAAATTACAATACTTCAGTGGGAGATTAATAATGTATACGATACGTTATCATTAGCTCTCACGTCCCTAAGAGTTCACAACATGAGATCCCATGCTCGGCTTCGAGTTGCTATTTGGGCAACCTCCCTTCGGAAAGTGTTTGCATGGGTCAATAGCAAGGTGAATAGGGGAAGTAGTTCATAGTAAGTGGGTGAAGGGTGTGTGTCAACATTTCCTATGGTCTCTTCCATTAGGTCACACCGTGAGATTCCTATGTTGCACCTGCTTGGCGTTTATAGGCGCATATCCCTTCGGAGGGTTTGTAACATGGGATTCGGAACTCCGTGAACTCCAGAAATGGATAAAATTACATAGGTCCGTTTTCAAGCAATTGTTTCTCCTTCGAGGGCTTGTTTGATTTTGATCTTTGTGATTCAAAAATGGAAGGTATACACTTACAAGACTTACTAAGTTTTAGTAAAGTTCTTGACCAAAGAAACTGTAACTAAATACTATAAGAATAAGAGTTATTTTGGTATTAGTATTTAGTCAAGAGTATCTTGATTCAGTGAAGGAATGGTCGACTACCCTTCGATAGGGGCCAGTCTGACTCACTGAAGTATCGTTGCAAAATAAAATAATGAAATATGGGTACATTATTACTTGCTAATAAATTGGATTAAAATTTAGAGTACATTCACTAATTAAACTTGTTCATTTTTTTTTTCCAGCAATGAATACATCTATAGTTCAACTATTAGCTTCGGAAAAACTTAACGACGATAACTATGGAACTTGGAAATCTAATTTAAACACTATACTAGTTATCGACGATCTGAGGTTTGTTTTTACGGAGGAATGTCCTTCAGTCCCTACTCAAAATGTGAACTGAACTCTTCGGGACGTTCATGACAGATGGACCAAAGCTAATGAAAAAGCCAAAGTCTATATTTTGGCAAGTATATCAGATATACTATCCAAAAAGCATGAAAAAATGGTCACTACTAAGGAGATCATGGACTCACTGCAAGCTCTGTTTGGACAACCGTCCTCCTTAGCTATGCATGATGCTATCAAATATGTTTACAATTGCCGGATGAAAGAAGGAACGAATGTTAGGGAACATGTTCTGGACATGATGGTCCACTTCAACATTGCGGAAGTAAACGGAGCTGTCATGAACGAGAAGAGCCAAGTAGGATTCATCATGGAGTCTCTTCCGAAGAGTTTTTTCCAGTTCAGAACTAACGCCATGATGAACAAAATAGATTATAATCTTACCACCCTTCTTAATTAGTTACAGATTTACCAGTCCTTATTGGAAAATAAGGGTTCCGAGGCAGAGGCAAATGTTGCTACTACCTCAAAAAGGAGATTCCAAAAGGGTTCTACCTCTGGAAATAAATCTGTCATAAAGAATAAAGGTATTCAGAAGAAGAAAGGAAAAGGGAAAGGGAAAACACCTCCTACTACTACTGCAAAAGGCAAAAAGTCCGTTGTAGAGAAAGGAAAATGTTTCTACTGCAGCGGTGATGGGCACTGGAAAAGGAACTGCCCAAAGTACCTTACCAATAAGAAGGCTGGAAAAGAGAATCAAGGTAAATACGATTTAATGGTTCTAGAAACATGTATAGTGGAGAATAATGATTCTACTTGGATACTGGATTCAGGGGCCACTAATCATGTTTGTTCTTCTTTTCAGGAAACTAGTTCCTGGAAAAAACTAAAATATGGTGAGATAACTCTCCGGGTTGGATCAGGAGAGCTCATCTCAGCTTTGGCAGTGGGAGATATAAAGTTATTTTTGGAAATAGATATATATACTTAGAAAGTGTTCTGTATGTACCCTCTTGCAAGAGGAATTTAATATCTATTTCTTGTTTGATTGAACATATGTACAAAGTTTCTTTTGAAATTAATGAAGCGTTCATTACTAAAAGAGGTGTACAAATTTGTTCTGCAAACTTAAATAATAATTTATATAAGTTAAAATCAACCAGAGTTAAGGCTATTTACAATACTGAAATATTTAAAACAGCCGAAACTCAAACAAAACGACGACGTGTTTCTCAAAGTACCTATCTTTGGCACTTAAGACTTGGCCACATTAATCTCAATAGGATTGAGAGATTGGTTAAGAGCGGACTTCTAAACAAGTTAGAAAATAACTCTCTACCACCATGTGAGTCTTGTCTCGAGGGAAAAATGACAAAGAGATCTTTTACTGGAAAAGGTCTTCGAGCCAAAGAACCTTTAGAACTCGTGCATTTGGACCTTTGTGGACCAATAAATGTAAGGGCTCGAGGAGGGTATGAATATTTCATCAACTTTATTGATGATTATTCAAGGTACGGTTATATTTACCTAATGCATCATAAATCTGAAACCCTTGAAAAGTTCAAGGAATTTAAGACCGAGGTTGAGAACCAATTAGGTAAAACTATTAAAACACTTCGATCTGATCGAGGTGGAGAATATATGGACTTAAAATTCCAGGACTATATGATAGAACATGGAATTAAGTCTCAACTCTCTGCACCTAGTACGGCACAGCAGAACGGAGTATCTGAAAGGAGAAACAGAACCTTGTTGGACATGGTTCGTTCGATGAAGAGTTACGCATCGTTGCCTAACTCGTTTTGGGGATTCGCAGTGGAGACCGCGGTTTATATTTTGAATAATGTTGCTTCTAAGAGTGTTTCAGAAACACCCTATGAGTTATGGACAGGGCATAAAGCTAGTTTACGTCACTTCCGGATCTGGGGTTGCCCAGCACATGTGTTGGTGCAAAATCCTAAAAAATTGGAACGTCATTCAAAATTATGCCTATTTATAGGATACCCTAAAGAAACGAGAGGTGGTCTATTTTATGATCCTTAAGATGAAAAGGTAATTGTATCGAAAAATGCCACATTCCTAGAGGAAGACCACATACGTGATCATAAACCACGTAGTAAACTAGTATTGGAAGAGATTTCAAAAGATGCTACAGATAAATAAAAAAAAATTGCTGATCAAACTGGCCAATCAACAAGAGTTGTTGATAGACCAAGCACATCTAGTCTGTCACGTCCATCTCAAGAGTTAAGAGAGCCTCGACGTAGTGGGAGGGTTGTTAGACAGCCCGACCGCTATTTAGGTTTAGCTGAAACTGAAGTCACCATACCTGATGATGGCTTAGAGGATCCATTGACCTATAAACAGGCAATGAATGATGTTGATCGAGATCAGTGGATCAAAGCCATGAACCTCGAAATGGAGTCTATGTACTTCAATTCAGTCTGGGAACTTATAGATCAACCTGATGAGGTAAGACCTATCGGTTGTAAATGGATTTACAAACGTAAACGAGACCATATGGGGAAGGTACAGACCTATAAAGCCCGGATAATAGCAAAGGGTTATACCCAGGTAGAAGGGGTAGATTATGAAGAAACCTTTTCACCTGTTGCTATGATAAAATCAATAAGGTTACTCTTATCCATTGCCACTTATTATAATTATGAAATTTGGCAAATGGATGTCAAGACTGCCTTCCTAAATGGCAATCTTGAAGAGAACATCTACATGGTCCAACCAGAAGGGTTCATAGAACAAGGTCAGGAGCAAAAAGTTTGCAAGCTGAATAGATCCATTTATGGATTAAAACAAGCATCCAGATCTTGGAATATGAGATTTGATACTGCAGTCAAATTTTATGGCTTTGAACAAAATGTTGATGAACCTTGTGTATATAAAAGGATCATCAATTCCACTGTAGCATTTCTTGTTCTATATGTAGATGATATCTTACTTATTGGGAATAATGTAGGATATCTTACTGACATTAAGAATTGGCTAGCAACTCAATTTCAAATGAAAGATATAGGAGAAGTTCAGTATGTTCTCGGGATCCAAATAGTTCGGAACCGTAAGAATAGAACGCTAGCTATGTCTCAAGCATCTTATATAGACAAAGTGTTGTCTAGGTTTAAGATGCAAGATTCCAAGAGAGGTCTTCTACCTTTCAGGTATGGAATACATTTGTCAAAGGAACAATGTCCTAAAACACCTCAAGAGGTTGAGGATATGAGACGAGTTCCCTACGCATCAACTGTCGGAAGTCTGATGTATGCAATGCTATGTACACGACCAGACATATGTTTTGCAGTAGGAATTGTCAGTAGGTATCAGTCCAATCCCGGGTTTGCACATTGGATTGCCGTTAAGAATATCCTCAAGTATCTAAGGAGAACGAGGAACTACGTGCTTGTGTATGGAAATAAGGATTTGATCCTTACCGGATACACTGATTCCGATTTTCAAACTGATATAGACTCAAGGAGATCTACTTCAGGATCGGTATTCACTCATAACGGAGGAGCAGTAGTGTGGAGAAGTATTAAGCAAAGTTGCATTGGCGACTCCACAATGGAAGCGGAATATGTTGCTGCATGCGAGGCAGCCAAAGAAGCAGTATGGCTTAGGAAGTTCCTCAACGATCTGGAAATTGTTCCAGACATGCATCTACCAATCACTTTACATTGTGATAATAGTGGGGCAGTAGCGAACTCCAAAGAACCAAGAAGCCATAAGCGCGGAAAGCATATTGAGCGCAAATACCATCTCATCAGAGAAATTGTGCATAGAGGAGACGTTATTGTGAGACAAATAGCATCTGAGCACAACATTGCTGATCCATTTACAAAGGCCCTCCCGGCTACTGTTTTTGAGGGCCACCTGAAGAGTTTAGGATTACGAGTAGAATAAATAGGGCAAGTGGGAGAAATTGTGGGTATGGGATGCCCTAGTTTATTGTATTTAGATTTCTCTTACTGTACTCAACTTTGTTGTAACCCATTAGGAGTTTTAGTCCAAGTGGGAGTTTGTTGGGTTGTATGTCCTAAAACTCGTAGTTTTTGTAAATAGGTGATTTTTAGTACATATGAAGTTTTTCAAGTGAATTAATTATTTATCAACTCTAAATCCAATTAAACTACGAACCCTTGGCTACTATCATGAGTACTTGGACTTTATGTGGAGACATAAACAGGATCAAGTTCGAGTAAGTAGCCTTAATAGTCTATAGTACATGGATTAGGTTGGGTACATCTTCCTGGAGACACTATTGAATACGACCCGCTTCATGATTGTTACAAATATTGTAAAGTGTCATAAATGAAGTGATTCTGATTTGATCATGTAGAGACATGTGAGCGGGGGTATTCTACATAATGAGATTGTGTAAGACTGACCCTGAAATAATTACTGTTACGTATTAACATCGTTTACGATTAACACTGATTAATTTTACTTATCGATGACCTAGATAACTTGATCTGAATCTTGAGCTATCTATGAACTCCTATTTATTCAGAATTATCCCTTGATCTACATAGGTAAGAGTAAGCTCAATAGTGTTGCTCAACATTCCTCCTATTTCAGGGATAAGACTGGGTAGATAGTTGGGAACATAGAATTTGCAAAACGGAATTCACTCCTACCCAACTTAGGGATAGAAGAGAGGTTGTTCTCTTAAGTGTTGTTCCCAGGACTTGAACAAGGGGCCCCATCCTCTCACTGGCCCGAGAGGGAATGGATTTAGTGATTAGATCCTAAATTAATTGTTCATTAGAGGGACAATGGTACTTAAGGAGAAAAGATGTAACTTAGAGGTAAATCGGTATTTAACCTAGCTGAAGTTATGAACAACCTGTGAAGGATTGACTTATCGATGACGGTTATATCAAATGGACACAAATATATCTAAAGTGAGGATAGTGCAACTACGGGCTTTAGTGGAGTGTCCTGTTAGTTAACGAATGTTGGTTAACTAGGTTAAAGAGTTTGGCCGGTTAATCTCGGATCGTTGGAGCTCATGATCTGTAGGTCCATTAGGTCCCTCTACTAGCTCATAAATGGACTAAAATCTTAGATAATGTGGTGAATAAGTTTGAATCGTTCAAATCTTAGCTTAAGGAATGAAAGTTAGATATATACGATATATCGACGTTTAATTACGAATTAAACATACAAATAGAGTTAATTATAATATTTAAATATAATTTAAATATTAATCATATGAATAGGGATTCATATCGTTTTTTTTTTAGAAAAATCGGCACAAGTGGGAAAAATAATATTATTTTATTATTTAATATTAAAATAATAATATTTAATTAATTAAATACTAAATTATTTTTTATTTAATTATTTAATTATCTTTTTGAAATTAAAAATCAATTTTAATTCAATTTTCGAAATTCATTGAAAATTGATTTTAAAATTGATTTTTGAAGATTGGATTTTCCCACTTACTGAGCTAAGAGCTTGGTTGTCTTCTTCACAATTAACCAACAAATTAACCATTTTGTGTTGTCAAATTTTGATGCAATTGGATTGCGTGTTATTCTTTAATAAATAGAGATGATTTTGACATAAAAAAGGGTTAAGAATTTTGTGAAATTAAGGGTTAATTTTGCAAAATTCTATCCATTGTTCATCTTCTTCCCAACCTTCATTCTTTCTCAAATTCACCACAAATTTTGATCCCACCATCCAATCTAAGCCTAGAGAATAGTAGAGAAGACTCTTGTGGTGGTCTACAACCAAGTGGTGCTGAAATTCATCAAGAATTGAAGGAGAATTTGGAGCTTCAAGGGTAAGTGTTCTTGAAACTTTGGTTTTTCTTCTTAATTGCATGTTTAATCATCTAAATTGAGCATCTTAGAGTGAAAATTGATCAAATTAACTTCTGCTGCATGCTCATTTGTCCATCATCCCTGTGTTCGACCTCGGACTCACCGAGAAAACCTATTACTTTACTTATACTTGGGTAGAGGAATAGGAAAACTTGACAAGACCAACGCATAATAATAGAATGCATTGCATGATCAAATCTTGACATGTTGAACGCATAATCATATACTTTAGCACTTTGCATTAGGCTAATTTACAATACAATATTTTCACAACAAGTTTTTGGCGCCGTTGCCGAGGAATTATTCATTGATTTAATTATTTTTTTTGGATTATTGTGTTGCAGAATTCCTCAATCGACGGAGTATAGCAAGCTTCTCTTCTGTCAGGGGCTTCTAACAGTATATGAGTGAAGGGGATAACCCGACATTTGATATTGACCCTGAGATTGAGAGGACCTTCAGAAGAAGGATAAGACAGAATAAGCAAAGAAGGAGCAATCAGTCTACTGAAGAGAACATGGATGCTCAAAACAATCAACCTCAAGCTCCTCAAGCTGAGGTCAGGCAGAACGCAATGTGCAAGAGCACGCAAACTATGATACAAACCCGATTCTCTTAGCGCATGATAGAAATCGCCCGATGAGGGAGTATGCGTCGCCAAATTTATATAATTTTGCACTGGGAATTTTACAACCAACCTTCGAGGGTAATGGAAGGTTCGAAATGAAGCCAGTGATGTTGCAAATGCTGCAAGCCGCAGGGCAGTTTGGGGGTGCAACGGGTGAAGATCCACATGCACACTTGAAGAGTTTCTTGGAAATCTGTAGTGCATTTCAGATGGCTGGAGTACCGCAAGATAGCATCAGACTGACGCTATTCCCATTTTCTCTCAGAGATGAGGCAAGACAGTGGGCGTATTCATTTGAACCTGGTGAGATTACAACGTGGGGTAAAATGGTTGAAAAGTTCATGCAGAAATACTTTCCTCCGACGGTAAGTGCAAAGAGGCGACGAGACATTGTCACCTTCGAGCAAAAGGACTCGGAGACGCTTAGTGAAGCATGGGCTCGGTTTAAAAGGCTGGTAAGAAATTGTCCCCATAAAGGTATCCCTGATTGTGTACAGATGGAGATTTTCTATGGAGGACTAAACAAAACATCACAATCAGTGGTTGACGCCTTTGCAGCAGGAGGTTTAATGGACAAAACTTATACGCAAGCCAAAGAGATCCTCGACAGAATTTCGAGGAATACTGATGAATGGGTGGATGATGGATATGGATCCAGGTATATGGATAAAAGACAATCGCAAGCTGGAATGATTGAAACGGATGCGACTAGTAACCTTTCAGCTCAGATCGCCAACATGACATCCTTGCTGCAAACCATTGCGTTGAACAACCAAGGAGGAACGGTTGCATCAATGGATGCAATGAACACGGTAAATGCAACAGCGTCTGTAAGCTGTGTGCAATGCGGTAAGGGTCACTTGAATGATATGTGTCCCTACAACCCACAGTCTGTCTGTTATGTTCAGAACAACCCGTATTCTAAGAATTATAATCCGGGTTGGAGAAACCATCCTAACTTTGGATGAGGAGGAAACCAATCACAGACGCAAGGGGCGGGACAACAGCCGCAGAGAAACAATAATCCTGTGTTTAACCAAGGTGTTCAAGGGCATCAAATACCACGAAATCAGTCAGCAAATTCATCATCATCATCCCTTGAAGCACTTATGCGTCAAACGATCACTCAAAATGAAGAAACGCGTAAGTCGCTGGAAGCGATTGATAAACACTTGAAAAGTGCTTATTATTCTCTCTAATTAAGGGAGTTTTATATTAGATTTCACTTGTTTGCTAGTGATTTTCAGGTTAAAATGAGGAAAATTAGAAGAAACGACTGAAAGATCAAAACCGAGCAAGAATATGGCGAAAAAGTGCTGAAAAACGCATCCTTGCTTGAAACGCATGATGCGCCGCGGCGCTGAGGCAGAAACGCATCAGCATGGACGCAGAGCAGCAACGCAGCGCTGGGAAGGCGCTGCTTCGACGCATACTTGGTGAACGCAAGACAGCGTCGCGGCGCTAAAACCCGAGAGCAACTTAATTTTTGTCGCAACGCTAGCGCCGCGGCGCCAGCGTTAATTAAACGAAAAGTTTTGTATTTTAGGTTAAATTTTAGGCGGTCGAACTCTATAAATTGAGGGGTTTTCAGCAGCAAGAAAAAGGGGGGAGAATTATCAAGAAGATCAAGAAAGTTGCAGAACTAGAGAACGATCCGAAAAGGTGAGAATTAAGCTAGAGTTCCAAGAGTGAGTTAGCCGCAAGGAAGAGGAAAAGAGTTCGAGATAGTTTTGGTGCCCTTCGAAGTCCGACGCGAGAGCCAAGGAGTTCGTGACGGTGCTGCCTCAATCAAGAACCTCTTTTCAGTAGAGTTTCCCTATTCTTTACACTCTTTCTTTGATTCGTTTTGATCAATATGTTGCTTTACGCTATGAGTGGCTAAACTTTTTGGTTTTAGGGTTTTTGATGAATTGTTTGTAAACTCATGATTTTGTTCAAATAAATATGCTTTTCATTGTTATTGTGTTTAATTCTTGAAGATTGGCCACCTTCACATGTTAGATTAGACATATGATCGAGATTATATATTTAATTTGATCTATAACAATGAATCGTTGTTAATCTATCACGAGAGTAGTTAGGTTTATAATGAAAGTTGCTAAAGGCTAGTTTTAATGCCATGTAATTTTGTATTGGTTTTAAGAGATTAACTATCAATCAAGTTGCATGAGAAAGAGTTGTCTTTGAGAGAAGATAACTTGGAATTAAGTTTCTAGACTTAGGCATAAGAATTAAATCCATGAAATCCATAATTTTGCATGATGAAACAAACAAGGATTTGAAACCCTAGAACTCTCTTTGACTCTTGCAATTCTCCCTTTGATATTTTCTTGCTTGATTTTTCTTTTTCCCAAAAACAAAATTTGAATTCCAATCCTCAAATAAAATTGATTCAACTCTAGAATAGCTAAATAACTTAAACCTTACCAATTGGATCTCTAGTGGAAACGATACTCGGACTTAACCGTTTTATATTATAACTTGACCCGTACACTTGCGGTTAACACACAAAAGTGGCACCATCAAGTTTTTGGCGCCGTTGCCGGAGAATCCAAAGAACGGTTTTTGTTATTTAATATTCATAAGAATTGATAGATCTTAATTTGAGGTGTATATTAGTTGATTATTTATTTGTTTTTATTTTATATAATTGTTTTTATTTTATTTTATTTAATTTTATTAGTCTCTGCCTCGAGATAATACTAACCTCCTCCCTCTTGATCCCGAGATTGAAAGGACGTGTAGAAGAAATTTAAGGGCTCAACTTAATCAAACTACGGAGATGGCGGAGGAGATACCTAAGGCAATTAGAGACTACTTTCAACCTACGTTACCGGCAAGTCAACCCGGAATTATGAATGTGCCTATCAATGTCAACAATTTTGAGTTGAAACCGGGGTTGATCCAAATGGCTAGAGAGCTAGCCTTTAGAGGAAGAACCAATGAAGATCCTCACAAGCACTTGCGATCTTTCTTGGAGATATGCGGAATGGTAAAGATGAATGGTGTTTCTAACGATGCTATTAAACTAAGACTTTTTCCTTTCTCTTTGCAGGACCGTGCTAAGGATTGGTTGGAAACCATACCTCCGGATAGCATTACAACATGGGAGATCTTAGCTCAAGCTTTCTTGAACAAATATTTTCCACCAGCTAAATCTCAAAGACTAAGGACGGAGATTGGAACATTCCGCCAACTTGAGGATGAACAATTATATGAGGCATGGGAGAGGTATAAGGATCTCTTGAGAAGGTGCCCTCAACATGGGTATCCGGATTGGTTGCAAATTCAACTTTTCTACAATGGATTGGCAAGCTCAACCAAATCCATCTTAGATGCAACCGCCGGAGGGTCAATTTTTTCGAAGAATGCTCAAGAAGCCTATACCATATTAGAAGATTTGGCCAATACATCCTACAATTGGCCATGTGAACGGTCTTCTCCAAACATCCCAAGAGCCGCCGGATTAAATGAAGTGGATGAGGTAAATTCTCTCAAAGCTCAAATGGCTTCCCTTACTAATGCTCTTTCTAAATTAACTGCAGGAGGCCAAGCTCAAACAAATCCACCATCTATAGTTGATGTGGCACTTTTGTGTGTTAACCGCAAGTGTACGGGTCAAGTTATAATATAAAACGGTTAAGTCCGAGTATCGTTTCCACTAGAGATCCAATTGGGAAGGTTTAAGTTACTTAGCTATTCTAGAATTGAATAAATTTTATTTGAGGATTGGAATTCAAATTTTGTTTTTGGGAAAAAGAAAAATCAAGTAAAGAAAATATCAAAGGGAGAATTGCAAGAGTTAAAGAGAGTTCTAGGGTTTCGAATCCTTGTTTGTTTCATCATGCAAAATTATAGATTTCATGGATTTTATTCTTATGCCTAAGTCTAGAAACTTAATTCCAAGTTATCTTCTCTCAAAGACAACTCTTTCTCATGCAACTTGATTGATAGTTAATCTCTTAAAACCAATACAAAATTACATGGCATTAAAACTAGTCTTTAGCAACTTTCATTGTCAACCTAACTACTCTCGTGAAAGATTAACAACGATTCATTGTTATAGATCAAATTAAACATATAATCTCTCGATCATACATCTAACCTAACATGTGAAGGTGGCCAATCTTCAAGAATTAAACACAATAACAATGAAAAGCATATTTATTTGAACAAAACCATGAGTCTACAAAATTAACATGAATTCACAAATAATTCATCAAACCCTAAAACTAAAGAGTTTAGCCACTCATAGCGTGAAGCAACATGTTGAGCAAAAATAATCAAAGAAAGAGTGTAAAGAATAGGGAATCTCTATTAAGAGGTTCTTGATTAAGGCAGCACCGTCACAAACTCCTTGGCTCTCGCGTCGGACTTCGAAGGGCACCAAGACTATCTCGAACTCTTTTCCTCTTCCTTGCGGCTAACTCACTCTTGGACTCTCACTTAATTCTCACCTTTTTGGATCTTTTCTTTAGGTCTGCAACTTTCTTGCTTTTCTTGATATTTCTCCCCCTCCTTTTGCTGTTGAAAACCCCTAAATTTATAGAGTTTGGCCGCCCAAAATTTAACCTAAAATACAAAACTTGCGTTTAAATTAACGCTGGCGCCGCGGCACTAGCGTTGCGACCAAAATTAAGTAGCTCTTGGGTTTTAGCGCCGCGACGCTGTCTTGCGTTCACCAAGTATGCGTCGAAGCAGCGCCTTCCCAGCGCCGCGTTGCTGCTCTGCGTCCATGCTGATGCGTTTCTGCCTCAGCGCCGCGACAGTGCTGCCTTAGCGCCACGGCGCATCATGCGTTTCAAGCAAGGATGCGTTTTTCAGCACTTTTTCGCCATATTCTTGCTCGGTTTTGATCTTTCAATCATTTCTTCTAATTTTCCTTGTTTTAACCTGAAAATCACTAGCAAAAAAGTGAAATCTAATATAAAACTCCCTTAATTTGAGAGAATAATAAGCACTTTTCAAGTGCTTATCAACACCCCAAACTTAGAGATTTGCTAGTCCCGAGCAAAGAATAAAATCAAATAATAGGGAGTTTTATATGAAGAAGTGTGCAATTAACTCATGTCTCAAAGAATAGCATTCAGAGCTTTAAGTAGAAACATGCAAGCATATCTATATTGTGATAATTATTCAAGGCCCAATTTTGCTATCTCCCATGTGTGTGTGTGCAAGCCTCCTTCAATTTAAAATACTAGAACTCAGATTAGGATTTAAGAGAGTTTCTTTAGTTTTCGCCCTACTCTAGCTCATGCACCAATCTTTAAGCTTTCATGCATTCAAGTGAGTAATATGTCCACTAAGGTGCCTGTCAATCATATATATATATATATATATATATATATATTTTTTCATGGGCCCAAACTTGCATTCTTTTACCTAGAGGCACTAGCTTTCACACATTCACTGTAGGGACTCGTACCTAGTCAATTCCCAGGCGTCCTTACTGATCACAGCAAAGGCAACTCTTTTTACCCCTATCCATGCATACTCATTACAAGTTTAACATTTAAAAAGATAGACAAATAAAGCTCATATATTTTGTGTACACTCTTTCTTTTCTAAAGGCATGTATACTCTTTTTTTTTCCTTAGTCTAAGATTACAAGCTATCATGCATTTCCACTCCCTAACCGGTGGGGCCTTTCGAAGTGACAACCAAATACACCCGACTTAATCCTTTTTTTCAGTTAAAGATTCTAAATAGAAATGGCTACGTGCTCAAGAATATGAGAGATTTTAAGAGGGACTTAAATGAATTTAACTTAAGATAGTGTTATTCTATTTCCACAATAAGTCATCTATCATGCAAATTCGAATCTCATCATGGGCAATAAACATCAAGGCACACAACCATAAACAACATTCCCATTAACTTTGAAAGCTCCAAAATTTTCAAAAAAATTTTTTCAAAAATTGACATGCATAAGATCATTAAAACCTTCACTAACATGCATAGCAGGATAAGAAAATACACAAAAGTACGAAAGACACCTCCCACCCCAAACTTAGAATCATGCATTGTCCCCAATGCATAAGAACATCTAACAAGGAAAGAGCAAGCCTGGGAGCAAGCGGGAAGCCACCAAACAGGCTTGGTGTAAGGAGTACTTTGTGTGATGAGCTATGATCCTGAGAAATAAAGCATATGAGTGACTCCAAGATTTATATATAAAAAATAATAAATAAATAAACAAAAGTAAAGAAAGCAATAAAATTGGGTTGCCTCCTAATAAGCGCTTGATTTAACGTCTTCTAGCTAGACGGGACTACTGGATCATGCAATGAAAGTCAGGTTCTCAAGTCCGCGTTCTTCACCACCGATGTAGTGCTTTAATCGTTAACCATTCACTTTGAAGGTTGTTCCATTGTTACCTTGTAGTTCCACGGCTCCGTGTGGGGATACCTTGACAATGATAAAGGGTCCTGACCATCGTGTCCTAAGCTTTCCTGGAAACAAGCGTAAACGTGAGTTAAAAAGTAATACTCTTTGTCCTCGAAGGAAGGTTCGTGATGTGATCTTCTTGTCATGCCATCTCGCAGTGCGCTCTTTGTAAAGTTTGGCATTCTCATAAGCTTGAGCACGGAACTCCTCCATCTCATTGAGTTCTAAAAGGCGTTTCTCACCAGCTTTCTCGAAATCCATGTTCAGCTTCTTGATGGCCCAATAAGCTCTATGCTCGAGCTCTACCGGTAAGTGACAAGCCTTTCCAAACACCAACCTATACGGGGAAGTACCAATTGGGTTTTGAAAGCTGTGCGGTAGGCCCACAGTGCATCATCGAGCTTAAGGGCACAATCGTTCCTATTGGTCTTGACTGTCTTTTCCAAAACTTGTTTGATTTCCCTGTTAGATAACTCAGCAAGGCCATTAGTTTGAGGATGATAAGCTGTAGCAATTTTATGTTTAACATTATATTTTTGCATCATGGATTCAAACAGTTTATTGCAAAAGTGAGAGCCATCATCACTAATAATAGCTCTAGGTGTACCAAAATGTGTGAAAATGTTTTTATGCAAGAATTTTAAAACAGTGCGAGCATCATTGGTCCTAGTAGCTATGGCTTCTACCCACTTAGATACATAATCTACTGCAACTAGAATGTATATGTAGCCATTAGAAGAAATAGGAAAAGGCCCCATAAAGTCAATACCCCAAACATCAAATAACTCCACTTCCAAGATAGGTTTCATTGGAAGCTCATGTTGTCTAGAAATATTGCCAGTATGTTGGCACTTATCACATGACTTAACAAAGGTATAACAGTCTTTAAAAAAGGGATGGCCAATAGAATCCTGACTGAAGTACCTTAGCTGTAGTTCTGGTGGGTCCAAAATGACCTCCATAGGGTGAAGAATGACATGAATTTAAAATACTTACCACTTCCTCTTGAGGCACACACTTTCTTATTATATTGTCAGCACAAACCTTGTAGAGAAGTGGGTCCTCCCAATGGTAAGACTTAACATTGTGCAGGAATCTTTTCTTTTGTTGATAGTTCATGTCAGGTGGCAAATGTCCTCCTGCAAGATAATTAACTATGTCAGCAAACAAAGGCACACTATCTTTTACCTGATACAGTTGTTCATCAGGGAACATCTCAACAATTGGGGGCCATGATTTAGCATCCTCATTCGCAATTCTAGATAAGTGGTCTGCAACCACATTTTCACATCCTTTCCTGTCTTTGATTTCTATGTCAAATTCCTGTAACAATAATATCCATCTCATTAGCCTAGGTTTAGAATCTTTCTTAGCAAACAAATACTTTAAAGCAGCATGGTCAGTATGCACTACTATTTTAGATCCAAGCAAGTATGATCTAAATTTATCAAGGGCAAACACAACAGCTAGTAGTTCTTTTTCAGTAGTAGTGTATTTCTTTTAAGTATTATCAAGAGTCATACTAGTATAATAAATTGCCCTAAACATGTTATCTCTACGTTGGCCTAAAACAGCTCCTAAAGCATAATCACTAGCATCACACATGATCTCAAAAGACTGACTCCAATCTGGTACAACAATAATAGGTGCAACAATTAGTCTTTTCTTCAGAGTATTAAAAGCTAGTAGACATGCATCATCAAAAATAAATTTAGCTTCATTTTCTAACAAATTACTCAAGGGTTTAGCAATTTTAGAAAAATCTTTAATAAATCTCCTGTAAAACCCTGCATGCCCAAGGAAGCTTTTGACTCCTTTCACATTGGTGGGGGGTGGTAGTTGTTCAATGACAGATATTTTAGCCCTATCCACCTTCAATCCTTTTTGAGAGACTTTGTGTCCCAGGATGATGCCTTCCGTCACCATGAAATGACACTTTTCCCAGTTTAGAACAAGGTTAGCATCTTGGCACCTCTGCAAAACATGAGTTAGATTAACAAGACAAGAATGAAATGAAGACTCAAATACAGAAAAATCATCCATGAAAACCTCCATTATGTCTTCAATGAGCCCCTGAAAAATAGACATCATACAACGTTGAAAAGTAGCAGGAGCATTACATAAACTAAATGGCATTCTTTTAAAAGCAAATGTCCCATAGGGACATGTAAATGTCGTTTTTTCTTGATCCTCAGGAGCAATGAAAATTTGGTTATAACCTGAATATCCATCTAGAAAGCAATAATGAGAATAACCTGCAAGTCTATCAAGCATTTGATCTATAAAAGGAAGGGGAAAATGATCTTTTCTAGTAGTTTTGTTCAACTTCCTATAGTCAATGCATACACGCCATCCTGTCACAGTTGTAGTGGCTATCATTTCATCTTTTTCATTTTTAACCACAGTCATGCCACCTTTCTTGGGTACCACTTGAACAGGACTTACCCATGGACTGTCAGATATGACATATATGATTCCTGCATTCAAAAGCTTGAGCACTTCTTTCTTAACTACCCCCTTCATGGTGGGATTAAGTCTCCTTTGGTGCTCTATTGATGGTTTAAAGGTATCTTCCATCAAGATTCTGTGCATACAGACCGACGGACTAATACCTTTAAGATCCTCAATAGACCAACCAATAGCAGATTTATGGTCCCTCAATACTTTCAATAATTTTTCTTCTTCCACAAAATCAAGATCAGAAGATATTATAACAGGTAAAGAAGATAAATCATCTAAGAATGAATATTTTAAATGAAGGGGTAATACTTTTAATTCAAGCTTAGGCTTCTCAATATCATTTACAACATGCAAGGGAGCTAAAGGTATAGGTTTATCTATTTTAGAACATATTGGCAACCTATCTAACCACCTTGCATAAAATGCTATTTCATCAGAGATTGTATCTGCATTTTCAACATCTATTATGCTTTGTTCTAGATGATCATTAGCTAACATAACCTCTACATGCTTAAAAATAGTATGATCAATTATGTCTATAGCATGGCAAGGATTACTCTCATCATGATGACTCAAGGACTTGTAAATATCAAATACAACATTTTCATCATTTACCCTTAGAGTCAACTTCCCTTGTTGGACATCTATGATAGCCTTTCCAGTTGCTAGGAATTGCCTCCCAAGTATGATAGGAATCACAGAGTCCTCTTCCATGTCCAAGACTACAAAATCTGCAGGGAAGATAAATTTATCAACATTAACTAATACATCTTCAACAATACCTTTGGGATAAGCTAATGATCTGTCAGCAAGTTGTAGGGTGATGGTGGTAGGTTGCACCTCTCCAATGTTGAGTTTCCTATAGACAGATAAAGTCATTAAATTAATAGAAGCACCCAGATCACAAAGAGCTCTAGTAACATTTAAAGAACCAATAGTACAAGGTATAGTAAAACTCCTTGGATCTTTTAACTTTTGTGGTAGCTTCTTTTGTAACACTGCACTGCATTCCTCAGTCATGCTAATCATCTCATATTGCCTAAACTTTTTCTTTTTAGATAAGACATCTTTCATGAATTTTGCATAGTTGGGCATTTGCTCTAAAGCCTCAGCAAATGGAATGTTAATGTGCAGCTTTTTAAATAACTCAAGAAATTTAGCAAATTGTGAGTCTATTTCTTTCTTTTTAAAACGTTGAGGATATGGCATAGTATTAGGTACAAAAGGTAGAGGGTTAGATGACTTACTTGAAGATGTTGACTCTTTTACCTTTACCTCATTTTCTAGGATCTTTGGTTCATCTTCTAGATTTGGCTCTTGGATGGTGTCATCTACCTCTTACTCTTCATCCTCATCAATGATCAAAGGAGTGGACAGATTTTTCCCACTCCTCAAAGTCATGGCCTTGCACTCCTCTTTTGGATTTATCTCGGGACAACTAGGAAATTTTCCCTTTTGCATTGTTTGAAGGGAAGTGGCGATTTGGCTTATTTGTACCTCGATGTTTTGAATGGCCTTACCATGACTTTGTACGGTGCTTTCCAATGCGGTTGTCCTTCCTCTTGATTCTTTTATGAACTCTACCATCAAATCTTCTAAGTTGGACTTCTTTTCAGTGTGGGATGGACCTACATTGGATAAATCAGAAGAACCTTGCAAAACATTCCTTTTGTTAGCATAAGAAAAATTTTCATGGTTCCTCAAACTGGGATGGTAGTGAGTTGGAAGTTGTTGATGTTGGTAATTCCCATAATGTCCTCTATCAACATAATTAGCCGTCTCATTATCTCCATGAACGCCCATTTCCGATGCCAAAGCAGCAAGAGAAGCTATAGATGGTGGATTTGTTTGAGCTTGGCCTCCTGCAGTTAATTTAGAAAGAGCATTAGTAAGGGAAGCCATTTGAGCTTTAAGAGAATTTACCTCATCAATTTCATATAATCCGGCGGCTCTTGGGATGTTTGGAGAAGACTGTTCACATGGCCAATTGTAGGATGTATTGGCCAAATCTTCTAATATGGTATAGGCTTCTTGAGCATTCTTTGAAAAAATTGACCCTCCGGCAGTTGCATCTAAGATGGATTTGGTTGAGCTTGCCAATCCATTGTAGAAAAGTTGAATTTGCAACCAATCCGGATACCCATGTTGAGGGCACCTTCTCAAGAGATCCTTATACCTCTCCCAAGCCTCACATAATTGTTCATCCTCGAGTTGGCGGAATGTTCCAATCTCCATCCTTAGTCTTTGAGATTTAGCCGGTGGAAAGTATTTGTTCAAGAAAGCTTGAGCTAAGATCTCCCATGTTGTAATGCTATCCGGAGGTATGGTTTCCAACCAATCCTTAGCACGGTCCTGCAAAGAAAAAGGAAACAGTCTTAGTTTAATTGCATCGTTACAAATACCATTCATCTTTACCGTTCCGCATATCTCCAAGAAGGATCGCAAGTGCTTGTGAGAATCTTCATTAGTTCTTCCTCTAAAGGCTAGCTCTTTAGCCATTTGGATCAACCCCGGTTTCAACTCAAAATTGTTGACATTGATAGGCACATCATTATTCCGGGTTGACTTGCCGGTAACGTAGGTTGAAAGTAGTCTCTAATTGCCTTAGGTATCTCCTCCGCCATCTCCGTAGTTTGATTAAGTTGAGCCCTCAAATTTCTTCTACACGTCCTTTCAATCTCGGGATCAAGAGGGAGGAGGTTAGTATTATCTCGAGGTATAGACTATCAAAAATAAATAAAATAAAAAAAACAATTATATAAAATAAAACAAATAAATAAACAATCAAATAGAAGAATAAAAATAATAAAAAAAATAAACAATCAACTAATATACACCTCAAATTAAGATCTATCAATTCTTATGAATATTAAATAACAAAAACCGTTCTTTGGATTCCCCGGCAACGGCGCCAAAAACTTGATGGTGCCACTTTTGTGTGTTAACCGCAAGTGTACGGGTCAAGTTATAATATAAAACGGTTAAGTCCGAGTATCGTTTCCACTAGAGATCCAATTGGTAAGGTTTAAGTTATTTAGCTATTCTAGAGTTGAATCAATTTTATTTGAGGATTGGAATTCAAATTTTGTTTTTGGGAAAAAGAAAAATCAAGCAAGAAAATATCAAAGGGAGAATTGCAAGAGTCAAAGAGAGTTCTAGGGTTTCAAATCCTTGTTTGTTTCATCATGCAAAATTATGGATTTCATGGATTTAATTCTTATGCCTAAGTCTAGAAACTTAATTCCAAGTTATCTTCTCTCAAAGACAACTCTTTCTCATGCAACTTGATTGATAGTTAATCTCTTAAAACCAATACAAAATTACATGGCATTAAAACTAGTCTTTAGCAACTTTCATTGTCAACCTAACTACTCTCGTGAAAGATTAACAACGATTCATTGTTATAGATCAAATTAAACATATAATCTCTCGATCATACATCTAACCTAACATGTGAAGGTGGCCAATCTTCAAGAATTAAACACAATAACAATGAAAAGCATATTTATTTGAACAAAACCATGAGTCTACAAAATTAACATGAATTCACAAATAATTCATCAAACCCTAAAACTAAAGAGTTTAGCCACTCATAGCGTGAAGCGACATGTTGAGCAAAAATAATCAAAGAAAGAGTGTAAAGAATAGGGAAACTCTACTGAAAAGAGGTTCTTGATTGAGGCAGCACCGTCACGAACTCCTTGGCTCTCGCGTCGGACTTCGAAGGGCACCAAGACTACCTCGAACTCTTTTCCTCTTCCTTGCGGCTAACTCACTCTTGGACTCTCGCTTAATTCTCACCTTTTTGGATCTTTTCTTTAGGTCTGCAACTTTCTTGCTTTTCTTGATATTTCTCCCCCTCCTTTTGCTGCTGAAAACCCCTAAATTTATAGAGTTTGGCCGCCCAAAATTTAACCTAAAATACAAAACTTGCGTTTAAATTAACGCTGGCGCCGCGGCGCTGACGCATAGCGCCGCAGCGCTAGTGTTGCGACCAAAATTAAGTGGCTCTCGGGTTTTAGCGCCGCGGCAGCGCCGTCCCAGGGCCGCGACGCTGTCTTGCGTTCACCAAGTATGCGTCGAAGCAGCGCCTTCCCAGCGCCGCGTTGCTGCTCTGCGTCCATGCTGATGCGTTTCTGCCTCAGCGCCGCGGCAGCCGCTGCCTTAGCGTCGCGGCGCATCATGCGTTTCAAGCAAGGATGCGTTTTTCAGCACTTTTTCGCCATATTCTTGCTCGGTTTTGATCATTAAGTCGTTTCTTCTAATTTTCCTTGTTTTAACCTAAAAATCACTAGCAAACAAGTGAAATCTAATATAAAACTCCCTTAATTTGAGAGAATAATAAGCACTTTTCAAGTGCTTATCAATAGCTTCTCTTGCTGCTTTGGCATCGGAAATGGGCGTTCATGGAGATAATGAGACGGCTAACTATGTTGATAGAGGACACTATAGGAGTCACCAACATCAACAACTTCCAACTCATTACCATCCTAGTTTGAGGAATCATGAAAATTTTTCTTATGCTGACAAAAGGAATGTTTTGCAAGGTTCTTCTGATTTATCCAATGTAGGTCCATCCCACACTGAAAAGAAGTCCAACTTAGAAGATTTGATGATAAAGTTCATAAAAGAATCAAGAGGAAGGACAACCGCACTGGAAAGCACAGTACAAGGTCATGGTAAGGCCATTCAAAACATCGAGGTACAAATAAGCCAAATCGCCACTTCCCTTCAAACAATGCGAAAGGGAAAATTTCCTAGTTGTCCCGAGATAAATCCAAAAAGGAGTGCAAAGCCATGACTTTGAGGAGTGGGAAAAAGCTGTCCACTCCTTTGATCATTGATGAGGATGAAGAGCAAGAGGTAGATGACACCATCCAAGAGCAAATTTTAGAAGACGAACCAAAGATCCTAGAAAAGGAGGTAAAGGTAAAAGAGTCAACATCTTCAAGTAAGTCATCTAACCCTCTACCTTTTTTACCTAATACTATGCCATATCCTCAACGTTTTAAAAAGAAAGAAATAGACTCGCAATTTGCTAAATTTCTTGAGTTATTTAAAAAGCTGCACATTAACATTCCATTTGCTGAGGCTTCAGAGCAAATGCCCAACTATGCTAAATTCATGAAAGATGTCTTATCTAAAAAGAAAAAGTTTGGGCAATATGAGATGATTAGCATGACTGAGGAATGTAGTGCAGTGTTACAAAAGAAGCTACCACAAAAGTTAAAAGATCCAAGGAGTTTTACTATACCTTGCACTATTGGTTCTTTAAATGTTACTAGAGCTCTTTGTGATCTTGGTTCTTCTATTAATTTAATGCCTTTATCTGTTTATAGGAAACTCAACATTGGAGAGGTGACACCTACCACCATCACCCTGCAACTTGCTGACAGATCATTAACTTATCCTAAAGGTATTGTTGAAGATGTATTAGTTAAAGTTGACAAATTTATCTTCCTTGCAGATTTTGTAGTATTGGACATGGAGGAGGACTCTGAGATTCCTATCATACTTGGGAGGCCATTCCTAGCAACTGGAAAGGCTATCATAGATGTCCGACAAGGGAAGTTGACTCTAAGGGTAAATGATGAAAATGTTGTATTTGATATTTACAAGTCCTTGAGTCATCATGATGAGAGTAGTCCTTGCCATGCTATAGACATAATTGATCATACTATTTTTAAGCATGTAGAGGTCATGTTAGCTAATGATCATTTAGAACAAAGCATAATAGATTTTGAAAATGCAGATACAATCTTTGATGAAATAGCTTTTTATGCTAGGTGGTTAGATAGGTTGCCAATATGTTCTAAAGTAGATAAACCTATACCTTTAGCTCCCTTGCATGTTGTGAATGATATTGAGAAGCCTAAACATGAATTAAAAGTATTACCTCTTCATTTAAAATATGCATTCTTAGATGATTTATCTTCTTTACCTGTTATAATATCTTCTGATCTTGATTTTGTGGAAGAAGAAAAAATATTGAAAGTATTGAGGGACCATAAATCTGCTATTGGTTGGTCTATTGAGGATCTTAAAGGTATTAGTCCGTCAGTCTGTATGCACAGAATCTTGATGGAAGATACCTTTAAACCATCAATAGAGCACCAAAGGAGACTTAATCCCACCATGAAGAGGGTAGTTAAGAAAGAAGTGCTCAAGCTTTTGAATGCAGGAATCATATATGCCATATCTGACAGTCCATGGGTAAGTCCTGTTCAAGTGGTACCCAAGAAAGGTGGCATGACTGGTTAAAAATGAAAAAGATGAAATGATAGCCACTACAACTGTGACAGGATGGCGTGTATGCATTGATTATAGGAAGTTGAACAAAGCTACTAGAAAAGATCATTTTCCCCTTCCTTTTATAGATCAAATGCTTGATAGACTTGCAGGTTATTCTCATTATTGCTTTTTAGATGGATATTCAGGTTATAACCAAATTGTCATTTCTCCTGAGGATCAAGAAAAAACGACATTTACATGTCCCTATGGGACATTTGCTTTTAAAAGAATGCCATTTGGTTTATGTAATGCTCCTGCTACTTTTCGACGTTGTATGATGTCTATTTTTCAGGGGCTCATTGAAGACATAATGGAGGTTTTTATGGATGATTTTTCTGTATTTGGGTCTTTATTTGACTCTTGTCTTGTTAATCTAACTCGTGTTTTGCAGAGGTGCCAAGATGCTAACCTTGTTCTAAACTGGGAGGTGTGTCACTTCATGGTGACAGAAGGCATCGTCCTGGGACACAAAGTCTCTAAAAAAGGATTGGAGGTGGATAGGGCTAAAATAGTTGCTATTGAACAAGTACCACCCCCCACCAATGTGAAAGGAGTCAGAAGCTTCCTAGGGCATGCAGGATTTTACAGGAGATTTACTAAAGATTTTTCTAAAATTGCTAAACCCTTGAGTAATTTACTAGAAAAGGAAGCTAAATTTATTTTTGATGATGCATGTCTACTAGCTCTTAATACTCTAAAGGAAAGACTAATTGCTGCACCTATTATTGTTGTACCAGATTGGAGTCAGTCTTTTGAGATCATGTGTGATGCTAGTGATTATGCTTTAGGAGCTGTTTTAGGCCAACGTAGAGATAACATGTTTAGGGCAATTTATTATGCCAGTATGACTCTTGATAATACTCAACAGAAATACACTACTACTGAAAAAGAACTACTAGCTGTTGTGTTTGCCCTTGATAAATTTAGATCATACTTGCTTGGATCTAAAATAGTAGTGCATACTGACCATGCTGCTTTAAAGTATTTGTTTGCTAAGAAAGATTGTAAACCTAGGCTAATGAGATGGATATTATTGTTATAGGAATTTGACGTAGAAATCAAAGACAGGAAAGGTTGTGAAAATGTGGTTGCAGACCACTTATCTAGAATTGCGAATGAGGATGCTAAATCATGGCCCCAAATTGTTGAGATGTTCCCTGATGAACAACTGTATCAGGTAAAAGATAGTGTGTCCTGGTTTGCTGACATAGTTAATTATCTTGCAGGAGGACATTTGCCACCTGACATGAACTATCAACAAAAGAAAAGATTCCTGCACAATGTTAAGTCTTACCATTGGGAGGACCCACTTCTCTACAAGGTTTGTGCTGACAATATGATAAGAAAGTGTGTGCCTCAAGAGGAAGTGGTAAGTATTCTAAATTCATGTCATGCTTCCCCCTATGGAGGTCATTTTGGACCCACCAGAACTGCAGCTAAGGTACTTCAGTAAGGATTTTATATGCCATCCCTTTTTAAAGACTGTTATACCTTTGTTAAGTCATGTGATAGGTGCCAACGTTGATGTGGCACTTTTGTGTGTTTACCGCAAGTGTACGGGTCAAGTTATAATATAAAACGGTTAAGTCCGAGTATCGTTTCCACTAGAGATCCAATTGGGAAGGTTTAAGTTACTTAGCTATTCTAGAATTGAATCAATTTTATTTGAGGATTGGAATTCAAATTTTGTTTTTGGGAAAAAGAAAAATCAAGCAAGAAAATATCAAAGGGAGAATTGCAAGAGTCAAAAGAGAGTTCTAGGGTTTCAAATCCTTGTTTGTTTCATCATGCAAAATTATGGATTTCATGGATTTAATTCTTATGCCTAATTCTAGAAACTTAATTCCAAGTTATCTTCTCTCAAAGACAACTCTTTCTCATGCAACTTGATTGATAGTTAATCTCTTAAAACCAATACAAAATTACATGGCATTAAAACTAGTCTTTAGCAACTTTCATTGTAAACCTAACTACTCTCGTGATAGATTAACAACGATTCATTGTTATAGATCAAATTAAACATATAATCTCTCGATTCATACATCTAATCTAATATGTGAAGGTGGCCAATTTTCAAGAATTAAACACAATAACAATGAAAAGCATATTTATTTGAACAAAACCATGAGTTTACAAAATTATCATGAGTTTACAAACAATTCATCAAAAACCCTAAAACCAAAGAGTTTAGCCACTCATAGCGTAAAGCAACATATTGATAAAAAAGAATCAAAGAAAGAGTGTAAAGAATAAGGAAACTCTTCTGAAAAGAGGTTCTTGATTGAGGCAGCACCGTCACGAACTCCTTGGCTCTCGTGTCGGACTTCGGAGGGCACCAAAACTATCTCGAACTCTTTTCCTCTTCCTTGCGGCTAACTCACTCTTGGAACTCTAGCTTAATTCTCACCTTTTCGGATCGTTCTCTTGTTCTGCAACTTTCTTGATCTTCTTGATTTTTTCCCCCCTTTTGGCTGCTGAAAACCCCTAAATTTATAGAGTTTGGCCGCCCAAAATTTAACCTAAAATACAAAACTTGTGTTTAAATTAACGCTGGCGCTGCGGCGCTAGCGTTACGACCAAAATTAAGTTGCTCTCGGGTTTTAGCGCCGCGGCAGCGCCGTCCCAGCGCCGCGTTGCTGCTCTGCGTCCATGCTGATGCGTTTCAGCCTCAGCGCCGCGGCAGCGTTGCCTTAGCGCCGCGGCGCATCATGCGTTTCAAGCAAGGATGCGTTTTTCAGCACTTTTTCGCCATATTCTTGCTCGGTTTTGATCTTTCAGTCGTTTCTTCTAATTTTCCTCGTTTTAACCTGAAATTCACTAGCAAACAAGTGAAATCTAATATAAAACTCCCTTAATTTGAGAGAATAATAAGCACTTTTAAAGTGCTTATCAAACGTACTGGCAATATTTCTAGACAACATGAGCTTCCAATGAAACCTATCTTGGAAGTGGAGTTATTTGATGTTTGGGGTATTGACTTTATGGGGCCTTTTCCTATTTCTTCTAATGGCTACCTATACATTCTAGTTGCAGTAGATTATGTATCTAAGTGGGTAGAAGCCATAGCTACTAGGACCAATGATGCTCGCACTGTTTTAAAATTCTTGCATAAAAATATTTTCACACGTTTTGGTACACCTAGAGCTATTATTAGTGATGATGGCTCTCACTTTTGCAATAAACTGTTTGAATCCATGATGCAAAAATATAATGTTAAACATAAAATTGCTACAGCTTATCATCCTCAAACTAATGGCCTTGCTGAGTTATCTAACAGGGAAATCAAACAAGTTTTGGAAAAGACAGTCAAAACCAATAGGAAGGATTGGGCCCTTAAGCTCGATGATGCACTGTGGGCCTACCGCACAGCTTTCAAAACCCTAATTGGTACTTTCCCGTACAGGTTGGTGTTTGGAAAGGCTTGTCACTTACCGGTAGAGCTCGAGCATAGAGCTTATTGGGCCATCAAGAAGCTGAACATGGATTTTGAGAAAGCTGGTGAGAAACGCCTCTTAGAACTCAATGAGATGGAGGAGTTCTGTGCTCAAGCTTATGAGAATCCCAAACTTTACAAAGAGCGCACTGCAAGATGGCATGACAAGAAGATCACATCACGAACCTTCCTTCCAGGACAAAGAGTATTACTTTTTAACTCACGTTTACGCTTGTTTCCAGGAAAGCTTAGGACACGATGGTCGGGACCCTTTGTCATTGTCAAGGTATCCCCACATGGAGCCATGGAACTACAAGGTAACAATGGAACAACCTTCAAAGTGAATGGTCAACGATTAAAGCACTAGATCAGTGATGAAGAACGCGGACTTGAGAACCTGACTTTCATTGCATGATCCAGTAGTCCCGTCTAGCTAGAAGACGTTAAACCAAGCGCTTATTGGGAGGCAACCCAATTTTATTGCTTTCTTTACTTTTGTTCTTTTTATTTTATAAATCTTGGAGTCACTCATATGCTTTATCTCTCAGGAACGTGGTTTATCACACAAAGTACTCCTTACACCAAGCCTGTTTGGTGGCTTCCCGCTTGCTCCCAGGCTTGCTCTTTCCTTGTTAGATGTTCTTATGCATTGGAGACAATGCATGACTTTAAGTTTGGGGTGGGAGATGTCAATACTTTTGTGTGTTTTCTTATCCTGCTATGCATGTTAGTGAAGGTTTTAATGATCATATGCATTTCAATTTTTTTGACACAATTTTTGAAAAATTTTTTTTGAAAATTTTGGAGCTTTCAAAGTTAAGGGAATGTTGTTTATGGTTGTGTGCTTATTATTCTCTCAAATTAAGGGAGTTTTATATTAGATTTCACTTGTTTGCTAGTGATTTTCAGGTTAAAACGAGGAAAATTAGAAGAAACGACTGAAAGATCAAAACCGAGCAAGAATATGGCGAAAAAGTGCTGAAAAACGCATCCTTGCTTGAAACGCATGATGCGCCGCGGCGCTGAGGCAGAAACGCATCAGCATGGACGCAGAGCAGCAACGCGGCGCTAGGAAGGCGCTGCTTCGACGCATACTTGGTGAACACAAGACAGCTTCGCGGCGCTGGGACGGTGCTGCCGCGACGCTAAAACCCGAGAGCAACTTAATTTTGGTCGCAACGCTGGCGCCGTAGCGCCAGCGTTAATTTAAACACAAGTTTTGTATTTTAGGTTAAATTTTGGGCGGCCAAACTCTATAAATTTAGGGGTTTTCAGCAGCCAAAAGGGGGGAAAAATCAAGAAGATCAAGAAATTGCAGAACAAGAGAACGATCCGAAAAGGTGAGAATTAAGCTAGAGTTCCAAGAGTGAGTTAGCCGCAAGGAAGAGGAAAAGAGTTCGAGATAGTTTTGGTGCCCTCCGAAGTCCGACGCGAGAGCCAACGCTGCCTCAATCAAGAACCTCTTTTCAGTAGAGTTTCCCTATTCTTTACACTATTTCTTTGATTCGTTTTGATCAATATGTTGCTTTACGCTATGAGTGGCTAAACTCTTTGGTTTTAGGGTTTTTGATGAATTGTTTGTAAACTCATGATAATTTTGTAAACTCATGATTTTGTTCAAATAAATATGCTTTTCATTGTTATTGTGTTTAATTCTTGAAGATTGGCCACCTTCACATGTTAGATTAGACATATGATCGAGAGATTATATGTTTAATTTGATCTATAACAATGAATCGTTGTTAATCTATCACGAGAGTAGTTAGGTTTACAATGAAAGTTGCTAAAGACTAGTTTTAATGCCATGTAATTTTGTATTGGTTTTAAGAGATTAACTATCAATCAAGTTGTATGAGGAAGAGTTGTCTTTGAGAGAAGATAACTTGGAATTGAGTTTCTAGACTTTGGCATAAGAATTAAATCCATGAAATCCATAATTTTGCATGATGAAACAAACAAGGATTTGAAACCCTAGAACTCTCTTTGACTCTTGCAATTCTCCCTTTGATATTTTCTTGCTTGATTTTTCTTTTTCCCAAAAACAAAATTTGAATTCCAATCCTCAAATAAAATTGATTCAACTCTAGAATAGCTAAATAACTTAAACCTTCCCAATTGGATCTCTAGTGGAAACGATACTTGGACTTAACCGTTTTATATTATAACTTGACTCGTACACTTGCGGTTAACACACAAAAGTGGCACCATCAGCGATGCTCCAAAATCAGATGGGAGAAATAAAGAGCCATGCCATTGCAATTAGAAATCTAGAACTTCAAGTGGGACAAATGGCAAGTGAGCGCAATACGAGACCCCAAGGAGCATTGCCTAGTTCCGAAGCCTCACGAGGTAACGTTAAGGAACAATGTCAAGCTGTGACATTGAGGAGTGGGAAGGTTCTTGCCACTGAACCGCAAGAGCAGAGGATGTAAGGAAATCTGCAGCCTCAAATCACTCCACTACAAACTCCCGCAACATCTATCCGTGAATCGCAATCTTCATCCATAACCACAACCTCTAAAGAACAAGAAAATGGAAAGGGGAGAGAAAAAGCAACGCAGGCAAACCCTGCGTCGGTATCTCAGAATACCAATCCCCTTATGTGTCCGCCCTTTCCTCAACGCCTAAAGAAGAAGAATGACGAGGGTCAATTCAGAAAATTCCTGGACGTTCTCAAACAGCTTCACATCAACATTCCGTTGGTGGAAGCCCTGGAACAAATGCCGAGCTATGTCAAATTTCTGAAAGACATACTATCTAAGAAAAGGAGGCTCGAAGAGTTTGAGACAGTTGCATTAACACGGGAATGCAGCGCATTGTTTAAAAGCAATATACCCGCTAAAATGAAAGATCCAGGGAGTTTCACATTGCCCTGTTCTATAGGAGGAATGGACGTAGGTCAGGCACTATGCGACTTAGGGGCCAGTATAAATTTAATGCCACTGTCTATATTCAAGAAGTTGAGTATAGGGGAAGCACGACCAACTACAGTCACACTTCAGCTCGCTGACCGTTCCATTAAGCATCCAGAGGGGAAAATCGAGGATGTTCTTGTGAAGGTGGATAAATTCATCTTCCCGGCCGACTTCATATTCTGGATTATGAAGCTGACAGAGAGGTGCCCATCATCTTGGGAAGACCTTTCTTAGCTACTGGACGCGCCCTGATTGACGTCCAGGAACGGGAGTTAACTATTCGAGTGGATGACCAGCAGGTAAAATTTAATGTGTTTAATGCGTTGAAATATCCTGATGATTTTCATTCTTGCCAGATGATCAAAGAGATAACTGAAGAAAAGGCAAGCATCATCGATGCATGCGCGGAAAACGAAACACTGCTGGATGAACTGGATGAAGGAAGAGAGGCGGAAATAAATATAATCTCCAACACAAGCTTTGAACGCTTGGACTTAGGCAACAGAACAACGGAGAAAACAAAGCCGTCCTTAGAAGAGCCACCAACCCTTGAGCTTAAGACACTGCCAACGCATCTGAAGTATGCATATCTGGGGGAAGAGAGCACGCTACCGGTCATCATATCCTTTGCGTTGACGACAAAATGTGAGAAGGCTTTGCTGGATATCTTGAAAAACCATATCAAAGCCATAGGATGGACCTTAGCGGATATCAGAGGATTAAGCCCTTCGTACTGCATGCACAAAATTCGGTTGGAAGAGGGTAAGGATGGTTCAGTTGAGAGGCAGCGCAGGCTCAACCCCGCAATGAAGGAGGTTGTGAAGAAAGAGATCATCAAATGGCTCGACGTAGGGGTCATTTATCCAATCTCCGACAGCAGCTGGGTGAGCCCAGTTTAGTGTGTACCGAAGAAAGGGGGGATGACAGTGATCATGAATAGCAAGAATGAACTGATACCAACAAGAACGGTCACTGGCTGGCGCATCTGTATGGAGTACTGCAAGCTGAATGCGACAACAAAGAAGGATCACTTTCCATTGCCATTCATCGACCAGATGCTAGATAGGCTGGCAGGTAATGAATTTTTCTGCTTCCTGGACGGATATTCCGGCTATAACCAGATCATGATAGCTCCGGAAGATCAAGAGAAGACGACGTTCACATGTCCATATGGGACCTTTGCGTTCAGACGCATGCCATTCGGGCTATGTAACGCACCAGGGACGTTCCAAAGGTGTGTGATGGCAATATTCTCTGATTATTTGGAACAGTCAATAGAGGTGTTTATGGACGACTTCTCAGTATTTGGGAAATCTTATGATGAATGCTTGACCAACCTAGAATAAGTGCTAAAGCGATGCGAAGACACAAATCTAGTCCTCAACTGGGAAAAATGCCATTTTATGGTTACTGAGGGTATTGTGTTGGGGCATAAAATCTCAAAGGTTGGATTGGAAATGGATCAGGCAAAAATAGATGCGATAGCAAAACTCCCAGCCCCCACAAATGTTAAGACTTTGCGAAGTTTCCTAGGCCATGCGGGCTTCTATAGAAGATTCATTAAGGGATTTTCGCAAGTAGCAAAACCACTGAGCGAGTTGCTGGAAGTCAACAGGGAATTTAATTTCGACGGTAAATGCTTAAACGCATTTCAGTCTCTAAGGCAAGCTCTGATTTCAGCACCTATTTTAGTTGCACCGGACTGGTCTCTCCCGTTTGAATTAATGTGCGACGCAAGTAACCATGCGGTGGGAGCAGTACTGGGGCAGAGAAAAGAGAAAATTATGCACCCAATCTATTATGCTAGTAAAACACTGAATTCATCTCAGGAGAACTACACTACTACTGAGAAGGAAATGTTAGCCATAGTCTTTGCGGTTGACAAATTTAGAGCATACTTGATAGGGTCAAAGGTGACCATCTATAGTGATCATTCTGCGATCAAGTATTTGATGGCGAAAAAG
This sequence comes from Citrullus mucosospermus, assembly GCA_030954485.1. Lineage (NCBI taxonomy): Eukaryota > Viridiplantae > Streptophyta > Magnoliopsida > Cucurbitales > Cucurbitaceae > Citrullus > Citrullus mucosospermus. The sequence continues at coordinate 21,708,309 of CM062059.1, forward strand.
GACGCAAAGCCTAGACTTATCCGTTGGGTCCTACTGTTGCAAGAATTCGATTTGGAGATTAAAGATAGAAAGGGAACCGAGAATCAGGTTGCGGACCACCTATCTCGGTTGGAAAATAAAGAGGTCCAGGAGAGTTGGAGTGATATAGAGGAACAATTTCCAGACGAGCATGTAATGAACACAGAGAGTCAAGAACCGTGGTACGCAGACATAGTCAACTATCTGGTTTGCAACCAATGGCCTGAAGAATTTAACGCTCAATAAAAGAAAAAGCTCCGACATGAAAGTAAGTTCTACTGCTGGGATGAGCCATATCTATACAGACTTGGCCCTGACCACATACTACGTCGATGCGTTCCAGAATATGAAACGCATAGCATTCTGAGAAGCTATCATGAAGCACCTTACGGAGGACACTTTGGAGGGCAGAGAACAGCTGCAAAGTGGGTATTTCTGGCCCACATTATTCAAAGACGCAAGGGCATATGCGCTAGCTTGTGATCGTTGTCAGAGAACAGGCAACATTTCCAACCGGAATGAGATGCCTCTGAATTCAATGCTGGAAGTTGAGTTGTTCGACGTATGGGGAATCGACTTCATGGGACCATTCCCTCCTTCTTGTGGCAATCAATATATCTTAGTAGCGGTCGACTACGTATCTAAGTGGGTAGAAGCAGCAGCCTGTGCAAGGAATGACTCAAACGCAGTGTCCAAGTTCTTAAAGAAACAAATCTTCTCTCGATTTGGGACACCAAGGGCAATAATTAGTGATGAAGGTACGCATTTTATAAATCGCATAATCACTAATTTACTGACTAAGTTTAATGTTTCGCACAGGGTAGCAACTGCCTATCATCCACAGACAAACGACCAAGCTGAAATAACAAACAGGGAGATCAAGTCCATACTGGAAAAGGTCGTGAGCACATCAAGGAAAGATTTGACAGAGAGATTAGATGAAGCTCTATGGGCCTACAGAACGGCATTCAAAACACCGATAGGCATGTCACCCTATGCGTTGGTGTTTGGTAAAGCATGCCATTTCCCACTTGAGCTGGAACACAAGGCCATCTGGGCCATGAAGAAGCTCAATTTAGACCAGGAGGCAAGCGGAGAAGCCAGAAAGCTTCAACTAAATGAAATCCTGGAGTGGAGGCACTCAGCTTATGAAAACGCAAAGCTGTACAAAGAAAGGACCAAGAAATGGCACGACAAGAACATTAGTAAGAAAATTCTATACGTTTGCCAGAAGGTCCTGTTATTTAATTCAAGGTTGCGTTTGTTCCCAGGTAAGCTGAAGTCTCGATGGTCGGGTCCATTCATAATCAAGGAAGTGTGCCCGCATGGTGCGGTCATGCTGACAAATGAAAATGGAACCACATCCTTCAAGGTCAATGGACAAAGGGTAAAGCCCTACCATATTGGAGAGTTCGAAATTAACAAGACTTCCATTGACCTACGCAAGTGTAATGACTGAGCTTGAGTCGAAAGGTCCCTACGTTGCCGAATGCCTACTTTTCTAGGGACGCTTTCTTTTACCCTTGCTTTATTTTATTTGAATTTGTTATAGTATTTAATTTTATGTTATTTTGCTTTCTTGTTTCTATTTGAATTTTGTTTTTAGCATGTATTGATTTTTTTTTTAAGTTCAGTTTATAAATGAAAAGGAGATAAGCATGAAAGTAGGAGCCGAATTTTTGAACAATTTGATTTCACCGTATAATCTATTATTCATGCATGCGTCCAACTTATTTTTTTAAATTATGTGTTCATCGATAAACGATTTCTATGTTTATTGAATTAAGGTTAGAGGAAAGGTTAGAGCCGTACATATTTTGTCAAACGCATCATACTTAACTTACAACGCATAGTCTAACCTGAGAACCAGGCGTTCAACAGTATGCGTTTATCATTAGTTTACTGCGTTTAGATAGAGCACTAGGTGAAACGCAGATGTCTTCTCAGACTATGCGTCTTTCCTAGAAAAACACTCAAGTGCCAAAAACACTCAAGTGCTCTGTGTGCGTCAATTAGCCGCCCATTACACGTGATGGGTGTGCGGCTCAAGGAAATTTGCCTTGATCAGTGGGATTTCGATATCGCGTATCCGCATTAATTATCGACGGCTAAATTAAGCCTTTATAAACGCAATTCGATTTTCCATTTTTTCCATTTTCGAAACCTTTCATCTCTCTTAAACCTCCAACGATCTGTATTCTTGCTGCAATCTTATGTCTAACCAGCTCAACCCAGAAAATCAAGAAAACCTCGCCGGAACCAGTTCCCCAAGACCTTCTTCATCATCTACACCAAACCCTTGATTTCCATTCTTCTCTCCACCTACATTTTATCCTTCCAGACCTGCGAGGCCTTTTGCTTCTCCGGTAAGACCAAGAAATCAAAACCCCAACCCACCGTTTATCCCTAACTTCTCCGCGTCTAGAATCCGGGCGACTGCCCAGAGACCACCCATCTACCCATTTTTTCGGCCATTCGCCAGAACCCCTACCCGTCCACCAGTAGTTGACGACTCCGACGATTGTGTGGAAATTCTAAACATCCGTCCTTTGAGCCAAATCAACCCAATCCCTACCCCAAAACCCAAAAGCCGAGTCAAGTCCTGCATTTCCTGACCCAGGATGAAGAACATGAAGGAATTCTCTGCCGCAAACTACAATGTCGGAAGCCAAAGGGTAAGCGCAGAGAACTCCGAGGTTGAGCAACCTGTTCCTGGAACGGTGCGCGATGAAGCCAGTACACTGCACGGTAGCAGTGAGGTGCGCCGAAGGGAAGAGAGGGATGTTTTCGGTGACATCTTGGAAAGGATAGCTCAAGAAGAGCGGGAGGCAAAGGGTCAAGAAGACGGGGAGGTCAACCAACCCTTGCCTCTATCCCGTCCACCAAGCACTAGAGGGACGGAGGAGATAGGAAGAGGAGAAGAAGAAGACGTGGCTGTCACCGTCGGGGAAGTGAACTCAGCGAAATCCCCAAACGAGTGGATAGCTCAAATTCTGAGCGGGCTGCGTGATCCGATGGACGCAACCGTCTCAGATGCACGAAGGGAGTCACCCTCGCCGGTAAAGGAGGTCCAGAGTCAGCTGAAGGAGACTCGGGAGGGTGAATACAATGAGGGAGATAAGGAAGGAGAGGCTGCCTACAGCAAGGAGGACGTAGGCGAGCAAAGAGAAACGCAAGGGTCTGTCCCTGCGTCGATGAGTCCTGAGGAGATGACATTGGACTCTAATGAAGGACCAATAGGAAAAGTCGTGATGGCCGCAGAGGCCAAGAGGAAAAGAGTTGAAGAAGAGGAGGAGGTACCCCTACTAAGGAAGAAACGAAGGGTATCACCGGAGATTGTCGAGGATGAAGAGCCGAAAAGCAAAGACCAAGGAGACAGACCTGAGTCTCTAGTTGCGGCCACATCCTTCGATAGGCTGGCAGAGAAAGAGAGGAAGAAGAGGGCCAAGTTGAGAAAGGAGCTCAGGGCCCTAAGAAAAAGAGTGGAACAAATTGCAAAAGACGCATTGTCTCGCAAGAAGGCGCGCAGGGAAGTGCGGCCTCAAGAAGTTGGGGAGACGCAAGACCTTCCTGATCCTCAACTAGAAGCAGCCGCATTGGCATTTGAAGAGGAAATGATGGAAGAAGAAAGACTCGAAAAAGCAGCCGAAGAGCTTGAAAGAGAGCTACAAATTGAAGAAGATGCAGAGCTGGCTGCTAGAATAGTCGCCCAAGAGGAAGGGGAGGGCAAGAAGAAAAAGAAAAAGAAAAGTAGGAAGGAACGCATCGGGGAGGATGCGAGGGAAGAACAAGGTGTGAGCACCTTGGAGAAGAAGAAGAGGAAAGAAAAGGAGGTGTCAGTCACCAACCTCCCAAGCACGCATACTGAGAAACGCAAAGGGAAGGAAAAGGTGACTGAAGCACCAATCAAAGTGGCCGAGAGCAAAAAGAGAACTGTAAATGAGATTCTAGCTAAGGCCAAAGGAAAAAAGAAAGTGGTTGATGCGTCGCCACAACAGAAGGAAGGAAAAGGGAGACGCAGGGCGTTCCCTGACCTGATGATTGAGGTGGGATTTTTCCCTAAAAAAGCCCCAGTGCCGCCATACATCACCAAAATAGTTGACCACCACGGCTGGAGAAACTTCTGTACCAGCACTCCTTGGGTCCAACCTGACGTAGTCCGAGATTTCTATAACGGACGCATAGACGAGGAGGAGGATGTGGTGGTGGTGGATGAAATTGAAGTCCCATTCAACGCCAGGGAAATCAACGGTATATATGAGTTGAGGGACAACCCGGATGCGGAAGGAAATAAGATTATAGAATCAACTCCAACGAAGTTAATGGAGGACGCACTCCGGGTAATGGCGAAGCCAGGGGCCAAGTGGGATGTTTCACCCACGGGTATAAAGACGCTTTCTGCAAGCAGCCTAACTCAAAAGGCAAACCTGTGGGTGTATTTGGTGAAGAAGCGGCTGATCCCTACAACGCATGACAAGACAGTGTCAAGGGATCGGGTGATGGCAGCATACTGCATTATGCGTCGCATCAACCTTGATGTTGGATGCATAATTACCGCAGAGATAAGAGGGGTGTTCAGCAAGCCAAGGGGCCAACTCTTTTTCCCCGCTCTTATCATGAACTTATCGGCAATGCTTCCATCGGAGGGCCAACGGAAGTGTTAGACGCAGAGAAAATGATTGAAGTTAATGGCGTAATTGCCAACAAGACTCTGCGTCGGTTGATGAGAGGATCGCAATATCTACCAGAGCCTACCAAGGCCACCAAAAGACCTCATCAACCAGTTCCGCCTCCAAAGCCGCAACCGCAGAAGAAGGGGAAGCCGTCCAAGTTGAAGGGCGTGGCAAGTCCTGATGCCACCATTCGACCTTCCCCAACAAGAAGGGAACCAACTCCACCCCCACCTCCTCCTGAGACGCATCGCCCTAAGCCACCTCCTCCTCCTAAGAAAACGCATCGCCCTAAACATCCAAAACCCCGACCTTCCACAAAACCCTCTGCCCCAATAAGAGTTGATGACTCACACTTAGAGAATTTTGGCGCGACTTTTATGCGTTCATCATCCCCGGCGTTTGACAAAACTCCACCCATTCCCCCGCCTCAACCAAACCCACCTACTCCACCTCGGCCAAACCCGCCTACCCTACCAACGCAACCTCAACAGCATGAAGGCCCACTTGACCTTGAATGAGAGACAGTGCAAACATACTTGCAACAAGCGATATTGCGTCCTGTGATGCATTCATTAAATATGTTAGCACGCCGGCATACGGAGTAGTTCCAATTCACCCTGAATTATGGTCACCAACTGTTCTCCATCCGACCGGAAATCCCGCCCCCGATATTCCAGAACCCTCCAACAGCCTCTTGTCTTCCCAGTGCCGCAACGTCCTGCGTCTGAGCAGCAACGCAGATCTGATGAAGACGAGCCTGATGGTTGAAAAGTTTAGGGGTGTAGTCAAGGCTTGTAATTTTCTTGCAAATTTTGTATCTTCACATTCAATTGTAGGCGTTGGTGAAAATCATATTAATATAATGAATATTTTCTTCATCGCATGGATCTTTAATTTCTTCTTTGCGTTGTCCCTTGTTATAAATTTATTCTAAGTACATTTAATTAGTCTAAACTTCTATCTTTGCGTTGAAAAGTTGGTCCCTGTGATGATAATCATGCTTACACTTTTTGTACACTCTTTAAGTTAGATTACTTTCAATGCGTCTGCATACTATTCCTTAGAAACGCAAACCTACTTTGAATGTATGCAAGCAACCAATTCAAACCTCTTTTACAACATTTTGCAACTTAGTCTTTGTTTACAATTTAAGCAATGAGGACCTTGCTACTCTCAAGTTTGGGTTGGTAGAGGTTTGAACTGTCAAAGATAAAAATATGAGGAACTTAGTTCAATCATTTAAAAAAAAAAAAAAATTATTCTTTAAAACGCAAAACTCCGCTGGCAAGACTAATATATTTATCTTGTTAAGAGTTTAGCTGAAAACGACACCTGCTCGTAGTTGGCCACCTCCATGCACCCCATAGTTGGTGTGTCAAAACGAAGGTGGGTAATCGTAATCAGCGACGCATAGATAAATAACAAACTCCAATGTCTAGTGAGGAAACCGAGCTTAGATAAAAGTTTAGTCGAGAAGGGCACTTGCTCGTAGTTGGCTGCCTCCATGCACCCCATCGTTGGTATGTCAAAACGAAGGTGGGTAACCCTACTAGACGCATACTTAATAACCATACAATAAAACCAATGAAAGAAAAAGGAACTTTATATCTTCATCTTTTCAGACTCAGTGTTAAAAGAAGAAACAAAAATTTTGTGAATAATGAGTTAAAGAGTTTTTAAAAGAAAGCTTGCCGCATACAAATTAGACCCGTCCTAAAGAAAAGAATAAAGAGGTAGAGAAATAATATAACTAACGGGTAGCTGATTGAGTATAGCATTCTGAGAGACTAGTCAATGCGTTGAGAAAATGTTTAGGTTAATTGAAGTTTCTTAGATAAAAGTTATGCTTGAGGACAAGCATTTATCTAAGTTTGGGGGTGTGATAACTTGTAGAAATACAAGTTATTATAGCCTTTTTCATAGATAAATAGAGTTTAAATAAGAGAAGCATGCGGTAGTTGATGATAAATTCCATTAATAAATCTTCATTTGCGTTATACTCTTGAATTTTGATGAAGATATTGATTTTACCACTTGTTAAGCCTAAAACGCATGTTTTCACGCAGGAATGCAAGCGATGCGTTGATAACCCCTTAACGCAGGAACCAGACGATGCGTTAACGACAGCCCAACGCATAATTACGCGTTAGCAACCTATGTTGCGTTGACATCAACCAAACTATGCATGGACGCATAGACAACCGTTACGGCAAGGCGCTACGAATCAGATCAGAATCTGAGAGATTGACGGATGATTGGCAGACATGATTTGCGGCTTAAGTGGTGGATCTTAATTTGCCCGAGGATCACGCAATCAGGCGAGATGGACGCAGTGTCAATCTCGTCACCAATCAAGCAGATCTGCCATTAACTGCGATTTCATCATCTATAAAAGGGCAGCTCTGCGAGAGGAGAAAGGTTGTTGATTCTCGGAAGGACTCCATAAGTGACAGCAGAGTTCTCTCAGGCTTCAACCGGAGACAAATAGCTCGAAAGAGAAGAGTCTTCCCTCCGACGCACCACTTCACAGCAGATCATCACGCTTCCATCCGGGCGACTCAAGACATTGACGCCTTACCCTGCTTTCTTTCTTACTATTCTTACTTGAATTTTAGATTTGTATCAAGGAATTGACTTATCGAAATTTGTATCTCATTTTCATCAAATACAATTATCTTCCATGTCTATTCACTTTTCTCATCTGTCCACTTTATACTTTCAAGCCATGAGTAACTAATCACTCGAGGGTCTAGGGTTGCGCTAGCATCTAACTAGGGACCGCAGTGTAACTATTCTAACTTGTCAATTGCGAGCTTAATCCGATGCTTATATCCATCTGACAAATCGATATAAGTAGTAATAATCAGACTGCTCGAGAGGGTAAGTGATTGTGGAACTCAATTGACAAGGGCCAAGTAGTGTTACCTGTCTACAGGGACAACCTTGGTTCTTAACACTTTCCTATGCGTTATAGACATATAACGCATAGCGGCTGACAACCGGGAGAAGAGTCGCAAGAATGAATAGAGTACTATTGTGCGTTTCCGATGTTAGATGTTAATCAACCCGAACCCTTTTCTTTATCCATTCATACACATCTTAGCTGAACTTGCTGTGTCGCATTGCTTCCCATATTCCACAACTGTTAGTCTAGTGTACAAACATCTGCTTTCTCTAAATTAGAAACACAAATTCAAACAATTGTTGGTTACCTCTGTAACGCATACAATCCAATTAAAACCAAATCAATATAATCCCTGTGTTCTACCTCGGACTCACCGAGAAAACCTATTACTTTACTTATACTTGGGTAGAGGAATAGGAAAACTTGACAAGACCAACGCATAATAATAGAACGCATTGCATGATCAAATCTTGACATGTTGAACGCATAATCATATACTTTAGCACTTTGCGTTAGGCTAATTTACAATACAATATTTTCACAACAAACGCATAGGAGAATGTTAAAAACCAAGGTTATCCCCATAGACAGGTAACACTACTTGGTCCTTGTCAATTGAGTTCCACAATCACTTACCCTTTCGAGCAGTCTGATTATTACTACTTATATCGATTTGTCAGATGAACATAAGCATCGGATTAAGCTCGCAATTGACAAGATAAAATAGTTACAATATGGCTTCTAGTTAGATGCTAACGCAACCCTAGACCCCTGAGTGATTAGTTACTCATGGTTTGAAAGTAAAAAGTGGACAGTTGAGAAAAGTGAGTAGACATTGAAGACAATTATATTGATGAAGATGAGATACAATTTTTGATAAGTTCAATTCCTTGATACAAATCTAAAATTAAGAAAGAATAGTAAGAAAGAAAGCAGGGAAAGCGTCAATGTCTTGAGTCGCCCGGATGGAAGCGTGATGATCTGCTGTGAAGTGGTGCGGCGGATGGAAGACTCTTCTCTCTCGAGCTATTTGTCTCCGGTTGAAGTCTGAGAGAACTCTGCTGTCACTTATGGAGTTCTTCCGAGAATCGACAACCTTTCTCATCTCGTAGAGCTGCCCTTTTATAGATGATGAAATCGCAGTTAATGGCAAATCTACTTGATTGGCGGCGAGATTGATACTGCGTCCATCTTGCCTGATTGCGTGATTCTCGGGCCAATTAAGATCCACCACTTAAGCCACAAATCATGTTCGTCAATCATCCGTCAATCTCTCAAGATTCCGATCTGATTCTCAGAGCCTTGTTTTAACGGTTGTCTACGCGTCCATGCATAGTTTGCCCGATGTCAACGCGTCGTAGGTTGCTAATGCGTAGTTATGCGTTGAGTTGTTAACGCGTCGTCAAGTTGTTTGCGTTCTGTTCAGATCATGCGTCCATGAAGAACAGATTGCTAACGCGTCGTCCTGCGTTAAGAAGTCATCAACGCATCGTCTGCATTCCTGCGTCAAAACATGCGTTTTAGGCTAAAAAAGTGGTAAAATCATTATCTTTATAAAAATACAAGAGTATAACGCAAAGGAAGATTTATTAATGGAATTTAACATAAACTACCGCATGCTTCTCTATTTAATCTCTATTTATCTATGAAAAAGGCTATAATAACTTGTATTTCTACAAGTTATCAGAGACGCATAAGAATCCATACAAGCAAGGAATGATTAAGTAAATTAAGTGTTGAAAGGAAAACTATAATTCCGTAAGTAGTCGGGAAAAGTCAAGTAAGAGCATTGACAATCAGAGTAGCGCAGCAGAAGCATAGTGAAGTCATAACCTACAGAAAACGCATAGTATTGTTTAAGCTGAAAGTAATGTGTAGATAAAAGTTCCAGTGGGTAAAATAAAGAAGTAATCTGAGCAAAGGTATTAAGAGGATGCAGTGGCTAGGAAGATATGAGTTTTCGAAGGTAAGCATGAGTAAAAGTTTAAAACTTTGTGAGGTTTTTGAATAAGAAGTCATGCGTTGGTGGTGGTTGAGGAAGAAGCGTTGAATTGAATTATGTGACTGAAGTGTGTTGTAGTAAATGCAGGATACGACACGTCCAAGTTAGCAACCGAAATATGCGCTCAGGTTTGTAATTAAGAACGCGTTAGCGGACTACGCGTTCAAGTAAAATATAAAGGATAGGCGCATAGTATTGAAACTATAACTAGATGGAAATTACAATAGTTTTTGGAAAAGTGTTTCTTATAAAATTATTTGAGGAATTAGATTGGTTTTAATTGGGATTACCGCAAGCTAATTTATTTATTTTGTGTATAGTTCATCATGTCAGACAAGGAAAACAAAGGGGAAATGGAAACACTTGGCAAACAAATGCCCAGTTTGAGGAAAAGGGCATTCGGGGGAAATGTTTAGTAAAGAAAGATACTTGCGTATGGGGTGAAAGAACATCACCTGAAGCAATGCAATGCATTTATGGACTTTTGCAGCCAAGCTGGGGAGATGAAAAGAGAGATTTCCTGTAAGAATTGTGGAAGAAGACATAGCAAAGATTATGATGGAAGGGAAGATGTTTGTTATATGTGTGAGCAATCGGGGCATTAATGCAAAGATTGTCCACAGAACAAGGGAGGCTCAAGTAATTAAGAAGAATTGTATAAACAACGTATATGAGTAAGAAGTATTTTCCATTTTCATATCTTATTATACTGCCTAAATTTCGAGGACGATATTTTTTCTAAGGTGAGTGGAATTGTCACACTCTACTTTTAAGAAATAGATGCGTTGAAGAGTCTATGAAGAAAAGAAGTAAAAGACCATGTTGGCGCATGGTCAAGACCAAGGTAACGCATGGTATGGGTGGACGCATGGAAGTAAACCGAGAAGGGAAAAAAGTGAAACGCATAAGAGAAAATGTATACATTGGCGATGGTAAAACGCAAAAGCAAGAAAGGAATAAAGTTATGTTATGAAGTGTTGAAGAGATCTAAGTCTCGGAAAGAGAGAATACTATAGCAAATTGAGTAACGCATAGACTATTAGCAAGGAATGTTCACGAGTGTTGGAAAAAGTGGAAGGATGAGAAGTAAGCTTAAAGGTTGGAGCAAGAGGTGGACGCATACTAATTATCATCAGAGATATTTTAGTACAAGGAAAAGGTTAAATGAATAACCTTGGAATACAAGCACAAGAATACATAGAGGGATAATTAAGGAATCCTCAAGGATAGGAGGAAGGTCGTGGACGCATGATAGTGTGCGGTTCAGGTTAACGGATAGTATTATGCAGTCAGGCACAAACGCATAGTACTGTGCGTTTGGGACAGTGACGCCTAGTAGTATGCGGTGAAAAATGAGATCAAAGGAAGTATGGCTGAGAGACAGGGAAATAAATAATGAAGCTCAAACCTTAAAGGAAACTCAATAAACGCCTGGGGGCGTTGTGATGAATGAAAAGTTGTTTATTGGAAATGTTGGATGCATAAGATAAGCTTATAAAGGTTAGGTGGCTTCATATAGACTTGACATCTTAAAAGTAGGAGGTGTTAGAATGCATGTTAAGTGCTTCATTCAAGGTGACGCTTGGATAAATGTATGGTTAATTAAGTATGCAGCGTGACATGTGGCAAACAAGTGGCAAAAGGAGAGGAAAAGTTGGATGGCAAGCTCCCTATAAATAGAACCTTGAGGGAAAAGGAGTGACTGATGACTTTGAAATAAGAATTCTGGAGAGAGAGAGAAGAAAGAAGGCAGAAAGGAGGAATCCTTGCGTCCGTAGTAGGAGTCTGCGGCCAAGAAAGAAGGTATTGTTGACAACTTAGCTATTCTATGTTAAAGAAGTTGTCTTGCGTCAAAAGGGGGTCAGCCTTGCGATGAAGACAAACACTACGTTCAAGGTGAATGCGACGTCCAAAGTTAGGTGATGCGTTCAAGTTGGACCTTGCGTCCAAGAGAGGGCGACACATCCGAAAGAGAGGTAAGAAGAGTTGGGATGCACTTTGCGGAAGTAATCAACCTTGCGTTGAAGGGCAGGGTTTGCGGCAGTTATCAACCTTGCGTTGAAGGGCAGGGTTGCGTTCAACCGAGCTGACAGAGGAAAATGGAAGCTTGCGTTCCAGAGTTAGAAAGCTGCGTCCAAGAGCTCGGGAAAGAGGAAATAGAGGGTGCCAATATGTTCTAAAATAGATAAACCTATACCTTTAGCTCCCTTGCATGTTGTGAATGATATTGAGAAACCTAAGCTTGAATAAAAAATATTACCTCTTCATTTAAAATATGCATTCTTAGATGATTTATCTTCTTTACCTATTATAATATCTTCTGATCTTGATTCTGTGGAAGAAGAAAAATTATTGAAAGTATTGAGGGACTATAAATCTGCTATTGGTTGGTCTATTGAGGATCTTAAAGGTATTAGTCCGTCGGTCTGTATGCACAGAATCTTGATGGAAGATACCTTTAAACCATCGATAGAGCACCAAAGGAGACTTAATCCCACCATGAAGGAGGTAGTTAAGAAAGAAGTGCTCAAGCTTTTGAATGCAGGAATCATATATGTCATATCTGACAGTCCAAGGGTAAGTCCTGTTCAAGTGGTACCCAAGAAAGGTGGCATGACTGTGGTTAAAAATGAAAAAGATGAAATGATAGCTACTAGGACTGTGACAGGATCGCGTGTATGCATTGATTATAGGAAGTTGAACAAAGCCACTAGAAAAGATCATTTTCCCCTTCCTTTTATAGATCAAATGCTTGATAGACTTGCAGATTATTCTCATTATTGCTTTCTAGATGGATATTCAGGTTATAATCAAATTGTCATTGCTTCTGAGGATCAAGAAAAGACAACATTTACATGTCCTTATGGGACATTTGCCTTTAAGAGAATGCCATTTGGTTTATGTAATGCCCCTGCTACTTTCCAACGTTGTATGATGTCTATTTTTCAAGGGCTCATTGAAGACATAATGGAGGTTTTTATGGATGATTTTTCTGTATTTGGGTCTTCATTTGATTCTTGTCTTGTTAATCTAACTCGTGTTTTGCAGAGATGCCAAGATGCGAACCTTGTTCTAAACTGGGAGAAGTGTCACTTCATGGTGACGGAAGTCATCGTCCTGGGGCACAAAGTCTCTCAAAAGGGATTGGAGGTGGATAGGGCTAAAATAGTTGCCATTGAACAACTGCCACCCCCCACCAATGAGAAAGGAGTCAGAAGCTTCCTAGGGCACGCAGAGTTTTACAGGAGATTTATTAAAGATTTTTCTAAAATTGCTAAACCCTTGAGTAATTTGTTAGAAAAGGAAGCTAAATTTATTTTTGATGATGCATGTCTACTATCTTTTAATACTCTGAAGGAAAGACTAATTGCTGCACCTATTATTGTGGTACCAGATTGGAGTTAGTCTTTTGAGATCATGTGTGATGCTAGTGATTATGCTTTAGGAGCTGTTCTAGGCCAACGTAGAGATAACAAGTTTAGGGCAATTTATTATGCTAGTAGGACTCTTGATAATACTCAACAGAAATACACTACTACTGAAAAAGAACTACTAGCTGTTGTGTTTGCCATTGATAAATTTAGATCATACTTGCTTGGCTTTAAAATAGTAGTGCATACTGATCATGCTGCTTTAAAGTACTTGTTTGTTAAGAAAGATTCTAAACCTAGGCTAATGAGGTGGATATTATTTTTACAGGAATTTGACCTAGAAATCAAAGACAGGAAAGGATGTGAAAATGTGGTTGCAGACCACTTATCTAGACTTGAGAATGAGGAAGCTAAATCATGGCCCCCAATTGTTGAGATGTTCCCTGATGAACAACTGTTTCAGGTAAAAGATAGTTTGCCCTGGTTTGCTGACATAGTTAATTATCTTGCAGGAGGACATTTGCCACCTGACATGAACTATCAACAAAAGAAAAGATTCCTGCACAATGTTAAGTCTTACCATTGGGAGGACCCACTTCTCTACAAGGTTTGTGCTGACAATATGATAAGAAAATGTGTGCCTCAAGAGAAAGTGGTAAGTATTCTAAATTCATGTCATGCTTCACCCTATGGAGGTCATTTTGGACCCACTAAAACTGCAGCCAAGGTACTTCAGTCAGGATTTTATTGGCCATCCCTTTTTAAAAACTATTATACCTTTGTTAAATCATGTGATAGGTGCCAACGTACTGGCAATATTTCTAGACAACATGAGCTTCCAATGAAACCTATCTTGGAAGTGGATTTATTTGATGTTTGGGGTATTGACTTTATGGGGCCTTTTCCTATTTCTTCTAATGGTTACCTATACATTCTAGTTGCAGTAGATTATGTATCTAAGTGGGTAGAAACCATAGCTACTAGGACCAATGATGCTCGCACTGTTTTAAAATTCTTGCATAAAAACATTTTCACACGTTTTGGTACACCTAGAGCTATTATTAGTGATGAAGGCTCTCACTTTTGCAATAAACTATTTGAATCCATGATGCAAAAATATAATGTTAAACATAAAATTGCTACAGCTTATCATCCTCAAACTAATGGCCTTGCTGAGTTTTCTAACAGGGAAATCAAACAAGTTTGGAAAAGACAGTCAAGACCAATAGGAAGGATTGGGCCCTTAAGCTCGATGATGCAATGTGGGCCTACCGCACAGCTTTCAAAACCCCAATTGATACTTCCCCGTATAGGTTGGTGTTTGGAAAGGCTTGTCACTTACCGGTAGAGCTCGAGCATAAAGCTTATTGGGCCATCAAGAAGCTAAACATGGATTTCGAGAAAGCTGGTGAGAAACGCCTTTTAGAACTCAATGAGATGGAGGAGTTCCGTGCTCAAGCTTATGAGAATGCCAAACTTTACAAAGAGCGCATTGCGAGATGGCATGACAAGAAGATCACATCACGAACCTTCCTTCCAGGATAAAGAGTATTACTTTTTAACTCACGTTTACGCTTGTTTCCAGGAAAGCTTAGGACACGATGGTCGGGACCGTCAAGGTATCCCCACACAGAGCCGTGGAACTACAATGGAACAACCTTCAAAGTGAATGGTCGACGATTAAAGCACTATATCGGTGATGAAGAACGTGGACTTGAGAACCTGACTTTCATTGCATGATCCAGTAGTCCCGTCTAGCTAGAAGACATTAAACCAAGCGCTTATTGGGAGGCAACCCAATTTTATTGCTTTCTTTAATTTTTTATTTATTTATTTATTTATTTTTTTATAAATCTTGGAGTCACTCATATGCTTTATCTCTCAGGAACGTGGTTCATCACACAAAGTACTCCTTACACCAAGCCTGTTTGGTGGCTTCCCGCTTGCTTCCAGGCTTGCTCTTTCCTTGTTAGATGTTCTTATGCATTGGGGACAATGCATGATTCTATGTTTGGGGTGGGAGGTGTCTTTCGTACTTTTGTGTGTTTTCTTTTGTGTGTTTTCTTATCCTGCTATGCATGTTAGTGAAGGTTTTAATGATCATATGCATGTCAATTTTTTGAAACAATTTTTGAAAAAAATTTTTGAAAATTTTGAGCTTTCAAAGTTAATGGGAATGTTGTTTATGGTTGTGTGCCTTGATGTTGATTGCCCATGATGAGATTCGAATTTGCATGATAGATGACTTATTATGGAAATAGAATAGCACTATCTTGAGTTAAATTCATTTAAGTCCCTCTTAAAATCTCTCATATTCTTGAGCACGTAGCCACTTCTATTTAGAATCTTTAACTGAAAAAAAAGGATTAAGTTGGGTGTATTTGGTTGTCACTTCGAAAGGCCCCACCGGTTAGGGAGTGAAAATGCATGATAGCTTGTAATCTTAGACTAAGGAAGAAGAAAAGAGTATACATGCCTTGAGAAAAGAAAAAGTGTACACAAAATATATGAGCTTTATTTGTCTATCTTTTTAAATGTTAAACTTGTAATGAGTATGCATGGATAGGGTAAAAAGAGCTGCCTTTGCTGTGATCAGTAAGGACGCCTGAGAATTGACTAGGTACGAGTCCCTACAGTGGATGTGTGAAAGCTAGTGCCTCTAGGTAAAAGAATGCAAGTTTAGGGCCCATGAAAAAAGAAATATATGATTGAAAGGCACCTTAGTGGACATATTACTCACTTGAATGCATGAAAGCTTGAAGATTGGTGCATGAGCTAGAGTAGGGGGAAAACTAAAAAAACTCTCTTAAGTCCTAATTTGAGTTCTAGTATTTTAAATTGAAGGAGGCTTGCACACACACACTTGGGAGATAGCAAGATTTTGCCTTGAATAATTATAACAATATAGATATGCTTGCATGTTTCTATTTAAGCTCTGAATGCTATTCTCTGAGACATGAGTCAATTGCACACTTCTTCATCTAAAACTCCTTATTATTTGATTTTATTCTTTGCTCGGGACTAGTAAATCTCTAAGTTTGGGGTGTTGATAAGCACTTGAAAAGTGCTTATTATTCTCTCAAATTTAGGGAGTTTTATATTAGATTTCACTTGTTTGCTAGTGATTTTCAGGTTAAAACGAGGAAAATTAGAAGAAACGACTAAAAGATCAAAACCGAGCAAGAATATGGTAAAAAAAAGAGCTGAAAAACGCATCCTTGTTGAAACGCATTATGCGCCGCGGCGCTAAGGGAGCGCTGCCACGGCGCTGAAGCAGAAACGCATCAGCATGGACGCAGAGTAGCAACGCGGCACTGGGAAGGCGCTGCCTCGACGCATCCTTGATGAACGCAAGACAGCGTCGCGGCGCTGGGACGGCGCTAAAACCCGAGAGCAACTTATTTTTGGTCGCAACGCTAGCGCCGCGGCGCTATGCGTCAGCGCAGTTTTATATTTTAGGTTAAATTTTGGGCGGCCAAACTCTCTAAATTTAGGGGTTTTCAACAGTCCAAAGGGAGGAGAAATATCAAGAAGATTAAGAAAGTTGCAGAACAAAAGAAAGATCCAAAAAGGTGAGAATTAAGCTAGAGTTCCAAGAGTGAGTTAGCTGCAAGGAAGAGGAAAAGAGTTCGAGATAGTTTTGGTGCCCTTCGAAGTCCGACGCGAGAGCCAAGGGGTTCGTGACGGTGCTGCCTCAATCAAGAACCTCTTTTCAGTAGAGTTTCCCTATTCTTTACACTCTTTTTTTGATTCTTTTTGCTCAATATGTTGTTTCACGCTATGAGTGGCTAAACTCTTTAGTTTTAGGGTTTTTGATTAATTGTTTGTGAATTCATGATAATTTTGTAGACTCATGGTTTCGTTCAAATAAATATGCTTTCATTGTTATTGTGTTTAATTCTTGAAGATTGGCCACCTTCACATGTTAGGTTAGATGTATGATCGAGAGATTATATGTTTAATTTGATCTGTAACAATGAATCGTTGTTAATCTATCACGAGAGTAGTTAGGTTGACAATGAAAGTTGCTAAAGACTAGTTTTAATGCCATGTAATTTTGTATTGGTTTTAAGAGATTAACTATCAATCAAGTTGCATGAGAAAGAGTTGTCTTTGAGAGAAGATAACTTGGAATTAAGTTTCTAGACTTAGGCATAAGAATAAAATCCATGAAATCTATAATTGTACATGATGAAACAAACAAGGATTCGAAACCCTAGAACTCTCTTTAACTCTTGCAATTCTCCCTTTGATATTTTCTTTGCTTGATTTTTCTTTTTTCTCAAAATTGAAATATTGAATTTCAATCCTCAAATAAAATTGATTCAATTCTAGAATAGCTAAGTAAGTTGACCTTCCCAATTGGATCTCTAGTAGAAAAGATACTCGGACTTAACCGTTTTATATTATAACTTGACCCGTACACTTGCGGTTAACACACAAAAGTGGCACATCAATAGTTATTGTCCACTTTACGGCTTATCAATTCATTATTAATCCTTTAGCCTATCGCATCCAACTACTCCCCAATTCAAGGTATTCTTCTCATCATAATGTAGGTCGGATACAACCCTTGGTCAGGCTCCATCTTTGCCTCCAAACACATAATAACACCTTTCAATGCCTGTCATACCTTATCGAAATAGCGACTCATCCATCAAGGCTATAGTAACAGTCTACTTTCTTCCCCTTTACACTAGCTTCCCATACTAGGCTCACCAACGCATAGCGGTAATCCATACTCAATTCTTGTTTCTTCACCTCCATTCACTATCATTCTATACAACACTCAACGCATTATTTCCTTTACCTTCATTTCTCGACGCGTTGACAACCATTCCAACGCAAGGTACTTTTCCTACGTGATGGTTCTATACTTTGCATCATCGACACATGGTACTTCACCCCATTCAACTTGCCCTCATTAGAACCTAATCTTACAGCCTGGCCGATAACTCCTCAGTATTAAATACCATGCGTTTGAGCTTAATCATCTACGCATCACCCTAATCTTCCAAGATATGTCTATTCTTTTCTTAATACCATTCATCTCAACGCACAGAATTTATTGGCCATAATTCAGTAATTGCACAATCTTAACTTTTCGTTTAAAGGTTCCAAAATCCACACACTTTTATCCCTTTTTATCCCTACTAGTTATATGAATACTTAGGTTTTCGGGGACAGGGTGTTACATATGTGCACATAGAGGTATATACGATGCTGATGTGTTGAGATTACTCCACACAGCTAAGGAAAATCGACGTTGAGGAGCGTTAAGCACTGCTCCGCCGCAACTAAAGAAAAAGTATTTTGAATGAATGAGATTTTTATTATCTATTCCAAACAGATATGTATACATGATATAACAATGATTTGATCACGTTATAAAATGATTTGAAGTGTTATATTTTATGCAAGTTCAAACAGTTTTACAGTTAAAGTATAATGTTTTCAGAAACCGTTACTCACTGAGCTGTTAGCTCACCCTTTTTATATGTTTTCCATTTTCAGGTAGCATGATAGTTCTCGTTGCTGATCAAAATCGAGGTTTGTCAAGAGCATGTTAATGGTATTATCATCCTAAGAAGGATTTAAAAGAAAATAAGATGAAGTTGACAGTGGGTTATTGATGTGGCACTTTTGTGTGTTAACCGCAAGTGTACGGGTCAAGTTATAATATAAAACGGTTAAGTCCGAGTATCGTTTCCACTAGAGATCCAATTGGGAAGGTTTAAGTTATTTAGCTATCTAGAATTAAATCAATTTTATTTGAGGATTGGAATTCAACTTTTGTTTTTGGGAAAAAGAAAAATCAAGCAAGAAAATATCAAAGGGAGAATTGCAAGAGTCAAAGAGAATTCTAGGGTTTCAAGTCCTTGTTTGTTTCATCATGCAAAATTATGGATTTCATGGATTTAATTCTTATGCCTAAGTCTAGAAACTTAATTCCAAGTTATCTTCTCTCAAAGACAACTCTTTCTCATGCAACTCGATTGATTGTTAATCTCTTAAAACCAATACAAAATTACATGGCATTAAAACTAGTCTTTAGCAACTTTCATTGTAAACCTAACTACTCTCGTGATAGATTAACAACAATTCATTGTTATAGATCAAATTAAACATATAATCTCTCGATTCATACATCTAATCTAACATGTGAAGGTGACCAATCTTCAAGAATTAAACACAATAACAATGAAAAGCATATTTATTTGAACAAAACCATGAGTTTACAAAATTATCATGAGTTTACAAACAATTCATCAAAAACCCAAAAACCAAAGAGTTTAGCCACTCATAGCGTAAAGCAACATATTCATAAAAAAGAATCAAAGAAAGAGTGTAAGGAATAGGGAAACTCTACTGAAAAGAGGTTCTTGATTGAGGCAGCATCGTCACGAACTCCTTGGCTCTCGCGTCGGACTTCGAAGGGCACCAAAACTATCTCGAACTCTTTTCCTCTTCCTTGCGGCTAACTCACTCTTGGAACTCTAGCTTAATTCTCACCTTTTCGGATCGTTCTCTTGTTCTGCAACTTTCTTGATTTTCTTGATATTTCTTCCCCCTCCTTTTTGGCTGCTGAAAACCCCTAAATTTATAGAGTTTTGCTGCCCAAAATTTAACCTAAAATACAAAACTTGCATTTAAATTAACGCTGGCACCGCGGCGCTAGGGTAGCGGCCAAAAATAAGTTGCTCTTGGATTTTAGCGCCGCGACGCTGTCTTGCGTTCATCAAGGATGCGTCGAGGAAGCGCCTTCCCAGGCCGCGTTGCTACTCTGCGTCCATGCTGATGCGTTTCTACTTCAGCGCCACGGCAGCGCTGCTTTAGCGTCGCGGCGCATCATGCGTTTCAACAAGGATGCATTTTTCAGCTCTTTTTCACCATATTCTTGCTCGGTTTTGATCTTTTAGTCGTTTCTTCTAATTTTCCTCGTTTTAACCTGAAAATCACTAGCAAACAAGTGAAATCTAATATAAAACTCCCTTAATTTGAGAGAATAATAAGCACTTTTTCAAGTGCTTATCAGTTTTGTGACAGGGTAGTTGGTAACTGCTGTCCTCACACTCCATCTCGGGCTACGGGAGGGTAGTTGATGCTCACTTTTAGTGTTTACTGCAAGTGTACGGGTCAAGTTATAATATAAAACGATTAAGTCCGAGTATCGTTCCACTAGAGATCCAATTGGGAAGGTTTAAGTTACTTAGCTATTCTAGAATTGAATCAATTTTATTTGAGGATTGAAATTCAATTTTGTGTATTAGGGAAAAATAAAAATCAAGCAAAGAAAGTATCAAAGGGAGAAACGCAAGAGTCAAAGAGAGTTTTAGGGTTTCGAATCCTTGTTTATTTCATTATGTAAAATTATAGATTTCATGGATTTTATTGTAATTCTTATGCCTAAGTCTAGAAACTTAATTCCAAGTTATCTTCTCTCAAAGACAACTCTTTCTCATGCAACTCGAATGATTGTTAATCTCTTAAAACCAATACACAATTACATGGCATTAAAACTAGTCTTTAGCAACTTTCATTGGCAACCTAACTACTCTCGTGATAGATTAACAATGATTCATTGTTATAGGTCGAATTAAACATATAATTTCTCAATCATACATCTAACCTAGCATGTGAAGATGGCCAATCCTCAAGAATTAAACACAATAACAATGAAAAGCATAATTTATTTAAACAAAACCATGAGTCTACAAAATTAACATGAATTCATAAACAATTCATCAAAACCCTAAAACTAAAGAGTTTAGCCACTCATAGCTTGAAGCAACATGTTTGAGCAAAAATAATCAAAGGAAGAGTGTAAAGAATGGGAAACTCTACTAAAAAGAGGTTCTTGATTGAGGCAGCACCGTCACGAACTCCTTGGCTCTCCCGTCGGACTTCGAACGGCACCAAGACTATCTCGAACTCTTTTCCTCTTCCTTGCGGCTAACTCACTCTTTGAACTCGCGCTTAATTCTCACCCTTTTTGGATCTTTTTTTTAGTATGCAACTTTCTTGCTTTTCTTGATATTTCTCCCCCCCCCCACCCAGGACTGCTGAAAAACCCCCAAATTTATAGAGTTTGGCCGCCAAAAATTTAACCTAAAATACAAAACTTTCGTTTAATTAACGCTGGCGCCGCGATGCTAGGGTTGCGACCAAAAATAAGTTGCTCTCGGGTTTTAGCACCGCGGCAGCACCGTCCCAGAGCCGCGACGCTGTCTTGCGTTCATCGAGGATGCGTCGAGGCAGCGCCATCTCAGCGCCGCGATTCTACTCTGCGTTTATGCTGATGCGTTTATACTTCAGCGCCGCGGTGCATCCCGAAATTTTTCTTTTTGAGTTTTTCACCTCTTTTTCGTCGTATTCTTGCTCGGTTTTGATCTTTTTGTCGTTTGTTCTAATTTTCCTCGTTTTAACCTGAAAATCACTAGCAAACAAGTGAAATATAATATAAAACTCCCTTAATTTGAGAGAATATAAAGCACTTTTGAAGTGTTTATCAACACCCCAAACTTAGAGATTTGCTAGTCCCGAGCAAAGAATAAGATCAAATAATAGGGAGTTTTAGATGAAGAAGTGTGCAATTGACTCATGTCTCAGAGAATAGCATTCAGAGCTTAAGTAGAAACATGCAAGCATATCTATTTTGTTATAATTATTCAAGGCCAAATCTTGCTATCTCCCATGTGTGTGTATGCAAGCATCCTTCAATTTAAAATACTAGAACTCAAATTAGGATTTAAGAGAGTTTCTTTAGTTTTCCCCCTACTCTAGCTCATGCACCAATCTTCAAGCTTTCATGCATTCAAGTGAGTAATATGTCCACTAAGGTGCCTTTCAATCATATATTTTTTTCATGGGCCCAAACTTGCATTCTTTTACCTAGAGGCACTAGCTTTCACACATCCACTGTAGGGACTCGTACCTAGCCAATTCCCAGGCGTCCTTACTGATCACAGCAAAGGCAGCTCTTTTTACCCCTATCCATGCATATTCATTACAAGTTTAACATTTAAAAAGATAGACAAATAAAGCTCATATATTTTGTGTACACTTTTTTTTTCTTTTCTCAAGGCATGTATACTCGTTTCTTTTTCCTTAGTCTAAGATTACAAGCTATCATGCATTTCCACTCCCTAATCGGTGGGGCCTTTCGAAGTGACAACCAAATACACCCAACTTAATCCTTTTTTCAGTTAAAGATTCTAAATAAAAGTGGCTACGTGCTGAAGAATATGAGAGATTTTAAGAGGGACTTAAATGAATTTAACTCAAGATAGTGCTATTCTATTTCCACAATAAGTCATCTATCATGCAAATTCGAATCTCATCATGGGCAATTAACATCAAGGCACACAACCATAAACAACATTCCCATTAACTTTGAAAGCTCCAAAATTTTCAAAAAAAAAAATTTTCAAAAATTGTTTCAAAAAATTGACATGCATATGATCATTAAAACCTTCACTAACATGCATAGCAGGATAAGAAAACACACAAAAGTACGAAAGACACCTCCCACCCCAAACTTAGAATCATGCATTGTCCCAAATGCATAAGAGCATCTAACAAGGAAAGAGCAAGCCTGGGAGGAAGCGGGAAGCCACCAAACAGGCTTGGTGTAAGGAGTACTTTGTGTGATAAACCACGTTCCTGAGAGATAAAGCATATGAGTGAGTCCAAGATTTATTGAAAATAAAAAAAAAAAAATAAATGTAAAGAAAGCAATAAAATTGGGTTGCCTCCCAATAAGCGTTTGGTTTAACGTCTTCTAGCTAGACGGGGCTCACGAATCACAGTGGATCCCAAGGTGGTTTCTTCTTTTCATGCTTTGGATCACCTACAACTTTTAGTGTTCGCCCACATTGACACTCACAAACATATTCATTAGCATTTAGTGAGTTAGTCAATAAATCATTATCAAGTTTAACATCATCGTTTCTAATGTGGTTAAGACTTATTAAAGAATCATCATGCTTAGATTTTAACGGACTCACCACTTCATTTTTAACATGCAAGGGGGCCAAAGGTACAGGTCTTTCTATTTTAGAACATATTGGCAACCTATCCAACCACCTAGCATAAAATGCTATTTCATCAAAAATTATATCTGCATTCTCAACATCCATTATGCTTTGTTCTAGATGATCATTAGTCAACATAACCTCTACATGCTTAAAAATAGTATGATCAATTATGTCTATAGCATGGCAAAGACTACTCTCATCATGATGACTTAAGGATTTGTAAATATCAAATACAACATTCTCATCATTGACCCTTAGAGTCAACTTCCCTTGTTGGACATCTATGATAGCCTTTCCAGTTGCTAGGAATGGCCTCCCAAGTATGATAGGAATCTCAGAGTCCTCCTTCATGTCCAATACTACAAAATTTGTAAGGAAGATAAATTTGTCAACTTTAACTAATACATCTTCAACAATACCTCTAGGATAAGCTAATGATCAATTAGCAAGTTGCAGAGTGATGGTGGTAGGTTGCACCTCTCCAATGTTGAGTTTCCTATAAACAGATAAAGGCATCAAATTAATAGAAGCACCAAGATCACAAAGAGCTCTAGTAACATTTAAAGAACCAATAGTGCAAGGTATAGTAAAACTCCCTGGATCTTTCAACTTTTGTGGTAGCTTCTTTTGCAGCACTGCACTGCATTCCTCAGTCATGCTAATTATCTCATATTGCCCAAACTTTTTCTTTTTAGATAAGACATCTTTCATGAATTTAGCATAGTTGGGCATTTGCTCTAAAGCCTCAGCAAATGGAATGTTAATATGAAGCTTTTTGAATAACTCAAGAAATTTAGCAAATTGCGAGTCTATTTCTTTCTTTTTAAAACGTTGAGGATATGGCATAGTATTAGGTAAAAAAGGTAGAGGGTTAGATGACTTACTTGAAGATGTTGACTCATTTACCTTTACCTTCTTTTCTAGGATCTTTGGTTCATCTTCAAAAATTGGCTCTTGGATAGTGTCATCTACCTCTTGCTCTTCATCCTCATCAATGATCAAAGGAGTGGACAGCTTTTTCCCACTCCTCAAAGTCATGGCCTTGCACTCCTCTTTTGGGTTTATCTCGGGACAACTAGGAAATTTTCCCTTTTGCATTGTTTGGAGGGAAGTGGCGATTTGGCTTATTTGTACCTCGATGTTTTGAATGGCCTTACCATGACTTTGTACAGTGCTTTCCAATGCGGTTGTCCTTCCTCTTGATTTTTTTATGAACTCTATCATCAAGTCTTCTAAGTTGGACTTCTTTTCGGTGTGGGATGGACCTACATTGGACAAATCAGGAGGACCTTGCAAAACATTCCTTTTGTTAGCATAAGAAAAATTTTCATGGTTCCTCAAGTTAGGATGGTAGTGAGTTGGAAGTTGTTGATGTTGGTGACTCCTATAATGTCCTCTATCAACATAGTTGGCCGTCTCATTATCTCCTTGTATGGCCATTTCTGATGCCAACGCGGCAAGAGAGGCTATAGATGGTGGATTTGTTTGAGCTTGGCCTCCTGCAGTTAATTTAGAAAGAGCATTAGTAAGGGAAGCCATTTGAGCTTTGAGAGAATTTACCTCATCCACCTCATACAATCTGGCGACTTTTGGGATGATTGGAGAAGACCGTTCACATGGCCAATTATACGATGTAGTGGCCAAGTCTTCTAGTATGGTGTAGGCCTCTTGAGCATTCTTTGAAAAAATTGATACTCCGGCGGTTGCATCTAAGATGGATTTGGTTGAGCTTGCCAATCCATTGTAAAAGAGTTGAATTTGCAACCAATCCGGGTACCCATGTTGAGGGCATCTTCTCAAGAGATCCTTATACCTTTCCCAAGCCTCATATAATTGTTCATCCTCAAGTTGGCAGAATGTTCTAATCTCCGTCATTACTCTTTGAGATTTAGCCGGTGGAAAATATTTGTTCAAGAAAGCTTGAGCTAAGATCTCCCATGTTGTGATGCTATCCGGAGGTATGGTTTCCAACCAATCCTTAGCACGGTCCTGCAAAGAGAAAGGAAAAAGTCTTAGTTTAATAGCATCATTAGAAACACCATTCATTTTTACCGTTCCACATATTTCTAAGAAGAATCGTAAGTGCTTGTGAGGATCTTCATTGGTTCTTCCTCTAAAGGCTAGCTCTCTAGCCATTTGGATCAATCCTGGTTTCAACTCAAAATTGTTGACATTGATAGGCACATTCATTATTCCGGGTTGACTTGCCGGTAGCCTGTGAAAGTAGTCTCTAATTGCCTTGGGTATCTCCTCCGCCATCTCCGTAGTTTGATTAAGTTGAGCCCTTAGATTTCTTCTACACGTCCTTTCAATCTCGGGATCAAGAGGGAGGAGTTTAGTATTATCTCGAGGCATAGACTAACAAAATAAATAAAATAAAAAAAACAATTATATAAAATAAACTAAATAAATAAACAATCAAATAATATACACCTCAAATTAAGATCTATCAATTCTTATGAATATTAAATAACAAAAACCGTTCTTTGGATCCCCGGCAACGGCGCCAAAAACCTTATGTGCCACTTTTGTGTGTTAACCGCAAGTGTACGGGTCAAGTTATAATATAAAACGGTTAAATCCGAGTATCGTTTCCACTAGAGATCCAATTGGGAAGGTTTAAGTTACTTAGCTATTCTAGAATTGAATCAATTTTATTTGAGGATTGGAATTCAAATTTTGTTTTTGGGAAAAAGAAAAATCAAGCCAAGAAAGTATCAAAGGGAGAAACGCAAGAGTCAAAGAGAGTTCTAGGGTTTCGAATCCTTGTTTATTTCATTATGTAAAATTATAGATTTCATGGATTTTATTGTAATTCTTATGCCTAAGTCTAGAAACTTAATTCCAAGTTATTTTCTCTCAAAGACAACTCTTTCTCATGCAACTCGATTGATTGTTAATCTCTTAAAACCAATACACAATTACATGGCATTAAAACTTGTCTTTAGCAACTTTCATTGGCAACCTAACTACTCTCATGATAGATTAACAACGATTCATTGTTATAGGTCGAATTAAACATATAATTTCTCAATCATACATCTAACCTAGCATGTGAAAATTGCCAATCCTCAAGAATTAAACACAATAACAATGAAAAACATAATTTATTTAAACAAAACCATGAGTCTACAAAATTAACATGAATTCATAAACAATTCATCAAAACCCTAAAACTAAAGAGTTTAGCCACTCATAGCTTGAAGCAACATGTTTGAGCAAAAATAATCAAAGGAAGAGTGTAAAGAATAGAGAAACTCTACTGAAAAGAGGTTCTTGATTGAGGCAGCACCGTCACGAACTCCTTGGCTCTCACGTCGGACTTCGAAGGGCACCAAGACTATCTCGAACTCTTTTCCTCTTCCTTGCGGCTAACTCACTCTTTGAACTCGCGCTTAATTCTCACCCTTTTTTTATTTTTTTTTTCAGTCTGCAACTTTCTTGCTTTTCTTGATATTTCTCCCCCACTAGACTGCTGAAAAACCCCCAAATTTATAGAGTTTGGCCGCCAAAAATTTAACCTAAAATACAAAACTTTCGTTTAATTAACGCTGGCGCCGCGGCGCTAGGGTTGCGACCAAAAATAAGTTGCTCTCGGGTTTTAGCGTCGCGGCAGCGCCGTCCCAGCGCCGCGACGCTGTCTTGCGTTCATTGAGGATGCGTCGAGGCAGCGCCATCTCGGCGCCGCGATGCTACTCTGCGTTTATACTTCAGCGCCACGGCAGCGTCGTCTTTGCACCGCGGCGCATCCCTAAATTTGTCTTTTTGAGTTTTTCAGCTCTTTTCGCCGTATTCTTGCTCGGTTTTGATCTTTTTGTCGTTTCTTCTAATTTTCCTTGTTTTAACTTGAAAATCACTATCAAACAAGTGAAATCTAATATAAAACTCCCTTAATTTGAGAGAATATAAAGCACTTTTCAAGTGCTTATCAGTAGTTCGGGGTGGGGTGTGACACCCCTAGCCTACAGAAGATTCTCGTCTGGGCCTACCTTGGAGCAGTCCTCTGGGATAGTTGTAAATTCACAGTTTATGTTCATGTTTTATTGTCATACATGTAACTTGGGGGTGTAGAGGTATTTGATTTTGTAGTGTATATAGAGAACACTTGTTTGATGAGTTGTTATGTTTATGCATGATGTTTGAGCAGTTATGTTTGTTTGATGAGGTTAAGCTGGCATATAGCTAAGTTTTAATGATCTGGAGTCGAGTAATGTTACAGTATAGAGGAAACGGGTGTATGCAGGTTTGCACTCAATCCTAGAGGAGAAGGGTATCTTAGAGGGGGTGTGACATAAAACATACATCACAAGCATAATTAAATTAAATAAAGCAAAATTGACCAGCGTATTTGGCATATCCTAGAAATTAAAGAAAAAAATTACAATAATTTAAATTTCCAAGACATATCTTGGTCTTCAATGTCTTCTTTGGCCATCAAAATTTAAGGTTTGAAACACCTAAATTTAATCCTTTGATATTTCAGCCGCACATGGTTTGATGAAATCTGTCAGATGCTTTGATGATGCACAATAGATGACGCACAGCAGAATTTCCAGATTTGAAAAAATTCCAGATTTTCCAAATTTCAATATTTCAAGAAAACCAACATTTTTTTCAAGAATTTACAACACTTTACATCAAAAAGACTACAAGAAAACCCTGACCCTTGAGGGTTTTACAATTGATCTAATCAAAGCTTTAAAATCTAATGCCCAAATATGCCTAAGCAATCAATTTTGCAAACCTTTACATATCTCATATATGAACAATTAAAACACCTACCATGAAAGATTTTTAATTCAAATCAAGAATCAAAGATTGACTCTGATACCAATTGAAGGGAATTGAATCCCGACGGAAGCGTGTGATCGCGTTCTTTGATTTATTAAAAGAATTAAAAATACAAAAAGTAAAGAAAATGTTAAGCATCATAACTTTGTCAATTTATAAATCTCGAACCGATAGTCTTCTCCTTGTAGTCTTCCTTTTTCAAGAGATTTTCCTTGCTATGCTCTGGCAATGATCCGATTTTTGGGAACCGCTTCTTTGAAAAAATGGGAAGAAGAATTTTCTTAGAATTTTTCTAAGAAAATTGGGAGAATTAGTAGATGAAGATTTTTAGAGTAATCATAGAGATTATTCTCTTAGAGAGTTGTTCTATGAAGGCTCCCAAGGCCCTATTTATAGAACTCTGAGTTACTCCTAATCCTATTAGGATAACCCCTTTGCAGAGATTTTAAATCAAATATTTAATAATATCCAATATTAATGAATATGTACCAAAATAATATCTCATATTAAATGGTTTAAAATATTTAGATCTTATTTAAATATTTATTTTTTTTTCAAAATCTTTAATTTGGATCTCATCCCAATTTAATAATTAATTATTTGAATCCAATTCAAACCAATTAATTCACCCTCTATCTATTTTCTGTAGAATATTTAATTTGGATCTCATTAAAATTAAATAATTAATTATTTGAATCCAATTCAAATTAATTTATTACTTCTCCCTCTATTTATTTATATGGATTTTATCCAAATAAATAATTAATTATTTGAATCATATTCAAATAAATTAATTCTCCATATTATAAAGTTATAATTTGAATCACATTCAAATAAAGTTTATAATAAATTATGCAATTAATTGTATCCAATACAATTAATATTTTTCTTCATAAATTTGAACATTTTGATTTTTTCTTTCAACATAGTTGATCCTTGTTGGTCCGAGGTGAGCTAGCAAGGGGACCTTATGGACCTACAGATTAGAAGCTCCAATGATATGAGATTAATCGGCTAAACTCATTAACCACATTAATCAATATTCGTTAACTGTGGGTACACTCCACTAAAGACCCACAGCTGCACTCTTCTCATTGTAGATATATTTCTGTGTCCATGGATATAGACAAATAATAGCAAATCAGTCCTTCACAAGTGTTTGTAACACCAGTTGGGTCAAATTATCGTTCTACCCCTAAGTTACTTCTAAATCCTTAAGTACCAGTGCCCCTCTAATGAACAACCTGTTTATGGTTCAACCATTAAATAGAAACCCCTCTTGGTCCAATGAGAGGGTAGGGCTCTTTGTTCAAGTCTTGAAGACACCACTTAAGGCAACACTTATCTACTTACCCTAAAAATGGGAATGAGTGAATTCCATCTTGTATAATTATGTCTCCAGCTCCCCACTCTGTCTTGTCCCCAAGATGGTAGTCATATTGGGTCGGCAAACGGCCATTCTCACCCATACAAACCAAAGGACAATCCCTTGTGGACAGGAGTTCATAATATATTTAGGATTAATACTAAGTTGCCTAGGTCATCCTATTGAAATAGAAACCTAACTAGTCAACGAAGTTGGATTTAGTGATTACTATTTCGTGGTCTAGTCTTATGAGTTGCATAGGATAACCCCACTCGGTTGCCACCTACACAAATGCGTTAGATCATTGTGTTTGTATCAAATACAAAGTGGGTCGTATCCATAGTGTCACGAGGATAAGGTACCCAGCCTTATCC
This sequence comes from Citrullus mucosospermus, assembly GCA_030954485.1. NCBI lineage: Eukaryota > Viridiplantae > Streptophyta > Magnoliopsida > Cucurbitales > Cucurbitaceae > Citrullus > Citrullus mucosospermus. The sequence continues at coordinate 21,737,846 of CM062059.1, forward strand.
CTATACTATAGACCTTTTAGACTGTATCTTGAATATTGATCTCCATATGTCCTCACATACAGTTCAAGACTCATAAAACAACCTAAGATGTTAGTTTATTGGATTTAGGGTTATTAAGACAAAACAAACAAAAATAATCAATAACGCTTATTAAAGTAACACATCAATAACTATTTATTAATGATTTAATTACGGTTAAATTATTACATTTATAATCTATGAGTTTTAGGGCATAAAACCCAACATGAACATATATTCAAGCTACCCATATGCCTTCTCCACGTAATTCGACATTGGGGACCACAATCTATCCATCGATGCCTTTGTAATTTCTTTCAGCATCAGAATTAGTATACAATATCCCAGAAACTTAATATGCAAATACTATACATCTAAGTAGCTCAAAATATATATTCCACAAATCCAATAAGCTTGATATATAAATAATAATTATCCTAGCATGCTTACAACATCATGCTAATAAACTTGATAAATTATTTGAGATCTCACCATAGCACGCATAATTACAATTATCCAATTTATCAAATAAAACTCATAGTGGGCTATTATTCATCCATAAATAATATAATTATGTTGTCTCATGAAAAGAAATCAACCACTCACCTTTGCTGTTAATTTCAGGCTTTTACGGTTTCTGATTTCCAAACCTTCCATGTAATACCCTATCTCCAAAAACCTAGGTATTCAAAATGGCTAGTAAGGATAAAAGGATAAAAGATGTGGATTAACGAGACTTTTAAGATGGAAAAGTTAAGTTTGTGAAATTGTTGAATCATGGCCAAGAAATTCTATGCGTTGAAATGAATGATATTAAGAAAAGGATGGATGTCTCGCCAAGGGTGAGAATGAAGGACTAAAGGTATAGTTGGAATTGGTTGAAGTCAGATGTATTTTGGAAATCAGGTTAACGCGTAGATGGTTAAGCTCTAACGCATGGTATTTAATATTGATGATAAGCACTTGAAAAGTGCTTTATATTCTCTCAAATTAGGGGAGTTTTATGTTAGATTTCACTTGTTTGCTAGTGATTTTCAGGTTAAAACGAGGAAAATTAGAAGAAACGACTAAAAGATCAAAACCGAGCAAAAATACGGCGAAAAAGAGCTGAAAAACTCAAAAGAACAAATTTTGGGATAGCGATGCGGGCGCTGAGACGGCGCTGCCGCGGCGCTGAAGCATAAACGCATCCTTGTTGAATGCATGACAACATCGGGGCCGGGATGGCGCTGCCTCGGCGTTGAAGCATAAACGCAACAGTCTGGATGCATAGTAGCATCCCGGCGCCGGGATGGCGCTGCCTCGACGCATCCTTGTTGAACGCATGACAACGTCGCGACGCTGGGACGGCGCTGCCGCGACACTAAAACCCGAGAGCAAACTTTTTTGGGTTGAAACCCTAGGGTCGCGGCGCCAACGTTACTTAAATGAAAAATTTGTATTTTAGGTTAAATTTTTGGGCGGCCAAACTCTATAAATTTGGGGGGTTTTCAGCAGCCAAAGAGGGGGGAGAAAATCAAGAAAAAGCAAGGAAGTTGCAGACCTAAAGAGATACAAAAAGGAGAGAATTAAGTGAGAGTTCAAAGAGTGAGTTAGTTGCAAGGAAGAGGAAAAGAGTTCGAGATAGTCTTGGTGCCCTTCGAAGTCCGCCGTGAGAGCCAAGGAGATCGTGACAGTGCTATCTCAATCAAGAACCCCTTTTTAGTAGAGTTTCACTTTTCTTTACACTTTTTCTTTGCTTATTTTAAACATGTTGCTTCAAGCTATGAGTGGCTAAACTCTTTAGTTTTAGGGTTTTGATGAATTGTTTATGAATTCATGTTAATTTTGTAGACTCATGGTTTTGTTTAAATAATTATGCTTTTCATTGTTATTGTGTTTAATTCTTGTGGATTGGCCATCTTCACATGTTAGGTTAGATGTAGGATTGAGAGATTATATGTTTAACTTGATCTATAACAATGAATTGTTGTTAATCTATCACGAGCGTAGTTAAGTTGACAATAAAAGTTGCTAAAGATTATTTTTAATGCCATGTAATTTTGTATTGGTTTTAAGAGATTAATAATCAATCGAGTTGCATGAGAAAGAGTTGTTTTTTAGAGAAAATAACTTAGAATTAAGTTTCTAGACTTAGGCATACGAATTACAATAAAATCCATGAAATCTATAATATTGCATGATGAAATAAACAAGGATTCATTACCCTTGAACTCTCTTTGACTCTTGCGTTTCTCCCTTTGATACTTGTTTGTTTTGTATTTTTCCCTAATTTATAATATTCAATTGCAATCCTCAAATAAAATTGATTCAATTCTAGAATAGCTAAGTAACTTAAACCTTCCCAATTGGATCTCCAGTGGAACGATACTCGGACTTAACCGTTTTATATTATAACTTGACCCGTACACTTGCGGTTAACACTAAAAGCGCGCATCAATTGAGGAGTTACCAAGCTATGAGATTAGGTGTTAATGATGGCAAGTTAAATGAGGTGAAGTACCATGCGTCGATGATGTAAAGTGGAGTAGAACCATCGCGTGGGAAAAGTACCTTGTGTTGGAAAGGTTGGCAACGCGTCGGGAAGTGAAGTGAAGGAAAGTAATGTGTTAAGCGTTGTGAAGAGCAATAGTATGGAGGAAAAAGGAACAAGAACTATTGAGTATTGATCACGACTATGCGTTGGTAAGCCATGCGATAAGCTGTAACTATGCGCTGAAGGTTAGCGATGGATTGAAAAACTCTGCGATGAGCAGCGGCTAGGCATTGGGAGTTTGTTATGTGCTATGAAGGTTCATTGGGCTGATCAAGAAGTGCCCGAAAATGGTATAGCATATGCGGAAGAGGCCGTTAAGCGTTGAAGGTTATTATATTGGGAAAGTTTCTATGCGTTGAAGAATTTCCATGCGTTGACAAAGCGACACGTTGAGAAAACTGAAATTCTTAATAGCTAATAATTAAGAAATGATGTGCCACTTTTGTGTGTTTACCGCAAGTGTACGGGTCAAGTTATAACATAAAACGGTTAAGTTCGAGTATCGTTTCCACTAGAGATCCAATTGGGAAGGTTTAAGTTATTTAGCTATTCTAGAGTTGAATCAATTTTATTTGAGGATTGGAATTCAAATTTTGTTTTTGGGAAAAGAAAGATCAAGCCAAGAAAGTGTCAAAGGAAGAATTGCAAGAGTCAAAGAGAGTTCTAGGGTTTCAAATCCTTGTTTGTTTCATCATGTCAAAATTATGGATTTCATGGATTTAATTCTTATGCCTAAGTCTAGAAACTTAATTCCAAGTTATCTTCTCTCAAAGACAACTCTTCCTCATGCAACTTGATTGATAGTTAATCTCTTAAAACCAATACAAAATTACATGGCATTAAAACTAGTCTTTAGCAACTTTCATTGTAAACCTAACTACTCTCGTGATAGATTAACAACGATTCATTGTTATAGATCAAATTAAACATATAATCTCTCGTTTCATACATCTAATCTAACATGTGAAGGTGGCCAATCTTCAAGAATTAAACACAATAACAATGAAAAGCATATTTATTTGGACAAAACCATGAGTTCCCAAAATTATCATGAGTTTACAAACAATTCATCAAAAACCCTAAAACTAAAGAGTTTAGCCACTCATAGCGTAAAGCAACATATTGATAAAAAAGAATCAAAGAAATAGTCTAAAGAATAGGGAAACTCTACTGAAAAGAGGTTCTTGATTGAGGCAGCACCGTCATGAACTCCTTGGCTCTCGCGTCGGACTTCGAAGGGCACTAAAACTATCTCGAACTCTTTTCCTCTTCCTTGTGGCTAACTCACTCTTGTAACTCTAGCTTAATTCTCACCTTTTCGGATCATTCTCTTGTACTGCAACTTTCTTGATCTTCTTGATATTTTTTTCCCCCTCTCTTGGCTGCTGAAAACCCCTAAATTTATAGAGTTTGGCCGCCCAAAATTTAACCTAAAATACAAAACTTGCGTTTAAATTAACGTTGGAGCCCCGGCGCTAGCGTTGCGACCAAAATTAAGTTGCTCTCGGGTTTTAGCGCCGCGACGCTGTCTTGCGTTCACCAAGTACGCATCGAAGCAGCGCCTTCCCAGCGCCGCGTTGCTGCTCTGCGTCCATGCTGATGCGTTTCTGCCTCAGCGCTGCGGCAGCTCCATGCGTTTCAAGCAAGGATGCGTTTTTCCGCACTTTTTCTCAATATTCTTGCTCGGTTTTGATCTTTCAGTCGTTTCTTCTAATTTTCCTCGTTTTAACCTGAAAATCACTAGCAAACAAGTGAAATATAATATAAAACTCCCTTAATTTGAGAGAATAATAAGCACTTTTCAAGTGCTTATCAACACCCCAAACTTAGAGATTTGCTAGTCCCGAGCAAAGAATAAAATCAAATAATAGGGAGTTTTAGATGAAGAAGTGTGCAATTGACTCATGTCTCAGAGAATAGCATTCAGAGCTTAAGTAGAAACATGCAAGCATATCTATATTGTTATAATTATTCAAGGCCAAATCTTGCTATCTCCCATGTGTGTATGTGTAAACCTCCTTCAATTTAAAATACTAGAACTCAAATTAGGATTTAAGAGAGTTTCTTTAGTTTTCCCCCTACTCTAGCTCATGCACCAATCTTCAAACTTTCATGCATTCAAGTGAGTAATATGTCCACTAAGGTGCCTTTCAGTCATATATATATTTTTTTTCATGGGCCCTAAACTTGCATTCTTTTTCCTAGAGGCACTAGCTTTCACACATCCACTGTAGGGACTCGTACCTAGTCAATTCCCAGGCGTCCTTACTGATCACAACAAAGGCAGCTCTTTTTACCCCTATCCATGCATACTCATTACAAGTTTAACATTTAAAAAGATAGACAAATAAAGCTCGTATATTTTGTGTACACTCTTTCTTTTCTCAAGGCATGTATACTCTTTTCCTTTTCCTTAGTCTAAGATTACAAGCTATCATGCATTTCCACTCCCTAACCAGTGGGGCCTTTCGAAGTGACAACCAAATACACCCAACTTAATCCTTTTTTCAGTAAAGATTCTAAATAGAAGTGGCTACGTGCTCAAGAATATGAGAGATTTTCAGAGGGACTTAAATAAATTTAACTCAAGATAGTGCTATTCTATTTCCACAATAGGTCATTTATCATGCAAATTCGAATCTCATCATGGGCAATCAACATCAAGGCACACAACCATAAACAACATTCCCATTAACTTTGAAAACTCCAAAAATTTTCAAATTTTTTTTTTTTTCAAAAATTGTTTCAAAAAATTTGACATGCATATGATCATTATAACCTTCTCTAACATGCATAGCAGGATAAGAAAACACACAAAAGTACGAAAGACACCTCCCACCCCAAACTTAGAATCATGCATTGTCCCCAATTCATAAGAACATCTAACAAGGAAAGAGCAAGCCTGGGAGCAAGCGGGAAGCCACCAAACAGGCTTGGTGTAAGGAGTACTTTGTGTGATGAGCTATGTTCCTGAGAAATAAAGCATATGAGTGACTCCAAGATTTTAAAAAAAAAAATTTAATTAATAAACAAAAGTAAAGAAAGCAATAAAATTGGGTTACCTCCCAATAAGCGCTTGGTTTAACGTCTTCTAGCTAGACAAGACTACTGGATTATGTAATGAAAGTCAGGTTCTCAAGTCCGCGTTCTTCATCACCGATGTAGTGCTTTAATCGTTGACCATTCACTTTAAAGGTTGTTCCATTGTTACCTTGTAGTCCCACGGCTCCATGTGGGGATACCTTGACAATAACAAAGGGTTCCGACCATCGTGTCCTAAGTTTACCTGGAAACAAGCGTAAATGTGAGTTAAAAAGTAATACTCTTTGTCCTGGAAGGAAGGTTCGTGATGTGATCTTCTTGTCATGCCATCTCGCAGTGCGCTCTTTGTAAAGTTTGGCATTCTCATAAGCTTGAGCACGGAACTCCTCCATCTCATTGAGTTCTAAAAGGCGTTTCTCACCGGCTTTCTCGAAATCCATGTTCAGCTTCTTGATGGCCCAATAAGCTCTATGCTCGAGCTTTACCGGTAAGTGACAAGCCTTTCCAAACACCAACCTGTACTGAGAAGTACCAATTAGGGTTTTGAAAGCTGTGCGGTAGGCCCACAGTGCATCATCGAGCTTAAAGGCCCAATCCTTCCTATTGGTCTTGACTGTCTTTTCCAAAATTTGTTTGATTTCCCTGTTAGATAACTCAGCAAGGCCATTAGTTTGAGGATGATAAGCTGTAGCAATTTTATGATTAACATTATTGCAAAAGTGAGAGCCCTCATCACTAATAATAGCTCTAGGTGTACCAAAACGTGTGAAAATGTTTTTATGCAAGAATTTTACAACAGTACGAGCATCATTGGTCCTAGTAGCTATGGCTTCTACCCACTTAAATACATAATCTACTGCAACTAGAATGTATAGGTAACCATTAAAAGAAATAGGAAAAGGTCCCATAAAGTCAATACCCCAAACATCAAATAACTCCACTTCCAAGATAGGTTTCATTGGAAGCTGATGTTGTCTAGAAATATTGCCAGTACGTTGGCACCTATCACATGACTTAACAAAGGTATAACAGTCTTTAAAAAGGGATGGCCAATAAAATCCTGACTGAAGTACCTTAGCTGAAGTTCTGGTGGGTCCAAAATGACCTCCATAGGGTGAAGCATGACATGAATTTAAAATACTTACCACTTCCTCTTGAGGTACACACTTTCTTATCATATTGTCAGCATAAACCTTGTAGAGAAGTGGGTCCTCCCAATGGTAAGACTTAACATTGTGCAGGAATCTTTTCTTTTGTTGATAGTTCATGTCAGGTGGCAAATGTCCTCCTGCAAGATAATTAACTATGTCAGCAAACCAGGGCAAACTATCTTTTACCTGATACAGTTGTTCATTAGGGAACTTCTCAACAATTGGGGGCCATAATTTAGCTTCCTCATTCTCAATTCTAGATAAGTGGTCTGCAACCACATTTTCACATACTTTCCTGTCTTTGATTTCTAGGTCAAATTCCTGTAACAATAATATCCACCTCTGCCTAGGTTTAAAATCTTTCTTAACAAACAAGTACTTTAAAGCAGCATGGTCAGTATGCACTACTATTTTAGAGCCAAGCAAGTATGATCTAAATTTATCAATGGCAAACACAACAGCTAGTAGTTCTTTTTCAGTAGTAGTGTATTTCTGTTGAGTATTATTAAGAGTCCTACTAGCATAATAAATTGCCCTAAACATGTTATCTCTACGTTGGCCTAAAACAGCTCCTAAAGCATAATCACTAGCATCACACATGATCTCAAAAGACTGACTCCAATGTGGTACAACAATAATGGGTGCAACAATTCGTCTTTCCTTCAGAGTATTAAAAGCTAGTAGACATGCATCATCAAAAATAAATTTAGCTTCCTTTTCTAACAAATTACTCAAGGGTTTAGCAATTTTAGAAAAATCTTTAATAAATCTCCTGCAAAACCCTGCATGCCCTAGGAAGCTTCTGACTCCTTTCACATTGGTGGGAGGTGGCAGTTGTTCAATGGCAGCTATTTTAGCCCCATCCACCTCCAATCCCTTTTGAGAGACTTTGTGCCCCAGGACGATGCCTTCCGTCACCATGAAGTGACACTTCTCCCAGTTTAGAACAAGGTTAGCATCTTGACACCTCTGCAAAACACGGGTTAGATTAACAAGACAAGAATCAAATGAAGACCCAAATACAGAAAAATCATCCATAAAAACCTCCATTATGTCTTCGATGAGCCCCTGAAAAATAGACATCATACAACGTTAGAAAGTAGCAGGAGCATTACATAAACCAAATGGCATTCTTTTAAAAGCAAATGTCCCATAGGGACATGTAAATGTCGTTTTTTCTTGATCCTCAGGAGCAATGACAATTTGGTTATAACCTGAATATCCATCTAAAAAGCAATAATGAGAATATCCTGCAAGTCTATCAAGCATTTGATCAATAAAAGGAAGGGGAAAATGATCTTTTCTAGTAGCTTTGTTCAACTTCCTATAATCAATGCATACACGCCATCCTGTCACCGTTCTAGTGGCTATCATTTCATCTTTTTCATTTTTAACCACAGTCATGCCACCTTTCTTGGGTACCACTTGAACAGGACTTACCCATGGACTATCAGATATGGCATATATGATTCTTGCATTCAAAAGCTTGAGCACTTCTTTCTTAACTACCTCCTTCATGGTGGGATTAAGTCTCCTTTGGTGCTCTATTGATGGTTTAAAGGTATCTTCCATCAAGATTCTGTGCATACAGACCGACGAACTAATACCTTTAAGGTCCTCAATAGACCAACCAATAGAAGATTTATGATCCCTCAATACTTTCAATAATTTTTCTTCTTCCACAGAATCAAGATCAGAAGATATTATAATAGGTAAAGAAGATAAATCATCTAAGAATGCATATTTTAAATGAAGAGGTAACACTTTTAATTCAAGCTTAGGGTTCTCAATATCATTCACAACATGCAAGGGAGCTAAAGGTATAGGTTCATCTATTTTAGAACATATTGGCAACCTATCTAACCACCTAGCATAAAATGCTATTTCATCAAAAATTGTATCTGCATTTTCAACATCTATCATGCTTTGTTCTAGATGATCATTAGCCAACATAACCTCTACATGCTTAAAAATAGTATGATCAATTATGTCTATAGCATGGCAAGGACTACTCTCATCATGATGACTAAAGGACTTGTAAATATCAAATACAACATTTTCATCATTTACCCTTAGAGTCAACTTCCCTTGTTGGACATCTATGATAGCCTTTCCAGTTGCTAGAAATGGCCTCCCAAGTATTATAGGAATCTCAGAGTCCTCCTCCATGTCCAATACTACAAAATCTGCAGGGAAGATAAATTTGTCAACTTTAACTAATACATCTTCAACAATACCTTTGGGATAAGCTAATGATCTGTCAGCAAGTTGCAAGGTGATGGTGGTGGGTTGCACCTCTCCAATGTTGAGTTTCCTATAAACAGATAAAGGCATCAAATTAATAGAAGCACCAAGATCACAAAGAGCTCTAGTAACATTTAAAGAACCAATAGTGCAAGGTATAGTAAAACTCCCTGGATCTTTTAACTTTTGTGGTAGCTTCTTTTGTAACACTGCACTGCATTCCTCAGTCATGCTAATCATCTCATATTGCCCAAACTTTTTCTTTTTAGATAAGACATCTTTCATGAATTTAGCATAGTTGGGCATTTGCTCTAAAGCCTCAGCAAATGGAATGTTAATGTGCAGCTTTTTCAATAACTCAAGAAATTTAGCAAATTGTGAGTCTATTTCTTTCTTTTTAAGACGTTGAGGATATGACATAGTATTAGGTACAAAAGGTAGAGGGTTAGATGACTTACTTGAAAATGTTGACTCTTTTACCTTTACCTCCTTTTCTAGGATCTTTGGTTCATCTTCTAAAATTTGCTCTTGGATAGTGTCATCTATCTTTTGCTCTTCATCCTCATCAATGATCAAAGGAGTGGACAGCTTTTTCCCACTTCTCAAAGTCATGGCCTTGCACTCTTCTTTTGGATTTATCTCGAGGCAACTAGGAAATTTTCCCTTTTGCATTGTTTGAAGGGAAGTGGCGATTTGGCTTATTTGTACCTCGATGTTTTGAATGGCCTTACCATGACTTTGTACGGTGCTTTCCAATGCGGTTGTCCTTCCTCTTGATTCTTTTATGAATTCTACCATCAAATCTTCTAAGTTGGACTTCTTTTCAGTTTGGGATGGACCTACATTGGATAAATCTGAAGAACCTTGCAAAACATTTCTTTTGTTAGCATAAGAAAAATTTTCATGGTTCCTCAAACTGGGATGGTAGTGAGTTGGAAGTTGTTGATGTTGGTAATTCCTATAATGTCCTCTATCAACATAATTAGCCGTCTCATTATCTCCATGAACGCCCATTTCTGATGCCAAAGCGGTAAGAGACGCTATAGATGGTGGATTTTGAGCTTGGCCTCCTACAGTTAATTTAGAAAGAGCATTAGTAAGGGAAGCCATTTGAGCTTTAAGAGAATTTACCTCATCAACTTCATATAATCCGGTGGCTCTTGGGATGTTTGAAGAAGACCGTTCACATGGCCAATTGTAGGATGTATTGGCTAAGTCTTCTAATATGGTATAGGCTTCTTGAGCATTCTTTGAAAAAATTGACCCTCTGGCGGTTGCATCTAAGATGGATTTGGTTGAGCTTGCCAATCCATTGTAGAAAAGTTGAATTTGCAACCAATCGGGGTACCCATGTTGAGGGCACCTTCTCAAGAGATCCTTATACCTTTCCCAAGCCTCATATAATTGTTCATCCTCGAGTTGGCGGAATGTTCCAATCTCCATCCTTAGTCTTTGAGATTTAGCCGGTGGAAAATATTTGTTCAAGAAAGCTTGAGCTAAGATCTCCCATGTTGTAATACTATCCGGAGGTATGGTTTCCAACCAATCCTTAGCACGGTCCTGCAAAGAAAAAGGAAAAAGTCTTAGTTTAATAGCATCGTTAGAAACACCATTCATTTTTACCGTTCCGCATATCTCCAAGAAGGATCGCAAGTGCTTGTGAGGATCTTCATTAGTTCTTCCTCTAAAGGCTAGCTTTCTGGCCATTTGAATCAACCCCGGTTTCAACTCAAAATTGTTGACATTGATTGGCACATTCATAATTCCGGGTTGACTTGCCGGTAACGTAGGTTGAAAGTAGTCTCTAATTGCCTTAGGTATTTCCTCCGCCATCTCCGTAGTTTGATTAAGTTGAGCTCTTAAATTTCTTCTACACGTCCTTTCAATCTCGGGATCAAGAGGGAGAAGGTTAGTATTATCTCGAGGCATAGACAAACAAAAATAAATAAAATAAAAAAAACGATTATATAAAATAAACTAAATAAATAAACAATCAAATAATATACACCTCAAATTAAGATCTATCAATTCTAATGAATATTAAATAACAAAAACCGTTCTCTGGATCCCCGGCAATGGCGCCAAAAACTTGATGTGCCACTTTTGTGTGTTTACCGCAAGTGTACGGGTCAAGTTATAATATAAAACGGTTAAGTCCGAGTATCGTTTCCACTAGAGATCCAATTGGGAAGGTTTAAGTTATTTAGCTATTCTAGAGTTGAATCAATTTTATTTGAGGATTAGAATTCAAATTTTGTTTTTGGGAAAAAGAAAGATCAAGCCAAGAAAGTATCAAAGGGAGAATTGCAAGAGTCAAAGAGAGTTCTAGGGTTTCAAATCCTTGTTTGTTTCATCATGCAAAATTATGGATTTCATGGATTTAATTCTTATGTCTAGAAACTTAATTCCAAGTTATCTTCTCTCAAAGACAACTCTTTCTCATGCAACTTGATTGATAGTTAATCTCTTAAAACCAATACAAAATACATGGCATTAAAGCTAGTCTTTAGCAACTTTCATTGTAAACCTAACTACTCTCGTGATAGATTAACAACGATTCATTGTTATAGATCAAATTAAACATATAATCTCTCGATTCATACATCTAATCTAACATGTGAAGGTGGCCAATCTTCAAGAATTAAACATAATAACAATGAAAAGCATATTTATTTGAACAAAACCATGAGTTCCCAAAATTATCATGAGTTTACAAACAATTCTTCAAAAACCCTAAAACTAAAGAGTTTAGCCACTCATAGCGTAAAGCAACATATTGATCAAAAAGAATCAAAGAAAGAGTGTAAAGAATAGGGAAACTCTACTGAAAAGAGGTTCTTGATTGAGGCAGCACCGTCACGAACTCTTTGGCTCTCGTGTCGGACTTCGAAGGGCACCAAAACTATCTCGAACTCTTTTCCTCTTCCTTGTAGCTAACTCACTCTTGTAACTCTAGCTTAATTCTCACCTTTTCGGATCGTTCTCTTGTTCTGCAACTTTCTTGATCTTCTTGATATTTTTTCCCCCCCTCTTGGCTACTGAAAACCCTTAAATTTATAGAGTTTGTCCGCCCAAAATTTAACCTAAAATACAAAACTTGCGTTTAAATTAACGCTGGCGCCGCGGCGCTAGCGTTGCGACCAAAATTAAGTTGCTCTCGGGTTTTAGCGCCGCGACGCTGTCTTGCGATCACCAAGTACGCGTCGAAGCAGCGCCTTCCCAGCGCCTCGTTGCTGCTCTGCGTCCATGCTGATGCGTTTCTGCCTCAGCGCCGCGGCGCTCCATGCGTTTCAAGCAAGGATGCGTTTTTCAGCACTTTTTCTCCATATTCTTGCTCAGTTTTGATCTATCAGTCATTTCTTCTAATTTTCCTCGTTTTAACCTAAAAATCACTAGCAAACAAGTGAAATCTAATATAAAACTCCCTTAATTTGAGAGAATAATAAGCACTTTTCAAGTGCTTATCAAGAAACAACTTTACTTAGAAATGGTCTTATGAGCTAACAAAAAGGGAAACTGTGTTCAGGCGTTGGATATGCTGTAGAGTTAGAAGCAAAGCGTTGGGTATACCTAGTGGACGCGTAGAAGGATAACCTCGAAATCTAAAAGGTTGAATAAGAGGATTATAACTTGGTTTACGTTATACATCCTTGAAGTATAGCGATGTATAGGAAGTTAAAGGAAATATTTACTAATGGCCAAGAGTGAAAGGTGAAATAGCAAGTGTTGGTAAGAAGTTTTATTATGCGTTGATAAAGTTTATGCGTTGAGAAGGTTATCAGCTAGGTGTTGAGAAGGTTATCAGCAATGCGTTGAGGAGTTCACGTGTTAAGGACGGCTGTTAGCTGTGCGACGAGGGGCTTATGAGTTGTAGGTGGCTACCTTTAGTAAAAACTGGAGTATGTGGTGAAAACATGCTAATCTATCTTAAGAGAAATAGTTTTAAGTACAAGGAAAAGGATTAAAAGAATAACCTTGAGAATAATCAAGGAATGTTCAAGGACAGAAAGATGGTCATGGACACAGGATGAAGGTAAACACGATAGGACCAACGCGTAGAGGAAGAGCTTAAGGAAGGAGTTGGACGCATGGTATGATGCGATGAGGTACAAACACATAGTACTGGGCGTTTGTCATTAACGCCTAGTAGCATTGTGTAAGCACTGGTTTATAATAGCGCGGCTATGCGTTGAGGGTGATCACGAATGGTTGTGAGCTAAAGTAGTCGCCGCGTTGGCGGGGGAAGAAACGTACTTGGCTTACCACGCGTTGGTAAGGTTGTTATGCGTTGAGGTCCCTATGCGTTGAAGACAGAGTTATCTCTATGCGTCGAAGAGTACTATAGTTGGCTGAGAGTTAGAAAAGGGAGTAGTGAAGCTCAAATCTTAAAAGAAACTCAACGAACGCATGAGGGCGTTGTGTTGAATAAAAGTTGTTCATTGGAAAATGTTGGAGGCCTAAGATAAGCTTATAAAGGCCAGGTGGCTTCATATAAATTTGACACCTTAAGTAGGAGGTGTTAAAAAGGTATGGTAAGTGTCTCATGTAAGGTGACATTTGGACTGCATTGTTAATTAAGCATGCAGCGTGACATGTGGCAAAACAAGTGGCAAAAAGAGAGGAAAAGTTGGATGGTAAGCTCCCTATAAATAGAACTTTGAGGGAAAAGGAGGAACTGATGACTCTCAGAGAAGAAATCTGGAGAGAAAGAGAAGAAGGCAGCAAGAACGTCCGTTGTAGGAGTATGCGGCCAAGAAAGAAGGGTGAACGCAGCGTCCAAAAGTTAGGTGATGCGTTCAAGATTGATGCATTCAAGTTGGACCTTGCGTCCAAGTGAGGGTGACGCATCCATAAGAGAAGTAAGAAGAGTTGGGATGCACTTCGCGGAAATAATCAGCCTTGCGTTACCATCCTTGCGTTGAAGGGCAGGGTTGCGTCCAACCGAGCTGACAAAGGAAAATGGAGCCTTGCGTTTCGAAGTTAGAACGCTACGTCCAGAAAGCTCGGGAAGAGGAAATAGAGGAAAGGAAGAAGAAGTATTCTTTGGCAAGTACAGGTGAGTAACACCTGCGTTTTATAAAAATAAGTGAGTTCTTTATGAATGTAATTCTACAGGTTTTGAATAAAATAATGCATGCGTTTTCATATATGTAAAGCATACGAATATGTGATTTATAGAGACATAAGTATGCATTTAGAAACATGAGCATGCGTTTAGAGACATGTGTACGCGTTTTACTTGTAAACTTTGAGAAAGCTAAGTAACGCATGGTAACTTTGAGAATGTTGGGTAACGTATGGTGATTGATTGAAAACTTGTATTCATGGTTTTTCTAAAAAGCATGGTGTTATATGATTTCTAGAAAGATTTGAAAATAGACTTGTATGAAACACATGTTGGTTGGTATTTAAGCTGGAAAATGAATTTAGCATGCTAATGAAGTTTTCATGAAAGATTTGGAAACGGTTAAGTTATGTGCTATTAATATAATGTTTCCAAAATATGTATGGTGTTTTATAACGCTTTGAAAAGGGACCCCAATGCTCAAGGACTCGTAGAAGGCATTGTGGGCAGCCCGAGTTATAAAAGGTACCCAATGCTCAAGGACTAGATGAAGGCAAATGGGTAACCGGAAAAATAGAAATGGAACCCAATGCTCAAGGATAAAAGGAAGGCATATGGGCAACCCGAGTAATAATATCTATGAGCTCATAGAAGAATATATATATACGACGCTGAGGTGTTGAGATTACTCTACACAGCGAAGGATAATCGACGTTGAGGAGCGTTGAGCACTGCTCCGCCTCAACTAGGGAAAAAGTATTTGAAATGAATGAATATGCACACATGATATAACCAAGAATTGATCATGTTATAAACTGATTTTCAGTGTGATGTTTTATACGAGTTCCATCAGTTTTATACTTAAAGTATAATGTTTTTCAGAAACTGTTACTCACTGAGCTGTTAGCTCATGCTTTCATATTTTTTTCCATTTTCAGGTAGCATGACAGTTCCCGTTGCTGATCGAAGTCGAGGTTTGTCAAGAGCATGTGGATGGAGAGGTTGACAGTGGGTTACGTGACAGGGTAGTCGGTAACTGCTGTCTTCACATCTCTTCTCGGGTTATGCAGGATAATCAGGGAGGGGGTGTGACATTCCAACTTTCTTCTAAGCTTCTGAAACTCAAAGAAGAGGCAATCGGAAGACCTTAGAAACCTTAAAACAACTTTTAAGCACCAGAAAAACTCCTTCTTGGACGCAGGATATTAATTCTTGGACACAAGGCAACTATTTTCCTCCTTTTGACATCACTATTGGACGCAAGACAACTTCCCCTAGGACACCAGACAGCTGATGGACGCAAGGTAGCTAGCATACCACCTCTCTTGGATGCAAACCTCAACTTCTTGGACACAAGGCCATCTCTTGGACCCTTTTCCTTTCCTTTCTCTCAAGAAAACTCAGACTTCTTGATGGTGTGTGGCCCTTCTCCCCCTCTTAGTCCTATTTATAGAGTTTGGATAGCAAGCTTAGTCACCCAACTTTGCTTCTCAACTTGAAACCCAAACTCCACATGTCACCTTGCATGGTAGCCTAGCCATGCGTCCAACCAAGTAGTTTCATGCATAGTGTTCTTGCCCTGCATCCTGACACCACCACCTTATGAAGTGTTATGTCCAAACGAAGCCACCTACCACCTAAGGTACAACCATGCATCCAACTTAGTCCCGGGATAGGGACCATGCATCCATGCTTCCCTCACCATGCGTTCATGATGTTTTCTTTTAGGGTTTGACTTCTTTTGTTCTATTTTCTTCCTCCCGGTCTTCCTACATGATAACTTATAGAAATACAAGTTATGATAGCCTTTTTCTTAGATAAATAGAGATTAAATAGAAAAGCATGCGACAAGTTATGTTAATTTTTATTAAGAAAATCTTCCTTTGCGTTATACTCTTGTATTTTTAGGAAGATAATGATTTTACCACCTTTTTGAGCCTAAAACGCATGTTTTGATGCAGGAATGCAAACGATGGGGTGATTACTTCTTAACACAGGATGACGCGTTAGCAATCTATTCTTCGTGGACACATGATCTGAACGGAACGCAAACAACCTAACGATGCGTTAACAACTATTCAACGCATAACTATGCGTTAGCAACCTACGACGCGTTGACATCGGCCAAACTATTCATGGACGCATAGACGACCATTAATGCAAGGCGCTGAGAATCAAATCAGAATCTTGAGAGATTGACGAATGATTGACAAACATGATTTGTGGCTAAAGTGGTGGATCTTAATTGACTTGAGAATCACGCAATCAGGCGAGATGGACGCATGACATCAATCTCGCCGCCAATCAAGCAGATTTGCCATTAATTGCGAACGCATCATCTATAAAAGGGCAGCTCTGCGAGGTGAGAAAGCGTTGTTGATTATCGGAAGAACTCCATAAGTGACAGCAGAGTTCTCTCAGACTTCAGCCGGAGATGAATAGCTCAAGAGAGAAGAGTCTTTCCTCCGCCAGACCACTTCACAGCAGAACCTCACGCTTCCATCCAGGCGACTCAAGACATTGATGCCTTCCTTTCTTTCTTTCTTAGTTTTTCTTCTTGATTTTAGATTTGTGTCAAGACATTGAGCTTATCTAAAGTTGTATTCCGTTTCATCAATATAATTATCTTCCATGTCTACTCAATTCTCTATACTTTCCGCTTTTTACTTTCAAACCATGAGTAACTAATCACTCAAGGGTCTAGGGTTGCGTTAGCATCTAAGTAAGAACCATAGTGTAACTATTTCATCTTGTCAATTGCGATCTTAATCCGATGCTTATGTTCATCTGACAAATCGATATAAGTAGTAATAATCAAACTGCTCGAGAGGGTAAGTGATTGTGGAACTCAATTGACAAGGGCCAAGAAGTGTTACCTGTCTATGGGGATAACCTTGGTTCTTAACACTCTTCTATGCGTTATAGACATATAACGCATAGCGGCTGACAACCGGGAGAAGAGTCGCAAGTATGAATAGAATCTACTATGCGTTTTCGATGTTAGATGTTAATCAACTCGAACTCTTTCTTTATCCATTCATTCACATCATTAGCTGAATTTGCTGTGTCGCATGCCTTCCATCTTCCATATTTTAATATAGTGTACTTACAATCGCTTTTCTTAGGTTATAAACAAACTCATTCTCAACTATTTCTTGGTTACCACTGCAGCGCATGAAAACCAAATAAATACTAAATCAATATAATCCCTGTGTTCGACCTCGGACTCACCGAGAAAACCTACTCCTTTGCTTATACTTGGGTAAAGGATAGGAAAACTTGACAAGATAACCAATGCATTGTAGTAAGACGCATAGCATGTTCAACGCATGATATGTAAAACGCATCATCATATCTTAATCACACCTTGCGTTTATACAATTTCAATTACACATATTAATTCATACAACACTACAATTAGCCAAATTTTCTTTCCAAGCTCCCTATGCATCCACAAGCCTTCCCTTATGCGTCCACATTCCTCTCCAAGTCCAGCACTTAACCAAAATCCCCTCCTTGAAGAGCTATGCATCCAACAAGACTAGGTGTTTCGAGACTTAGCCAAAATCCTACCTACAAGAATTCACTATATGTCCAACACCTTGATCATGCATTCACCTCCCTCAACCATGCGTCCAAAGGCTTCCCTCTTAGCCTTATGGACTCTTTGATTGCTCTTCTATGCGTCCATGTGATGTCTCCCGATGCTATGCTTCCAACTTTTCTCTTTTAAGCCTCCTATACTTAACCATTTTTCCATTAATGTACTAGGTATGCGTCCAACCCCTACTTTCCTCCCTTAGGGTTTCTTTTCAACTCTCCAAATCATCCAAGACTTAACCAAAATCTCTCGTGAAGAATGTCCATGCGTTTACCCTAGGTAAGGAGGTGTTTTTCCTTCAAATTTGCCTTATGTGTTTACCCTCCTTTCCAAGACCTAGATTTTCCTTCTAACACTTCAATACTTAACCAATTTCCTTCCGAATGGGGTACTATGCGTCCAAGCTTCATCATCCATTCATCCAATGTAAACCCTACATTCACTTGTAAGTACTAAATTTAAGTATATGGTATCAAAGTGGACTTATTTGCTTTCTCTTGTGTAGATCGAAAGGAAAGGTGAAGGAAAGTCGAGTGTATTTCTGGTAAGTCAAATTCTAAATTATTATGTGATAAATCAAACTTTGTATATATAAGGCTTAAAAAGAGTGTCACCGTTTGAACCGAGGTGGAAGGATATTATTATTTATTTTGTTATTATTATTTTTGGTGCATTTAATTAAATAGGGAAAAAAATAAATGAAGAAACATACTGAATTTAGTAATTAAAAAAGAAAAAGAAAAAAAAGAAATAAAGAAAGTGGGAATTAGGTCGGTGGTGGACATTGATAAAGGAAGTTCAACTTTTATTTTTCCCCCATTTTTGCTGACAATCAAACTTCTCCAAACTCAAACCGACACAATTTCTCAGCTTGGTATCGGAGGGAGGAAGAAGAAGACGTCCAAGGTAAATTGGAGTAGAATTTTGGAAGAAAGCTTGGTGGAAAGTAAAGCACAACCGAGACTGGTCTGGAACCCGAGCAACCTGCGCAAGGTTTGGTATTTGGAGAACAGCAAGCTGAAGAGATCAAGTTTGAAGCTGGAAATTTGAAGTTAGTAAGCTAACTCAATTCTTAACAACTCTTGTGAAGGACGGTTAAGCTGAATATGAAGAGAAACATGTCTAAATTTAGTTGGAAGTGACTGATACGGATTTCCTGAGTGATCTGGAGTAGGGCGAAGTAAATTAGGAATATCTGTCGAACAATGTGGATTTAAATTCTGACATTTTGAGGTAAGCTAGAAAAAACATTTCTTTATAAGTTTTTAGAGGGGAAGAAGTTCTAATTCGGGCTGGAAATGCTACTTTTAGCAGTTAGAAACGAAGATTGAAGATGTGTGAGACAGGTCTCGCTGGGAAAGAATAGCGACATTGGAATGTGAAGGAGCGAGAGCGAGATAAGTCTCGCTGGTCTCACTAGTTGATTTTGTTTCACAAATCTCGCTGGTCTTACTGGTCTCGCTCGTCCAAAGTCTCGCTGGTACAGTTGGTTTTTGCTTGATTTCTCTGGTGAAGTCTCGCTAATGGTTTGAATCTCATTCATTAATGAACTTTTAAATGAAAATAGCCTCGGTTGAGCATTTCTTCATGAAGTATAGTCTCAGTGATAGTTTTCTTTATGTGGTAGGGTCTCGGTGGTGAATAATATGAATATCTAAGGCTTGTTGCCTATGTAAAATGGAATTTTAAAGAAATCTAACAAAGGGAAATGTATTATTTTCAAGCCAAGAGGAGCTAGGAAAGGTGTATAACCCACTAAGATCCCAGGGCAAGTAGTGAGTGACATTTTATTTAAAATGAGTTTACTTTAAACAAAATTTTCATGTTGTATGATTATGTTTGGAAACATGTTTATATATTTATGCTTTTCACGGGTTTTAACATGCTATGAGGATTATTTGCTTGAAAGAAAATATGTGTTCCCTTGTGCGTGCATATTATGTGTTTTAGATTGGAAATCATTTGAAGCATGCTAGTTGTTAAACGAGTTTTACGAAAGGCATGCTATTTATTAACTTATGATTTTATGGAAAGCATTGATGATTGTTAATGAGTTTGTGAAGATTTGAAATGTTATAAATTTGTGAATGTTTATTATGCTATTTTCAAAGCATGTTGTTTTTTAATAATGTTTTTGAAAAGTTTCCCAATGCTGAAGGACGCGGAGAAGGCATATGAGTAGCCGAGAAATAGAAATGGTTCCCAATGTTGAAGGACTCGGAGAAGGCATGTGGGTAACCTGAGTATAGAGATAGGCCCCAATGTTGAAGGACTCGGAGAAGGCATATGGGTGGCCTAAATCTCGTTTATGGGACATGGTACTGAAGGACTTGAGAAGGTATTCGGGTAACCCAAGATATGATATTTATGTGCATATAGAGGTATGATAGACACTGTTGTGTTGAGACTACTCCACACAACTAAGGATATTTGACATTGGATTGTCGAGATTACTCCACCCCAACTAAGGATGTTTTTGACGTTGAGTAGCGTTGAGCTCCGCTCCGCCTCAACTAAAGAAAATATGATTTAAATGTATTGTACTTACATGGTTTTTCTTTAGAAATGATACGTATGTGATTTGATAATGTTACCTGAGCATGATTTGTTTGGATATAGAAACGATTTCTTATTGCTTATTTATTTTCATAACTTGATTACGGTTTTGATTTAATTATGAATCAAGGAAGGTTTTTACAAGACAAATCACTCACTGGGCAACCTAGCTCATGTTTTTCCCTATTTTCTGTTTTTTAGGTAGCGAGCTAGTCCGAGGTGCTTAGCCTACACAACAACTCGTCTGGGTCCACCATCAGTGTTTGGAATTTTGAGAATTGTAAATATTTGATTTTAAACCTATGTTGTACATATAGAGGGTTTAGGGCGGTGGTTAGTAAACTTATGTAGTTATTGGTTTTAATGTAAATCAATGTTTGTATGATAGGTTAACTCTGGTTAAAATTGGATGTTCAATTATTGTGTATATCTACTTATTAGGTGTTGGTCAAGGTATAAGGTTGATAGTGGATGCCGTAAGAGGGTCGGTGTCTGCTGTTCTCACACTTTCTCCTAGGTTAAGAGGGTATTTGGGAGGGGGTGTAACATCCAACATGGTGATGTTCCCTCCAAGGATGTGTCCAACTCACAACTAGCTCCCAATTATGCGTCCAAGCTAGCTATTCTTATAGCATAGTTGAGTTCTCCTAGCATAGTTATGATACTTTGAAGGATTTATTCAAAGTTCGAAAATTGCTTAACGTGGCTTTTGTTGTAATGATTTTGTATGTGTAAATTGTCCTAACGCAAAGTGCTAAATGATGTGTTTATGCGTTCAACATGTCATGCTTTGAACATGCTATGCGTTCTATTACTATGCGTTGGTGGTCTTGTCAAGTTTTCATATTCTTTTACCTAAGTATAAGCAAAGTAATAGGTGTTCTCGGTGAGTCCGAGGTCGAACACAGGGATTATATTGATTCAGTTTTTAGTTGGATTTCATGCGTTACAATGGTAACCAATAAATAAGTTGAGGAATGTGTTTCTAATCTACGGAAAGCGATTGTTTGTACACTAGACTAAAAGTTGTGAAAGATGGAAAGCATGCGACACAGCAAGTTCAGCTAAAAATGTGTGTGAATGGATAAAGAAAGGGTTCGGGTTGATTAACATCTAACGTCGGAAACACACAGTAGTATTCTATTCGTACTTGCGACTCTTCTCCCGGTTGTCAGCCGCTATGCGTTATATGTCTATAACGCATAGAAGAGTGTTAAGAACCAAGGTTATCCCCATAGACAGGTAACACTTCTTGGCCCTTGTCAATTGAGTTCCACAATCACTTACCCTCTCGAGCAGTTTGATTATTACTACTTATATCGATTTGTCAGATGGACATAAGCATCGGATTAAGCTCGCAATTAACAAGATAAAATAGTTACACTGTGGTTCCTAGTTAGATTCTAACGCAACCCTAGACCCTTGAGTGATTAGTTACTCATGGTTTGAGAGTAAAAAGCAGATAGTTTAGAGAAATGAGTAGACATGGAAGATAGTTCTATTGATGAAATGAGATACAATTTTCGATAAGTTCAATTCCTTGATACAAATCTAAAATTAAGAAAGAACAGTAAGAAAGAAAGCAGGGAAGGCGTCAATGTCTTGAGTCACCCGGATGGAAGCGTAGGCTCTGTTGTGAAGTGGTGCGGCGGAGGGAAGACTCTTCTTTCTAGAGCTATTCGTCTCCGGCTGAAGTCTGAGAGAACTCTGCTGTCACTTATGGAGTTCTTCCGAGAATCAACAACCTTTCTCATCTCGCAGAGCTACCCTTTTATAGCTGATACAATCGCAGTTAATGGCAAATTTGCTTGATTGGTGGCGAGATTGATACTGCGTCCATCTCGCCTGATTGCGTGATTCTCGGGCCAATTAAGATCCACCACTTTAGCCACAAATCATGTTTGTCAATCATCCGTCAATCTCTCAAGATTTCGATCTGATTCTTAGTGCCTTGCCTTAACGGTTGTCTATGCGTCCATGCATAGTTTGGTCGATGTCAACGCGTCATAGGTTGCTAACGCGTAGTTATGCATTGAGTTGTTGTTAACGCGTCGTCAGGTTGTTTGTGTTCCGTTCAGATCATGCGTCCACGAAGAACAGATTGCTAACGTGTCGTCCTGCGTTAAGAAGTCATCAACGCATCGTCTGCATTCCTGCGTCAAAACATGCGTTTTAGGCTCAAAAAGTGGTAAAATGATTATCTTCATAAAAATACAAGAGTATAACGCAAAGGAAGATTTATTAATAGAATTTAGCATAAACTACCACATGCTTCTCCATTTAAACTCTATTTATCTATGAAAAATGTTATAATAACTTGTATTTCTACAAGTTATCAGCTTTCTCCCAAACTCACTTATGGCTTATTCTCAACTCAAAACTCAAGTTAATTCAAACTCTTTTCTTCCCTCCTTCCATCTTAATGCATGGTGTCCTAGAGTTAACTCAAACTCAAGTTAACTCAAACTCCACAGGCTTGTGAACCAAGTTTTACCCCCTTTTTCTTAGTTTCTTTCCTTTATTAGTCTTAAGCAGATTAGGTCAAAGATTAGTGTGTCACAATATCCATGTATCAATGATATCACTAATAGAAGTGTTATGAATGATAATCGTGTATTAGTGATATAACTTAGGTAGATATCAAAGATATCTATTTGTTGATGATATCAATAATATAACTTAGGTAGATATTAATGATATATAAGTGATATTAGTGATATCTATGTATTAGTGATAAAACTTAGGTAGATATCAATAATATCTATGTATCGATGATTTCAGTTATTTGACGTTGGTAGATATTAATGATATCCATATATCAAAGATATTAGTGATATCCATATATTGATGATATCAGTAATATAACTTAGGTAGATATGAGTGATATCAATGATATTAAGGATATCGATGATATGACTAAGGTAAATATTAATGATATCTATATATTGCTAATGTCGTTGATATTAGTGATAATACTTAGGAAGTTATTAGTGATATCGATGACAGAATTTAGGCAGATATTGGTGATATTAATGATATCGATAAAATGAGTCTATCAATGATAGACTTCTATCACTGATAGGAGCCTACCAATGATAGATTGCTATTAGTGATAAATGATGCTTTCAGTGATACTTCTATCACTGATACCACTATTAATGATGACAACCTATCATTAGTATACTTCAAAATGTTGGGAAATTCGTGCCTTCATCATTTTTTTTGTGCCTTCAATGGCCTTTTGCACGTTATCTATGGGCTAGGTAAATTTTGCTTTAATTGCAATTAATTTTATGTTTTGCTATTTTTGCAATATTTTAACCTGATTTTATATATATGCAAGGTAGGGATGGCAATGGGGTGGGGTGGGGCTAGGGATGCACTCCCTATCCCCCTCCTCGTGGGGGACTTTTAATCCCCGTCCCCGCTCAATTCCTTGTTTTGGGGAGTTGGGATTGAGGTCGGGGAATCTTCTTTTGGGGATTTGGGTCCCTCTGGAGAAAAATTCCCATTTTTTATTTTTTCTTTTATTCTTTTTATTATGTTAGAAGTTTGTATTATTATGATAGAATTTTTTCAAATGAATAATTAAAAATTATTTTAGTGCTTTTTTATTATAAATTTAATAAAATTTAAATTTATTATATTGGAAAATTAAAAGTAGAAAAAATAGTAGCTGAAAGCTACTGTTTTAGTAGTTTAATTAATTAATTAATTAATTAATTAAAAACTTTTAGTATTTCTTTTACTTTTTTATATATATAAATACACAATTAAAAAAATTTGGGGCTGAGACAGAGGTCGAGTTCGTGGCTAGGGATGGGGTGGGGACCCAATTTAAATTCCTAATGTGCTCGGTAAAACATGAGATTTTCTGCCTAGATCGGGTTGAGGACCTGACCCCATCGGGGTATTTTGCCATCCCTAATGCAAGGAACGCTTAACTTAATATGGATTGTTGGAGAGTTGCATTGTTGGCTCTCGTATTAGTTTTAAGGTGATTGCAAATGGCCCACTCATTATCGCATAGCTCGTCTTAACATCTGTGATTACCATGTGGTGTTATTTGGGAATATTTTCTTTCCTTATCGGGCGCCTATTTGCAAAAATATTCAGGTCCATTTTATTTCAATCTTGGACTAGCCCTAGTTTATTTTCCTTAATTGTTCTGGTTGTCTAAAAAGAGTGAGACGTTCCTTTTTAGGGTTGCTGCTTTTGATTGTTTGCAGAAAACTTGTGTGTTAGTTTGGCTGTTGGTTGATTTCTATTCGATTTAAATTGAGTTTCATAGCTTGTTGCACAAAAATAGATACTATAATTTCGGTACAAGGATGTGTCGAGAATTACTCAAGTATGATCATAATTAAGCAAGTTTTCCTATAAAAAGTCAAGTATAAGCTCTTATAGGTTTCCTGGTGAGTCTAGGGTCGAACGCAGGGATTTGTAATAACTAGGCGTTGAGAATAGATGCATGACTATGCGGTGAACTGTACATGTAATATGTGCATGTGTTGGTTGTATGTGTCTAAAACTATACATAAAGAATGAATAAAATTTCCTACAACTAACAATGAGGTGGACGTGGCGATGGTTAGTCAAATGTCATTTTGTCAGATAGCATGCGTTGAGAATGAATGGAACCATGCGATAAAAGTAGAGTTAACGCAAGAGCTAGTTGTTACCTAAGCTTTCTAAGTATAATTACATACCTACAAACTGCGTTTGTGAATCCATCTCTCAATGTTTCGACGCCACATTAATCTTATCTCTAAGACGCATGGTAAGTTTGCGTTGGCAAAAGATGAACCACATCTCTGCACTTCATCTAGTCTCGATAAATGCTAAAGATTAACCATCCACTCTCTCAAGCTAGACAGTCGTGCTTACTACTTTTGTTTGTCAGACAAAGTTATGCAAGCTAATAATATGCATTTATCAAGATGTAACATACTTAATATTGCTTAAGAAAAACTATCTTCTAACATCTAACTCATTTAGCATTCAAACAACATGGTGTAAGGTATTTAATATGAAAATAAATGAAAGATAATCGTCAATCAAACTCATATTAAGAAAATAAACCATTCTCTCGAATGTCATTAACAAAATATAAGTAAGGAGGGAAATGGAAATAAAACAAAATCAAAGGCGTCAAGCCGCCACTTGCAATGTCTTGCTTCATAGAGGCTTGAGATGGTTGCTATCTGATACATAAATTTCATAGGGCGAAGGTTCTCACTCAATGGGAGACGACTCTGAAAGTGCTCAGAATCCTTCTCTCAGAAGAGCTCGAAATGGAGGCTGGTTATGGTGAGGGAGAAATTGTGCAGAGCCTTCGCCTCTTGAACTCGTCTCTCTTTCTTCCTTCCCTCTTCTGTTGGAGAAGCTTTGGGCTATTTATAGCCATTGAAAAGTTAAAACTCATGATGAACTGACACCTTTGCATTAAATTCGTTGCCCTACTAAGTAGACTTTTTACATTGTCGGCCCATAGGTTCTGCCATTATCTGATAAAGTGTAGTCCTTTTTCATAATGACATGACAGCTTTTTGCCCATGCGTGTATCTATTTTTTCTCGACGCATGGTCTCAACGTATAGGCTCGACGCATGGGTTTCCACTGTTCTCGCAGCAGCTTTGTCTCTTGGTAGTTGGGTTATTTGTGCTTTTTTTCTTCTTAACCTTGCGTTAGGAACAGAAAAGCTCATAGTTTTTCATGTATTTTCTTTTGTAAATAGTGCCAACGCATGGTGATACATTTTACATCATTCAACCACCAAAATCATGCGTTTAGCTCTAAAGTTACTCTAATTAAATCAAATAGTGACTATAATAACTTGTATTTCTACAAGTTATCACACCCCCAAGTTTGAGTTAATGTTTGTCCTCGAACATTTATTTGAAGATTTATTAAATTCTACAGCCCAAGTCTAAGTAAAAGCTCACCCTCTCAACATGCCTTCTCTTCCTTGACTATATCAACAATCAGATAACCACACCAAGTTCTTTTTCAATCAACGCTTTGAAAGTACTTCTAATTTTTAGATGCGGCAAGCTTATTCCTCAAGAATACCCTTACTCATTTCCAGTCAATCTGATGTCTTCATTTTAGTAATGCGCCATAGAGTTCATTTTCATAGATTCTTTATTTTTTTTATTATTAATTTTTTTTATTTGGGCTTGCGTTGATCTGAGCTATCTATCTTCGTTTTGACATAACAACGATGGGGTGCATGGAGGCAACCAACATCAAGCAATACCCTTCACAACTGGGCACTTATCGCGTTCCTTTTTGGTTGCGTCGACAGTGGTACCGTTTATTTATTTTTCGCTGATCTTGGACTCTCACCTTTGATTATGGGGTGTAAAGAGCCATTCTCAACTCAACTCTTAACAGGCTAATTTTATGCGCTTTCAGCGGAGTTGTTTGTCCAAAGAAATATATTAATACTTTTTTTTTTTTTTGAATTGTGAACACATGGCTCAAACCTTTCTTACCCCCAAATTTGAAGGCAGCAAGGTCCTCATTGCTGAAATCGAGTTATGAGATTGCCTTAGAAAATTTTTGTAAAAGAGGTTTGAGGCAAAGCTTGCAACGCATACTAACTCTTAGAAGTAATTTACTGAGTGTAATATGTAACACCCCCATCCTAAATATTTATATATATACCTATATCTTTACCTAGGAGTGAGTGTTACCTATTTTGTATTCTGCTAACACTGTTATATACACATTTCTATATCATAACGAGCTGGCAAAATGCTTAGCCTTTACAATAGTTATACAAAGATTCTCTGATAAGATATCATCATAAGTAAGATTTAAAAAGGCTATGTTTAAAGTTTACAGGTATGCCTGGTGATCCTCACAACTGCCACCCAAAATAAGTACAATTTCTACATGGGGATAGGGTTTACAAGTTTCCAATTACAAAATTCTAATTTGGCTCAGATGAATCTTGATGGTAGACTAGGCACCCCGAACACACTCGCTACCTGGAAAGAAAACATCAGAGAAACAAGAATATATGAGCTACAATGCTTAGTGAGTGACTATCTAAAGTATAAACTCAATAAAAACATAACTACAATCATTTGTATAAACTGCTTGGTCATGCTTCATAAACTGGTAAATAACTATAACTTGTAAATAACTATCATCACGTATAATGAATATCTTTTCATTGAACCTTTGTTGAGGCGGAGCGAACTCAACGCACCCAACGCCAATAAGCCTTAGCTGTGTGGAGTAATCTCAACACATCAGCGTCAGATGCCTTTTATTCTGCTTATAGGTCTGTCTGATATCGGGCTGCCCGTGTACCTTCTCATGTCCTTCGGTACTAGGGTCCCAAGGAAATACTCAATCACCGTCTCTATATCCTTTGGTGAGAGCTTCATAGAAATACTAGGGCTGCCTATATGCCTTCACATGACCTTTAGTATTGGGTCCCAATAGAATCTTTCTAGTGCACTAACATGCACATCACATTTATCATAAGTTAACAATAATCATAATATCTCAGACTTCATAAAATACTAGGGCTGCCCATATGCCTTCACGTGTCCTTTAGCATTGGGTCCCATTCGAACCTTCCTAGTGCACAGACATGCACAATACATTTATCATGAATTAACTATAATCATGATATCTCAGAATTCTCAGAACATTCATCTAGCAACTACCTTGGTAAAACATAGAACATTATCTAATACATTATCAAGCTCTATCTCACATATAAGATATATGCTAGATTCATACATAGAAGTACACTTCAACTCATGCTTCAAAGATATTATTAAGCATATAGAAATTAATATTCAAGTTAGCTTATCTCAAACCATAAAGTCACTCACGACTTATTCCGGGCTCCGAGCGGGTTATACGCTTTCCCTAGCTCCTCTTGACCTGTAAACACACCTTTTCGTGTTAGACATTTCTAATATTCCTCTTTATATTCACTATGTTTGCTTAAATAACTCAAACATGGGTTTTCATCACTAGTCCCTCTCTTGTTTACAACTTATCATAATGAGCGAGATTCACAGGTATCAGAGAGATTATTAGATTAAACTACTCATAACCATGCGGCATCAGCGATACTCAGCGAGATTCAGCGAGAGTTGTGAGACGCAAGGCCCTTTGCAGTACCAGCGGCACTTGTCTCGTTGATCACCCTCCAACTCTTTAGCGATACTTCTGTCCTAGCGACCCCCCAATGGTCAGTGCTTTCTTCTTTCTTTTCTAACCCGTTCTTAAAACTGCTCAACATCGAAATCCAACCAAAATCAGAACTTTCTCTCTTCTACAAACTTGTAAAGAAGTGAGCTTTCTAACTTACCTCGAGACTTCGAACCCTAACTTTTCTTCGTTTGAGAACTATTCTCGAATAACTCCAGCTGCCTCGAATCAACTAGCAGCTCATGTAGTAGCTCAACTCCGAATACTTCTTCCTAAAATTTAACATACTTTTGCTCAAATTTGGTTTAAACATCCTTTATAGAAGTTGCTAAGAATTAACTCACTCACCTTTAAAATTTTTGCCCTAGCTTTGACTTCCCCAGCTCACTCTTCTTCAAACACCGAATGATATCTAGATTATCGTCAACAGTCAAGCTTTTGGTTCTAGCTTCAATTTCACCATGGAAGTGATTTGGTTCCTACTTAACTTCGACATAAACAGCTTCTTGCACCTCTCCTTGTTGTTCTTTTGCGAAAAGGGGTAAATTTGGGTTCGAAATATGTCTAAAGTGTTTATTTAGTCGGCGTACTTACTTATATATATACCACCGACTCACCAGTACGGCCATCACCTTCTTACTTAGGTTGGCCGACGCCACCTTCCGTGCAAAGCTTCTGTAAGCCCCGTACTTGACCTTGTGAGAAGGCAAGTTAAGAAGAGACTAAGAGGTGGGCGTTTGGTAGGAAAAGTTGGCTGAGTTGTGTGGAGGCAAAAATGGCTAAGTATTGGCCATGCGTTGGTGGCACTATGCGTTGATGGAAATAGTTTTGGCGTGGACGCTGATGTGCCACTTTTGTGTGTTAACTGCAAGTGTACGGGTCAAGTTATAATATAAAACGGTTAAGTCCGAGTATCGTTTCCACTAGAGATCCAATTGGGAAGGTTTAAGTTATTTAGCTATTCTAGAATTGAATCAATTTTATTTGAGGATTGGAATTCAACTTTTGTTTTTGGGAAAAAGAAAAATCAAGCAAGAAAATATCAAAGGGGTAATTGCAAGAGTCAAAGAGAGTTCTAAGGTTTCAAATCCTTGTTTGTTTCATCATGCAAAATTATGGATTTCATGGATTTAATTCTTATGTCTAAGTCTAGAAACTTAATTCCAAGTTATCTTCTCTCAAAGACAACTCTTTCTCATGCAACTTGATTGATAGTTAATCTCTTAAAACCAATACAAAATTACATGGCATTAAAACTAGTCTTTAGCAACTTTCATTGTAAACCTAACTACTCTCGTGATAGATTAACAACGATTCATTGTTATAGATCAAATTAAACATATAATCTCTCGATTCATACATCTAATCTAACATGTGAAGGTGGCCAATCTTCAAGAATTAAACACAATAACAATGAAAAGCATATTTATTTGAACAAAACCATGAGTTTACAAAATTATCATGAGTTTTCAAACAATTCATCAAAAACCCTAAAACCAAAGAGTTTAGCCACTCATAGCGTAAAGCAACATATTCATCAAAAAGAATCAAAGAAAGAGTGTAAGGAATAGGGAAACTCTACTGAAAAGAGGTTCTTGATTGAGGCAGCATCGTCACGAACTCCTTGGCTCTCGCGTCAGACTTCAAAGGGCACCAAAACTATCTCGAACTCTTTTCCTCTTCCTTGCGGCTAACTCACTCTTGGAACTCTAGCTTAATTCTCACCTTTTCGGATCGTTCTCTTGTTCTGCAACTTTCTTGATTTTCTTGATATTTCTTCCCCCTCCTTTTTGGCTGCTGAAAACCCCTAAATTTATAGAGTTTGGCCGCCCAAAATTTAACCTAAAATACAAAACTTGCGTTTAAATTAACGCTAGCGCCGCAGAGCTGACGCATAGCACCGCGGCGCTAGCGTTGCGACCAAAATTAAGTTGCTCTCGGGTTTTAGCGCCGTGGCAGCGCCGTCCTAGCGCTGCGATGCTGTCTTGCGTTCACCAAGTATGCGTCGAAGCAGCGCCTTCCCAGCGCCGCGTTGCTGCTTTGCGTCCATGCTGATGCGTTTCAGCCTCAGCACCGCGGCGCATCATGCGTTTCAAGCAAGGATGCAATTTTCAGCACTTTTTCTCCATATTCTTGCTCGGTTTTGATCTTTCAGTCGTTTCTTCTAATTTTCCTCGTTTTAACCTGAAAATCACTAGCAAACAAGTGAAATCTAATATAAAACTCCCTTAATTTGAGAGAATAATAAGCACTTTTCAAGTGCTTATCAACACCCCAAACTTAGAGATTTGCTAGTCCCGAGCAAAGAATAAAATCAAATAATAGGGAGTTTTAGATGAAGAAGTGTGCAATTGACTCATGTCTCAGAGAATAGCATTCAGAGCTTAAGTAGAAACATGCAAGCATATCTATATTGTTATAATTATTCAAGGCCAAATCTTGCTATCTCCCATGTGTGTGTGTGCAAGCCTCCTTCAATTTAAAATACTAGAACTCAAATTAGGACTTAAGAGAGTTTCTTTAGTTTTCCCCTTACTCTAGCTCATGCACCAATCTTCAAGCTTTCATGCATTCAAGTGAGTAATATGTCCACTAAGGTGCCTTTCAATCATATATTTTTTTCATGGGCCCAAACTTGCATTCTTTTACCTAGAGGCACTAGCTTTCACACATCCACTATAGGGACTCGTACCTAGTCAATTCCCAGGCGTCCTTACTGATCACAGCAAAGGCAGCTCTTTTTACCCTTATCCATGCATACTCATTACAAGTTTAACATTTAAAAAAATAGACAAATAAAACTCATATGTTTTGTGTACACTTTTTCTTTTCTCAAGGCATGTATACTCTTTTCTTTTTCCTTAGTCTAAGATTACAAGCTATCATGCATTTCCACTCCCTAACCGGTGGGGTCTTTTGAAGTGACAACCAAATACACCCAACTTAATCCTTTTTTCAGTTAAAGATTCTAAATAGAAGTGGCTACGTGGTCAAGAATATGAAAGATTTTAAGAGGGACTTAAATAAATTTAACTCAAGATAGTGCTATTCTATTTCCACAATAAGTCATCTATCATGCAAATTCGAATCTCATCATGGGCAATCAACATCAAGGCACACAACCACAAACAACATTCCCATTAACTTTGAAAGCTCCAAAATCTTCAAAAAAAAAAATTTTTTTAGAAATTGTTTCAAAAAATTGACATGCATATGATCATTAAAACCTTCACTAACATGCATAGCAGGATAAGAAAACACACAAAAGTACGAAAGACACCCCCCACCCCAAACTTAGAATCATGCATTGTCCCCAATGCATAAGAACATCTAACAAGGAAAGAGTAAGCCTGGGAGCAAGCGGGAAGCCACCAAAAAAGCTTGGTGTAAGGAGTACTTGTGTGATGAGCTATGTTCCTAAGAAATAAAGCATATGAGTGACTCCAAGATTTTAAAAAAATTTAATAAATAAACAAAAGTAAAGAAAGCAATAAAATTGGGTTGCCTCCCAATAAGCGCTTGGTTTAACGTCTTCTAGCTAGACAGGACTACTGGATCATGCAATGAAAGTCAGGTTCCCAAGTCCGCGTTCTTCATCACCGATGTAGTGCTTTAATCGTTGACCATTCACTTTGAAGGTTGTTCCATTGTTACCTTGTAGTTCCACGGCTCCGTGTGGGGATACCTTGACAATGACAAAGGGTCCCGACCATCGTGTCCTAAGCTTACCAGGAAACAAGCGTAAACGTGAGTTAAAAAGTAATACTCTTTGTCCTGGAAGGAAGGTTCGTGAGGTGATCTTCTTGTCATGCCATCTCGCAGTGCGCTCTTTGTAAAGTTTGGCATTCTCATAAGCTTGAGCACGGAACTCCTCCATCTCATTGAGTTCTAAAAGGCGTTTCTCACCAGCTTTCCGAAATCCATGTTCAGCTTCTTGATGGCCCAATAAGCTCTATGCTCGAGCTCTACAGATAAGTGACAAACCTTTCCAAATACCAACTTATACGGGGAAGTACCAATTGGGGTTTTGAAAGCTGTGCGGTAGGCCCACGGTGCATCATCGAGCTTAAGGGCCAAATCATTCCTATTGGTCTTGACTGTCTTTTCCAAAACGTGTTTGATTTCCCTATTAGATAACTCAGCAAGGCCATTAGTTTGAGGATGATAAGCTGTAGCAATTTTATGATTAACATTATATTTTTGCATCATGGATTTAAACAGTTTATTGCAAAAGTGAGAGCCCTCATCACTAATAATAGCTCTAGGTGTACCAAAACGTGTGAAAATGTTTTTATGCAAGAATTTTAAAACAGTGCGAGCATCATTGGTCCTAGTAGCTATGGCTTCTACCCACTTAGATACATAATCTACTGCAACTAGAATATATAGGTAGCCATTATAAGAAATTGGAAAAGGTCCCATAAAGTCAATACCCCAAACATCAAATAACTCCACTTCGAAGATAGGTTTCATTGGAAGCTCATGTTGTCTACAAATATTGCCAGTACGTTGGCACCTATCACATGGCTTAACAAAGGTATAACAATCTTTAAAAAGGGATGGCCAATAGAATCCTGACTGAAGTACCTTAGCTGCAGTTCTGGTGGGTCCAAAATGACCTTCATAGAGTGAGGCATGGCATGAATTTAAAATACTTACCACTTCCTCGTGAGGCACACACTTTCTTATCATATTGTCAGCACAAACCTTGTAGAGAAGTGGGTCCTCCCAATGGTAAGACTTAACATTGTGCAGGAATCTTTTCTTTTGTTGATAGTTCATGTCAGGTGGCAAATGTCCTCCTGCAAGATAATTAACTATGTCAGCAAACCAGGGCAAACTATCTTTTACCTGATACAGTTGTTCATCAGGGAACTTCTCAACAATTTGGGGCCATGATTTAGCTTCCTCATTCTCAATTCTAGATAAGTGGTCTGCAACCACATTTTCACACCCTTTCCTGTCTTTGATTTCTAGGTCAAATTCCTGTAACAATAATATCCACCTCATTAGCCTAGGTTTAGAATCTTTCTTAACAAACAAGTACTTTAAAGCAGCATGGTCAGTATGCACCACTATTTTAGAGCCAAGCAAGTATGATCTAAATTTATCAATGGCAAACACAACAGCTAGTAGTTCTTTTTCAGTAGTAGTGTATTTCTATTGAGTATTATCAAGAGTCCTACTAGCATAATAAATTGCCCTAAACATGTTATCTCTACGTTGGCCTAAAACAGCTCCTAAAGCATAATCACTAGCATCACACATGATCTCAAAAGACTGACTCCAATCTGGTACAACAATAATAGGTGCAGCAATTAGTCTTTCCTTCAGAGTATTAAGAGCTAGTAGACATGCATCATCAAAAATAAATTTAGCTTCCTTTTCTAGTAAATTACTCAAGGGTTTAGCAATTTTAGAAAAATCTTTAGTAAATCTCCTGTAAAATCCTGCATGCCCTAGGAAGCTTCTGACTCCTTTCACATTGGTGGGGGGTGGTACTTGTTCAATAGCAACTATTTTAGCCCTATCCACCTCCAATCCCTTTTGAGAGACTTTGTGCCCCAGGACGATGCCTTCCGTCACCATGAAGTGACACTTCTCCCAATTTAGAACAAGGTTAACATCTTGGCACCTCTGCAAAACACGAGTTAGATTAACAAGACAAGAATCAAATGAAGACCCAAATATAGAAAAATCATCCATAAAAACCTCCATTATGTCTTCAATGAGCCCCTGAAAAATAGACATCATACAACGTTGAAAAGTAGCAGGGGCATTACATAAACCAAATGGCATTCTTTTAAAAGCAAATGTCCCATAGGGACATGTAAATGTTGTTTTTTCTTGATCCTCAGGAGCAATGACAATTTGGTTATAACCTGAATATCCATCTAGAAAGCAATAATGAGAATAACCTGCAAGTCTATCAAGCATTTGATCTATAAAAGGAAGGGGAAAATGATCTTTCCTAGTAGCTTTGTTCAACTTCCTATAATCAATGCTTACACGCCATCCTGTCACAGTTCTAGTGGCTATCATTTCATCTTTTTCATTTTTAACCACAGTCATGCCACCTTTCTTGGGTACCACTTGAACAGGACTTACCCATGGACTATCAGATATGGCATATATGATTCCTGCATTCAAAAGCTTGAGCACTTCTTTCTTAACTACCTCCTTCATGGTGGGATTAAGTCTCCTTTGGTGCTCTATTGATTGTTTAAAGGTATCTTCCATCAAGATTCTGTGCATACAGACCGACGGACTAATACCTTTAAGGTCCTCAATAGACCAACCAATAGCAGATTTATGGTCCCTCAATACTTTCAATAATTTTTCTTCTTCCACAGAATCAAGATCAGAAGATATTATAACAGGTAAAGAAGATGAATCATCTAAGAATGCATATTTTAAATGAAGAGGTAATACTTTTAATTCAAGCTTAGGCTTCTCAATATCATTCACAACATGCAAGGGAGCTAAAGGTATAGGTTTATCTACTTTAGAACATATTGGCAACCTATCTAACCACCTAGCATAAAATGCTATTTCATCAAAGATTGTATCTGCATTTTCAACATCTATCATGCTTTGTTCTAGATGATCATTAGCTAACATAACCTCTACATGCTTAAAAATAGTATGATCAATTATGTCTATAGCATGGCAAGGACTACTCTCATCATGGTGACTCAAGGACTTGTAAATATCAAATACTACATTTTCATCATTTACCCTTAGAGTCAACTTTCCTTGTTG
Source organism: Citrullus mucosospermus (assembly GCA_030954485.1). Classification (NCBI taxonomy): domain Eukaryota; kingdom Viridiplantae; phylum Streptophyta; class Magnoliopsida; order Cucurbitales; family Cucurbitaceae; genus Citrullus; species Citrullus mucosospermus. The sequence continues at coordinate 21,773,002 of CM062059.1, forward strand.
GACATCTATGATAGCCTTTCCAGTTGCTAGGAATGGCCTCCCAAGTATGATAGGAATCTCAGAGTCCTCCTCCATGTCCAAGACTACAAAATCTGCAGGGAAGATAAATTTGTCAACTTTAACTAATACATCTTCAACAATACCTTTGGGATAAGCTAATGATCTGTCAGCAAGTTGCAGGATGATGGTGGTAGGTTGCACCTCTCCAATGTTGATTTTCCTATAAACAGATAAAGGCATTAAATTAATAGAAGCACCCAGATCACAAAGAGCTCTAGTAACATTTAAAGAACCAATAGTGCAAGGTATAGTAAAACTCCCTAGATCTTTTAACTTTTGTGGTAGCTTCTTTTGTAACACTGCACTGCATTCCTCAGTCATGCTAATCATCTCATATTGCCCAAAATATTTCTTTTTAGATAAGACATCTTTCATGAATTTCGCATAGTTGGGCATTTGCTCTAAAGCCTCAGCAAATGGAATGTTAATGTGCAGCTTTTTAAATAACTCAAGAAATTTAGCAAATTGTGAGTCTATTTCTTTCTTTTTAAAACGTTGAGGATATGGCATAGTATTAGGTACAAAAGGTAGAGGGTTAGATGACTTACTTGAAGATGTTGACTCTTTTACCTTTACCTCCTTTTCTAGGATCTTTGGTTCATCTTCTAGAATTGGCTTTTGGATATTGCCATCTACCTCTTGCTCTTCATCCTTATCAATGATCAAAGGAGTGGACAGCTTTTTCCCACTCCTCAAAGTCATGGCCTTGCACTCCTCTTTTGGATTTATCTCGGGACAACTAGGAAATTTTCCCTTTCGCATTGTTTTAAGGGAAGTGGCGATTTGGCTTATTTGTACCTTGATGTTTTGAATGGCCTTACCATGACTTTGTATGGTGCTTTCCAATGCGGTTGTCTTTCCTCTTGATTCTTTTATGAATTCTACCATCAAATCTTCTAAGTTGGACTTCTTTTCAGTGTGGGATGGACCTACATTGGATAATTCAGAAGAACCTTGCAAAACATTCCTTTTGTTAGCATAAGAAAAATTTTCATGGTTCCTCAAACTGGGATGGTAGTGAGTTGGAAGTTGTTGATGTTGGTAATTCCTATAATGTCCTCTATCAACATAATTAGCCGTCTCATTATCTCCATGAACGCCCATTTTCGATGCCGAAGCAGCAAGAGAAGCTATTAGATGGTGGATTTTGAGCTTGGCCTCCTGCAGTTAATTTAGAAAGAGCATTAGTAAGTGAAGCCATTTGAGCTTTAAGAGAATTTACTTCATCAACTTCATATAATCCGGCGGCTCTTGGGATGTTTGAAGAAGACCGTTCACATGGCCAGTAGGATGTATTGGCCAAATCTTCTAATATGGTATAGGCTTCTTGAGCATTCTTTGAAAAAATTGACCCTCCGGCAGTTGCATCTAGGATGAATTTGGTTGAGCTTACCAATCCATTATAGAAAAGTTGAATTTGCAACCAATCCGGATACCCATGTTGAGGGCACCTTCTCAAGAGATCCTTATACCTCTCCCAAGTCTCATATAATTGTTCATCCTCGAGTTGGCGGAATGTTCCAATCTCCGTCCTTAGTCTTTGGGATTTAGCCGGTGGAAAGTATTTGTTCAAGAAAGCTTGAGCTAAGATCTCCCATGTTGTAATACTATCCGGAGGGATGGTTTCCAACCAATCCTTAGCACGGTCCTACAAAGAAAAAGGAAACAATCTTAGTTTAATTGCATCGTTAGAAACACCATTCGTCTTTACCGTTCTGCATATCTCCAAGAAAGATCGCAAGTGCTTGTGAGGATCTTCATTGGTTCTTCCTCTAAAGGCTAGCTCTATAGCCATTTGGATCAACCCCGGTTTCAACTCAAAATTGTTGACATTGATAGGCACATTCATTATTCCGGGTTGACTTGCCGGTAACGTAGGTTGAAAGTAGTCTCTAATTGCCTTAGATATCTCCTCCGCCATCTCCGTAGTTTGATTAAGTTGAGCCCTTAGATTTCTTCTACACGTCCTTTCAATCTCGGGATCAAGAGGGAGGAGGTTAGTATTATCGCAAGGCATAGACTAACAAAATAAATAAAATACAAAACAATTATATACAATAAACTAAATAAATAAACAATCAAATAAAAAAAATAAAAAAATAAAAACAAATAAACAATCAAATAATATACACCTCAAATTAAGATCTATCAACTCTTATGAATATTAAATAACAAAAACAATTATCAACGATTCATTGTTATAGATCAAATTAAACATATAATCTCTCGATTCATACATCTAATCTAACATGTGAAGGTGGCCAATCTTCAAGAATTAAACACAATAACAATGAAAAGCATATTTATTTGAACAAAACCATGAGTTTACAAACAATTCATCAAAAACCCTAAAACCAAAGAGTTTAGCCACTCATAGCGTAAAGCAACATATTCATCAAAAAGAATCAAAGAAAGAGTGTAAGGAATAGGGAAACTCTACTGAAAAAAGGTTTTTGATTGAGACAGCATCGTCACGAACTCCTTGGCTCTAGCGTCGGACTTCGAAGGGCACCAAAACTATATCGATTTTTTTATTCTTCCTTGCGGCTAACTCACTCTTGGAACTCTAGCTTAATTCTCACCTTTTCGGATCGTTCTCTTGTTCTGCAACTTTCTTGATTTTCTTGATATTTCTTCCCCCTCCTTTTTGGCTGCTGAAAACCCCTAAATTTATAGAGTTTGGCCGCCCAAAATTTAACCTAAAATACAAAACTTGCGTTTAAATTAATGTTGGCGCCGCAGCGCTGATGCATAGCGTCGCAGCGCTAGCGTTGCGACCAAAATTAAGTTGCTCTCGGGTTTTAGCGCCACGGCAGCGCGGTCCCAGCGCCGCGACGCTGTCTTGCGTTCACCAAGTATGCGTTGAAGCAGCGCCTTCCCAGCGCCGCATTGCTGCTCTACGTCCATGCTGATGCGTTTCAGCCTCAGCGCCGCGGCAGCGTTGCCTTAGCCCTGCGGCGCATCATGCGTTTCAAGCAAGGATGGGTTTTTCAGCACTTTTTCTCCATATTCTTGCTCGGTTTTGATCTTTGAGTCGTTTCTTCTAATTTTCCTCGTTTTAACCTGAAAATCACTAGCAAACAAGTGAAATCTAATATAAAACTCCCTTAATTTGAGAGAATAATAAGCACTTTTCAAGTGCTTATCAGACGCAGAGGTGAAGGAAGGCTATTAGGCGTTGAAGGCCACGAGGCGTTGGAGGCCACAAGGTGTTGAGAGCCACTCTGCGTCGAAGGTCACTATGCGATGAACGCATTGAAGGCCACGAGACATTGAGAGCCACTCTGCGTCGAAGGTCACTATGCGGTGAACCCTACCATGCGTTGAAAGTGGGTATGCGTTGGTGTATAGAAGAATGGTCTAGAGAACAATGCGTTCGTCAGCTATCCGACGATGGGGGGTTGGGAAATTGTAACATACAAAATCGAGGCTATGCGTTGCTGAAGCCAAGTACCGAAGGTATGCGTTGATTAGATCAATATATAGAGACGAAGTGGAGTTTAAGTCGGTGGTGTATATATAAGTGGACTGAGTATTCAATTATTTTGATCACATTTCAGAGCTCGAGTTGATCCCTTTTCGAAGCTAAACAATGGTGGGAGGTAGAAGAAGGTGTTTATGTTGGTTTGGGGTGGAATTCTCGTCGTTTTCATGAAGGAAACTTGAGCTGGAACGGAGAATTCAACTGGTATTACTTAATCTGAGTATCGATCAGTGTTGGGGGAAGAACGAACTGGGGAAAGCGGTGGCTAGGGTCTAAATTCTGAGGTTAGTAAGTTAACTCGATTTCTAGCAATTTTCATGAAGGATACTTGAGCCGAATTTGAGTAAATGTGTGTTGAACTCCAGGTAGAAGAGATCGAAGCTGAACTGTAGAACGATTAGGAGCAATTCGGGGTTGTTTGAGGGTATATCTCAAACGAAGAGGGTTCCCATCACGAGAATCTAAGGTAAGATAAAGGACTTGTTTCTTTACAAGTTCGTAGAGGAAAGAAAGTTCTAATTTTGGCTGGAATGCGATGTTTAGCAGGGTAAAGAAAGAGTCAGAAGCGAAAGAAGAACACAGTGGCTGTTAGGTGTCGCCCAGACCGTAGTATCGCTGAAGAGCTGAAGACTTTGTAGCGAAGCGAGTATCGCTAGTAACGCAAAGGGTTTTGCGTCTCACAGATCTCGCTGAGTCTCGCTGGGTATCGCTCTTCAGGTAATCTCGTTAGTCTCGTGTATTTCGGTATCGCTAGTGCAGTGTCTGGCTGAGTGTTTTTCGCTAGTAGTCTCGCTAGGGACATATAGTCATGCTAATTTTGAAATTTTGGGAAAAAGAGTCTGGTTAAGGGAGCAAGAGGAGAATTTGATTATGCTTATTTATTGATCATGGGAAGGAAGTTCAAGGAGAACTTAACATGGAAAATGTGTATTTACAGGCCAAGAAGAGCTCAGGAAGGTGTATAATCCACTCAGAGGTAAGACAAGTTGTGAGTGATTTCTTGTTAATTCCACAAACTCACTTAACTTGTTTTAATAATAATGGGTATGTGAAATCTGTCATATGGAGTAGTTAAGGATTGATTTTGTGTTGTGTTGTAAGGATTAAAGATGTATATGATGTTCAGTGCTGAGGGACCATGTGGGAAGGCACTTGAATAGTTGTTGATGTGGATTCCAATGCTCAGGGACAATATGTGAAAGCATGCGGAAATCCAATGTATGTGATAGCTCAATGCTGAGGGATCACAGGTGAAAGCACTTGAGCAGTGGTTTAATAGGGAACCCAGTGCTGAGGGAATTAAGTGTGAAGGCACATGGGAACTCTGTTATGATAAAACTCAATGCTGAGGGACAATATGTGAAGGCACTTGAGAGATTATAATATTGAGGGAAGAAGTGTGGAAGTATTAGGATGTGAATGTGATGAGAGTTGGTACATGAAGTTGTGTGCGTTGAGAGTCGCTCCGCCACAGCTGGGAAGGGATATTTGTATTAATGGTGTTCTATAGCATGAATTAACTTAGAAATTTCTGGTTATATATATATATGTGGAGGTTTATGATGTTTTTGCCAACTCAAGTAGCGTATTGATAGTTAGATGTTTTTCATCACTTACTGGGCATTAGGCTCACGCGTTTCTTTTGTGTGTTTGTTTGTTTCAGGTAGCGAGCATGTCTGGGACGACTAGCCTACAGGAGATCCTCGTCTGGGTTTATTTTGGACCAGTCCTCTGGGATAGTTGTAAATACTCAGTATTTGTACATGTTTCATTTTGTTAAACATGTTCTTTGGGATTGTAGTGGGTTTTGTTTCTGAATGTTTATAGAGAACACTTTCCTAGATGAGTTTTAATATTCTAAGAGATCATATGGCATATAGATAGGATTGAATGAACAGTAGTTGATTGATAGATAGTTATTCTAGAATACAAGTGTGTGCTGGTTCGCACCCACTTCCCAAGTTGTGAGGGTAAACTGGGAGGGGGTGTGACAGCTTCAGCAACGCATAGCTTCAACTTACTATTTTACAATTGTTCAACGCCCAGTCGCCGGATAGCCGATTAACGCATGATCCTCTCAGCCACTCTTCTAATGTACCAACACATACCAACCTTCACAGCATAGTAGCTTCCAACGCATAGTGACTTCCAACGCCTCGTGGCCTTCAACGCCTCGTGGCCTTCAACGCCTCGTGGCCATCAATGCCTAATGGCCTTCAACGCCTCGTGGCTTCCAATCACATGTGTCCATGCCGAGCTACCTTCTTCAACGCATAGTACCAGTAGTCTCGTCAAGCCTCCGACATATTCTCAACGTGTAGCCCCACTAACGCATGGCCAACACTTAGCCATTTTTGCTCACATACTACTCAGCCAACTTTCTCTAATCACTGCCCATTTCATAGTTTCTTCTTAACTTGCCAACTCCCAAATGTCAGGTAGGAGCTTACAGCGTTTCTCTACCGCATACTACCTGGCATTAAAGTCTCAAACGCTACTACTATGCGTTTGTTCCTTACCGCATAATACCATGCGTCTGCCTTAATTACATACCACCATGCCTTCTTTTATGCATTCGCACTCTCTGCGTTTACCTTTATGTTGTTCTGTGTCCAAGACCTTCCTTCTATCCTTGAGGTTTCCTTGATTATTCCTTTATGCACTATTGTGCTGTATTCTAAGGTCATGTTTCGAAATCTCTTCCTTATGTGAGCTATTTTCTCAATGACAAATTCTATCGTATGTCCATCTCCAGCCTCCTTCCTTTAGGCTTACTTCTCAATCTTCCCTAATAAGAGTTGTGCGTTTACCATAGATTGTCATTGCCTCTTTCCAAGATTCTACCTTATGTGTTTTACCTTTATCATGCGTTTCCTTCGTCTCTACCATGCGTCCAACATGGTGTTCCACTAAGTATGCTTCCAACTTCACTTATCTCTTGGCTATTCTTTTTAACCCTACCCATCACTTGATGAGGTTTCCTTTCTTTCCATAGGTCTTCCTTCTAAGCTTAAAATCATGGTTGTGTTCTTCTAATCTGTTTATCCTACACAGTAGAATTCTCAACTTCAAGAATTACTTTGATTCTAAGATCCAGAATTCACTCAACGCAACCTTTCTATCAAATCCTTCTGATTCAAACTTCATCTACGGCCTATGTAAACTAACACTTGAGCACAACCGCTCTTGTCCTACTTCTGTCTTTTATAGGCTCTTCCACGAAATAGTCTTAGAAAAAGGGTGTGACATAATATCCTAAGGCTTGTGAGTTAATCCTCTTATTTTAATAAGTCTACAGGGTTGCTGCATAAATTTCATCATGGAGATTGGACGCAGAAACAAAAATAAGGCAGAGAAAATAATAAAGCAAGAATTAAATGAAAGCACAAACTAAAGAGAACAAAAAGATTCATGAAGTGAATATGGCATTGATGCAAATGTACTATGCGTTGTACTAATTACAAAAAAATTCAAAGGAATAAACGTAAGAAAAGAAGGAAAAATCCCATAGAACACCCCCAAATTTAAGTTCTCCCCGGGGCGTTGTCATTGTTGTCCACAGGGGGAGGATTTGGATCGTTGAACTGAAAAGGTTGCTGAAGGGAAGGAGGAATAACTGGCATTGGGATGCGTTGGACGAACACTTTATAAATATAATTCATCAAAGTGTTGTATTGTTCATCCTGACGCCGAGCTTGGCGTTGAACAAAACTCCGAAGCTCCAATTGTTGTTGCGCCATCTGAGTCACTTGCTGACCGAATTGTGAAACTTGTTGAACCAACTCTTCTTGCCACTGGAGACTTTCCATCTCCTTGCGCCGAATTTCATCCAGGTTTCCCATGACAGGGTGAAAGATCCCATCATCCAAATACCGCAACAAATCATCCAGACTCAAATCAACAAACTGCAGTGGCGTAGAGGCGTGTCGTAAGTGATATAGTTCTTCTTGATGATGGGTGCTTGTAGTTGTTTCTGCCTGCAGTTGAGAAGTTGTGTGGACAGAAGGTTCAGTAGTTGGGGGAGTTGGAAGATTGGAAGATTGAGGTTCATGGCGAGGTGGTGAGAATTAAAAGGGCGCTGACACCTCAAGATCCAGAGTCAGGGTCGGCTCAACGGGTGGTGCTGATGAGGATGGAGTTGCCTCTCGAAAGGTAGATGATTGAGGCGGGGAGAGGGTTAACTCCAGATGGGGCGAAGAAGACGGTGACACTTCCTTCGACTCTTCATTTAAGAAGGCGGTGACACTTCCTTCGACTCTTCATTCAACGCATGAGCTACAAACCAAACCAACGCATCCCAAACACGCGTACTTGAGGGAGGTCATAATGTACTTCATTGTCTCCTCTGCGTTGAACCCTAAACGCGACAAAGGCTCTAATGACCCACGCAAGTGTAATAACTGAGCTTGCGTCGAAAGGTCCCTACGGTTCTGAACGCCTACTTCTCCAGGGACGCTTTCTTTTACCCTTGCTTTCTTTTTATTCGCATTTGTTTTAGTATTTACTTTTATTTTATTTCCTTTTATTTTTCTTTTGCTTTCTTTCTTCTGTTGGTTTTTTTTTTTTATTTAGTTTTCATGTTTTTAAATTCGGTCTTAGAAGTAGAGTAAATTAGATAAGCATGAAAGTACGCGTTGAGCTTTAATGTAAACTATTTGATTTCACCGCATACTCTATAATTCATGCATGCGTCCAACGCATCATGGAACTATGCGTTCAGCGATAAACGATTTCTGTGTTTATCAAGTTGAAATTAGGAGCTGTAATTTTCCAAACGCATAATACTTAAAACGTCCAACGCATACTTTGAACTAAAAACCATGCGTTCAACTGTATATTCGGTATGCGACAATTGTATGCATTCGCTATTGCTTCGCCGCATGGAATTTCTAATTACTTCTTTGCGTATCCCTTGTTTTAAATTCATTCTAAGTGCATATATAATTATTCCCAACTTTTATCTTTGCGTTGAAAAGTTAGTCACTATAAGGATAATCATGCTTACACTTTTTGTACACTCTTTAAGTTAGATTACTTTCAACGAGTCTGCATACTATTCCTTAGAAACGCAAACCTACTTTGTATGTATGCAAGCGGCCAATTCAAACCTCTTTTACAAAATTTTGCAACTTAATCTTTGTTTACAATTTAAGCAATGAGGACCTTGCTACTCTCAAGTTTGGGGGTGGAAGAGGTTTGAACTGTCAAAGATAAAAATATGAGGAACTTATTTCAAACATGTCTAAAAAAATAATAATAAAAATAAAAATAATAATAATAAAAAATAAAAAACAAATTTAAACGCAAAACTCCGCTGGCAAGACTAATATATTTATCTTGTTAAGAGTTTAGCTGAAAACGACACCTGCTCGTAGTTGGCCGCCTCCATGCACCCCATAGTTGGTGTGTCAAAACGAAGGTGGGTAATCATAATCAGCGACGCATAGATAAATAACAAACTCCAATATCTAGTGAGGAAACTGAGCTTAGATAAGAGTTTAGTCGAGAAGGGCACTTGCTCGTAGTTGGCTGCCTCCATGCACCCCATAGTTGGTATGTCAGAACGAAGGTGGGTAACCCTACTCGATGCATGGTCACATAAATAATAAAACCAATGAGAGAAAAAGAAACTTTATATCTTCATCTTTTCAGACTCAGTGTTCAAAAGAAGAAACAAAAATTTTGTGAATAATGAGTTTAAGAATTTTGAAAAGAAAGCTTGCCGCATACAAATTAGACCCGTCCTAAAGAAAAGAATATAGAGGTACAGAAATAATATAACTAACGGGTAGCTGATTGAGTATAGCATCCTGAGAGACTAGTCAATGCGTTGAGAAAATGTTTAGGATGATTGAAGTTTCTTAGATAGAAGTTATGCTTGAGGACAAGCATTTATCCAAGTTTGGGGGTGTGATAACTTGTAGAAATACAAGTTATGATAGCCTTTTTCTTAGATACATAGAGATTAAATAGAGAAGCATGCGGCAAGTTATGTTAATTTTTATTAAGAAATCTTCCTTTGAGTTATACTAATGAATTTTTATGAAGATAATGATTTTACCACTTTTTGAACCTAAAACGCATGTTATTGACGCAAGAATGCAAACAATGCGTTGATGACTTCTTAACGCAGGACGATGCGTTAGCAATCTGTTCTTCGTGAACGCATGATCTGAACGAAACGCGAACAACCTGACGATGCGTTAACAACTACTCAACGCAAGACTATGCGTTAGCAACCTACGACGCGTTGACATCGGCCAAACTATCCATGGACGCATAGATGACCATCAACGCAAGGCGCCGAGAATCAAATCAGAATCTTGAGAGATTGACGGATGATTGACGAACATGATTTGTGGCTAAAGTGGTGGATCTTAATTAACCCGAGAATCACGCAATCAGGCGAGATGGACGCATGATATCAATCTCGCCGCGAATCAAGCAGATTTGTCATTGATTGCGAACGCATCATCTATAAAAGGGCAGCTCTGCGAAATGAGAAAGGGTTGTTGATTCTCGGAAGAACTCCATAAGTGATAGCAGAGTTCTTTCAGACTTCAACCGGAGACGAATAGCTCGAGAGAGAAAAGTCTTCCCTCCGCCGGACCACTTCATAGTAGAACCTCACACTTCCATCCAGGCGACTCAAGACATTGACGCCTTCCTTGCTTTCTTTCTTAGTTTTTCTTTCTTGATTTTAGATTTGTGTCAAGACATTGAGCTTCTCTAAAGTTGTATTCCGTTACATCAATATATATATCTTCCATGTCTACTCATTTGTCTATACTTTCCGCTTTTTATTTTCAAACCATGAGTAACTACTTACTCAAGGGTCTAGGGTTGCGTTAGCATCTAACTAAGAACCATAGTGTAACTATTTCATCTTGTCAATTGCGATCTTAATCCGATACTTATGTCCATCTGACAAATCGATATAAGTAGTAATAATCAAACTGCTCGAGAGGGTAAGTGATTGTGGAACTCAATTGACAAGGGCCAAGAAGTGTTACCTGTCTATAGGAATAACCTTGGTTCTTAACACTCTCCTATGCGTTATAGACATATAACGCATAGCGGCTGACAACCGGGAGAAGAGTTGCAAGTATGAATAGAATACTACCATGCGTTTCCGATGTTAGATGTTAACCAATCCGAACCCTTTCTTTATCCATTCATTCACATCATTAGCTAAATTTGCCGTGTCGCATGCTTTCCATATTCCAAATTTTAGTATAGTGTACATACTATCGCTTTCCTTAGGTTAGAAACAAACACACTCTCTCAACTCATTCTTGGTTACCACTGCAACGCATGAAATCCACATAAATAATAAATCAACAAAATCCCTGTGTTTGACCTCGGACTCACCGAGAAAACCTACTCTTTTGCTTATACTTGGGTAAAGGAGAGGAAAACTTGACAAGATCACCAACGCAAGGTAGTAAAACGCATAGCATGTTCAACACATGATATGTAAAACACATCATCATATCTTAAGCTACACCTTGCGTTTGTAAATTTTCATTTTCGCACATAATTTCCACAAGTTTTTGGCGCTGTTGCCGGGGACTTGTGATCTGTCTATTGTTCATATTTTTACAACAATACGTTAACAACTTCTCAACGCAGGACTATGCGTTAGCAACCTATGATGCGTTGACATCCGCCCAAATTCTCCATGAACGCATAATGACCAAAAACGCAAGGCGCGAAAAATAAGATCAGAATCTTGAGAGATTGTCGGAAGATTGACATGCATGATCTGTGGCTAAAGTGGTGGATCTTAATTGAACCTAGAATTACGCAATTAGGCGAGATAGACACATGATATCAATTTCGCCGCCAATCAAGCAGATTTGCCACTGATTGCGAACGCAACATCTGTAAAAGGGCAGCCCTGCAAGATGAAAAAGTGTTGTTGAATCTCGGAAGAATTCATAAGTGACAGCAGAGTTCTCTCCAGACGACAACCAGAGACGAATAGCTCGAGAGAGAAGAGTCTTCCCTCCGCCTGACCACTTCACAGCAGAACCTGACGCTCCCTTCCGACGACTCAAGACATTGACGTCTTTTCCTGCTTTCTATCTTGTTTTTCTATCTTGATTTTAGATTTGTGTCAAGGCATTGAGCTATCTAAAGTTGTATTCCGTTCATCAATCTACAATTCTTCCATGTCTACTCATTTCTCTACACTTTCCGCTTTTTACTTTGAATCCATGAGTAACTAATCTATCAAGGGTCTAGGGTTGCGTTAGCATCTAAATAAGAACCATAGTGTAACTATTGCATCTTGTCAATTGCAATCTTAATCCGATGCTTATGTCCATCTAGCTAATCGATATAAGTAGTAATAATCAGACTGCTCGAGAAGGTAAGTGATTGTGGAACTCATTTGACAAGGCTAAGAAGTGTTTCCTGTCTATAGGAATAACCTTGGATCTTAACACTCTCCTATGCGTTATAGACATATAACGCATAGTGGCTGACAACCGGGAGAAGAGTCGAAGTATGAATAAACTATCACCATGCATTTATGATGTTAGATGTTAACCAACCCGAACCTTGTTTTCATCCATTCACACAATTCAATTAGCTGACTTTGCTGTGTTGCATGCCTTTCCATTTTCCACATTTTTATCTAGTGTACATGTTATCGCTTTCTTTAGATTAGAAACAAACCTCTTTCTCAAATATTTTTGGTTACTACTACAACGCATATAATCCACTTAATTAATGAATCATCATAATCCCTGTGTTCGATCTCGGACTCACCGAGAAAACCTACTCCTTTGCTTATACTTGGGTAAAGGATAGGAAAACTTGACAGAACACAAACGCATAGCATTAAGCATAGTAAGACGCATAGTATGTTCAACGCATGGTATGTGAAATGCATAATAGTAGCTTAACTTGCACATTGCGTTAGTACAATTTCATTTCACAATTTCATTCACAACAAGTTTTTGGCGCCGTTGCCGGGGACTTGAGATCTGTCTTACAACAGGATTCGCCATGACTTGTGAGCCCCGTCTAGCTAGAAGACGTTAAACAAAGCGCTTGGTTGGAGGCAACCCAATTTTATTGCTTTCTTTACTTTTCTTTTTATTTTCTTTTCATTAAATCTTTGAGTCACTCATATGCTTAATTTTCAGGATCTTGGTTCATCACAAAAGTACTCTTTACACCAAGGCTGTTTGGTGGCTTCGCGTTTGTTCCCATGCTTGTTCTTTTCTTGTTAGATGCTCTTATGCATTGGGGGCAATGCATGATTCTAAGTTTGGGGTGGGAGGTGGTACTCGTACTTTTCTGTGTTTTCTTATCCTGCTATGCATGCTTGTGAGTTTTTAATGATCATATGCATGTTAATGAAATTTTGAAAAATTTTAAAAATTTTTTAGTTTTCAAAGTTAATGGAAGTGTTTTTATGGTTGTGTGTTTTGATGTTGATTGCCCATGATGAGATTCGAATTCGCATGATAGATCACTTATTGTGGAAATAGAATAGCATTATCTTGAGTTAAATTCATTTAAGTACCTCTTAGAATCTCCCATATTCTTGAGCATGTAGCCACTTTAATTTAGAATCTTTAACTGAAAAAAAGATTAAGTTTGGTGTATTTGGTTGTCACTCCGAAAGGCCCCACCGGGTAGAGAGTGGAAATGCATGATAATTTGTAAGCTTAGACTAAGGAAAAGGAAAAGAGTATACATGCCTTTGAAAAAAGAAGTGTACACAAAAATATATGAGCTTTATATGCTTATCTTTAAAATGTTAAACTTGTAATGAGTATGCATGGATGGAGATAAAAAGAGTTGCCTTTGCTACAGTCAGTAAGGACTCCTGGGAATTGACTAGGTATGAATCCTTACAGTGAATGTGTGAAAGCTAGTGCCCCTAGGTAAAAGAAGGCAAGTTTAGGGCCCATAAAAAATATGATTGAACGGCACCTTAGTGGACATATTACCTGTCACACCCCCTCCCAGATTATCCCGCTCAACCCAAGAGGATATGTGAGGACAGTAAACATCACCCCTTTTTGTGACATACACTATCCATCTGTGCCTGATAATCCTAACAGATCATAACATACATATTTTACTTTACTCATAGAAACTACAAAACTTATATATATATAATTAAGCTTTCTATTTGTCCACAATATACTTATACAAACCACATTACAAATCCCAACATATACACAACTAGGTCTACATGCCACCTACATAAAGTTATATACACGTACAACTATTCAAACATGACTAATTTCTACAACTCGAAGCTTTGGCAAGGCGAGCTGGAGTAGGCTAAGCACTGGGAACGTCCTCGCTACCTGGGGGGGGGGGGAGAGAAAAGAAAACATGGAAAGCATGAGCTAAAGCCCCGTGAGTGACAAGTTTGTAAACAAGCTTTTGTTCGAAAATAGTCATGTTGCATTTGTACATATAAGACAAGGATTCAACATAATAACTCAACCAAAACATATTTTGCACAAATTTATCAATCTCGTAAATCTGTTCCAAATCATATAGAATCGTTTTCCAGAATAATTAAACAGAAAACCGTTTGGTTTTTCAGTCTTTTCCCTTAGTTGAGGCAGAGCAAGGCTCAACGCTTTCAACGTCGAAATTAACCTTAGTTGGGGTGGAGCAAGACTCAACACACCCAATGTCGTAATTATCCCTGGCTCAATGTGGAGCAAAACTCGACGCACTAGCCAATCAATCTCTATGTGCACATAGGAACATGGCGGGTTGCCCAAGTACCTTCTCATGTCCTTCAGTACTGGGTCCCGGGGAAACTCACATGCCTTCTCATGTCCTTCAGCACTGAGCCTCCTCTAAAACATTTAGATAATCCATTTGAAAATCCTTTCATAAGTAACAAGGCAACTCATAATTCAATAACATTTCATAAACATACTTTCCAATACCTTTAAAGAAACATAAAATATACTTTACAAACCGATTTATCACAAAATGGTATTCAAGTAGAAAACCGAATTATCATATGCGACAAAATCATTTTGAAGCAAGAAAAGTGTCACTCACACTTTTTTTAAGCCTTGAGTGGATTATACGCCTTCCCTATCTCCTCCTGGCCTGAAATAGACATTTTTCCTTGCGTTACACTTTCCTTTACTTGATCATTAAGTATGCATAAGTAAATTCTAATCATTACTCAACATCGAGCCTCCCCTTTTTCCCAATGTAATAATAAGCGAGATAACCAGCGATACTACTCAACCGGTCATGGTACTAGCGACACTAGGTTGAGCGAGACTAGCATGACTTTACCTAAGGAGCGACACCTAGCGATACCCAGCGAGTTTTGTGAAACGGAAAACTCCCTTGCGTCTCAGTGACACTCGTCTCACAATCTTTACTTTATCAACTCAGCGAGACCCGGTTCTTAGCAGCACCCGACAACCGAGCTATCTTCCTCTCCTGCTGTTCTTACTCCTATTCTGTTAAAGTTATACATCCAGACAGATTTAGAACTCCTTCCCTTCTACAAATTTGTAGAGAATTGAGTTTTACAAGTTACCTCAAAATTCCAAGACTCAACTCCCCTTCATTCTCCAGCTATTCCAAATTTACTCTGCGTTGCCCTAGTTTGCACAGCCACTCCGTAACCGTTGCTTTTACCTAAAATTTCACACATTTAACTTCAATTCTAGCTTTACCATCCTTCACGAGAATTGTTAAGAATTATATTAACTTACTGACCTTAAAGTTTCAGCCCTAGACTCGATCTCCTTCATTTGTTCTACTCCGAACATCAGACACTGCCCAGTTTGTGTGTCCACCAACAATCTTCCCTTCCAGCTTAGATTTCAACTCCAAAGTGAATAGACTTTCGTCCAAAATCCACCAGAACACCTTCTTCTATCTCCCCTTGTAGTTCGTCTGAAAGGCGAAACTGACTTAAGTTCTCGAAGTGTCTAAAACAATTAAATATTTAATTCATTTACCTATATATATACTACCGACTTTACCCTCAAAAGCAGGCTGGCGCGCAGGGTCCTCATTCTTACTTCAACGCAAAGCACTCATAACGCAACCTGCTCTAACACCTTCAGCAGTCATCCACACTCAACGCATGGTGCCCTCAACGCCTCCTACTTCGACGCATAGGGACCGCTCTGTCTTCGACGCATAGAGACCGCTGTCTTCGACGCATAGAGACTGCTCTATCTTCTACGCATAGAGACTGCTGCCTTCGACGCATAGAGACTGCTCTATCTTCGACGCATAGAGACTGCTCTGTTTTCGACGCATAGAGACCGCTGTCTTCGACGCATAGAGACTGCTCTGTCTTCGACGTATAGCGACTGCTCTGTTTTCGACGCATAGAGACCTTAACGCATGGCCACTCAAAACGCTAGCTCTTCTCTTCTTTTACCAACGCATAGTCTCGGCCAAAGCTTAGCCAAAATTTTACTTTTCCACTCTCGGCTGCTTTTCCACTCTCGGCTACTTTTCCTCTAACAACGCTGATGGCAAGTGTACGGATCAAGTTATAATATAAAACGGTTAAGTCCGAATATCGTTCCACTGGAAATCCAATTGGGAAGGTTTAAGTTAGTTAGCTATTCTAGAATTGAATCAATTTTATTTGAGGATTGAAATTGAATATTATAAGTTATGGAAAAATACAAATCAAATAAGGAAAGTATCAAAGGGAGAAACACAAGAGTCAAAGAGAGTTCTAGGGTAATGAATCCTTGTTTATTTCATCATGTAATATTATAGATTTCATGGATTTTATTGTAATTCATATGCCTAAGTCTAGAAACTTAATTCCAAGTTATTTTCTCTAAAAAACAACCCTTTTCTCATGCAACTTGATTGATTATTAATCTCTTAAAACCAACACAAAATTACATGGCATTAAAAATAGTCTTTAGCAACTTTTATTATCAACCTAACTACTCTCGTGATAGATTAACAATAATTCATTGTTATGGATCAAGTTAAACATACAATCTCTCAATCATATATCTAACCTAACATGTGAAAATGGCCAATCCACAAGAATTAAACACAATAACAATGAAAAGCATAATCATTCCAACAAAACCATGAGTCTACAAAATTAACATGAATTTATAAACAATTCATCAAAACCCTAAAACTAAAGAGTTTAGCCACTCATAGCTTGAAGCAACATGTTTAAGAAAAATAAACAAAGAAAGAGTGTAAAGAAAGAGAAACTCTACTGAAAAGAGGCTCTTGATTAAAGTAGCACCGTCTCGATCTCCTTGGCTCTCACGTCGGACTTCGAAGGGCACCAAGACTATCTCGAACTCTTTTCCTCTTCCTTGCAACTAACTCACTCTTTGAACCCTCACTTAATTCTCTCCTTTTTGTATCTCTTTAGGTCTACAACTTCCTTGCTTTGCCTAGATTTTTCTTGATGAATTGGACTGCTGGAAACCCCCAAATTTATAGAGTTTGGCCGCCCAAAATTTTCCAAAAATACAGATTTTTCAATTAAGGAAAGCTGGCGCCGCGGCGCTAGGGCTGCATTCGGAAGAAGTTTGCTCTCGGGTTTTAGCGCCGCGGCAGCGCCGTCCAAGCGTCGCAGCGCTAAAATGCGTTTCAGAAATATTGCTCTTGGGTTTTAGCGCTGCGGCAGCGCCGTCTAAGCGTCGCAATGCTACAATGCGTTTCAACAAGGATGCATCGGGGCAGCGCCATCTTGGCGCCGCAATGCTACTCTGCGTCCAGAACCATGCTTTGGTGTTTTAGCGCCGCGGCAGCGCCATCTCGGCACCGTAGCACTATCCCAAAATTTGCCCTTTTTGGTTTTTCAACTTTTTTTCGCGGTATTCTTGCTCGGTTTTGATCTTTTAGTCGTTTCTTCTAATTTTCCTCGTTTTAACCTGAAAATCACTAGCAAACAAGTGAAATCTAATATAAACTCCCTTAATTTGAGAGAATAGAAAGCACTTTTCAAGTGCTTATCAAACGCATAGCCACAATTTCACTTGCCTTTTCCCAACACGTAAGTCAGTGCTTACATTACCTACTTGAATTGTGTGGATGCTTGAAGATTGGTGCATGAGCTAAAGTAGTGGGAAAACTAAGGAAACTCTCTTAAGTCCCCATTTGAGTTCTAGCTTTTTAAATTGAAGGAGGCTTGCACACACACACATGAGAGAAAGCAAGATTTTGCCTTGAATGACTATAACAATATAGATATGCTTGCATGTTTCTACTTAAGCTTTTAAATGCTATTCTCTGAGACATGAGTCAAGTGCACACTTCTTCATCTAAATTTCCCCTATTTGATTCTATTCTTTGCTCGGGACTAGCAAATCTCTAAGTTTTGGGTGGTGAAAAGCACTTGAAAAGTGCTTTCTATTCTCTCAAATTAAGGGAGTTTTATATTAGGTTTCACTTGTTTGCTAGTGGTTTTCAGGTCAAAATAAGGAAAATTAGAAAAGAAGACTAAAAGATCAAAACCAAGCAAGAATATTGATGGGTACTTTGTGTGTTTACCGCAAGTGTACGGGTCAAGTTATAATATAAAACGGTTAAGTCCGAGTATCGTTTCCACTAGAGATCCAATTGGGAAGGTCAAGTTACTTAGCTAGTCTAGAATTGAATTAATTTTATTTGAGGATTGAAATTCAATATTTCAATTTTGGGAAAAAGAAAAATCAAGCAAAGAAAATATCAAAGGGAGAATTGCAAGAGTCAAAGAGAGTTCTAGGGATTCAAATCCTTGTTTATTTCATCATGCAAAATTATAGATTTCATGGATTTTATTGTAATTCTTATGCCTAAGTCTAGAAACTTAATTCCAAGTTATCTTCTCTCAAAGACAACTCTTTCTCATGCAACTTGATTGATTGTTAATCTCTTAAAACCAATACACAATTATATGGCATTAAAACTAGTCTTTAGCAACTTTCATTGTCAACCTAACTACTCTCGTGATAGATTAACAACGATTCATTGTTATAGATCAAATTAAACATATAATCTCTCGATCATACATCTAACCTAACATGTGAAGGTGGCCAATCTTCAAGAATTAAACACAATAACAATGAAAAGCATAATTTATTTAAACAAAACCTTGAGTCTACAAAATTAACATGAATTCACAAACAATTCATCAAAACCCTAAAACTAAAGAGTTTAGCCACTCATAGCTTGAAGCAACATGTTTGAGCAAAAATAATCAAAGGAAGAGTGTAAAGAATAGGGAAACTCTACTGAAAAGAAGTTTTTGATTGAGGCAGCACCGTCACGAACTCCTTGGCTCTCACGTCAGACTTCAAAGGGCACCAAAACTATCTCGAACTCTTTTCCTCTTCCTTGCGGCTAACTCACTCTTTGGACTCTCGCTTAATTCTCACCCTTTTGGATCTTTCTTTAGGTCTGCAACTTTCTTGGTTTTCTTGATATTTCTCCCCCTTTGGACTGCTGAAAACCTCTAAATTTATAGAGTTTGGCCGCCAAAAATTTAACCTAAAATACAAAACTTTCGTTTAATTAACGCTGCACCGCGGCGTTGTCGTATAGCGCCGCGGCGCTAGGGTTGCGACCAAAAATAAGTTGCTCTCGGGTTTTAGCGCTGCGTTCATCAAGGATGCGTCGAGGCAGCGCCATCTTGGCACTGCGATGCTACTCTGCGTCCATGTTGATGTGTTCATGCTTCAGCGCCGCGGCAGCGCTGTCTTAGCGCTGCGGCGCTGCCCTGCGTTTCAACAAGGATGTGTTTTTCAGCTCTTTTTCGCCATATTCTTGCTCGGTTTTGATCTTTTAGTCGTTTCTTCTAATTTTCCTCGTTTTAACCTGAAAATCACTAGCAAACAAGTGAAATCTAATATAAAACTCCCTTAATTTGAGAGAATAATAAGCACTTTTCGAGTGCTTATCAAATACAGTGAAAAAGAGAAGAAAAACTCAAAATCTGCCAAAATAGGGCAGCGTCGCGGCTCTTTTTCTTAAGAGCGTGGTCTGCTTTAGCACATTGGCAGCGCCACTGATTGACGAAATTTGTCGCCCAATTCCGTGCCAAATAAATTTTCCTAACTTTCTCATAGTAGTAGTGGCAAGTCGGGTCGAACACAGGGAGCCCTCGAATTTCACAATTGAAAGTTTTCAATTCAAGCAACCAAAGGGAGGTTTGAGAAACGGTTGATTGAAAGAAACTTAAATTGCATGAAAGTAAATTGCGCAAAGTAAAAAGAGCTAAAATTCAATTTAAGAAGACTCTAGCTTGGGTTATGCGGGATTTCCTTTGTTCATGTTCTTATCATTGGTTCGTCATTACTAAATCCATTAAAGCTAGCACCTAATCAATTCAATTGAAAAGGCCAGAATTGAATTGTCCTAGTCGACAAGTTAGATTTAAGGCAAATCGATGAAAAGCATGCAAAATTTGACTAAACCTAACCACATTAAGTTCAAAGGAAAATTAGGCGAAACATTCAACTAGATAGACCTAGATTGAATATTCTATCGATTTAATCCTAGGTTGATTAGAACAATACGACATCACCATCTAGATTTGCAAGCTAACCTAACCTATTGCTTCCTATGATCAACATACAACAAATTGTCATGAATTTTAATACAATCAAAGCAATAATCAAAATAAACACCAGAGCTACAAATTGATCGTAATTCTTGAAAAACTCGAGATTAAATCATGCATACACTTGAATCAAGTTCAAAACCTCAAAAGAACATCAATTACAAGGAAAATCCATATTACCCAAGCTAGAAAAACGTTACCTTAGCCAATAATCGGCAGGGTTAATGTTTCTAGGTATGAAAAGAGGAAAAAAGGAGAGAATGGAGGCAAAAGTCGACTGGTCGGGTCTTTTTTTTTAACCTAGAAGCTGAAGATTTCCTTTTATAAAAACTGTCACAGCGTCGTGGTGCTAACGCGAATTAGGCCATATAACATTTTCGGAGCGTTGCGGCTCCTGTTGTGCTTCGCCAGCGGAATTCCTCAGGAAAAAGCGCTGCGGCGCCGTGGCTTTAGGGGCATTTTGGTCATTTTGGAGTTATATTTCTCGGTTGATGCCGTGGAACTTCGTTTTGGTTTGTTTTAGCTCGACTTTGTTGTTAACACCCCGTTCTTCCTGTTAAATGCTCAAAACCTAAAAAATAACATAATAGACACATTAAATAGCACAGCGATCCCGAGTTAAGCTGAGGAAGATAACACATTTTAGGTGCAACTTAATTCTTGATCGTTCTCGAGCAAGGTAGAATAATGTACACAGTCAAACAAAATTATGCTCACTCAATCATGCAAGGTTCGTTACTCAAGCCTCAACAGTCCACTAAGATTCAACTCGCATTCACAATGAGATCGGTTAATAATCAATCAATGAAGCATAAATTAAAACTAATTCTAGACTAGTCCATGCAAGGGTGAGTTCAAAGCCCTTCCAATTAAGTTCCTAGCACCCTAGAATGGCATTAAATTGCTCTCAATTTGTTTTCCTCCAATGGTGGGTGAAAAGAGCTTGAAATGTGCTTTCTATTCTCTCAAATTAAGGAACTTTATTTTAAATTTCACTTGTTTGCTAGTGGTTTTCAGGTTAAAATGAGGAAAATTAGAAGAGAAGACCAAAAGATCAAAACCGAGCCAGAATACAGTGAAAAAGAGAAGAAAAACCACAAGTTTGCCAAAACAGGGCAGCGCCGTTTCCCGAAAGGTCGTCTGCCACAGCACAACTGTGCTATCCAACAGCACCGCAGCGCTGTCTTTCCATATTTGGCAGTGCTGCGGCACCAGTTTCCTTAAATGAAAATTGTGTATCTTTGGAAAGTTTTTTTGGCGGCCAACTCTATAAATTGGAGGATTTTCAGCAGCCCTAATCATCGATCTACAGACCAAAATCAATCCACCATCAATCTAAGCACGAAATAACACATTAAAATAGCCTCAAACAGTGAGTTAGCTGCAAGGAAGAGGAAAAGATTTCAAGAGAGAGTCGTGGTGTCGTTCGAGTTCCGACACGAGAGCCAAGGAGATTGTGATGGTGCTACCTCAATCAAGAGCCTCTTTTCAGTAGAGTTTCCCTTTCTTTACACTCTTTCATTGTTTATATTGTTTGAACATGTTGCTTCAAGCTATGAGTGGCTAAACTCTTTAGTTTTATGGTTTTGATGAATTGTTTATGAATTCATGTTGATATTGTAGACTTTCATGGTTTTGTTGTAATGATTATGCTTTTCATTGTTATTGTGTTTAATTCTTGTGGATTGGTCATCTTCACATGTTAGGTTAGATATATGGTTGAGAGATTGTATGTCTAACTAGATCTATAACAATGAATTGTTGTTAATCTATCATGAGAATAGTTAGGTTAACAATGAAAGTTGCTAAAGACTAATCTTATTGCCATGTAATTTGTTTTGGTTTCAAGAGATTAGTAATCAATTGAGTTGCATGAGAAAAGGTTGTTTTTTAGAGAAAATAACTTGGAATCAAGTTTCTAGACTTAGGCATATGAATTACAATAAACTCCATGAACCCTAGAATATTGCACGATGCAATAAACAAGGATTCATTACCCTAGAACTCTCTTTGACTCTTGTGTTTCTTACGTTATTTGCTTTCCTTATTTAGTTTATATTTTCCATAATTCACAACTTCAATTCCAATCCTCAAATAAAATTGATTTGATTCTATAATAGCTAAGTAACATAAACCTTCATAATTGGATCCTCAGCGGAACGATATTTGGACTTTACTGTCTTATATTATAACTTGACCCATACACTTGCGGTTAACACATAAAATGGCGCAATCAGTGGCTCATGCACAAATCATCAAGTGTCCAAAAAAAATCAAAGTGGCAATATTTCAACTAAGGTGCCTGAATTCACACTTTAAAGCCCTAAACTTGCAATTATTTTACCTAGGGGCAATAGCTTTCACACATTTACCGCAGGGAACTGTACTCACTCTTTCCTCACGAGTGTCCTAACTAATCACAGCAAAGACAACTCTTTCTACCCTTAGTCATGCATATCATTATAAATTTTCTTTTTCTTTTTCTTTCTTTTTCATGCTTCTTTATATATATATATATATATATATATATATATATATATATATCTATGATATTTCTTTAAAGCACAACATTCTTTTTTAGCAAGCATATAAATATTTTTTTCTTCCTCAGTATTACATTACAACCTATCATAGAAGACACTATCCAATCAGTGGGGCCTATTGAGGTAACAACAAAAATACAAGCTAAGTAATACGATTCTAAGCATGCAAGACCTAATATAGGCAGACAAAGAACTTAAGTGTGTATGAGAAATCAAATTTTTTTTTAAAAAAAGGGCTAAAAATCATGATCAATCACTTCAAACATTACATCATGCAAGAAAATAAAAAAAAGTGTGTCATCAACCAGTCATCATAACAAACCAAGCACAGATGAGCAAGCAAACATGAAAGCACACAATATTTAGTCTGAGCTTAAATGCTCAAAGACTCCAGCCAGAACACAGACATCCCCCAACCCCCCCCCCCCCCCCAACTTAAAATCTAACATTGTCCCCAATGTGAGAAACAAAAAGAAAAACAAGGGACAAATGAAAAGGGAAACAGAAAACTTCCATGAAATTTGGCATGAAGGATGGTGGTGACGTCTGGCTCGTAAAAGGAATCTCCTTCCCAACTCCCTTCAAGCAAGAAAAACCTAAAAGATCAAGAATGATAGGAAGCATTAAGCTTAATAAAAGTAAAAACAAGAAAAGGAAATAACAGAAGCATAAATCCTGGCTGCCTCTAGGTAGCGCAATTTTTTAAGGTCGTTATGGTCGATCGTACTCGGTTTCATCATCCGTATCCACTTGCGAAAGCCAAGTCCCCATCCAACACCCCCAACATAGGGAGTTCACCACAACCCTAAAAAATCACAAAGCTAAAACACACAGGATTTGTGGTGGAAGAATCATTAGAAATAAAAAAAAATGTTTCCATTTTTTCTCTACGCCTCAAAGAAAGGGACCTGATAACTTGTAGAAATACAAGTTATGATAGCCTTTTTCTTAGAAAAATAGAGATTAAATAGGGAAGAATGCGGTAGTTTATGCTAAATTCTATTATTAAATTTTCCTTTGCGTTATACTCTTGTATTTTTATGAAGATAATGATTTTACCACTTTTTGAGCCTAAAACGCATGTTTTAACGCAGGAATGCAAACGATGCGTTGACGACTTCTTAACGCAGGACTATTCGTTAGCAATTTGTTCTTCGTGGACGCATGATCTGAACGGAACACGAACCTGTAGATGCATTAACAACTACTCAACACAAGACTATGCGTTAGCAATTCATGACGCGTTGACATCGGCCAAATTATCCATGGACGCATAAACAACCATCAACACAAGGCAGCGGACAATCAGACCAGAATCTTGAGAGATTGTCAAAAGATTGACATACATAATCTGTGGCTAAAGTGGTGGATCTTAATTGACCCGAGAATCACACAATCAGGCGAGATGGACGCATGATATCAATCTCGCCGCCAATCAAGCAGATTTGCCATTGATTGCGAACGCAACATCTATAAAAGGGTCGTCCTGCAAGATGAGAAATGGTTGTTGATTCTCGGAAGAATTCCCAAAGTGCCAGCAGAGTTCTCTCCAGACTTCAACCAGAGACGAATAGCTCGAGAGAGAAGAGTCTTCGCTCCGCCGGACCACTTCATAGCAGAATCTCACGCTTCCATCCAGGTGACTCAAGACATTGACGCCTTTTCTGCTTTCTATCTTACTTTTTCTATCTTGATTTTAGATTTGTGTCAAGACATTGAGCTTATCTAAAGTTGTATTCCGTTTCATTAATATATATATCTTCCATGTTTACTCATTTCTCTATACTTTCCGCTTTTTACTTTCAATTCATGAGTAACTAATCTTTCAAGAGTCTAGGGTTGCGTTAGCATCTAACTAAGAACCATAGTGTAACTATTTCATCTTGTCAATTGCAAACTTAATCCGATGCTTATGTCCATCTAGCTAATCAATATAAGTAGTAATAATCAAACTGCTCAAGAGAGTAAGTGATTTGGGAACTCAATTGACAAGGGCCAAGAAGTGTTGTTACCTGTCTATAGGAATAACTTTGGTTCTTAACACTCTTCTATGCGTTATAGGTCATATAACACATAGCGGCTAACAACCGGGAGAAGAGTCGCAAGTATGAATAGATTATCAATTGACAAGGGCCAAGAAGTGTTTTTACTCATATAGGCTCGTAAGAGAGATTCCGAACCCTGTTTTTATCCATTCATT
Organism: Citrullus mucosospermus; assembly: GCA_030954485.1. Taxonomy (NCBI): domain Eukaryota; kingdom Viridiplantae; phylum Streptophyta; class Magnoliopsida; order Cucurbitales; family Cucurbitaceae; genus Citrullus; species Citrullus mucosospermus. The sequence goes on from CM062059.1 coordinate 21,797,847, forward strand.
AAATTTACCTACCTGACTTTGCTGTGTCGCATGCTTTCCATCTTCCACAATTTAGTATAGTGTACATGTTATCGCTTTCTTTAGATTAGAAACAAACACAATTTCAACTATTTCTTGGTTACCACTACAACGCATGAAATCCACATAAATATTAAATCAACATAATCCCTGTGTTCGACCTCGAACTCACCGAGAAAACCTACTCCTTTGCTTATACTTGGGTAAATGAGAGGAAAACTTGATAGATCACCAATGCATAGTAGTAAGACGCATAGCATGTTCAACGCATGATATGTAAAACACATCATCATAGCTTACTTGCACCTTCCGTTTGTAACTTTTCAATTCCACAATTCATACACAACAAGTTTTTGGCGCCGTTGCCGGGGATTATTGCATTGATTTAATTTTTTTTATTTGGATTATTTGTATTGTAGGATTTCTCAGTCGACGGAGTATAGTAAGGTTCTCTTCTGTCAAAAGCTTCTAACAATATATGAGTGAAGGGGATAACCCAACATTTGATATTGACCCAGAGATTGAGAGGACCTTCAGAAGAAGGATAAGACAGATTAAACAAAGAAAGAGCAACCAAGCTACAGAAGAAAATATGGACACTCAATATAATCAACCTCAAGCTCCTCAAGCTTGGGTTAGGCAGAACGCAGATGCGCAAGAGCATGCAAACAACGATGTAAACCCAATTCTCTTGGTGCATGATAGAAATCGCCCAATGAGGGAGTATGCATTGCCAAATCTATATAATTTCGCACCGGGAATTTTACAACCAACCTTTGAAGGTGATGGAAGGTTTGAAATGAAACCAGTGATGTTGAAGATGTTGCAAACCGCAGGGCAATTTGGGGGTGGAAAGGGTGAAGATCCACATGCACACTTGAAAAGCTTTATGGAAATATGTAGTGCATTCCCCATGGCTGGAGTACCGCAAGACAGCATCAGACTGATGCTTTCCCATTTTCTCTTATAGATGAGGCCAGACAATGGGCATATTCATTTGAACCTGACGAGATTACAACCTGGGAGCAAATGGTTGAAAAATTTATGCATAAATATTTCCCTCCGAAGATGAGTGCAAAGAGGCGACGAGACATTGTCACCTTCGAGCAAAAGGACTCGGAGACCCTTAGTGAGGCATGGGCCCGATTTAAAAGGCTTGTAAGGAATTGCCCCCACAATGGCATCCCTAATTGTGTATAGATGGAGATTTTCTACGGAGGATTAAATAAGACATCACAATCAGTGGCTGATGCCTCTGCGGCAGGGGGATTGATGAACAAGACCTATACGCAGGCCAAGGACATTCTCGACAAAATTTCGAGGAACACTGAAGAATGGGTGAATAATGGGTATGGATCCCGATACATGGACAAGAGACGAACACAAGCTGGAATGATTGAAACTGATGCGGCCACTAATCTGGAAGCGCAGATCGCCAATATGACATCTGTGCTGCAAACAATAGCATTGAACAACCAAGGTGGAGTAGCTGCGGTAATGGACGCAATGAATGCGGTGGACGCAACAGCTTCAGTAAGCTGTGTGCAATGCGGTGAGGGTCACCTGTACGATATGTGTCCCTACAACCCATAATCCGTCTGCTATGTTCAGAACAACCCGTACTTTAAGACCTATAATCCGGGTTTGAGAAACCACCCCAACTTTGGATGGGGAGGAAACCAACCACAGACGTAGGGAACTGGGCAATAGCCGCAGAGAAGCAACAATCCTGTTTACAACCAAGGTGTTCAAGGGCATCAATCACAAAGAAACCAGCAAGCGGACGCATCATCCTCATCGTCGTTCTTGGAATCTCTCTTACGAGCCTATATGAGTAAAAACAATGCAATGATCCAGAACCAAGCCACTGTGATTCGCAATCTAGAAGTCCAATTAGGACAGATGGCAAGTGAGCGCACAAACAGACCTCAAGGAGCATTGCTGGTAATACCGAAGCCCCACGAGGTAACGGTAAAGAACAATGTCAAGCTGTGACATTGAGGAGTGGGAAGGTTCTTCCCACTGAAACGCAAGACATGGGGACGCAAGGAAATCTGTAGCCTCACATCACTTCATAACCAATTCCAATTACACCAATTAATGATCCGCAGCCATCATCAATAACTACAGCCTCTC